>JABSTQ010010380.1:0-678889 GCA_013358835.2 Ixodes persulcatus
TACAACTTACCAACTTTGCATATTTTTAATTGGATAATTGTTCACGTTTGTTTCATGCAGCCCTTCTTCCTGAATCGAGAAAAGGCCCCAAGAGGGAATACTTCACGGCAGATGGGTATCACATCCACGTATCCTTGGGGTCCGCAAGATGAGCAAGCTCATCAAGGTCCATGTCAAGAAGAAGCTCGGAGCACAGTGGATTGGTGTCAGACACTGCCTGGAGCTACCACAGATCTACTCGTGCAGCCACTGCACACTCGTGCAGCCACTGCAGGACAAGAGACCACAAGTTGTGGTTGTGCCTCAACTTCATCCGCCACCAATAACCATGGTAAGCTGTGCCAAACTGCATTTAGCTAAAAAAAAAAAAAACACAGGGTCTCTTTTGTTATCCCCAAGACGACTTGAAGGCGAAAGCCCAAGCGCCGTTGCATTAATGACAGACACGCGATTTACGGATGCGGTGGTACCCCAAGTGTACACCAAGTAAACAATCTAATCTCGAAGACTGCATAAACATTGTGGCTCCCTGAAATCCAAAATACACTATGGGCAATCTTTATTAAGGCGAAAACCTTATATGTCTCATCGTTCAGTCCTTGAGAAAAAAACACGTCGACAATACGAAAGGTACCGTGCAAATATTAATATTCCTCCAAAAAGACTTTTAGCCCACGTCCCTCGGCTGGTGTCGAATCAGCAACCTTTCGTTCAGTAGTTCAACGCAGTACCCCTCCGCCCGTGGCGGTACATAAACGTTTTGGTACCTTTCATAGCGTCGACATTTTTTTCTCAAGGACTGAACAATGAGACATACAAGATTTTCGCCTTAATAAAGATTGCACATAGTGTATTTCGGATTTTAGGGAGCCACAACGTTTATGCAGTCTTCAAGATTAGATTGTTTACTTGGTGTACACTATGCTAGGCTACCTCTGGTTTCTTTTGTATGCTTGTCTAAACAAATGATTTGATGCAGTAATGAAACCGTAGTCAGCACCATGAATTCATTGAGTGCATTAGTTATGACAAAGTGTGCCTACTGGTTAAAGAAGGATTACGTGCTTTCAGACAAATTCGAAAAAAATCCAAAAATGACTAGCCGGTAAAGATCCGTCAGATCGTATTTCTTCAATGAACTTCGATTGTGAAGCTTGTACATGGCCAAAAATAAAACCACTGGGTGACATTTTTTTTTCCGCTAGACTACTCAATACAGGCTCTGACTTACCAAGAAAAGATCTCGCTTCCCTTTTAAAATATTGACCAGTTAAAGAAAAGGGGAATTATTTTGCTAATTTATGCTAAGGACAAATCATTTATCTATTTCTGAGACAGTTAAAAAGCTAAGTAAGCCAAGACCTGAATTTTCCAAAAACTACTAAACTCTGAAAACATGGAACCCTACTTATAAAGGAACACATTTGCTTCTGAGTGACATCCCACACCCTCTCTTCTCTTCCTGCAGCCAGCAAGCCATCGACTGCCCGCCAACGACACAATTCTTGCGGTGCCGGACCTGCCCAATAGAATGACTGGGGAAGGTTTGTAACAATATTAGCATAGAGGATGTGATACACAAAGACTGCTGGACGGTACACGACAGCCCTGTTGCTGTACATTGTTCTGCAGGCCTTGTGTCGCACGTCCTCTATGATGGTAATGTTACTTATTATTCACCACTCTGACAGCACTGGCAAAACCTTCTCAAACAGCCTTTTTGAAGGCCAACCATATCCGTTTTCGAGATGCCCACTTATGGAAGCTGCCTCCCGTGTCTCGGAAACTTTGTAGTTGAAACCATTAAAGAAAAGTGTCCAAATTACCTGGAGTATGCCAAGATCTACATAACATCACTTTTACTGTGCTCTCCCTTTGCAGAACAATCTGCATAGCGGTGGAACCATAGAAATTATAGCATCTTTTATGTGGGGATGCTACAAACGTTTTTGGAGCCTTTACGTTAAGACACAAAACACAGAAGTTAGAGAGGTACAAAGTTTAACATTTATTACCTTGAAAGCGCAATGTTTCAGCCAAATATGCCATTGAAATATAAAATGTGCCTACAATTTAAACATAGAAACACACTTCACTCAATTTAATCACGCGTCAATCTATTTTGTACCGAATAGAGCAGCGTGTCGGCTGCCCCGGGACAAGTTTGTGTGCAGTCTTTCTAGTCTCCAAGAAATGCTGGCACTTCCATCATTACGTGCACCGAAAAATCAAGGGAAAGTAAACAAACGAGAAAGTAACTGCATGGAAAGGTCTTTAATCCGTGCTTGTTTGGGGGGAAGAAGGAGGGGGGGGGGGCACAAAGTTTTCTTTTGCAAGCGGGGATCACAATGACGTCGCGGCAAGAGTTGTAGCAGAATGTGCATGCCTGTTGGTTTGCGGGTGCAAGCACCATGTCTACCAAAATGGAGTTCCGGTTCATTTTGTTGTGCGGAAAACATTTCTGGCACTGCGAACTTTTAGTCAAGGCAACAAATTCTTGGCCACAGTGTGTAACCCCATGATGCTCGATAACGATGGATCTCCATTGTGATAAACTCCTATCCACCAAGCAGGAGACACATTCTCGAGCAGTCAGGCTCTGCCGAGAGCCCCAGGCCCGTACCTGCAAGATACACACACAAAGAAAAGCAAGCATTAGACGCACAATACTGAACTGAGCAGTCGACAAAGTGCTCAGTTCTCTTATTCGGTTACTCGGCCCAGAGTAACCCAAGCTGACTAAACCCATGCTGCTACCAAGAAACAGCTGCAACTGAAGTGCCCAGACATTGTCAGGGAACATGAGTGCATGCATTTTAAGGCAAACACTCAAGCCCAATACAGCTGTGATCAAGTAAGATCCCTGTCGCACTGCAGCACAGGAATCTTCGAACAGCACAGTACCTCGGCGAGATATGCAATGAGCACAAAGAAAAAAAAACTGATCTGAAACTGTCGACACGACGCTCACAAGGAAGCTCGCAATGTCTTTGCACACGTGCAGAACAAACATCGTACCTAACTTACCTGCAAGCACCCTCAGACCCACGACCAAGACATGCGGTTAGAAAAGCAAGCATGCCATGTGGCTCAAGACAACTGTGAGCAAGGAACACCCCTAACGCTTTCAGCAACGAGGCAAACCAAGGAGCACAGTGCCCCGGCCAGCTGGTGTTATGCAGTGAAAAGAGAACATCTTGGGCAGCAAGCAACAGATGCTGCATACAGTGCATGCACGAGATTTATTATGCAGTGAAAGCAGGTTGAATGTCTGACAATCGGAACATGCACTCTGAGCAAACTCCTGTTAGTAAGAAAGGAGGGGACAGAATAGTTAGCACAACGTGGACCTCCTCAAACTGTGTCAGGGTGGGATCCGGAACCCAAACTGGTGTTGCTGCAGAAAGTATGTGCGCCTCACTCGGGGTTCACATGGAACGTAATTACAACCCTGGCTGGCTTCCGAAGTGTTAGCTAAATATTAACCGCTCCGGCTTCGCAAGTGTTAGCTAAAGGGTATTTGACGGAGCATGTGGATATATCTCTCCGTGTACTGTAAGGACCATACGCTGCATACGGAGTTTTATTGCATCTGAAAATGCTATATGCAGTTAACGGGAAAGATGGCATGCCTATGACCTATGACAAAGCTTGGCTTCTGATAAAGATCCTTGAAATTTGTGATTTAGGTGGAATATGGAAGAACGCTTTACCGTTGCTGACCGCATAGCCTCTCTCCTGCAGAGATAGTGTTGTCGGCGCTCGTAGTCTCCTTGGTCAGCAGTGGAGCAACGAGACAGGAGATGCTCAAACCTTGAAAATACACAAACACAACTGGCTACATGCACTATTGAACAGATGGGACTCAGGAAAGCATTTATACACACATGAACTGTTGATATACAGCACTAGAAAAAAAGTGCAAAAAAAGGACCGATTCTTACACATCGTTACATGCACTGAAAGGCTTGCACCTACACAAATACTATAAAGGACTATTTGCAATAGCTCGATACTTGACGAATTTCTCAAAGCGACCCGTTCCATCGGGCAGAAGCTTCTGGGACCAATTCACGAAAATTCAGTCGTTTGCGTTAGGTGTGACAAAAGTAGTGATCCCTGATTGTGATTATTCACCTGTACAAAGCATGCCAGACAGCTAGTGTAGCGAGTATACCTGCGGTGTTCAGTGCAAGGAAAAACCCACCTGATAGTACATATGGTAGTACACACAGGCAAAGACAGCGCTTGTTTTTGTCTCGCACGCGATCGCGAGAGCTGGGGGAAGCAAGGTACCTTCATGTAGTCAGCCAAGCGTTTAGACGTTAGTATTACAAGACTAAACCTTGTGAATTTGCCGTCTAGCGAAAGTACAGTACCTTAATTCACTGAGATGGTGCACGCTTCACGTTTATATTTATGCGGTGGTACATATGATGAAAAATATACTAAACATACCAAATAAAAGCTAGCATAACTTACTTGGTTCTTGACATACAGAAGGACTCGAAGAAGTCCCGGCCGTCGGGTCCTGGTACATCTGTCGCACAGTGGCGGCGTACTCGCCGAGCGTCTTTCTGGACCTCAACAGCGTGCGGATGGCCCTTCGCTTCTTCTTCGTACTCCTCAAGTACTGCTCACATGCAGCCGCGAAAGCAGTCAGCCGAGTCATGTTGACGGTTCTTGCATTGCTGACGTACCTTACCACACAAAGGTTCATTAATGCTCAGCAATTCCAGCTTCGTACGTGGGATCCACACGAGATGCCATCACGAAAGCAAAGGAATGAAGACGGCGCGGCGCAACCAGCGCACCGATCCCACAGATTAATTTTCATTGGACACCAGCTCGGGACCAAAGCTGCATTTGATTGGTCGTCACTTCACCGCCAGAGTGCGCTCGTGCCTGCGTGCGCCCGTGCGCGTTCGCCCGAAGCTTCACCGTCCAAACCAAACCGCACGGTTCTGACTCATGGTGAATTCGGGTGGTCGCCTCTCTCCTCTGACCTCGATTCAGCAGAGCGCCCCCTCCTCGCTGCCAGAGCTACTCGGGATCCCTTTCAGCCGATTACAACTGTTTGCTTCAGAGCGCTCCGAGATTCTCAAACCAGTCACGGAATTAAAATTTCTTGACATTGGTAATGCATTAGAGACAACACGATCTTACAGCGTACGGTGGACGATTGAGCAAAATTTACGCTCGCAACGTGATGAAATAACGGTTGTGACGTAAATTGTTTTACGCATCGGCATGTAAAAAAAAAGAAAAAAAAAGAAAACAGCAGTATGCGAATTGATTTTTGGAGAACGGAACGAAAGCCAACGCTTGGAAACAGTTGTCAACTCATCGCGTTTTCAACAGTGAACGCGCTGCGATAGCGGTCATGCGTACGACAGAGCAGGCAAATATAAAATGGTTAATAAACCGCATTTTTCTCAGGGCGAAATATCGTGCAGGCACCGCAATGTGACACAAATCACAGTGCATTATATTCGGCTCTGCCTTTATTTTACAACACAAACCTTTGAACGCACGTTTACCATACCTCAAAATTTCTTGAAGCGACCACAAAACCCGGTAAAACAGCGGCGAGCTCTGCGAGCTGTTCCGTGTTCCGTCGTCGGTTAGGCTTAGCGGATTCACCGCCGTGAGATGAACGATCTCGTGAAAGCACTGGGAATACTTCAAACGTCGACTTTTCCTGTTACGGTCGCAAACGAATGTCGTCCCGTCCGTTGTAATCCTCGCACCGTCGAATGCACAAGCACTTTGTAGAACCACATATCAATCGCCGTCATGCCGGTCCCCGCACACCACCACAGACCACTGCCGGCCATCGCATCGTCAACAAAACCACGTGATCACCCTCCAAGTACCACGTGACGCCTGCGCCGCTCCGCACTCCGACGGCTACAGACGGAGTGCCAGAGAGCGCTCTGAGAGGGAGAGGCGCCCTCGGAATGAACCACCCGATCAGGCCACAACACTCTCTTTCAACCACCCGATTTCGCGCGCTCTGGAAAGAGCGCTCGAGAGCGCGCAGAAAGAACCACGCGAATTCGCCATCAGAAAGCGCGCCCGGAAACAGCAAAAACGACGCGAAATGCGTCACATCCGGAGGCGCACGACCTACAGCCGCAAAAAGAAGCTTTGGTTTGGAGCGCGCTTTAGGCTCGACTCCTCCGCTTTTCTCGCGGCTAGGCTTCATAGTCGTCATGCCTCACCACCATGCAGCTATAGGTTGCACAAATAACAGCAAAAATGATTCAAACGCAAGATTTTATAGAGTTTCAGCAGCCTTTTGCGGGTGGTGCACGAAAGCACCCGATGTCAAACACCCCGCCCTTTTTGCCCTGCTTTCAAAAGCCTAGGACGCGAATCTTCCGTGTTGGGTGGCTGGGTCATCAGTGTGATGGCGGGACATTCTGCTTTTAACTAAAATACAGTAAATGTGAACATGATGGCAAACCTCAAACTGGTTAGGAAAACGAAAACGTAAAAGGAGACAGAAAAAGAACAGGCAACGTCTCTTGAGACGTTGCCTGTTCTTCTTTTGCGTTCTCATTTTGCTACCCCAGTTTCAGGTTTAATAACTGAAAACAAGTGTGTTGATGAATAGATACGAATACATGAAAGGATAAAACATCAAGGAAGCACTTCTTGAAAGAAGTCCTCTTTGCGCCCCGTCCTCAATGTTCTCTCCTTCCATGTATTCAAGTTTACCATCATGTTCAACTTACACCAGCTCGCCTGCACTCTGACTATATTTCCGTTAACAGTGAATGTGCACACGCGGTTGTGTGACGTAATCATGCCATAGCCGGTTCTCAAGTAAAGAATAACAAGATAAAGCTTTCCGTTCTTCAAGCGTGCGCTATACACATTCGCGTCTTGCCACGTTAAAAGTGAAAAGACAAAAAGTATCAGTCACTGACAAAACATTTAAAGCGTGCGAAACAAAATTTTAGGCCTTACGGAGACAGAACCCCGATGGAATGCCTTGACAACCAACCGTAAACTCCCCTGTTTGCTAGACCCACTTTGTCGAAGGTTCGTAAACGTGCCGAATTCGAAGAGAGATTGTTTCTAACATACCGTTCCTTATACCCCTGTCAGACGGGCACGTTAAATGACATTTAAACAAAATGACATTTACTTTCCCGCCTGACAGGGGTATTACTTTTTGACGGTGCAGGCAAGCCTTAGCAATATCAAGACCGCCCGGATTTCACACCGTCCGAGTTTGTTTAGACATTCCCGAATACGGCGATATTCCGCGCGCTCGCGCGGTACACGGGACGGCGAACAGACGGACGCAATAAGCTTCAATAACTTAATTAAGCGATCAAAGAGAGCAAAATCAGCTGTTTGTAGTGGCCTGGCCTCATAAATGGAGCTCACAAGCTCCGCAAAAGGGGAATGGTTGAGTCGGTATCGAAACTGGTCACCATTACTTTCCTCACATAACACTCTGCGACTCTGCCTTGAAAGCCGACTCCTTCTTTAGTTGCTTGAAAAGATGCGACACCGAAGTGACGATTAAGTGACTCCGAGTCGATGGTGAACTGATGCGACGTCGGCGGTCTGTCCATCCTTGAAAGTATAAAAACGAACGAGATCCTCTGTATCATAAACAGTGACTTTTGTTAATCCTCCAGGGGCCCTAATCTGGACACTTGGCGAAAAAGTCGGCGAGAAAATCGGCGGCTGCGATTGGCCGATGTCGCACTTGACTTTGACACCTGCCAATCATAGCTGCCGTATTTCTCGCCGACTTTTTCGCCAAGTGTTCAGATCAGGGCCCCAGGTCGTCCTCAGCCATTTCGAAGAAAATATGCACGCGAAACGAGGACAGAAATACACGTTCAGAATGGTGAAAGACGGAACAACGCCACCAGAGAACACACGCAAAGACATGAACCGGGAGACACGCCAGGCCTGGCGCGGACGACGGAGAGACGGTCCCGGAGCCCCCAAAAGTGTTTCGAGCGATTCCCGCGAGGGCGCGCCACGATCGTGGCCAAACTATGAAAAAGGTCAATTGCAAACGTCGAGAGGAGAAAGTACAGTTGCCAGACAAGCATCAACGTCCAAGACGGCGGAATTTACGATTTTTCGCGTTAAACAAACACTTAACCTATCGGAACAAAACTGATGGCTATGGAAAATTAATCATTTATACCCTGCGTAAATTATTCAAGCATATTAATAGGCTCTTATGACTTGAGTTAGGAAATAAAACGACCCTTTGCCCCGTAGACTCCCAGATTTAGCAATTAAATGGCGTCCATATCCCGTGAACCCCGATCTAGCAGTTGCACCCACCCTCACTTGAGCCTCCCGAGAGATTTCAAGAGGTGGTTGCGCCACCTCGCGGGCACCCTCCTGAGACGGAGCGGGTAGGATGCGAGCAGACGACGCGCTTTGTCAAAGCACAGAGCGGCTATCTTAGTTCTTATTTGTGACAATTAAAAATGGTTAATTTATTAAAGAAACGTGCAGGCAGTTTTTGTTAGTAATATTTCTAATAAAAAAAAACTACCTCGAAATTGATTTTTATATTAAAAAAAAAAGCTTTCAAATTTTCAAAAACAAGCCTGGAACTTCGCATTACAGCTTGTGCGGCACGCGTCAAGGCTATTCACAGCCTCTCTGATTCTTTTTTTTTTTTTTTCGAATCTGTGGTTGCTGTTTTAGAAAAAGGTTTTGCATTCACCAGAGTAAATGACATGCTGTCTTAGCTGTGCACGCGCACAGTTGTGTTACGAAGCGCCGCACACTTGTTTTAGTTACCTTGACCTTGCCGATAACGACGCTTCTATCCAAGTGTGACTCGACAGTCACTGACGAGCCAAGCTCGTCAGCAACTGACGCTTAGCTCCTCTCGCATCAAATACGCAGCAAAGAAGTTTGTCACATTCAGACTTTTGCTCGAAAGAAAAGAGGAAGTTTTCATAATATCTTAAAGGTCAAAATCATATTTTTTTCTTTTTATTATCCTAAATGATTGAAAACGATGCTTGGACATTACCCTCAAAAATCGAAACTTGGGAACTCAATATTTGTGAAGTAAAAAAACAATTTCCAAAAGCCGAATTTAAAGTTCCCGCGCGATCCGCGCCAGTGCAGTGACGTCAAACTTCAAAGATAGTTCCTTTCGCGCCTCCGAACCGCCGCGACCCGAAGTGTCGTGTTCGCCCGCGTCCCGCGAACAATCACTGCGAGCAAACGACGCTTGACTTTCGAAGTTTAAAGTTCTTTGAGGGCCCTTTCAGCGATCACACATTCTTTGAAATGGTGTGAGGTCGAAGAGAACGCGCAGTAGATTTTTGTGACCAACGTGAGGGGCCACGTCACGGCCGGTTCTGCGTGAAGGGTGTATCTCAAAACGTCCCGTTCGCATTTGAACCTTGCACATTTCGTCCCATTCTCATTTGCTCCTTCTCGTTTGAACTTTCTCATAAGATCCGAGTCGTGTTTTTCGCAACTGGGCCGATTCTCATTTTGCCCGTTATCTGAAAACGTCCCATTCGCATTTTGACCGTGCGCATTTCGTCCCATTCTCATTTGGTTCGCCTTCTTTGATCCTTCGCATAAGATCCACATTGTATTTTTCGCAACTGGACCCATTCTCATTTCGCCCGTTCGCGCTACGACCGAATGGCACTAGTTCGGCATGCCGCTAACGTCATTATGCCTTCGCGGCTTCTTGATGAGCCTTACCTTGCTTGGGCCCCCAACATACCATCAGATATATGTTATGTGCAGAGGTACCCACTGAGAATCGTACAATGACGCCTGCTTCCCTTCCTCTAAGCAAACGAGAAAAAAAAAATCGATGAACATTTAATTTGGAAACTTTGTTTGAACAGTGGTTCTCAACCATTGATGTTTCGCGGACCCCTTGTAGAAAGGCGGAGATGATGGAGGACCCCATCCGGGGTGAGGGCAATAGAAAGACGTATAGTTTATCATGATAATAGTTTAATAAATGAACATAACTAATTGCTAGTGTGAAGTAGACTTACCTCATGGACATACACACGAGAGTACTCACCCGAAACTTGGAACGTTTCTTCTCAACGTGAAGAAAGACAACTAATATTGCCGTGCTTGAGTGATGAGACAGGGCTTCGCGGACCCCCAGCATGCCTTCGCAGACCCCCATTTGAGAACCACTGCATTATAGAAGTCGTGGCATTGTCCCAAGTCGAGAGACCTCAAACAACGTGACATTTCGGAATATGATCTGGCTGCGATAAATAACTGGTTTGTTTTATTGTCAGCTATAGTTCGTTTCACCTAATGTGCGAGCGAAGCCAACGCTACAAGCGCGAGCATGCTGCTTGTAACAGCGCCTGTAGTGCACGAGCGCACGCGCGAAGCAGGAACGCTCAGAGCGTTGGGCTCGCGCTTCTAGCTTTGACCTCGCTTGCACATAACGTGAAACGAAGTTTAGTAGCTTTTCACGACGACCCCGACGCATTGCTAAAATCCTTATCAGAGAGAGTATGCCTGTAGGCTGTAGCGTGGCACACACACACACACACACACGCACAACATATATCAATGTATTTATTAATATTACCCTAAAAAAACGATTTTGGTATGGAAAGAGTCAAGTGCGACGGATCAATGCAAGATATTTTTTATAATGGCTGTTTTGAAAAGGGCCAGGTGAGGAGGGCGAAACGAGAACGGGCCCAAATGAGGAGGGTTGGAATGCGAAAGACGAAACGGGAAAGGGCCAAATGCGACGGGTCGAAGCGAGATCTTTTTTGAGAATGGTTGTTTTGAGAAGGGCCAAGGGACCAAATGCGACAGGTCCAAGAGAGAAGATCTTTTTGAGAATGGTTGTTTTGTGAAGGGCCAAGTGAGAAGGGCGAAACGAGAACGGACTCAAATGAGGAGGGTTGAAATGCGAAGGACGAAACGGGAAAGGACCAAATGCGACAGGTCCAAGAGAGAAGATCTTTTTGAGAATGGTTGTTTTGAGAAGGGCCAAGTGAGAAGGGCGAAACGAGAACGGACTCAAATGATAACCACTCCTGCGGGAAAGGCTCTCCCGGCGGAGTCAACCGAAACTGCGGCACACAGACACCAAACCCAGTTGTTTTGACCGTTTGACGATTTCCTTTTTGAAGTCTGAGAGGTCGTCGGCAGTGTTGGGGAAAGTACATCTAAAAGGTACTTCAAGTAAAGTACAAAGTAAATGAGATTTGATGTACTTTTTAAGTAAAGTAGCAAGTACACTGGGTGCAATGTACTTGAAGTAAAGTACTATATATACGATGTACTTTATAAGTAAAATACGAGTATATTAACGCAATCTTTCATGATGTCCTTTAATTCCCTTATACTGTGATTTTTTAACTTGTATGCATTGCCCAGGGGTAATCAGGGGTGCAAACCTTTTTTAGAAAACAGCGGCGAATATTTGATAAAGTCAAGTGGCCACAGAGTAGTTATTTTCAGGGATGGAGCCAAATTCAGAAGTCCCTCTTCTGAATTCGGTGCCGCTTGCACTGGATTGTTGCACCCAAGGGGGTTAAATGTAAAAGGAGAGAGCATGAAGTCAGCCCCGTAGCTTCCGCAAGCAATCCTCTCATAGATCTCCCCTCCGCTCTTTATTGAGAAAAAAACAACAGTGAGTGTGAAAGCGAGCTGGTGAGAATTAATCATAATGTGACACCTGAGATTGTGGTGCGAAAGAATTAAGGAACTTAAGTCGAAGAAAAAGACAAAAGAGAATGTCTCAAAACATTGTGACGTTCGTCTCTGTTGTCTTTTTCTCCGACTTTGGAAGTTTAATTGTTCCGCACCACAGTTTCAGGTGCTAGATTATGATTAATTTTGCTTTCATAATAGTTTAAACCTCCTCGCTTGCGCTGACCGACCGAGAAGAAGCGAGAGTTCTAAAAGCTACTGGAAAGCCGCCCCCAGAACAAGCGGAGCGATGCGTCGTCTGCCCTTGTCTCTGGTGAGAGTAGAATATTCCTCCCTGTATTTCTTCGGAGTTGACAAAGCATCACTTCGTGATACAAATTGAACAAAACCAAATTTGGGGAATGTACTTTGAAGTCGGGAATAGTACTTTCCTCGGAAAGTACCAGAAAAAAATACTTTAAGTAAAGTACAAGTACATACTCAGAAAATGTACTTCAAGTAAAGTACAAATTTCCTAAACCTACTTGAAGTAGTACTTTAAGTACAATGTACTTAAAGTACTTCCCAACACTGGTCGTCGGGCAACTAAAAAAGAGAACTTCGTCTGATTCCCCGCCTCACCAATCATCCTCAGTGCTACATGATACTACATGTGCCGTGCGCCGCGCCGCCGCCATGTTTTAAGAGGCAGAATAAAGCGCGAAAACACATGCGCGACAAAACTGTCCGGTCCGGCGTGCGAACTGTCGGGAAGATGGCTGCTCCGAATCGCCGCACAGGACGGTTCGCGACACATGGTTTCCGACGCGTCGTTGCGTCGCTCCGTTCAGCTCCGCCCAGTTTCGGGTATCCCTCTACCGAATGGATGGATGAATGCTAATGGCTATATATATAACGGGTGGTAGCTCGCGCCACCTAGCCTAGAAAACTAAAATACTTCCCTCGCCCTTCTTGGTTTTTCTGATCTTAAAACAAACATACTATTTTTATTACATTCTATTAAAGTGTGCGTGTGTAGAGATTTTCCGTGAGGTTACTTTTCTGCTCAACATCACTTAATCGCGATGGACCGCAGCGGACCTTAGGAGCCATCCCAGCGAAGCGAGCACTGCGTACAAATCACGTGACTACGCACACCGCGCATTGCTCCGTCTCTCCCGAAGTTCACGTGACACTCACATGGCATTGGAATGGCTCGTAGCATCCGCTGCTCTCCATCGTTAGGTGACACGGAGTACATTCGGGTTTCGACGGCCTCGATCGGTCGCAGAAGGACGGCTTGCTATGGCGCGCGAGATCAGCAGCTTGTTTTGTGCGCGCGAGAAAACTCGATGGCGTCCATATCCTTCACCGCGCACCGCCACATGTGTGTGTCACAGTGTGTGTAGGCGTTGTAAAAGAGGGGGAGATCCGCTTCCTCGAACTGCCCGAACCACGAAGCGCCTCCTCGCCCGATCGGGCCGAAAGTCACGTGACAACATGGCCTTCGCGCCATCCGTGCTGCCATTGTCTGCGGCCCTCCGAAAATCGGACAGCCGTGCGGCGATATCTAGCAAGTTGGACGCACGCCGGCGCCGGACGGAGGCCCCGTCCGACGCTCCGGTGCGACGGAAACCCTCGCCCTCGAACGTCGTTCCGGCGGTTCGCACGTCGGATCGGACAGTTCTGACGCGCATGCGTCTCGCGCTTTAAAAGCCAGGAGGCGACATCACTCTGGACTACGATTTTCGGTATTTCAAAAAGAAGGGCCGTAGCGCGTTCGCAATCTCATTAAAAAAGAAAAACGAATGTCCTTAATAAATATTATAGAAATGTCGCTTACAAAACTTCTAAATTTCGTAATTATTGACGTCACAAATAAAATGGAGCGAGGAGGTGGGAAGGTGGAAAGAAAAACGCAAAAGATGAAAAAGCCCGCGCGCGCGTGAGGAATTCTTTTTTCTTTTTTTTTTTTTTTGTCTTGTGGTATTTTTTGCGCGTCTATGACTACAACCTGCAAGGTTTTAGACAACAACAATAAAAATACGACCTTTGGGGTGTCAGTGCCCCTTTAAAGGGATACTGAATCGAAACTTAAAATATACAGGAAACACCTAGAGATAAGTCAAATGGAATCAGATAAACCTGTAATTGATAATCGCATAGTCGTATTTCAAGCGGATGGCTGTATTTTTCGTTCTAAATGCCTGGATTTCGGCGAGCGCTTCAAAATCAGCCGTCGAAAAGCGCGATGCATCTCGGGAGATCCGGCGCGTTCTTGACGTCATCATGCCACGGAGAGCCAAGCGTACCGTAGTTATGAGTCATGCCACTTGGTGGCGTCAGCGTGTTACAATCTCGCATAGTCGAAGTACCCGAGGGCTGTAGCATATTGCGGAGCCGGCGGAGCGGCTTCGAGTGAATGGTCGCCGACCAACGCGACGAGAGCGGTGGGTAGATGACATTAATAAGGACGAAGATGCCGCCACCCCGCTACATCACCAGGCCATGATGGTCGAGAAGTGATTCTGCCTAGAGTCGTATTTGTACGACCCGTCTGTCTTGTCTTCGTCGTCCAGAACAGGTAACAGAGCTTATTCACGAAACGATCTTACAGCAAAACCTAAGAAAAGTTCCGTATTCACGAAGCGAAATTTTATCAAGTTTTTCGCACGCTACGATGAGATCCTACGACCACGCCTACGACAGCTACAAAGCTTTACGCACTTTTTATGATCAATTTTACATCGCCGGCAACATCGCTCGCTTACGTCGTCGCGACGACCAACGTGCATTTCTAAGTGCTCTCTGTGCGCGTCCCAACGAGAGAAAAGAAGAAGCAAAAAGTAATTGAAACTGAACGCCGCGGCGGAGACAAACGCTAGAACCACGGATACCTGAAAAAGCTACAACGACAAGGATCCACCGACCAAGCGACCACCAGAGACGGCTTAGCAAAACACTTCGACGATCCGGGGGAAGAGCATGTGCACACTATCGGCTGGCTTGATGAATGGAATACGCCCACGCGACCTTTGTGAACCCTCCTCGTATGAATAGTTTGAACCCTGACCTCTAATTTGGGGTAAGAAGGCCAGTCTTTCCCCTCGACGTAGCTTGTTTTCAGATGCAGCGGTGACGAACGATCTCGTCCAGAAAGGACACTCTCCTCGATTCAATCTCCTTTTTTTGTGTGTGTGTGTGTGTGTGTGTGTGTGTGTGTGTGTGTGTGTGTGTGTGTGTGTGTGTGTGTGTGTGTGTGCGTGCGTGCGTGCGTGCGTGCGTGCGTGCGTGCGTGCGTGCGTGTGTGCGTGTGTGTGTGTGTGTGTGTGTGTGTGTGTGTGTGTGTGTGTGTGTGTGTGTGTGTGTGTGTGTGTGTGTGTGTGTGTGTGTGTGTGTGTGTGTGTGTGTGTGTGTGTTGTAGAGCTCAAATAAACGCCATATGGATTGCCTTCGCAACTTGGGTACGTACACTTTTTTTTAGATGTCGAGCGTCTCGTCGCACTGCCGAGCGTCTCGTCAGCATCGAGTTGCGATTGTCTAGAGGCCCAGCGATTCCTAAACTCGGTTGCAAAAGACCGTTCCCGAAGCGGTTACCAAGAACGCAATGCCAGTGCGGTTCTGCTCCCAGTGCGAACAGGTATTTACGTGGATCTTGCTGACACTCTTTTACTTGAAACGAATCTTCCTGGACGTTGGCTCTCTCCCGTATCCCCGAAAAGCGCCGCAGGGATTTGTTTACATGCACGCCGCTTTGCAGAGCCGTACGGGCCGTCTCCTTTTAGCAACGATGGTAGTTGTGTTGACTTCTTAGCGATCGAGTTCGTTATCAGTTGCGGTCGACGAAGGCGGCTATCTCGTGATCAGGAAAGGTGGGCATTCAGGCCCGTTTAAACAGACATTTCGTAGCGTGAATATTACATCGCACGTACAGAATCTCCAAACCACCCCAAAGAAGCGTTGCCGGAAAGACCACCCGATAATAAAACGAATGGTGGCCAACTCTACTGTTGCTTTCTTCACCAAAGCGCCTCGGTACTTCGTTCAGGCCTAAGTAATGCCTATGAGGGACCGTACTTCCCGTTGTGGCGCTGCTCTTACAGGCATGTTGTCGTCACGACATTCCATCGAAGCTTCACAGACATCCACGAGGTGGTTTTTGGTTATCGTCTTATTCAGTTTAAAATTCGTTTTCTCGCGTTATCCTACGGAATATTGGTATTAGTGAAGTCCTCTTTTAACCCTCTTTATGTTCAAGCAAAGAGATGGGCTCTAGAATTTGGTTTCCGTACCCCTTTAAGTTATCGGACATGGCCCGGTAAATTCAGGAGAATCATTGATTACTTCTATCCAATTTGTACCAAGAATTATTTACAATTCTAGAATCGCTCGTTGAGAAGCGCGTCGCGCATTATGCGCATTTGGGTTTGCAACATTAAACGGAGAAACGATAGTAATTCATCACAGGTGCATATCTCATGTTTTGGGAAACTGAAATGTCACCGACTTACTAGCTTTAACTGACTTCGATCGCAGGGTTCCTCACACGTTTCGCGTCGACCGGGTGAATAAGCGGGGATTTAATTGAAAAGACTCCGGAAGCCAGCCACCGCTTCTTCTTACCAGTTATGATGAAATGTTTGATTACTGATTAACGAAATTCAAAAAGGAATCAACTTGGAACTAAAAGAGAGCAGCACTCACAGAACACATTGGAACCAACAGGATACACGGAGTCGCTTTCACTGAAGTGTTTACTACACATGCGAAGAGTTCTCGAACTTCGCTCTCCTATTTTCAATTCGATGAGACATTCCTTTCTCAATTTTATTTTGCCCGAATCACAATAATAAACAAAATCCTCATTCGTTATGATAGATGTTGTAGTGGGGTAAAGCGCTGGATATTCTATTTTCATCATCCAACGTTTTGTACTGTGGTAGAGAACAGCCCTCCACCGTCCCTGCGCTTCGAAACCTCAGCGCCAAAGGTGTTTGTTAGCACGACTGCGCGTGCCACATTTTTTTAAAGTTTTGGTAAAATGCCCTCCTACAAATATCGCTTCGCCAAATAAACACAACGCGTGAAATAGGCCTTGTGGCGCGTTACCCAAACAGCGCATGAAGCGAGCTGACGAGTCGAGGGATAAAATATCTGCACACTGTGTCCCACCGCGGTGATGTCACAAACGATGATGATAACAGCTAGAGAAGCGCCCCCTGTAGTTCGCGCACGCCGCCAAAAGGTCCTAAGGAGTAGCAAGTGCGTGAATGGGTTAAAAGGCAACTCCGGTCAATTCCAAGGTATTTTAGTTCATGGTTGATTATATTTCATGAGGTTCTACTCAATTTATATCCAAAAAGTGTTATATTGTGTTATAACCACGTGGTGCAAATTGTGACGTCATGTATCAGGCAGCCGGACGCAGCTTGGCGCAAGGGCAAAAGTGTCGTCTGCTACGATTGACAGTCCCGACGACGCCTGCACTTCCAGGCAGCAGCTTGCTTTCTAGCGCAGAAAAAGGCAAGCTTTCTCGGGGGCATGTCTTGAAAACATTACTAGGAGCTGAAGTTCAGCAAACTACACGTAAATATGTCGCGACGGGTTGGTAGAAGTATTCCATGCTCAACGTCGCACACTGGCTCTATCGCACGCGACGGACGCTGCCGGCGATGACGCATGCTCGCACGGGTGCATACCTGAGCACACGAACCAACTTTACTAAAACACTCAGTTGGGAAACTCACCCTTAAAACCCGGACCGCTCGCGTCCACCGAGACCTAACTAAATACGATAACAGCGCCCCCCTTTAGCGTCGAGTCAAAACGTGAAAGTTGATTTCTATAGCTACTGCGAAATGGCACTGCGAGAGGGCGCCACCGGCCTTTGCGTGACTCGACCTGAATCAATACGTGCAGCCGTGCAGTTCCCGGAATGGCCGCTATGGGAGAAACGGCGGCGTTCCGATCGCCGTTAGTTGGGCTTTCGAATACGGTTCGGAGCAACTTTTTCAAAGCAAGCTTTATGGCAGTTTCCCAACTGAGTTGTTCTAGTAACGTTGATACGAGCTCATGTGCATTCGGCGAATCACGTGACCAACGACGAGCTCACTGCTTGCGCCACCTGTAAACTTTGATTAAAAACGTAAAAAAAAATCCCCCTGAGCGTTTTGATTATGACGTAGGAAGCACAGGGTGGGCTGCGCCGACACTGTTGGATACGCCGCTCATTGTCCGCTAGGATTAGCTTGCTCACCTGCTTCATCAACGCAAAAACTGATTGATAAATATCTCAAATCCCGTTGCCTTTTGCGAACTGCCTAACACTGTGTAGCCTCTCATGATGATTGTCGTTACACTACATCACCGACATAACTTAAACAAATTGCGGTGGCTTAGCTCGGCTATGCCAGGATACACGTAGCGTGAGCTTATGCGCACAAAATGAGAGGCGCTATCAAGCGGCTCCGGTGCAGCGTCAGACTTGGCTACTGCGCAACGGAGGCGCACAGCTGGGCACGCGGTGGCGCCAGTGCGTCTGCCGTGGCTATGACGTCACTCCTCTGAAATGCGCAGACCGGCGAGGCGGGCGAGGCGGGCGCGGCGGTGGCGGAGCGCGCGCGGCGGCTTCGCGTGGCTCTCAAAATGAGCCGTGCTCATTATGCGAGCCGTGCTCATTATGCGGAGCTCCGCCGCCGCCGCCGCGCGCTCCGCATAATGAGCACGGCTCGCATAATGAGCACGGCTCATTATGACGGCCACGCGAAACTGCTCAACCGCGGCCAGTGCAGCTAACGCTACAAAAGCTCAGTCAATCGATTTTGTTTTCTAATATCCGCATGGCCGTATAACTCCGCCGTACAGCCTGCATGGTGTAGCTTTCACGATTATTGTTTTTTTAAATATATCCGTACAGAAAAGAAGAAAAAAGCACAACGCATAACTAGCCTTCCGAAACATGGTTAAAAGCGCTAAAAAGACGTACACAAGATAGAAGACAAGCACGGGCGCTCAGTCAACTGCAACTAGCCCAACAGCAAGTTCTTTTATAGCCTTCCGAAAATTTTCTTGAGGGCTTGCAGCATTTTATCTAAAATATAATAAAACCCAATCGTTCGTAAAATTTGAAAATAAAAAAGAATGTTTTATGTTTTTTTTTTTTGTTTACCGAACCGACGGTAGGCAATCATTTAGAAATTTATTAATGATTGTAGTGCGGTTACTAGCCGAAGTCCTGGCTTCGAAAGTATCACAATAAACAACACAAGCTTGATCATGCTGACTAAAACCAGGGAGCACAAAATGTGTCCCACACAATCTCGAAGCAGAATTTGTACGGCTTTCTCAACCCGCGATGCCCTTCTCAGCGTTCGTGCCTACGATGACTGACTCGCGATCGCTTTCCAAAGCCGCGCTACGACGACTCGTTCGAGACGACGCTCCAGGCGCGGTCGCGCGGTGTCGAGAGCATCCGCTACACGCCGACTTCCTAGTCCTACTGGTCAGGCAAGTGTTGGGCTCGAAATCTCGCCTGTTCGACACCGATTCAGTCGGTGCGTCGTCTAGAGCGTCTCAACTCTAGTCACTTACTTTCTGCTGGGCAACCAGGCGTTTGTTTATAATAATCTCATCCAATTCCGACCATACCGGTTCAAAAGTCTCCCGTTAAGCGCTGTTTCAAATAGCAGTGTGTGCCGCCATTACTTTCGGTGCACACAATCGCGTTGCCACGGAAATGTCATCGCAACGCGGTTGTTTGCACCGAAATTAATGGCGGCGCCCACTCACTAGGCTTCCCATTGGTCAAGAAATGCTTGTCGCGGCTCGTGGCCACGCCTACTTCCGTTACACTTCGCTCCATGCATTGGGGATAGGGACACCACCTCCTGCCCATTATAACCTCCTTGCGTAGGAAGCACAGGGTGGGCTGCGCCGACACTGTTGGATACGCCGCTCATTGTCCGCTAGGATTAGCTTGCTCACCTGCTTCATCAACGCAAAAACTGATTGATAAATATCTCAAATCCCGTTGCCTTTTGCGAACTGCCTAACAGTGTGTAGCCTCTCATGATGATTGTCGTTAAACTACATCACCGACATAACTTAAACAAATTGCGGTGGCTTAGCTCGGCTATGCCAGGATACACGTAGCGTGAGCTTATGCGCACAAAATGAGAGGCGCTATCAAGCGGCTCCGGTGCAGCGTCAGACTTGGCTACTGCGCAACGGAGGCGCACAGCTGGGCACACGGCGGCGCCAGTGCGTCTGCCGTGGCTATGACGTCACTCCTCTGAAATGCGCAGACCGGCGAGGCGGGCGAGGCGGGCGCGGCGGCGGCGGAGCGCGCCCGGCGGCTTCGCGTGGCTCTCAAAATGAGCCGTGCTCAATATGCGAGCCGTGCTCATTATGCGGAGCTCCGCCGCCGCCGCCGCGCGCTCCGCATAATGAGCACGGCTCGCATAATGAGCACGGCTCATTATGACGGCCACGCGAAACTGCTCCACCGCGGCCAGTGCAGCTAACGCTACAAAAGCTCAGTCAATCGATTTTGTCTTCTAATATCCGCATGGCCGTATAACTCCGCCGTACAGCCTGCATGGTGTAGCTTTCACGATTATTTTTTTTTTTTAAATATATCCGTACAGAAAAGAAGAAAAAAGCGCAACGCGTAACTAGCCTTCCGAAACATGGTTAAAAGCGCTAAAAAGACGTACACAAGATAGAAGACAAGCACGGGCGCTCAGTCAACTGCAACTAGCCCAACAGCAAGTTCTTTTATAGCCTTCCGAAAATTTTCTTGAGGGCTTGGAGCATTTTATCTAAAATTTAATAAAACCCAATCGTTCGTAAAATATGAAAATAAAAAAAAAAAATGTTTTATGTTTTTTTTGTTTACCGAACCGACGGTAGGCAATCTTTTAGAAATTTATTAATGATTGTAGTGCGGTTACTAGCCGAAGTCCTGGCTTCGAAAGTATCACAATAAACAGCACAAGCTTGATCACGCTGACAAAAACCAGGGAGCACAAAATGTGTCCCTCACAAACAACACACACTTTATTTATTAATGCTTTAGCATTAGTGCCCTGGTGCACGCGTTGACCTTGGACTGGTTTGGACTAGCCAAAGTTCGCAACGTCGCCACGGGATGGCGCCACAGTCGCACTGGCTGTGGAAACTGGCTAGGAAACAGCTTCTGCAAGCGCCGACAGATGGCGGGTGGGGTGCGGGTGCGCCTGGAGTGCACGCTTTGGACGCCCTCAGAAGCTCCTGCCTCCGGCTTTGGAGACCTGTGGATGCACACGGGCTACGGTTCCATTCCTCGACCCGCTAATGTAGAACACCATACGATGCCGCTCATCGTGATGGGGGACATGAACGTTAACGCCAGAGGCGGACACAACCAGAGGCTGCTAGAGCACTTTGGGTCTCAGTACGGACTGACGCTGTGCACGGACACTAACGAAGCCACGTCGCGCAACGGCACCACTACTGATTTGATATTCAGTCGCCATGTACGTAACATTCAAACGGCGGCATGTGTGGCGTACTTCAGGTTGCAGATGCCGCTTGCGTGCGTGATCTATCTGCCGCCGGATTAAACGCACGTTCGCGGTGAATAAATACGCACAACGAATTGACTCTGTCGTTTTCCGCGCATCGCCCGCACGTCCTTCGTGCACACGCTAAGTTAGCTCATCTGCTTGCACCGGGGAGAAGAGGGCGTTCGGGAATGTTCACCCCGCGGAAAAGTGCTGAGAGGCTGCATTCACCATGCTTTGTTATTTATAACCGCTGTGCATAGCGACAGCAGCGATTTCGGCTCATTTTTACTTTTTTTTTATTTAGGGAAGCGAGGAAACTGTGGGTACATAGGTCGCATGACGCCGATTTCCTAGCTGAATTTAGTGGGGAAATTCAGTTTCCCCGCAAAAATTAGCGGGGAGATTGACGTCATTGCACCTGTCGTCACGTAACCTAGATGCAAATTCAGTTTCCCCGACCATGTTTTTCTGTTCAAGGACACTCGGGTTTATGTGGTGAACAATTATGCTGCCGAATGGTGTTCGTGTTAACTTTCCTGTGACGCTCGCCTCTTTTCCTGGGTTTCAGCACGCTGTCATCGGGTTACAATGCCCTGGCGGCAGTTACGTGGAAAGACTTTATTGAACCTCGGGTCAAGTTTTCTGAAAAGAAGGCCGTTTTCGTTACGAGGAGCATCGGTAAGTCTCTATTATAAATTTGAAATCGGCGGCACAATGACCCAGTGAGAGCGGTTCACAACACAGTTCTAAGATGTCGCCACCGGACCGGGTCCGCTGCAAGACCTCGTTCATGTGCTCTACTCTGTTAAAGCGTTGGTCAAAGCTATACGTTGAACATTATTTCTTTCTTTTGAATTACCACAAAAACGAATATCCGAGTATTGAGTAAGGTTTCGTGGAAAATGCTGCCTGGAAGGGGTTTCGAATCAAAAACTGCTTCGTGTGGCCAAATAATTGAATGATCACCTTGAAATAGTCAAATAATCGTCTTTAAACTGTATTATCTTATTAATGCTTCGGTGTCCACGTTGCTTCATATATATAATGAAAACGCAGCACCAAGCATGTTATAAACGTCATAATTGCGTGCTCAGATGCATAAGACGTGGAACTCCCCCTTCCGCGGGAGTTCCACAACTGAGGTAATCTATCAGGGTAGTACCAGACAGTTCACCATTCCGGTTGCGGGGCGAACTAGTGGGGGAGGGAGGTCGGATCGCTGGGCTTGAAGGAAACGGATCATCACCACAGCGGACGCTCACCGCAGCTTTTAGTTTTGCGGCATCTCTGCTACTGTGTGCTACATATCAAATAACGCCAGTCACAAAAAGAAAAAAAAAATGAAGTGAAACAAAAACCCCGTCGCCCTTTTCTTTTATTTTATGCGGCCGACTTAGTTCGTTATCGCGCGGTTCCTCTCGTGTCGTGATACGAGCGCGGCTGTAGTACACGACCAAGCCGACCCGGCGTTAACAACGTGGATTTCAAGTCTACTCGTCGCAAATGTACTTGACGTACTTTTAAAAGAAGCAAGGATGAACATAAGCTTACTCGGTAATAAATTAACGTTCTATTTAGATAGCGACATGAATAGAAGATAACTAACAATTTCTGTACAAACTTTTATTTTAGCTTTAGTGTCCGAAATAGTTGCATTGCGTTAGCTCTCGTAACTCTATATTCTGCAACGGGTTGCAAACGTTCTCTAAAACATGAAAACGTGGCTCCGTATACGGTATATATAGCCGACGCCATATCCATAACGGATTGCTTATTGAGTTGCGGAAGTGACTGAACAATCTACTAAAACTCTCAACACAGGCTTTTTAACTTTCTGACTTGTGCAACGTGATGTTTTCAAGCGGTTGCATTATATCACCAAAGACATTTTCATTTTAGTTGTCTGCTGCAATACCAAAGTCATGGTTCGTGTGTCCTTATCACTCCCGGGACTTACTTTTTTATAGGAAAAACGCTCCAGGTTAGAAAATTAAAACAATATTAAATTTCTCTAATACGGGTGACAAAGCATGACCCAATATAAGTTCTCTGCTGTTGCAAGAAATCTTGTTAAAACCAGTAATAATTTTTGTTTGAAAAATTAATTTAAATACTTGTGCAACAATTAAAATTATTATTACCCCACCAAAACCTGAAAATAGATTACACTGGCACTGAACACTCCAATCAAGCAATAGCTTGGTTGCAAATTTCAGCACCAGTGCACTGCATTTCAACACTGCATTGCCAACATGATTCCTCGAACTTATTAAAAAATTAATTATTAAATTTTAGTTAATTAGCCTAATGATCTACATTTGCTTTGATCAGGGTGTTCAAATTAAGAGATGGGGGCTACTCCAAGAGACAATTCAAAAAATGTATTAAGCACGAGTAATATTTATTCCGTCTCTCCGTGTTTTACGACAAATGAAGGCAGTCACCGGCCAAGACGGATTCAAAAATAACGCTGCCATATATAGAGAGAGTGCGAACTCAGCGTACGTAGAGAGGGGTGGGGGTTCGGCGTCGCTGCGCTGTTGTTGTGGGGTGTTCTGCTTGTGTTTCGTGCATTCTGTATGTTCAGTGTTGTATGTGTATTTACCATGCAGCGTTCGAGAGGTAGGGGACACTGGACAATAAAATTGGCGCTTCAGCAACATTTTTTTTCTGTTGTGAGCGCCATCTGGTGGAAGCTATACACCGACACGCGGGCTTGACGTCACGGAGCTGCGGCGGCGCTGCGATCGCGCCGGAGCCGGGGGGTGTGGGCAAAAGCGCGCACGTTTCGCATGGGCGTCATAGCATTTCAGCATGCCGCGAAGCTGTGTTGCCGTTAATTGCACCGAAATGTACAGAAAAAGTAGGGGGGTGAGTTTCCACAAGTTCCCGGCAGACTCTGGAAGGCATAGAAGGTGGATAATATCCGTGGATTGAAAAGAATGGTCGCCTCGCGCGAACGACCGTTTGTGCGGCAAACACTTTCTTGAAGGAAAGTGCGGCTTTCATTTCAATCTCCGTCCCGAAGCTTGCTTATGTGCAGGGAAACCGTCGTCTGCTCGAGACCACCCGCATTTTGTTCCCACGGTGTTCGCGCACAAAGCATCGGCCAAGCGCTCGTCGGAGGCTCGCTACGCCCGTGCTACCGTCAGAAGGGGATCGGCGACAGAACGGCAGTGTTGTAGGCGTTACCGAAAAAGAGTAATGAAATACGTTACTCGTTACTTACAAATAAAAGGTACGCGTTACTGAGCTAATTGTTACCTAAAAAAAGGAACGCGTTACCGCTACCGATAAAAAGTAACGCTGTTACTTCTGCGTTACTTTTTTAAATTATGATTTAGCACATTTTACGGTTTTGACGATACAGGTCAAATATCAAGAAACATTATGTTCATGCAGAAACTGAACATAATTACTCTATCTCTTTTTACGGTTTCACCTAAATACTCACAAGAAAAAACGCAAAGAAAAACATGGCTTGACGCCTAAAACACGGAAAAATTGAAGTGTAATTTCTTTAAGACTTGGGAAGTAGTAACGAGTAACGTAACTACGTTACTTGAAATAGTAACGTAAGTACGTTACCCGTTACTGCGTCGAAAACGTAACGAGTAGGTTACTACGTTACTGAAAAAAGTAACGCGTTACCAACAACGCCGTTACTTGTAACGTGTTACCGCCAAGACTGCAGAACGGACAAAGCGTTACTGCTTGTAATGCCTTGTGGTCATGAGGGTAGGAAAAATATCATACCTTGACTTGAAGACGCTGTGTGTATTTAATCAATTAATGAATACGCACACTTCCGCAGACCCACAGTCTGCTGATCCCGCCGGCAGTGCGGAAACCTACTCGAAGTAATCGTATACGCCTCGAGAGACTTGTACGCCTGCACCGTGTCGGCCGTGAACTGGCTTGGCGAAAAAAACTAAATAAACGACGACGTGAGCCGTCGACTTCGGTGGCAGCAGCTTTACGTCGGAAGTCCAACAGGCCTTGTTTACGGCGTATACGGATCCTCCTAGGCAACGCCGTCCACGCAGTTTGTTTCGATACCGCTGGCGTTCAGGCTCGGACAGCGAGCTCAAATAGTCGGGCATAGCATACGACATACGTTGTGAGGAAATACGACGCACAAATAAAGATACAAGCGTCCCTACAACGTCAACAACGAGCGCACGCCATAGAACGCAATGGCGAAAACACGGAGAGCCGGGCTGCTTTTGCCCACATAGCTACCGCGCATGCGCGGCCTTCCGGCCGTGTTGGTAAACAGAGTCGCTCCGCGTGTCGGTCTATATAACTACACGTGGGGAGCAAATTTCCTCCATTGGGCGAGAAAGGTGGCGATTTTCCTCCCTTCTAGGGGAGGAACGTTTCTCATTATGACGGCCACGCGAAACTGCTCAACCGCGGCCAGTGCAGCTAACGCTACAAAAGCTCAGTCAATCGATTTTGTTTTCTAATATCCGCATGGCCGTATAACTCCGCCGTACAGCCTGCATGGTGTAGCTTTCACGATTATTGTTTTTTTAAATATATCCGTACAGAAAAGAAGAAAAAAGCACAACGCATAACTAGCCTTCCGAAACATGGTTAAAAGCGCTAAAAAGACGTACACAAGATAGAAGACAAGCACGGGCGCTCAGTCAACTGCAACTAGCCCAACAGCAAGTTCTTTTATAGCCTTCCGAAAATTTTCTTGAGGGCTTGCAGCATTTTATCTAAAATTTAATAAACCCAATCGTTCGTAAAATTTGAAAATAAAAAAAAAATGTTTTATGTTTTTTTTTTGTTTACCGAACCGACGGTAGGCAATCATTTAGAAATTTATTAATGATTGTAGTGCGGTTACTAGCCGAAGTCCTGGCTTCGAAAGTATCACAATAAACAACACAAGCTTGATCATGCTGACTAAAACCAGGGAGCACAAAATGTGTCCCACACAAACAACACACACTTTATTTATTAATGCTTTAGCGTTAGTGCCCTGGTGCACGCGTTGACCTTGGACTGGTTTGGACTAGCCAAAGTTCCCAACGTCGCCACGGGATGGCGCCACAGTCGCACTGGCTGTGGAAACTGGCTAGGAAACACCTTCTGCAAGCGCCGACAGATGGCGGGTGGGGTGCGGGTGCGCCTGGAGTGCACGCTTTGGACGCCCTCAGAAGCTCCTGCCTCCGGCTTTGGAGACCTGTGGACGCACACGGGCTACGGTTCCATTCTTCGACCCGCTAATGTAGAACACCATACGATGCCGCTCATCGTGATGGGGGACTTGAACGTTAACGCCAGAGGCGGACACAACCAGAGGCTGCTAGAGCACTTTGGGTCTCAGTACGGACTGACGCTGTGCACGGACACTAACGAAGCCACGTCGCGCAACGGCACCACTACTGATTTGATATTCAGTCGCCATGTACATAACATTCAAACGGCGGCATGTGTGGCGTACTTCAGGTTGCAGATGCCGCTTGCGTGCGTGATCTATCTGCCGCCGGATTAAACGCACGTTCGCGGTGAATAAATACGCACAAAGAATTGGCTCTGTCGTTTTCCGCGCATCGCCCGCACGTCCTTCGTGCACACGCTAAGTTAGCTCATCTGCTTGCACCCGGGAGAAGAGGGGGTTCGGGAATGTTCACCCCGCGGAAAAGTGCTGAGAGGCTGCATTCACCATGCTTTGTTATTTATAACCGCTGTGCATAGCGACAGCAGCGATTTCGGCTCATTTTTACTTTTTTTATTTAGGGAAGCGAGGAAACTGTGGGTACATAGGTCGCATGACGTCGATTTCCTAGCTGAATTTAGTGGGGAAATTCAGTTTCCCCGCAAAAATTAGCGGGGAGATTGACGTCATTGCACCTGTCGTCCCGTAACCTAGATGCAAATTCAGTTTCCCCGACCATGTTTTTCTGTTCAAGGACACTCGGGTATATGTGGTGAACAATTATGCTGCAGAATGGTGTTCGTGTTAACTTTCCTGTGACGCTCGCCTCTTTTCCTGGGTTTCAGCACGCTGTCATCGGGTTACAATGCCCTGGCGGCAGTTACGTGGAAAGACTTTATTGAACCTCGGGTCAAGTTTTCTGAAAAGAAGGCCGTTTTCGTTACGAGGAGCATCGGTAAGTCTCTATTATAAATTTGAAATCGGCGGCACAATGACCCAGTGAGAGCGGTTCACAACACAGTTCTAAGATGTCGCCACCGGACCGGGTCCGCTGCAAGACCTCGTTCATGTGCTCTACTCTGTTAAAGCGTTGGTCAAAGCTATACGTTGAACATTATTTCTTTCTTTTGAATTACCACAAAAACGAATATCCGAGTATTGAGTAAGGTTTCGTGGAAAATGCTGCCTGGAAGGGGTTTCGAATCAAAAACTGCTTCGTGTGGCCAAATAATTGAATGATCACCTTGAAATAGTCAAATAATCGTCTTTAAACTGTATTATCTTATTAATGCTTCGGTGTCCACGTTGCTTCATATATATAATGAAAACGCAGCACCAAGCATGTTATAAACGTCATAATTGCGTGCTCAGATGCATAAGACGTGGAACTCCCCCTTCCGCGGGAGTTCCACAACTGAGGTAATCTAGTAACGTTGGCAGTAGCCAAAGCTACGCGCCCGAGCTGAGTACCACCGGATTGCGCGCACTTCAAAATTCATAAAAAATGACTGGGCGGAAAAATGGCTGAGATGTCACCACTCAAGCAAAAGCGCGCGTGTGTATGACGGCACTCTAGTCAAAGGTAGAGTTCCTGTATAGGCTCCCTACGGGAGCCAGAGTTGCTGCAAAGCGGAACACTACTGCAAGGGTGTCCAATTGATCGAAATGTAGGCTATCCCTATTGTGACAGCGTGCGCAAGTAGGTCGGGATATTATCTAAATATATCGTTTTCGCAAAAGCAGAACAGGTTGCAGTATTTTAGACCTTTTTACAGCGAATCTGTTTATGGCTATAGGGTTCTGTGGATTTTTCGTGTGCGTGACCAAAACCTATACTCTCGAACCGCCGCACGCGCCGCACGCACACGCCTTCTCCGTATAAAGCATTCGAAGCCTGGTGATTTAAAAAAGTTCAGGACACATAGAAATAGACTGACTAAAATGATTAGGCAAGCAAAGAAAAATTATTTGCACTCTTTGTTTAATGAAGCCACAATGTCAAGAGTAGACAAAACATGGAAAATAGTAAATCAACTCCTAAATCGATCTATTGAAAACAATAGCATCCTAGAAATTAAAATTGGCGATAGAATATTGCGCGGACAAGAACTCGCAAAATCGTTTAACAACTATTTCGCTAACAGTGTTCATAGCAGTCATAACCCTCTGTCGACAAGCTACCTAGAAACTCGCAATGAAAGCAGTGCCTTTTTTCACCCTACAGACGAATACGAAGTTTTCAGTACATTCAATTCCATCCAAAATAGTAAATCAAGTGACATTGACGATATCCAAATTAGGCCTGTCAAATACGTCCTGGACTTATTAGCACCGGTATTATCCCACATTTACAATGTTGCAATTTCTTCGGGTACTTTTCCGCGTCAAATGCAAATTGCCAAGGTGGTGGTTATTTTTAAAGGTGGCGACAAGAATGATCAATCCAATTACAGGCCTATCTCCATTTTACCCGTCTTCTCTAAGTGCCTGGAAAAACTCATCCACACCAGAATTATTTCTTTTTTTTGCAACTAATTCTCTATTCTGACCCCCTCGCAGTATGGCTTTCGAAAGGGGCGTTCGACTGAACTTGCCTTGCTAACCCAGAAAGAAATAATCTTGAAATCATTTGAAGAAAAGTGTACCACTCTCGGTATATTTGTGGACTTTTCTAAGGCATTTGACCGCATTAATCATATCACTCTACTTAAAAAGCTTGAGTTTAACGGCTTTCGTGGGGTAACTCTTGACGTTGTGGCTTCATATTTAGAATTTCGCCAACAGTGTGTTGTCATCGACAATCAGCGTTCAGGTTTACAGTCATTAACTGCCGGTGTTCCTCAGGGAAGTATACTGGGTCCTCTACTTTTTAATATATATATCAATGATATTGTCAAAATTAGTACGGAGGCAACTTATGTTATATATGCCGATGACACTAGTTTACTTTTTTCTGCTCAAGATAAGGAAAAGCTCGCGCAAGTCGCAAATCATACTCTTAACTCGCTTCACAAATGGAGCTCTGTAAATTCACTTCCTATTAACACTTCCAAAACTAAGGCAGTGCTCTTTAAACCGAAGAATAAGTCTGTGGTTTTCGACTACAACCTTGTTCTTGGGCCCTCCATCATTGAACTAGTACCTAGTACTAAGGCCCTAGGCGTAATTTTTCAGGAAAATCTGTCATGGGATTTTCACATTGAAGGTCTCATTCGCAAGATTTCGAAAGCCGTTGGCATTCTCTCTTTTCTTCACATCTAAATTATTGTCATCTGGTTTGGGGAACCACACCATTAACCAATATAAACAATCTTCATGTCTCTCAGAAAAAGGCCATACGGAGTATCGTCAATGCCCCATATGATTCTCATACACAGCCCCTTTTCAACACTCTGCATATCATTCCAGTTACCAACCTGTATGACTACACAATAATTTTAAGATACACAGCGGGCTTTAAACTGAACAATCCTTTATTTCAAGAGATCGCTGGTCTAGCACGAAGTATAAATTTTTATTCTACTCGTAATGTGGATGTCTGGAAGGTACCTTACAGCAGAACAAAGTATGGAACGCAGATGTTGAGACACCACCTCCCATCATTATTGAACAATCTAAGTAGCAACAACTTCACCATAGAAACACTAACACCTCGTGCCATCAAAAATATGTTTCTGTAGCTCACTTATTTTTGTATTGTGCCTCATGATATCAGTGTTCTACTTCCCGGTTACAAGTGTCTACATGTTTTTTTTTTGTTATGTTTTTTTTACTCGTCTTCCTGCTATATAATTATCGATTTTGTTTACATTTTCTTACAATTCGCTTATCCGCCTCTGTCAAGAAAACGGGGGTGGGGCCCAGTCAAGCCAACATGTGTTGGCTTTTTTTGCCCATGCCCCTGTCGTCTGTACATATAGACGAAATAAACTGATTCTGATTCTGATTCTGAAATAAATAACCAAAATAAAGCGTTGATGAACGCGAGTGCAAGATGCCATTTGTTTTTAGGCTCTTACTTTAGAACAATTACTGCTGCCATAGCCTCCTCTATGCTCACAAAGCCTGGCAGTTCGACGGCGGAGCCATAGAGTGCCCGGTCGCAGATTTGGAGCGCGAGGATCTTGTAGCACAGAGCATCAAAGAGCCATACCTCGGGGAACCTGGACGTCTGCGCACAGCTTTTGCAGCGGCGATCGGACCCGATTATATCAATTTATATCTGAACGTGCCCAAGAGGTTCGGGCATCATACCCACGATACGGGGAAACGGGCGCGCCGTAGGGAGCTTTTCCTAACGCGCCGGGCGCGCCGCCACTGCTTGCGTCATCTATCGGCAGCGGTGGCGGGACGGCCCATATCTCAGTGGAATGAAGTTTTTTTTTATTTTTTTATTTCGCAAAATATCAAGCGGCGCACCATTTTGCTGTTAGCGAGCTTTTATTCTACATAAAACTTTTGTTCATTGTGCAAAATTTAAAAACTGAATACATAAGCAAAATAAAGCTAACTGGCACTTGAACAAAAACAAGAAACCATTATCCCTATTGGAGTTTGCCACTATACTGCAACACGTTTCCGTTCAGACTTCATTTACAAACTAACCGCTGAGTATCTCGAATTGCTTTATACATATTGGCACCATCTTCGCCACGATCCGTCAATTCTACCAAGTTCTCTTGTTCATTAAGCCCTTAACCGTTTTTTCGTTTTTGAGAATTTCTGACCTTCAACTGCTTACTTGTCTTCAAAATCATATTTCTAGCCACATATCTATTTCATGCAACGAGGCCTCGGGTTTTGCGCTGTGACTGAAGTTCGCCAGCTTCTTCCCGTAATGGCTTGTTTTCCTCTCCTTTTCTCGGGGTCACGCGTCAGCTGCCGCCTACGGCCTCCTGTCCATATCCATCGCATTTCTGTCCGGAACTCTGCCATCAATAGTTCAGGTTGGTACTTCTCGTAAAAAATTAGATGTGCGTACATAAGAATCGATAAAAGCAACATTAAGGGTTTTTGACAGGTCCCTTGTTTCCCCGAGAGATAATTGAGACATGCTGCCAAAGCGCAGAACACCGAACGCGGTGCCGAAAAGCATTCTGGGTACTGGCTGTATAGAACCGGCTATATTTTCAGTGACAGCTTAAGAGTTCAGGGAGAAACTCCTCCCACCTCTTTCCATTGCAGCAGAGCAAAGGCTGGAGAGGAGGAAGAGGAAGCGGAAAAAGGGAGGAGGAACTTTTACTTTTTACTTTTACTTTACTAACTTTTTTTTTTAACAACGCTAATCGCATGCTAAGTTTTCTTAAAAGGAATTTTTTTTTTTAGCACCCTAGTCGTTGAAGCTAATTCTTTATAAAACCCTTGTACAATCAAAGCTTGAACATGCATCTTCTGTTTGGGACCCTGGTCAGTCTGTACTAATTGATTTGATTGAAGCCATCCAAAATCGTCCTGTTAGATTTATATTTTCGAATTACCATCGGACAGCCAGCGTAAGCACTATGAAGTCTAATCTTTCTCTCCCTGAATTATCAACTCGTAGAAAAGTAGTCCGTCTAAGTTTGTTTCATAAAATTTATTTCACTAATGAGACGCTGCGTAATAAGCTAACTTTACGTTTCACCTAGACTTGACCATCAACACAAAGTTGGCATCCCATATGCTCGCACCAACGTCTTTCACCATTCCTTCATACCGCCTACATCCTTCGACTGGAACCACCTGGCTGCACCCGTAGTCTCGATCATAGATCACGACCTTTTTAAAAAAGCCTTGGATTGTATTTTTTACTAATTTACACTGATTGTATTTCCTGTGTATCTGTGTCTGTGTTTTTTCAATATCTCATGCAACCCCTTCCCCCTCTGTAATGATCACGCCCTGAGGGTAAAATAAATAAATAAACTAGCTAATAATTGTGCCACAACTCTCTCTCTTTCTCTCTTCTGTGCCACGTGGTAGATGCGCGAGAGCAAGGAAGGCTCCAAAGTCTGGCGCATAGAGTTATTATAATGTACGCTAGAGGTTCAACTGGCGCTAGTGTGCTGTTGCAAATTGAAGCAGACAGCAAGCAGTCGGAAATTGACTTCCGGTAATGCATTTTTATGGAAAAAAGCGAGTGCATTTCCTCTCTGCGCTCGATTATAAGAGCAAATATCGCGAATAATTTGTACGTACTAGGCACTTTGGAACATTTCCCAGTCACGCAGACAAAATAATTGGTCAGTTACGGCGTTTTTATTTTAAAATCTTGACATGAAAAACGGTGCTAAAACCGCTTCGTACATGCATTTATGTGCACTGTCGGACACTGTTAGCGCGAACACGGCGTCGAAGCTTTCCAGCACGAACGAAGGACATGTGGAAAACCAAGAGAGACGACAGGAACTACCAAGTTACACTGGATAAGTAACTCCTTGTGCTTGCAGACGATCAAAATAAATTGAAAGTCACGTAATATAGTCCGATTTCAATAAATAAGTACTGCTTTATTCTTTCTGCTCATGAATATGTGCGAATATGCTTAATTGTTCTGGGTTCAAATCATCACCCGCACGCTCCAAATCTTTGCAAATAGGGAGAAGCCTGGGAACAGGTGCCCGATAAAAACTTCCCGACAAAGGAAATAATAAGAAAACACACGTTTAGTGGTTCACGTACTTTATCCTATACGTTTCGAACGTTTTTTTAACCACTCGTAAAGATGCACGACGGGGTCATTTTCATATAGTGACAGAACGGGCATATCAATATATAAGCCCCAGCGGAATGCTGGCGAACTTTGAACACACTCTACATTCCTTTCTATAGTTATTTTGCTTAGAATCGTCGCTCGTTTCTATATACCTGCCATGGAACAGAGGTTTGGGCCTGAAATATAGCGAAGTCTTCAGTGGTAAAGAAAAATGATTTAACTAAAGCAATTACACTTCAAAATATTAATAAAGGTACATACTATCCGGTACAACCGAAATAACAAAAGTTATTCATGTTATTTTCCGGCGAAGAGACAAAATTCACGCGCTTTTTCCCGAATACACAGGAAGACTGGAAAAGTAGACTGCATGCTGTCTGCTTCAATTTGCAACCGGAAGTCCCGTAGACACTAGCGCCAGCTGAGCCTCTAGCGTGTATTGTAATAACTCTATGGTCTGGCGCGCAGCCTTTTGAGAGTTTCGCAACTTGTTTATAGAGTTCACTTCAGTCTGTTCCCGGGGTCGCCGAAATCTCATCTACACAGCTCCTACAGGCAGTAAGCTGTCACCAGATGACGTAGCTTCCATTACAGCGTTTCCAACTCCTCGATGGGGGTCACGTGGTTTCTGGGCCGCGTTTTGCAGAACAAACTGCAAGGAGGTGGCAAAAGCGTCGTTCGTCAGCAAGCGGCTCCGCCTTTCCGCCTGCTTTCCTCCTCGCCACCCGACAACGCAGCGCATGCGCACTTGCTGCCAGTCTTCGCCGTAGGCGTCAGCCATTAAAATGGCAGGCACTTGCCATGGTTTGAGATGAACCTTCCCTTCAGTCTAGACTCTCTAGGGGATTTGAACCTGCAAACTGAAATGTCGTGGGTCGAAACTTTGTAATAGCCCAAAAAAAAAAAAGAAAAAAAGTAAACGTTCCACACAACGAGCACCAAAGATCGATCGTAAAAGGCAGTGGTTGTATTTTTTGTCACTCTGAAGAGGACAAAGCATTCGTCTTTCGGCATCCTAATTCTAAACGTCCTTTTTTTTTGTAACGTTAACTTAAAAAGAAACAGACATATAATGCTCAAATCTGCTCCCTAAGCCTTGATCTATGAAAGTTGAATTTTATTCATTCATGCCAGGTACATCGAAAGAAGTAATTATGATATGCAGTGTTCAGATCGTTTGTTTTGATTGAAATGATCAGAGATCGTGTTTATTCGCGTTGAATCAAACAGGTAGCAAGCGTGATCAGTGAAAGTGAAACAAATTATTTATATTTATTTTTCGAGGCTCTCGCGTTTCCTGAATACGCTAGCGTACAATTTTCGAACAGGGAATAATTAGACGATATTGGACGACAGCCCTAATTAATTTAGATTTACTTTGCACTTGTTTAAGTTAAGGTCTGATTGGAACTCTCAACATCGGCTATACGGGTAATTACCACCATGTATTTTCTAGCCTACCAGAAACCTGTAGATTCGTAGAGTATCTGTTCGCGAATGTGCGCTTTTAATATCAAAGTAATTTGAAAGTTTTTCAGTGTGTCTGGGTATTATTTTATTCATGTAAACGTTGAAACGAACCTATATAATTTAGCGAAAAAACAAAGATGTTGTAATACGTTATTGAATCGGGTTATCGAGATAAAAGCACACGCATTAAACTTAAGTCCGAAGACTACCATCACAAATATTTACCTAAAAAGAAAAAAAAACTGTCTGAGAGGAGAGTAAACAGTGAAAACTGTTGTGGCCGCGTGGTCGCTGACGAGATAGAAGCAGAGAAAAGACCACGCCAGTTGAACGCTGGACGAAGATTGCCTTTAATCAGCCATCTTAAAGGCCGACGACCAGACTCGAGATTCTACAAGGCAGAAGATCCTCCTCACCATGTGGGAGGAGGGAGCAGGCAACGGTGGACAGTGTAGAAAGGGAGAGAGGAGGAACCGCGGGAAAAGTGGAAAGCGCGAACTGGTCGTCGGTTTTTAAAAAACGGAAACTTAAGCACCGCCCGACAAAACGAGTGGCGCCATCTGTTTCAAGATGGGCTCATTACAAGAACCGGCCATAACAAAATATACTTTTTTCTTCGAAGAGAACCGATCTTGGAACCGCCGCCGCCGGGCAGTATTCCAGTTGCCTTACAAACGAACACCTTGTACAAGGTTGCGAATATTTCTCTCTGCACGTCACAGGCAGCTAACAGTCTCGTGGGTGCCATGACGGGACCGCTTCTGGCCATCTTCTTTCTCGGGGTATTCTTCCCCTTCTGCAAGAGAAAGGTACTTTGTTTTCAATTTCTTGCTTTATTCAATATGTATTAAGAATATCACACTCATTAGGGAGGGTCCTCCCAGAAATATCCCAAATTCTAACAATTATGTATGATGCTTACTCCCCAAAGTTTGGATGCTTTTCTCCAGAAACTATATTGAAATAAAAGATAAAAGTACGGACAGCGACTCTTTTTTAACGCGCAACGCTTTTTGGCTAGTTGTTCAACATTTTGTAAAGCCTGCTAAGTGAACCCCAATAAGCGTGGCCGCGAAGCTCGATGCTGATTGGTTAACGAAGGAGGTCACGTGATTAGAAGGGTAGGTGAGGAGGAGTGAGGCAGGCGAGGAGGAGCTTGGCCACCTGTGCGCAATGAGGCAGAGGAACTTGAAAGTATGGAAGGCTCTGGAGGATCGTCAGGTTTATCAGCCCGATTAGCGGTAGTACTGCCTCATTCTAGGAACAAATATCAAGTGTACACATGGTGCGCGTTAAACTATATCCGATGAAGAGCACCGTGAGAGTATCGCTAATCGTTTGGGATGCTAGAACGTTTCACGGATCTAGAACAATTGCATAGCAATCTGTCATGCATTTTTTGTGGGATTTTTATATAACATGCTAGACTGCACTAGAAAAGGATACTAGATAATAAAAACAGGGCTGTGCCTGCGGTACTTCGCTGTGGACCACGTCGAGACGCTTTAGCATTTCGACCTTGCTTCTATGAAGGACATATAGTATATTCGCCGATTAAATTGAGACGAACCTCGTTCTCTCCCTTATTGGTCGTAGCAAAACGAGTCGCCTACTTTGCTTCTCAGTGCCTAGCCCTAACGCTCTTCACTCTTTCCCGGCGTCTCATTTTAAGCGACGAACACGCTGAGGTCAGCGGGCCGCCGCTTCTGTCGGGCGATGTCCTCTTCAGGCCACTCGTTTTTATAGCGAGGGATTGCGAAGTCGATCAGAGCATTTTCATCGAGCGCGTGTCTTCTATCATATATATGAATGATTGGATGGAAGGTATGGACTACACTCTTCGTGTCGGGTGGTAGTTAGCGCCAACTGGCCTCGAAACATTTACGCTCCCCCCTCTTTACATTTTGCGATTGGTTGCTATATTAAAAAGAGGTATTCATATTGCCTTTGCGACTCCGTCTCTCATTCGAGCATCTTCCCCACCAATTTCGTGCATTGTCATGCGTCTCTAGACCTTCTCAAACAATCTTCAAACGACCTTTTTGTGATTATAATCCTTTATTCTTCCGCTCTTCCATCGTCTCCAGCAAAACCCAGCACTCCTGCTACATTCGTTTTCCTTTCCGGGAGAACGGAACGAAGCCTCGTGCACATCAAAACATCATGTTCTAGCGTCTCGCTGTAACTATGGCATAGGGCATATACATGCATTCCTCTTTCAGATGTAGCCCAATATGTCTTTGTCCTTACCTCTCCCATTCTCGCCTCAAACTGTATATAATATTTCGACCCAGGAGGGTCGCGGTGTACCAGAAAAGCCCGAACCAGTCCCCTACCAATTACCAAACACCTTTCCCATGTCCTAAGCGAACACTCAACTTCCCGTTGTCCAGAACAAACAGTCAAAGCAATTGTACACACAGCTACGTGTGGTCCATCAAAATGATTGAACTTCTCTCGCTTCCAGGGCGTGACTGCGGGCGCCTTGATAGGAGTAGCCCTGGCCTCGTGGCACGCCCTGGGCTCCATAGCGTACCCCCGGGCATCTTACGGACTACCGACCTCCACTGCTGGCTGCGTGGATTTCAACCAGACGCTGACTTCGGGATCTCTCGAAACGCCATCCATACCCAGGTAACGCCTTTCGAGTGTTTTTCAACGGACAGCGGTAGTCAGAGTTGTTGATGGCATCCAACTCTATAGTCGGCCCGTCGTTTATTTTGCTTAGTTCGATGTATAAAATAAGCATGCCCCGTTAAATTGGCGGCTGTATTGCGATGTATTGTTCTAGCTGCAGTCGTTTACACGTTACTCTAGAAACAGTGATGGATTACAATTATTCTTGGTTAAAAAGTAATGAATTAGATTACTCGATTACTTTGGGAAGAAATGTAATTGCCCGTTGCTTGAAAAAGTAACCGTGACTTTCGTGATTACTGCAGATTTTTCAAAACTACACGATTTGCTACCGGTTTTTAATCTGGTCTTTCGTGCTATTCAATATTCAACTAGAATCACCGTATTACTCTCCTTATATTCTTGTTTCATCAAATTTTGGTGAACCATATCTTACTGTTGGAGACTTGGTTCGAAGATACCTTGGTTAGAACAAAGGGTGCCATTAGAAGGGGGAGGCGAAAATAAGAAAAAAAAGGTTAGAAGTAACTTTAGTACTTTCAAGAGTAATCAAAACACTCTCGCGAATACGTTTTATTAGATATATTCAAATAATTTCAAGATTACTCCAAAAAGTAATCGATCGCAGGTAATTTGATTACTTGTAATGAGTACTGTGCGAATATGTAGTAGCTGTAATGTGCGGAACTAGGATGTACGAATAGACGGTTCGTTTTTTACCAATGCTGAATGCTGGGCCAGCTGGTATTGGTCTTGGGTAGCCAAAGGCACGGTAGCGCTTTTTAGACGAGGACAAAAGAAAGAAAGACAAGACGCTCGTGTCTGTCTTGTCTTTCTTTCTTTTGTCCTTGACTAAAAAGCGCTACCATGCCGTTGACAACCCAAGACGTTTTGTAACGTCTTTTTTTTGCCACACTCCGATTAATCGGGAGACGTCCCGTTGCGTGGTGGTGTCAAGTATTGTCACGTCACGTGGCACAATGTCTCATGACGTCACGGCGTGAGGTAACGTGACCCAACGTCATCCCATGTGGTCACGTGAGTAGTAGGAAAGGTGCACCAGCTCACACAGTTTGTCAACAAACGCCCAAAGGGGCGGAGCCAAACCCGATCCGACAATCACAGCGCAGGAGGGCGGGGCCAAACCCAATCCAACCAAAGCGCAGTAGGGCGGGGCCCTTTCCCTCTCTCCCATCCCAGTGACAGGCAGTGGGCATCGATGGCCCCGCCCACAGGACATTAGCCAGTGACCAATCGGAGCTCAGCGAGATCCCGTCACGTGTGAAGTCACGTGTCAGGCGCGTGCCAGAAGCGTGCCACTTACCATGACCGCAGACCGCAAACCACAAACCGCAAACCTCAAACCACAAGTGTGGTTGACAAGGTGCTGACAGCTGCGGTCATCATCTGACAACAACCATGTGATGTCACACAGGGTCCGAGCTTCGTTCGACAGAGGGCGCTCACGTGATGTCGCACAGGGTTCGTGCTGCATCCGAAGGAGGGCGCTGCGCTCCGGTCACATGATGGTCACGTGCTTTGAATTTGAATCGCTGCGCGGTAAATGCCCCTTTTATTCGATAAAAAAGGCTCCGCCGCCAGCGGGGAATCGAACTCGCGACTTCTTGATCACCAGCCCGACGCTCTATCCCCTGAGCTACGAGCGCATTGTTTCCGAGAGCGCTTAAGACGGGTTAGTTGTTCGTGTTGTGTGTGTGTGCAATTCAGATCACGTGTTTTCCTGCCACATGGCTTTTGTAATGCGGTTAAAAACAGGATGCTTCATTGTCGCAGGGTATGTAACGATGGTCGTGTGACGTAATGCATCGCTGGGCGCTAACGTTGCTCGTCTTCCTATCACGTGGTTTCGCGCGCACGCGATTCAAGCGGTGTTCGCGCGAACTCGTCACCTCGGGAATGGCTTTCGTAATCTGGGTGAAAAAAACAAACAAACAACCCTACACGGAATTTGAACGCGTCATTGTTCCAGGTCATGTGACGAAGCCTATCTATAAAATTCCGTCATGCAGAAAGAAGTCTAGACAGGTTTCGTATATGTCTCGAGAGATCGGAATGTTATTTTCTTTTTTTTCATATGCGAATGAAATACATTGTTTCGACGCTCAGCTCGGTCGCTTGTGTTTATTCAGCTGTCGCGTGGGGGCTCGGAACGTCACTTGTGCGCCGGAGGTCGGTCTGACATTTGTAATGCGGTTAAAAACAGGATGCTTCATTGACGCAAGTCATGTGACCATGGTCGTGTGACGTTGCTCGTCTTCATATCACGTGATTTCGCGCGCGCGCGATTCAAACGGTGTTCACGGACTCGTAGCCTCGTGGCGCCCCCTTAGCTGTTGCATTTGGGGTCTTCGAGCCGCTGGATTTTGGCGTCATGTGACGGTCCCTAATAGCATGAGCTGGGTCCCGCTACATTGGGGTTGAGGTGACTGTAGAATTTTGAAGCTCGCGGACCGTGATTAATGTTGATCCTGCGTAAAGCTTTAAAGTGGCCCTGTTAAAATTTGGGGCCAGCTCGCAAAAACTTTGCAAAGACCCAGCGAGTTTCGGGAATAGGCGCCATCTAGTGTTCAGACTGTGAAGTGGTCCTCGTTCAAATTGGGTGCCATCTGATGGTAAAAGCTTCGACCCGATATAAACTTTGGACGTCATGTGACGGTCCAATTGGCAACAGTCGCGGTCCCACTAATTTGGGGGTGAGGTGACGCTGAAACTTTGAAGCTGGCGGACCGTGTTAAATCTTGGTCCAGCGTAAAGCTTTGAAGTGGACCTGCTAAACGTTGGGGCAAAGTCTTGAAACTCACAGACCGTGCTGGACCCAGTGATTTGTTTTCGAATAAACACCATCTCTCGTTAGAACTTTGAAGTGCTCATCGCCAAAAATTGCTGACATCTGGTGGTGAAAGCTTCGACCCGCTAAATTTGGGGCGTCATCTGAAGATTCTCTTAGCACCAGCTGGATACCGCTAAAGTGTTTCTTTTTTTGCTGGAGCGACGGTAAAACTGAAGTTCGCAGGCCGTGCTACATCTTGGCCCAGCGTAAAGCATTGAAGTTGCTCTCCCGCGCGCTTAGCACACATGGTCAGCTGTATCCACTTAATTTTGAGGGGTGACGGTAAAAATTCGAAGCTTACGAACCGTGCCAAGTTGAGACCAAAGCGTAAAGTTTTGACGTGGCACTGACATATTTTGGGAGCTGACCCCAGCGCGTAAAACTCTGAAGTGGCCCTAATAAAAATTCGAGCCCAGCGCGTAACACTTTGCACAGTCCCAGCCAAATGTGGTATACCCGACACCTAGCGTAAAAACTTTGAACTGGTCGAAGATTATTTTAAACTTCAATGAGATGAAGTTAGCGTTTCCTCTTCTCGATTTCGCGCGCACACAGTTTAAATTCGGGATTTAGGCGTATGAGTTGTCACCTCCGTTCACAGATGGTGCGCGTTTTTGTTGCTAAGCATCTTTGTTGTTAGGGCATCAGCGATATCTGGCGGCGTGGGTGTGACCTTGCGACATCTGTTGCTGAAAAGTTAAATTGATCGTATTCCGAAGGCGTGCTCATCCGTATTTTTGTGCGCGAGCAAGTCCGGGCTTTGTGCGTATGAGTTGCCGATTCCGTTTGTAGATGGCGCGCACCTGAATCTCTTTCAGATGACGTGAACTTTTACCATTATCACGCGAAATCTCTCGCTAATTTTAGCGCCAGATTGGTAGATGGCGTCAACTCTATCGCGCGCGCGCGACATCTCTCGCTAATTTAGCGTCATCTGCAGCTGCAGTGTTGGAAAAGGACCGGAGCGTGGTCGCATCCATACGCGCTAAAGACGAGACAGATATGGTGTTTCATATTTTTATTCTCGTACGCTCTAAAAACACCACACTTCTAAATGCAGATCCGGTGTTCATTTTTTTTCTTTTCACTCTACGCAACAAAGAAACCATTGGAAACGCTTTACACAAAAAATGTCACACAAGCTGTTTCAAGATACAACCGAGGCAAAGAAGTTGTGAAATGACATCTCAGGAGCAACGCGCGATAGGATCCTCGCATCTCAGATAACTCCTTGACGTTGTCGCTCACCTCCAGAATGTATCCCGTCGGAGCGTCATCTGGAACGTCATCAATGATCAGGCAGGCAATCTCGTCTTTCGTCATCCACTCAAAGTCCGACACGGGCAGGGCTTCTCTCATTGTCGCCGCATACAGACCGTTTACGTCCAAGTCCAAAATCTGAGACGGTTCGTGCTGCGGGTTAAACGTATCCGTTCCCGGAATATTTGCGACAGCATGGCGGGTTGTGCATTGGGTAATCCCTCCGCGAATACCCTGTTCTATCATGAGATAGGTGTCAGGATCGTCAATTAGCTGCAGTCTTACTTTCGACTGTTTCAGCGCACACGACAAGCTTAGGGACGGTAACGATACGAAATGTAAAGCCTCAATTTCGTACGTCTCCAGCGTCCAGCGTCTAAAGTTTTGGAAAACATCGGCCAGTAGGAGGCAGTCCGTCTTTAGGTAAAGGTCGCTGTATTCTCCAAGGTTCTTCAAACCAAAGGTATCGAAAACGACCTGTGCATGTTGGTAGTCCTCCTCACACACACACACCCCGTTCCCAGTCAACTTGTTAAAAAAAAAAAGGCCTCTCGTGTCGGGAGGCTTTGACCCTCGTAACTCTCGAGGCTTGTAATAAAATTATAACAAAACACTCTTTTGCGGGCAAGGAGGTCGACGTGTTCGGGAAAGGACTGCCGAAGGCAACAAAAATGCTCTGTGGCCTTAGAGTGGAGATTTTGCACGAGCGTCTCCAGGCTTGCATTAAGAAATGCGAGGCTGTCAATAAAGCGAAGGTTGCCTATCTCTAACAATTTAAAATTCTGGCACGAGCTTCCGCGAGTACGTTAATATCCTTGGACTCGAACAAATTAAGATTGCCTAGAAAGAAACTGAGGTCGTAGGAATGGTTATGCGCTATGAGTGGAACGGTATGTTTGTTGATTCGATGGTTTAGGCTACACTGGGAAGCAAAGCGCCCGCCTAGACTCTCCCGTCATGTGGTCGTGGTCGCGAGTTTTCATTTTCTTGCTAAAGCTTTCGTTGCAAATGACACAGCGGGAAGAGTCCGAGTGGGAAGCCTCGTTTTCTTGAGTCATTTCAAGAGGCACTTCACTCGACCTGATCAATCGGGGTATTTCCTTCGCTAGAAAGTTGAGAATCAAAATGAATCTTTCTACACAGTCGGGTCCGCGATAGAGGTATTCCTCAACAATGGACGAATCTTTTGAGCGGATGACGAGAAGACGGAAAGAGCTGGGGACGTGATTCTCGTAAACATTGCCCGTCGACTGAGTCGATTCCAGAATCGCTTCAAAGTCGTAAACGCAATAAAAGGGGAACTCTTCCATGACATGCGTGCTCCGCGAAAGTACAGTTCGTCAGCCTTGTTTGGGAAGACGGTTTTGCCCGACTTCTTGTCCCTGCACATTGAGAGATGGTCAGATAGGGTTTCTTGCCTCTGAAACCCGGTTAGACACGTCTTACAACGAAAGCGTAGGCGTTTGACATTTGAAAAAAGCCTCGCAAAGTTTGTAATGCCCACAAAATGGTTCTCAGCAAGGAGAAGATCTACATGCTGCTCCAACTCGTCATCAACTACCTTCAGGGGGTAGACAAAGTTTACGTCTTACAACGAAAGCGTAGGCTTTTGGCATTTGAAAAAAGCCTCGCAAAGTTTGTAATGCCCACAAAATGGTTCTCAGCAAGGAGAAGATCGACATGCTGCTCCAACTCGTCATCAACTACCTTCAGGGGCTAGACAAAGTTTTTCTCGCTGTCATAACCAAACACGTTCACTGAGACACAATTTTTACGCTCAAAGGCCCCCACATCCTGTGGAAAGGTGACGGGGAAGGTTTTCGGAAACAGGTACTTGCACATATGTTCACGATACGAGGATGCTCTTCCTCTGTAAGCCCCGTTTGCAGGACGCAAAACGGCGAGCACCGCAAACAACAAAGCACATATCCCGTTCAGATTCGTGAAGACACTCACTGACACTGACGAGGCATTGCTTTGGGGCAAGTTGCTTTGGCAGAGAAAAAATGTCCGCAACCAACGTTCGGAGGAAGGAATCGTCCCAAACTAAGAGTACAAATTTTGATCCCGACAAGAAAGAATCCCGAGCCTTGTTCCTGATAATGCTCCAATCGGGCAGCTATTTCAGTGCAAACTCGCTGAATCGAACTACTGATATTACCGTCCACAAATGCGGTTTGGACCTGCTCACACGCGTCGCAACAGTGCGGTTTATTTCGACGCCCGAACGTATACCCAAACCACAATGTTTACCCAACGAAGGATAACCGATAGAAAGAAAAAGCGGATACTCCCCAAGCTCGGAGCTGACCGCAACATGTCTAGACTTCTTCCTGTTAGGTACGTACGAGAGATCCGCTTTTTCTTTTTAGGTTTGCGGTTTGCGGTTTGTGGTTTGCGGTTTGTGGTTTGCGGTCTGCGGTTTGTGGTTTGCGGTCTGCGGTCATGGTAAGTGACACGCTTCTGGCACGCGCCTGACACGTGACTTCACACGTGACGGGACCTCGCTGAGCTCCGATTGGTCACTGGTTAATGTCCTGTGGGCGGGGCCATCGATGCCCACTGCCTGTCATTGGTCACTGGGATGGGAGAGAGGGAAAGGGCCCCGCCCTACTGCGCTGTGATTGGTTGGATTGGGTTTGGCCCCGCCCTCCTGCGCTCTGATTGGTCGGATCGGGTTTGGCTCCAACCCTTTGGACATTTGTTGACAAACTGTGTGAGCTGGTGCACCTTTCCTACTACTCACGTGACTTGACGCTGTTACGTCATTGTGTCAGGTGACGTTACGCCACGAGAAGTAGCGTCACGGGACGTGGTCACGTGACCTGACGGAAGGTTACGTCACGACTTCGCACTGTGAGACATATGACATCAGCTCACGTGAGGTGCCCGTGCCGCGCACGCAACGGACGAACGCGAACTCTGGGTTAGCTCCCGTTGGAACGCCATTCTGTGTTAGAATGGGATAAATAAAAAAAGCGTGTAAGTCATGTTAAACTGAATTTTGTATCTCGAAAACAGGTTTATGCCATCTGCTGCCTCTGCAAAATGCGAGCAAATCACGTATGTTGTCCCCCGCGCCGCTGTAGATGAGGATTTGAGCCAGTGCAATAACACTGCTATCCCGGGAATTTTAACGTGCATCACAGAGTAGCAATCCACGACTGCACGACATTACGCTGCTGATCTAAATCTAAACGGCCAGGGGTGGGGATTGAACCCAGGATCCCTGGGTTCTGCAGCTCCAGCTTTCGCTTCACCTGCTCCCAGCTGCGTTGCGCTAACACCCTCGGTCACTGACTTTTCTTTTAATGCGAAAGCATTAACTGTCTCATGCAGCGAACCGGCGTCATCAGCTTTGAAGCCGTGCCAAACGGAACCTATACGACCCTTTCCCAATGGGGCGAAGTGAAGCCGATTTCTAATGAATAAGCTCCCATTGGCTCTCGCGCGGCGTAGTTCCAAAAAAACGCCACCAGAGAAGCCCTCTCCGTGGCGGCACAGCGCACGCAGCAGCCCGGTCGCCGGTAAGAGGTGCGGCGGTGCGGGCCTGGCCGCACAGCCCACCCGGGCAAACTTCGCGGAGAGGCTGGGCGGCGGAGGTCAGCGCGCCGCGGTCACTTCACGAGAGCACGCGTTCGTTCGTCGGCAGCAACCTCCGCAGTAGCGTAACGTGGCCGTTTACGCCACTACGCCGCAGACGAACTAAGGGAGCGGAAGAACGGCATTCATGCTTTCGCATTCACAACTCATAAGAAGTGCTTAGGTGCCCTCAGACTTTTTTTTATTGACCTCGGCCACTGATTCTTAGTATGTTGTCTCCGTAGCCACTTTTAGTCTGGCAACGATCACTCTTATTATCCCAGAGTATGGCATCTCTTGAGGCTGATGAAAGAAGTTGAAGATACTACCAGTTGAAGGATATATGAGTCCTGTACGTTCGAGACGTCAGTATAACACGACGCACGAATAGTAGATACAACGGCTCTGTAAGGTTTATTTCCAAGTGCCAACTGTGGACCAATCAATCTCTTCGCACAAGTTTGGCTCAAACCCTTTCGACAGCAGACATTGAATCAATGGGCTTGTGGGTCGCTGCTTTGTGCTGGTCAGTTGTTATGTTCACACATTTGAAACTGAAACAAATCATGAAAGAATAGACCGATCTCACCAGCCAGTTTGACTACGCCACCGCTGCCGCAATGCATCGAGGGAACTTTAGTCTTTCTGCACGTGCGACAACCTCGCTGGAGCTCTGCGCGTGTGGAGCACGAGACGGCACGAGCCCTCACATGCACGGCCGTCTGCCCCCTGTGAACTAAAGTTATGGCGGCGTCGGGCATGCGCCGAACGCCTAGTGAGATCGGTCTATTAGGACGTGTTCGAACAACCAATTCTCATCTGCCATTGACGTGCGAAAGTACCAGTCCCCAAAGAAATACAGTTTCATGACTTTCATTATTTTGTCGAATGTGAAAGTGCTTTCTGAGCCACCATATCGCACTGAATTTCGAAAAGGGTCTATTGCCTCTTTTTTATTCATGAAACGATTTTTCAACTTTTTCCTTCTTAGCTTTCTTCCTCAACTCACAAATTGCGCAGTGCACCAAACAGTTCAAGACAAGCGAAAGGACATGGGCAACCGAGGGGGCAAGAGGGGCGCTTGCCCCCCCCCCCCCCCAGTTCTCAGAGTGGAGGGGCAAGGCATGTGTTTTGCCCCCCCCCCCCCCCCTAAATCAACCGCCGCTGGGCAGGGCAAACAGTGTCCGGTGGCGCCCAAGGGATACCTAGGGCACCGCCCCCCGGCCCGGGGGGGGGGGGGGGAGGTCTGGTTTGCCCCCCCACTCAAGAACAAGTTGGTACGCCATTGCGAAAGGAGGAACTCCCCTCTCGCTCAGACCCTCGTTTGTGTACCCAGTACGTCGCCATTCTCGCCCTAGAAGATTAGCCCGTCGCTCGAAATTCGGACGAGAGTCGCTTCCCCCACCCCGTTCACGCCTAACCTGACAGTGCTGTGGAAGCTACGTGCTCGTTGGGCCAGTCACACTTCTATCTTTCACCACATGATCGCGCTCCCTCGCGCATACCCACGCGCAGAGAACGGAGTCAGGTGATTAAAGGGAGGCAACTGATTGGACCGTCAAACGCGTCGCTTCCACCGCATTGTCAGTTTAGGGGTGAAGGGACTATAGTGAGGTCGGGTGTCGTGTGACGCATACTTCGGTAGTAATTCAATTATAGTAATTCAATTACTATAATTTAATTTTCGTGGTAATTTGTAGCTGTAATTAATTACTTTCGGCTAAAGAAAATTATAATTGTAATTTAATTACTTTCTAGCCTCAGTATTTGCGAAATTTCAGGCACAATTACAATTACTTTTGCAAGATATTGGGGCGCGGGCGCTTCCCCCCCCCCCCCCCCCTGACCACGGGGACGACAGTACAGCCAAAGCGACAGGGAAGAGAGTGCATCCCCACCTGCTCAAAAGGAGGGAAAGGAGGAATGGGAAAGAAAGGCTGGGATAGAACGGAATTAACGGTTGTGTAGACTGTAAAACGATTTCATGAAAACTTTGAGGAATAATTTGATAGATTAGGGCTGTATTCGCGTCCGTTTTCGTTCCTGTCGTATTTGAATCTGTCTCTTCGTCTCATTCGCTTCCTGTTGCTAGTGTTTTTAGGGGTCTTTCTTATTTCTCATTCCCACTCGGGGGCATCGAGCTGGTTGGGCTCCGATCACATCATCCGGTCAAGGCGGGTATGTGCGAGGTTCTTCTTACGCGTCCTCGCCGCTAGCATATTCGCTTACATATTTCAGTCAAGGTTGGGGATTTTTATTTTCCATGAAATTATGATCTTATCTTTACGAGTTTTTCACGTCCTTCTTCTTTAGCTCGTCTGTTGGTACAACTAAGAGTAAATTGTGCTACTCTAACATTGAGGCGAAGAAACAGCAGGTCTCGTTAACACGACTCACCCCACCTTACTTCCAACCGTTGCTGCTACACTGCTCTCCTCTCCCGATCCTCGTCTACCTTTTTTCATAAATTTTAATTTTTCTCTGTTTGCTCTAACCCTAACCTCCAACCGTTTCTCAACCTGATTAGACGAGATTCCGAAACTTTACAAACCTCGGCTTTAGACTGTCGGAAACTTGTTTGTTACTTTATTTCTTTTCTTTTTTTTTTTCTATAGAGGTCATCTTACGCACGTGCATGGCTTGGAGCGAACCGGCGTTATCAGCTTTTGAAGCCGTGCCAAACAGCACCTAAATTCTCTGTCCCATGGAGCGAACCTGTAGTCTGTAGCAGCGAATTGATGATGCATAAACTCTCATTGCTGGAGCGCGGCATAGTTCCAAGGAACACGACCCCACAAAAAAGCCCTCTTCATGGTGCAGCGGCCCGGCCGCCGGTAAGAGGGAGAGGTGGCCGGGTTCTGCAGAGCAGCCGGCCGCAGAGCCCGCACGGGCGGCCTCCGTGGAGGTTGCCCAGCCGGGGTCAGCGCAGCGCGCAGCTTGTAGAAATACGCTATGTATACGAATACTTTCACATTCCGACACAATCTTTGTAGTTTTTTTTTTTTTTTCAACTCGACGTACATAGTTTACAATAACATGAAACGTTTTTGTAGGTGTATGTGGTCGTATTAGCGCGGGTCCATTGTAGTTTGATATTAACACTAATAAAATATTCACATATAACTAATTGTCGCATTTTTACTTACCTGGCTAACGAAAGTGTGTCAACCTACTTTTACTTAGCGATCTGGCGTCTCTGAGTATATAAAATAATTTAATTTTATGTATTGAGAATATAAGAATGCAGGGAGTTCATTACTCCAAACTGTAAAGTTCTATCATTCATTTAGCAAATTTCATAAAAGAAAAGTGCCAGACGTGACCTTTATACAGCGGCCATATAACTCGTTTAAGGTTATATGGCCTAAGGTGGGAAGCTCTCAGAAATAAGTAATTGTAAAGTAATTGGATTACTTTTTTCAAAGTAAGTTGTAATTGTAATGAATTACTTTTCCCCTGCCAGTAATTTTAATTCTAGTTAAATTACTTTTGGAGCAAAGTAATTGTAATTGTAATTAAATTACATTCTGAAAGTAATTTACCCATGTATGGTGTGACGTGCCTTGGGGCCGGGTGACGCGCTTTGGGTACCGCGGCTGTATCACAGTGAAAAGGCAGAGAGCTTTTGAAGGAAAGGAGGTGCGAAATAGACCATTATGTTTTCAAAGTTTCGTACCGAAAATCAGGCTTTTGACTTTCTACCTTCTTTCTTTTAACCCACACAATATGCTATTAGCAAAATCCCAATCTCAAATTAATTTATCTCAGCCCAAAATAATTTCATGAGCCCCTCAAGGTTGTTAGCACGTGTTAACTTCGATTAAATTATTACTTGTGCAAAAAAAAAAAGTCCTAAACCTAATAAAATAACATATACATGTGGGCTGAAGGAAAATACAATGCCCTTTGTTGTCGTTTTAATTTTGATGCTGTCCGGTTTATGCGTGGACCATTTTAAAGTTCTGGCTGTGTTACATTATTAGCCTTTCATGCATACCGCGACGCATAAAACGTTGCAGAGCGACAATTATCTTCTATCATTTAGACCTACTATTCGATCAACATCAAGCCGAATGCCACACTTGCCTTGATGCAAATTGAAGTCATCTAACAGAAACCTCTATACATATTGACTATGCTAGCAATATATGCGCTTCCGAGAGACTTTTTTTTTATTTTATTTTATACGATTACCTTAGACGCACATCTTTTAAGCCTCTAGTTGAAACCGCTCTCCGCAAGACTACAGGTTGCTTTGCCACTATATTGCTTGGCCGTTGCCAATTCCAAAAATGTTAAAAGGCTATAAAATTATAGATCCTGGAAAGTTTCTTTGCCTCAGATAAAACTTAATCGCGTGCCTGATAAAGCGTGCGTTTACCCTGCCTGAGGGTATAAACGAAAAATAAGATACGATATCGAAGACCCAATTGACTGCGATATTCCGTATGTTACATTCTCCGTTTTTTATCTCGTGCGGTGATTTCAATGTCGTGACGTCAATAGTATGTGTGTTCGTGATTGCGAGCTATCCCGGTGATATTCCAGGTGGACGCGTAGGAGTGTCAATAACAGGAAATTTCAATTCCCTGAAATACTGCACGTTGTATCTATGTACCTTTTCGAGCGCGCGGTGCCCGCGCAGTAGTGTGCTGTGCCTTCTAGTTCATCTGCGAATAGCTCTTCGTCATGACACGGTGTGGAGAGAGCAGGGTAAAATACAACCACACGAAACACCGAAGCAAACGCGGTGTTTTCGTAAATCTTAGCTTGTGATTGCGCCTTTGTAGATCATCCTATTCGTTTTGCCGGAGAGACGCAAACGACGGGCATAGCAAAATCGTTTGCATATTCCGTATACCTCGCCAAAAACCTTCCCCAGTCACCTTGCGAAAAGCGCGAAATACGGAATCCGCACCGTCCCGACTACCTAGTCTTTTACCTGCTTTAGAGTAGTTTGTACCTGCTAGTAGGTATGTCTACTGAAACTGCAACTTGAAACTAGGGGCAGTGCCAGAAAAAAAAGAGACAAATTTGGGGAAGCTCGCTCGCGCTCCCCAACTTCTGAACTCTCAAGTGATTGTACCATGATAAATGCACCAATACCTCTTCCCAAAAAAAAAGAAAAATCACCATGTTCACTACGTAAAAATGGTCTCAGTTGATGCATCTGTGGGCAGGTAGGAAATCTTGCCCAAATTTATTCACACCGCATGATGAGCGTAACAAACTCACACGAGATTTACAGGAAAATATCGGTGGTGACTTAAGTTTCCCTGAAATTCTGTATAACCGGTCGTTTGCAGGACCGAATCATGTACTCGAGCGGTGTGCGTCGCAGTGAAAACACGTCGCTGTGCAAACGCAGTCCAACAACACGAAGCATAAAAACGGCAGATTTAGGATAACAATCTGGAGTCTATTGCTCAACTAAAACGACGTCATCGTGGTGAAAACCCCCGCACCTTTTTACTCATGGTATGCGTCGGGAACAGATCGAAGCAAGATTTACTTTTCAAGACGCTCGCTGCGTCCTCCGGGACCAGCTATAGACCGGATCAGCTGACGACGGCGGGACTGAACCCGTTGAACCTCAACCCCACAACAACCAATTAGCGCTCCGTTTTAGTGTGGGTTTCTACCTCCAAGCACCGCACCACACACCACGAACGTTTCAGCTCTTTGTCGCATCGCCGTGTTTCACCAAACAGAACGAGATCGCCGAAATCAACGTAGCGCTGTCGTGAACCTTGGCTTGTGGTTGCACACTCGTGGACCCTGTGACTCCCTTCGCTTTCAAAGCACACACGACGATTACGAATGATACGTTTCGTCTTCCGGGAACATCACAAGGGCACTTCTCCGGTCCCGTCTTCACTACATGTGCTCGCTAACCGCGGAGCTTCTCGCGTCCCGTCCAACCAAAATAATACCGGCGCCATGTTGAACGTGCATTGTTGCCAGATTTTCTCCGACCAAACAAAAAACAACGAAAGCAAACCGGCTCTAACTTTCAGCGTACATCGGCGTTGCGCCGTGGCCAGATTTTCTCCGTCAGCTCAAACTTAAAGATGACTTACAGATGCAGCAACACTGGTACGGAGTTTTCGTAAGGCGGCCAGCACGGAGCGCCGTGTATTCTGAGGAGGTTGCATGGGAAGAGGCGGCACCTTCCCCCTACCTCAAAGCGTACCAATAGGCCTAACGTTAGGCCTAACGTTACTAAAACACTCAGTTGGGAAACTCGCCGTCGAAACGCGGGCCGCTGGCGTCCACCGAGACCGAGCTAAATGCGGCAACAGCGCCACTCTTTATCATTTGTCTGTACTGTGGTCACGTTGAGCTTTTATAAAGCCTGTTTTTGCGTAAAAACAAACAGAAAAGACTCTTTTTGTATGAAATTTATTGGAGTTTAGTACAACATGAAGGGCGCGTGGTGTTTTTAAAATCTTTAGTTCGCAAGGTTTTGCGACACAATTAATATTGTTTTTATACAACCATGCCTCAGCGCTGCTTTCAGGTAGCGCGTCCCGACCTAGGTGCATTTTAACTTCGGTAAAAAAAGGCGCGGCGCGTCCGCTGGGGAGATGGGGGTGGCGCCCCTGAAACCTCTTCCACTGTATCTGTTTCGGCGCCGAAATAGCCGATTAAAGCCAAAATAGAAGTAACGTGCGGTTCCTCGAACGGCCGCTGCGGGAGAAATGGTGGCGTTGTATTCATCATTAGCTCGGTGCTCGAGGACAAATCGGGGACACTTTTTCAGGGCAGTCTCTATGGCAGTTTCCACACTGAGTGGTTTAGTAACGTTGGCCTAACGTCAGGCCAGCGCATACCCGCGTCCCCCTCTCCCTTTGCGTCACCCGCAGTTCGGTTCGCTCCTTAGCAACGATGACGCAGTTGCTATGGGGCCACATGACGCGTCGCAGTCAATGAGAATTTAGATGCCGTTTCGCTACTACAGACAACGCCGGCTTCGCTTTACGAGACAGTTAATGCTTTCGCATTAATAAAGTAATTGTAATTGTAACCGGTTACTTTTTTTCAGTAACGCAAACAAGACTGGTCACGAGTCCGTCTTCTCCCTGTGTGGAATGGGTTTGGCGCCCATGAACTATGCTCCGTGTCACAAGTTGCGTGCAGTACAGGCGAAGGCAACGCCAGGTGAAGGGAGATAGGGCAAGCACTAGGAAGTCTAGGGAAAGAAACCTCCTCTCTTTTCTAACGTTCCTAGTGCTCTCCCTTTCCCCATTGACCTCCTCTCCCGTCCGGCCTTCCTAGTGCTCGCCCTTTCACTCCTCGCCTGGCTTGCCTTTGCCTGCACTACACACCACTAGTAACACGGAGTATAGATTACAATTATTGACCTTTTTTGTGAGCGGTATTACCTGACTCGTTTAAATTTAGTACGATACATTTGCTTCAATCAAGAAATGTACCGTGCTAAATTTACAATTTGTACATTTTTTTTTTTTTTTTTTATGAACTGAGACTGCGCGTTAATATTTTCTTCGCGACATGAGGAAGACACACTGGCGAAATCATCTACAGAATGTCAGCGAATGACGATTCAGCGATAACATTTAATAAGCTAGGTCTGCACTGCAAATCTGGGCGTCGGAACTGACGTCATGGCCAATTCTCCGGGGAAAGGTGGTTCGTTAGTTGAAGAGATCGATACTCTAAGCCCGACGATCCGACAAAAAGTTTTCTCGTTTCCTTTCTATTCTGAAAGAACGTGATAATTAATGCAAGATGTAATATTATTATCTGTGCCTATTACACACAACATAGGCTACAATAATTGGTGTTCATGTTCTCTTGTGAAAAAACAAGGAAAAGTGCTGACGTCCTGTTCATGCAGCGTGGCGCGGTGGAACTCTTATATATGTTTATTTTTATCCAAGGAGTCTCTGTGTATATCGCAATTATCAATCCTTCGTTCGCAGCATTAAACAAAAAAAAAAAAAACTCGCGAGTTTTTTATTTTTTATTTTACATGTGTGAGTTTATTCGTTTTGTTTATTAAATATGCCAGTTCTGGAACTTTTTCTCGAACTGTTCAGTTTTCGTGTGCGCGCGTGTGTTTTTGTCGTCTTGAAGAAAACCCCATTGTCGGAAAAATATGTACCATGTTTAACCTGCACCCACCAAATTTCACTCTTTTTTTTTTTTGCACGTTGCACGTTTAAAGCATAAAGGCCCGTTCACACTCTTGCAACCAAGTACGACCGAGAAAGACAAGACCAGTTTTTAAGTCTCTTACGACGTCTTAGAACCAGCTACGCAGCAGCGCATCGGGTCCTAAGACGTCGCAAGAGGCTTAAAAACCGTTCTGGTCTCTCTCGGTCGTACTCGGTTGCAAGAGTGTGAACGGGCCTTAAGTGTTCGAGGAAGGACACTCTGAAATGACTCGTGGGCTAACAACTGACACCTCTCCTCGTGCTTTTGTTCATTGTAGCGGCATCCTCATGTTCTACCATATCTCGTATGTCTGGACGGGCTGCATGGGCTTCCTCTCTGCCCTCTTTGCGGGAATCGTTGTCAGCCTCGTCTTCGGTGAGTATACCACGCAGGGGTTGGCCAGTCTTAAATAACAGCTCCGCTCAGTTTTTCTTCTTCTTTTTTTAATCGACAGTACGATGTCGTTTGTTTTATTGTCATCTGGAAAAAACACAGCACAAAAAAAAAATTATCGTCAAAATACGTCGACGTTCATCGAAGTTCATCGTGCGACGAGCCAATGGAATTCACTGTTCTGGCGGTCACCGAGTGACGCGACCAGCAGTGATGATCCGGCGTCACAAACACGACGCGCTGTTTCTTTTTTATTTATTTTTTTATCTTTCTGATATAACTTTTCCATCCCGCCGACAGGTTGCGCGTTCGGCAGTGTCGGTGACGTTGGCATCTTTTGCCCGCCTTTCTGCGTCGGGCCTTAAGAAATGCGTAGTAGCCCTCGAGAGAAACCGCGGGTTCTTGCAGTGCACAGATTGGGCGATCGCGCGTCACACGCGTGCCTATAAAGCCGCGGGGACACCACTAATACATCTTACAAAAGACAGTGTACTGTTTGTTCCTTGTATTCAGTCAATTCACACTGGTCATGCAAATATTGTTCTCAGACAGGTTCCATGCACCAACATATAGGAAGCAAACACGCTACGAGCATAGTTGAGGTGCGTCCGCAGATTGGTGTTGTCATTATGTCTGCAACGAACGCTCTTGTCTTTTGTGCGACGTTGGAGCACTGTGACTGCCGCTTAAGGGCACAGGGTAAGGTAAAATTTAAAAAAAAAAAATCGATTTTAGTTTTTTTTGCAATTTGAAAATTTTCGTTCTTTCTGCACATTTTCCACTGTCACAGTGTACTTAGAAAGTTATATTTCGGGCTGAAAATCACTTCTTCCGAAAGCAAGTAGCAGGTGACCACGCCTTCTTTTGGGATACGCTCCCTGTTTATCGATGAATTTTCCAACAAAACAAATTCAACACCAGACCTAAAAGCTTGTCCGGTAACAGATAATCTAAAAAAAAATTATCTGGCAACTCTTGCATAGCTTTTTTTCAACCAAGACAATCCCGAGACGCTGTGCACGTTTTTTCCAGGTGTGTACCATGTGTACATTCAGGCGTTTGTGTTTTTGTAACGACAAAATGGCGGAATTGGATGCTGTTCTTTTATTCAATGGTGGTAGCATTGCATAAGCCAATGTTTTGAAGTCCTGTGGATAGAACCCTGTGTGGAACACCATTAAGTGGCTGAGGGAAGTTGACGTCACTCGAATATACTTTACGGACCAAGTGACACGGCAGGTCACAAAAGAGGCCCGGCAAGCAAGGCGATAAGCCTAAGGGCGAAGACATGACTTTAGCAATGCCTTCCAAGCTGGCGGCTATTGAAAAAATGACTCCGAGGCTGTTGGTGCTAATAGAAATTTGTTATTCACCAGTTTTTTTACTTTAAACTCAATTATCTCAAAACAGTGTTTTTTAGTACATAGGTACCATTTTTTCCTTAACCTGACATTATAGAGGGTTGATTTTTTTATTCCTACCACCTACATGGGTGTTGAAAAACACTGAACTAAAATTAAAAATATAAACTAAGCAGTTTTTGAGTTACAATTTTTTTAATACATGAAAAAAAAACTAAAATGTCAGTACTAAAATAAAAAAAAAAATTTAGAAAAAAACTTATTTTAGATTGGTTCAAATAATTCTAGTTCAGTAGATAAAACACAATATTTCGAACAAAATGATATATACATGACAGGAATACTCCTAATAGTCACCGAGAAAAATGTTCCTCAACATGGCCTAAAATGCATGGGGAGTATAGGACTTACCCTGTGCCCTTAAGAACACGTGCGCCAATTTGTTTCGTTTCTCCTCTACGACGCCTAGAAGAAGACAGCGCATTCGTGTCTTTATTACGGGCCCACGGCGTCGTGCCGCTGACGGCTCCTTAATTTGCCGGACGCAGATTCGTAAACTTTTGTGCAACACATGGGAAATTTCCGATCAACGTCATGTGTCAATTTCTTCCGACCGCTTCCTGCCCGTGTGCTACGAATGAAAGTTAAGGCCGGTTCAGACACTTGCGTTTGAGTGCGTTTGACTGCGTTCCGTCGAGAACCGAAAGCGAGTCACCGGCACATCGGTGCTTCATATGAAGCGTGGAATCCAATTCAATTAATCGTCTTGGCACGCGATATAAGCAGCAGGGATGTCCTGGTTTCTCGCAGCCGCAACGCAGTCAAACGCAGTCAGACGCAACTGCCTGAACCAGGCTTTAGGCTCAATGGCCAAACAAACTGGCTTTTCTTTTTAACTATATATATACACCCGCCCAAATGCTGAACTTAAATCTTCCCTAAAAAAAAAGAAGAAAAAGAAAAGCTTTACGCGATAGGAATTTTATTAACTTTTTTCGAGGCCCGTGCGTCACAAACGAAACGTTGGCATTCCGCTCGAATCTCACGCAGTCGCTGTCCCGCAAGACTGCGGGCAGTCGACTGTGACAGTCAACTAGCGAGCATAACGAAGATTGTCGTATGTAACGAAAACTATCCAAACCATGTAACCTTACGAACAACACGCGTACTACGCGGTACTCTTTCGTCATAGCTCAAATTAATAAAGACGCTTTTTATATTTTCTAGGGGATTTTTCGAACTCGTTGCTGTAGTTTCCCGTGGATTTTAGGGTTCGTACATGCAGTAAGCATATTACAAAACATGTAGTTTAGGTAGTATTTTTTTTTCGCAAGATTTTCTAAATACTACAGTGCCGCAGACCTTATTGGATCAAGCAAAGAAAGAGAGAGAGAGAGATGAAACTTTATTAGGCCCAAAGAATGTGAGCAGGGGTTCTCAGTCCAGCTCCCCTCTGGTGGCATACTCTAGAGGGGACTGGATGTACGCAGCCAGGTAACTTGATCTGAGAATGTGGTGGCCGTAGTCAGCCACTCGGGGTTGGGGAGGAAGGACAGGGAGGTGGGGTTGGGGAGGGGTGGGGGAGGGGGATGGCAGATCTATAAGATGTGATGGGTATTTGGGCGGTGGCCACCGTGAATGCACAGGGGAGGATCCTCAGGGAGTAGACGTCATAGAAGGTGGATGCGGGCTGGGGTAGGGAGGGGCGTTTGGGAGAATGGTGCCTTGGTGGCGTGTGAGGTGAGGGTGAAGGGGGGGAAAGACTTGACGGGCTTGTCTATATGACTCGAGGGAAGGTAAGGCCACGGGAAACGTCTGGGCAGATCTGGGGATGTCGGGTGCCCGGTGGAGCGTTTCCAGGGAGAGCAGGAGTGCTTTCTCATTGCCAGGCATGCCCCCATGACCTGGGATACAGACGATCTCAACGGGTGATAGTAGGTCACGTTCTACTCGTTCTGCGATGCAAGTGGAAGTGAGTTGTGTTTGAGTCGCCGCAGGCGGCCATGGAGTCGGTGAAGATAATGGGGGTAGACGAGGTAGAAGCGCCTGCGGAGGTATATGTGATAGCCGCTGCAATGGCGTGCGGTTCCGCCAAGCATGGGTCCATGGGAGGAAGAACGGCGGTGTGTATTGTACAGAAATAATGATCTGTGACCGCTATGGCTGTGCCTGTATCAGTCGTACTGGCATCTGTGTAGAGGTATGTGCGATGAGGAGTGCGGGCGGTGTAACGCGTAAGAAAGGCAATACGTTGAGCGCGTCGTGCTAAATTAAGCATCGGGTGCATGTGTCGAGGGAGTGGTGCTATGATAAGATGTGAACGGGTGGTGGTAGAGAGAGCTGCTTTTTTCGGAGGAGGTGAAGGTGGGACGTTATGGCCCAGTTGAGTGAGTATGTGTCTTCCCTGGGGTGTGAGAAGGAGACGGATTTCCTAATGGCATTTGAGGATAGCAATGAGCTCATCTACGGTATTGTGATAGCCCATATCGAGGAGGCGGTGGGCGCTAGTGGTGATGGGTAGGCCCATGGCGAGCTTGGTGCCTTTACGAATGAGAGCATTCAGTTTCATTTTTTGTCTTGGTGTGAGTGTGGTGTACGGGAGGTACTAGCGGAGGCGGGATATCAGTAAGGCGTCGCAGAGCCTCATCATGCTCCCTTCTTTAAGTCCGCGAGAGGCAGTGGAGACGCGGCGGGAGCATGTTGAGAACATGTTCGCTTGTTTGAGGAGGTGATTAACCGCGGTTGAGCCACCGCCATCACGCTGGATGTGGAGTCCTAAAAGGTGGATGCTGTTAGACTGTGGGAGGGTGGTACCGTTTTGTTCAAGGTGAATCTGTGGCGGTTCCCAGCGCGGATTGTGAACTAGGAGTTCCGATTTACTAGGAGCACATTGTAGGCCCTATGTGGTTGGTGGCTTGTTGGATGCTGTTGAGAGCGTGTTGTAGTGTATCCTTTATCTGTCCTATTGAGCCTCGATTTATTTAGAGGGTGATATCGTCGACGTATATAGTGTAGTGCATAGGCGTAGACTACGGGGGGGGGGCGTCGGGGCTCGTGCCCCCCCCCCTCCCTTAGTGAGATCCGAGGAGGGCAGAGCCCCCCCCCCCCCCCCCCCCCGGGCCATGATCCTTACCGAGACGCTGTTTACGTGGATTACTGCTTCAGAAGCACAGGGGCCTGGGTTGTACCCCCACAACTTCGCAGCTCGCACAAGCATTTTTTCAGTTTTGTGCTCGCCGGCGCATGCGCCGTGGTACCGGCGAGGAACACACGGCTACGCCTGCACGATGATTGACATTGACACACAGCGACGGACACATGGCGATCTACATACTCTGTAAAATGTAGCCCCTAAAATGAACTACTGATAATTGCCGGTGTAAAAAATATTGCGCGGAAAAGCACCCCCCCCCCTCCCCCCGAAGAACTTCTCAGCCTGCCCCCCCCCCCCCCCCCCCGGGAAAATGGAAAGTCTATGCCACTGGAGTATAGTGTATGTCTGGTATGGGAGCTAGCGCTCGATGTATATGGCACACGGCAAGATTGAAAAGAGTGGGCGAGAGTACTGAGCCTTGTGGAATGCCGCGCTGGGGATGGTCGAAGGTAGATGTGAGTCCACCTAAACTGAGGGAGTATGTGCGTCCGCGAAGGAAGTATCGGACATAATTGTAGATCCTGGTGCCGCAATTGGTTGCCTGGAGCTCTTCTAGCACACTGTCGTGATGCAGATCCTGTAATGCAAAGCATGCTGAAGCAGAGCCTATAATGCAAACAGGTATGCTCAACCTTTTCGAAGTCACCTGATCATCTGTGCGTCCTGCCGCTTCATGCCGGTGACGACACGGATTTATTATTGCACATCGCTGTCGAGGTTAATGCTTAAGATTGGATCACACTCCGGGCAAGACTTCTAGAAATATATTTGGCAGGAGCAAAGGACGTAGGGCCGTCCATAAGACCTGTGAAAACTTAGATTAACCCCTCTTCTAGTTATTCTGGAGCCTAAAGGCCTGTTCACACATGCAGCGGAGCGCTACAAGCATAGCGCTAACCTCGCGCTAAGCGCGTGCTGACCGGAGCGTTCACCAGCTTAGTATCGTGCCGTCAAAACTGTTGCTCGTGGCAGGCGATAAGTAGCTGACGGCACGTGAGGAGCGCTACATCAGCGCTTCGCTTCATGTGAGAACCGGCCTTAATAGCCCTGCCACATAGTGAAATTTAGTATCAGTTCTATCTTTAGAAAAGGAGGGGGAGGAGGGGGGGCTCCAAGCTTTGGTCCCTCAAGGTGTTTGGGGGACCCAAAGATTCGGGGCCCCATGTTGTAAAAATTTGTATTCAGCAATCGGCGAATCAGCTACCGATCCTGACCACGAGCGTTGAGCGTGCACTGCGCTGCACCAAGAGTGGCCCGTGCTCATTGGCCGATCAGATAATGCCAGTCGATAGAACTGACATTAAATTTTACTGTGTGGCAGCGGCATTAGTTTTACGTCATGGCTTCAGCACGCATCAGAGACATTCCAGAGAATACAAAGTAAGTATTTCTTTTATTGCTTGCTTTCTACCCAATTCGATTAAACAAAAGTAAACGGTCAGCTAGAACGATAGGGACAAAACACAGACAGGGAGAAACAGAGACATACACACCGCTGACTATCAACTAAGACTTTATATTTCTTCTTCATCACTTTGACCCAAAGATTCACACCTAAAGTAATGCCAATGAATCACCCTAAATCCTTACATTACACTACTATATTAAAATACAAAATTAAAAATAAAATAAAAATAAAATAACATAAATTAATTAATTACATTAATAATTACTAAATTTCGTCACTAACACCTCCCTGACCCACCCACAAACCACCGCCGACATATATCCCTCTTATTCCCTTTCACGGGGCCGTTCCACACTGCAAAAACTGCCTTTCTCTCTTGCTGACCACGATGGAGGCATGCTGACGCAGTCATCGGCGCTTTCCTCAATGGCCAGGGTCTCGAGAATCTCGCGCGCAAAGGCATTTCTGTGTCTTTTAACAATGGAGACGCTGCTAAAACTTGGCCTGCACCCGCACGTGCGGCAATGGGCTGCAAGGTGCCCAGCCCCCGTGCCCTGCACCGACGCCGCGTGCTCCCTGACTTTGTCATTGATGCAGCGTCCCGTCTGCCCAATGTAGCAGCTCCCAGATTATACTGTGTCATTGGAAACAAAACCCCACCACTGGGGAACGTCTTTTTGGCGGAAAAAGTTGACCATTAGAGGGTTAGCAACAAGTTTGTTTTGTTTGCTTTGAACAACGCAGAGCGAAGCGATAAGGCCCAAGTAGACCCGGAGCACATCTGCCCGCTCGTCCGGAAGCTGATGGACAACTACAACCCCAACAAGACGTCCAAAAAGTCAGAGAACGCTCAAACGGTAAGGCATTTAACGCAGCAAGTCGTAAGATTTTGTAAGCGTAGTCACATGTAAAACCAATCAAGATTTTGTTTTTATTAGGGGCATAGTATTTAAATTTTTTCGGGTCGTTTAAGATATTTTTTTATTTATGTTTTATGTGCCGTTATGATCAGTCATGGCCCTGTTCTAGATATTGGTACACAAGCGCAGGCAAAAAGCGAACTACGATGCGCTTATGCAACTCATGAAATAACGGTGGAATGGAAAAAGACACAGGTAACACTGAGACGAGACAGAATAAAAACAGATAACCACAAACATCTCATAGATGTTGTGCGGGGTTGTTCGATTTTGTTTTTTTCTCTCCAATCTGAAGTTGTTGTTTTTTTTTTAATTTTTATTTATAAATACAGGTGACAAAGACGGGGAAAACAAAAACTGCAGATGTGCAGCTTGACAAAGCCACTGCCTCCTACTGGCAGTTCGGCTGAGAGGGAAAAGATAATATTAAAGGAAAGGACATAAAATACACTTGGTGCAAGGCAGGAGAAAATATTAAAAATATTTTGCGTATTGTTTTCTTATTAAGTGCACCAAGACAACCATCTGGGTCTTTGAAAAAGTCTGGTACTGTTGGGAGAGTATACTGTACCATTTGAAGCCCGTAGTTTGTTCTAGGACAAGGTATTTCAAGGAAACAGCGCTACGCACTCCATATTCGATATAATTGACATTTAGTTTAAAAATGAGTAGTGAAAAAACTTCAAGGCATGCCGCGTATACTGTCGCAAGCTTAGATTTGAAATATTCTCGTATTTGTATTACTTTATGTTTACTAGAAAAAGTGGTTCAGAGTGTGCGCAATCAGACGCATTAGCCACGACTTGAATTCACCTCTTCTGCGCTAAATACAGTTTATTAAGGTTCCTACTGGTCGTCGTTCGCCACACTAGGAGACAATAGGATGTACGAGAATTGAATCAAGCATTATAAATTTATAGTTTTACACTAGATGGTAGTATATATGGCGATGTTTATATGAAGTACCTATAATATTTGAGAGTTTCAGTGTAAGGTTTTGAATATAGAAGCCCCGTAACATATGTTCGTTAAAAATGACACCTAAAGTTTTATCATGACTTACCAATTCAACTTCCAAGAAGTTCAGTATTAACTTTGCATTAGAATTGGACACTATACCTTTTGATTTAAAGATAACGGCTTTTGTTTTACTTTTATTTTTTGTTTCCTGAAAAAATATAGAATAACAAAATTATTGTTTCGTCCTCATAAATGACAAATGAGGTATTAGTTGCAATGGCGACTATATCATTTATAAACAAATTGAAAAGTAGTGGCCCCAAGACACTACCTTGTGGTACCCCTGTTCGTGCTGGTTTCAGTACGGAAGACACAGATGCTTCTTGAATGGGTGGATTCCACACAAAGAACGTGGAGCTTAAGACCAGTTGTGTAAGGAGCGGCTCGAGGAAGACATTGATAAATATCGAAAACTCATTGGGGTGCCTGGGAAAATTTAAAAGATGTGAAGCATTGTGTCTAATGGTGAATTCCACTCGTAGATCCGGAGCGCTTTCCAAAATCCGCGAGGCAGGCAAAAATTCCGCTCCGTAGGACCCGCTCAGAATCGACGAGCGGAAGATGGACACGCATTTTCGGAGCGACCCACCGATTCGCCCGAGACGGTCGGCCATTCAAAATGGCCGCTGCTCGGATTTGACAAACCGACCGACGCCTCAGCCGACTGAGCTTTCCGGCGACCAGTCACAACTGTCACTGTTTATCTGCAGAAATAAAACGCGACACACGCCGGGCGAAAATGTTCGTACCGTGGAGCCCGTGCCAAGGCCGGTTCAGACACTTGCGCTTGAGTGCGTTTGACTGCGTTGCGGCGAGAACCGAAAGCGAGTCACCGGCACATCTGTGCCTCGTATGAAGCGTGGAATCCAATTCAAGGAATTATCTTGGCACGCGATATAAGCAGCAGGGATGTCCTGGTGTCTCGCAGCCGCAACGCAGTCAAACGCAGTCAAACGCAACTGTGTGAACCGAGCTTCACAAATAACGAGGAAGACGTCCGCGTTCACCACCGTCACATACCTTTCGGCCGCCTCGAAGCGGCGGGGCACGCACAGCGATCGCCATCGGTGGAGTTCAGATTGCTGAAAAGACTTGAATAAACACAAAGAGCTAACAAACTATCACTTGCACGGTCGTTCCCTAATTTGTTCTTGCTTTATTGTACGAGAAAACGCCGGCTGCATGCCGTGTAATAAGGTAAACAATCATTGGCTGCAGAATGAACAGGCCTAACCTTGCGTCTGCCTCCGGATTTTCTGTCGTTCTTTTTTTCATTCTTCCTCTCACGATCACAGATGTCAGCGCTTACGATTTACCACGCTCCACAGTCCCGGCTTTGTATCCCTGATCTACACGAGGTAAAAGCGTTCGAGCCGTCACAATCACGCGTAAACAACCGACACATCCGAAAAGATTCAACTCGACGGCCCAACCGGCCCGGCGATCTCACCAACCTCGCCGCGCACGCGCACTGCCGGGTTAGAAGGAAATGACGTAGTGGGCTCTGTCAACTCCCGCAAAGATCTCTGAAATCCCGCGGAGCAAGTTCGGCGGGGTTGGAGGCGCTCCATGGAGCGGGCACTGCCAGAGATCTACGAGCGGAAGATGACGAACTCGAGCCAGATCTGCAAGCGGAATTTGCGCGCTCTAAATGGAGCGCTTTTGGGGCGCTCGAGATCTGCGAGCGGAATCCACCATAAAACTGCGAGTAACTTAAAAATGTGGACCCCATTGTTAAGTGCAATAAAAGTTTACTAAAATTCACCTAGATATATTCGAGGCGCGCTCAACATTATGCTAAATCATCACGTTTTATATACTGACAAAGCCTGGCCGGTCGCCACGAGAAGCGGCCGCCGTATGGAAAAGGTGGAGCGGCAGACATCGGATGAGAGGAGAGCCACGTGACCGGCGCCACGCTGCAGCAAGACGCCGAAACACACTTCTCCCGAGAGAACAAGTTTGTCTCGAGTCCTGGCCGCTGTAAAAGCTGTGCGCTGACATCCAGGCTCTCCGGGAAATGTCTCTTTGATGCTCTGTGCTACCAGATCCTCGCGCTCCAAATCTGCGACCGGGCACTCTATGTCTCCGTCGTCGAACTGCCAGGCTTTGTGAGTATAGAGGAGGCTATGGCTAACTATATAAAAATAATAATAAACGAAATTGATAACAGTGCACCTGCATATTGAACGGGGTGCGTATGTTTTGTTCTAAAGGACTCACTCACGATGACTGGCGACAAATTCAAAAACAGACATCGAAATGCGAGGTTATAACCTGATATACCTGTTGTGTGAGCTAAGAGCCAACTCTTAACTACTTACGACTGATCTACGATATTTAGGCGCTCTTCCCGCCATGTTCTTTGTGTTGCATCCACCAACTCAAAAAGCTTTTTTTTTTTTTTTTAGCGTGAATGAGTTTGTTGTTTTTTGCATCCAACAGCACTGCTGCCAAATCGCGCATTGCCGTTTCATGTGCGCCTCCATTTTTCAGCTCTCGTCAGCGCGCACCGAGCCCTCTTGTCGAGAATGCGACCGCTAAATGCGTCTGATAACACGGACATATCCCCCTCGGCTCCTTTTTACCCCTTTTTAGACATAGGCTAGGTGGCGCAAGCTACCGCCCATAACAAAGTGTATAGCCATTAACGCACATTCATTCATTCATCCATGCCGTTCGTATGAATGGTGGAGTCGGGAAGGGGGTCCCGCCAACTCCGCCGATCACTAACGTCACGCACATCCCTCCCCGAAATGAAATGCATTCCCGTGTGTGTTAATTTCGCTAAAGGGCAACTGCGCTCGATTCCGAAAATTTCGGGATCATGAGTGATTTCACAAGCAAAAGGAACTACGTCATTTGATGCGCGAAAAATGGGATATATATTGTTAAACCTTACATTCAACATGAACAAACATCGAAACCAAAACTTCGGCTCTGTCTGGCAACATTGGCTTCGGGCCGCCAAATACGTGTGCATAAAAATGGAGAGGAAGGGGATACCTTGGGCATAAGTTTCAGTAGTGGCAAGTCTAGAGTAATGCTGTTTAACGACGAAAAGAGGGAACCTCTGAGGATACAAGACATTGTAATAGATCATGTAGAAAAATACAAATATCCGTGAGTCTGGTTCAATCAGGGAAGAAAATATCTAAAGGAACATGAGAAGACTATAATTAAAAAAAGGAAAAGAAATTAATATATTATAAAGCTCAAGGCACTATGGCACTATAATAAATATAAAGTAGTCAGGGGTATATGGAAAGGAGTGATGGCACCAGGACTGTCTTTAAAGGGGTACTCCGGCGATTTTTTGAGCTACCTCAACTAACTATATTTCTTGACTCCTCGGCTTTGACCCTTTCCGGTATGCTATTTATTATCGCGAAATTCATAATAGTTATTGTGAAATCGGCAAATGAAAATGATGCAAAAACCAACATTCAAATATACCCGCACTTTTCAGTGCCGTGACGTCAGTGGCAGGCAGGCTTGCCCGTCGAGCAAGCAGTCTAAAAAATACAATATGCCAATCATTGGTTCCGTGCTGGAGCGCGGGTACTGGAGCGAGCTTCCAAAGCATTCATTTGACACCACGAAACTGCTTGGAATCAGTTAATTGGGAACGAATTCTACAGTCCAAAGAGTGAATCCCTGCCTTCCACTGACGTCACTGTTTCGTTGTTGCCAGTAGAGACTTTCAGTTTGAAAAACACGGCGAGGACCAAAATTGTAAATTCAGTAACTTTGTGAAAAAAAAAAATTATTTTGACCTAATATTTGGGATACTATTTTAGCGATGTTGTTTGGCGAGTTTAGCAAAATTTCAAGCAAATCGGGGACCATGAAAAAATCGCCGGAGTTCCCCTTTAAGCAATGGGGTACTGTGTACAAAATTAGAGGTTCAATCAGGATTAGAAATTCGACAAAAAAGCGTGGGCATATCGGCACTGGAAGCACATCTAAAGACACCAAATGAGGGAGTACAGGGTTACATGGGCTGGTCGACTTTTGAGAGCAGGGATCGAGTAAGTTGAAACTTGAAAAGAGGTTTACCGAAATGGAGAATACGCGGTGGGCAGGGAAGGTATTCATGTATTTACACATAAAAGGTTTAAACACAAAACGGACAAACCGAACCTGAAAGCTTATATTTATATACCTACACACTAGTGATGGGGCTGAGCACACTACTTCAGTGGAAAAGAATGGGTGAGATGCAGGAAACAAAATGTTGGAGGTAAGAATGCAGGAAAAATCAGCTCTAACAATATACAGGTCACAAAAACAGGACATAAGAAAGGGAAATGTGTTTGACAATTCACTGGGAAGTTCTTTACTGTTTGAGGCGAGGCCGGGAGTTTTGAGGACGAGGACGTATAGTGCTAAATTTCAGAAGACAGACACATTATGTGCTGCCTGCCATAATGAGAGCGAGACAGCAAAAAGAAGAAACCTCGGAACAGCCTGTCGCAGGTTTGTGGCTCTCAGCTTATTTTTCATAAATTGGCCAATCTTAAATAATTTTCAATTGTTATGGCAGTCGCAAGCTTTGTGTATTTAACTTGGCATCTGCACCGGCAAGTCTGAACACCAAGAAACGGGCGTCGACGGCTGGCAAACTGCCATTTCCGTCGCAACCCGATGCCATTCCAACGATAAAGCCACCCGCCACCATGGAACAAGTACCACCCTCCCAGGAACAAGGTAAATCACCTTCACCAAATGAAAATCCATCCTCCCAAGAGCTGGCACCGACGCACCCAACTACCCACTCAGATATACAGGCGGAAGCCGTCATTCCCATCAAACGGCAGCGCGTTGAAGGCGCATGCAGACTCGACCCGCAGGGGTCAGACCCTCCATCGGAAGCGTCGACGTCGACTTACACGTTACAGGAAAGCATGGATGATAACGACGATGACGCGAGTTTCACCATCGTCTCTTAAAGGAAAAACCGACCAGCAGGTATCCCAATACTCTTTCATCCGACGTCCAAGGAGATCTCCTTCTGGAAGGTGAACCCGAATGTCCTGGCTCGAGAGGTATTGGGAATAGCACAGGAGAAAATACTCTCACACAGAATCGCCAAGGATGGCAGCCTATCGGTCAGTGTAGCGTCCCTACCTGTGGCAGATAAACTATTTGCGCAAACATCCCTCGCGGGAATCGAGGTAAGGGCAACCACTCCAAGGTCCTACTCCGAAAACATGGGCAAGTAAAGGAGTTGATCTATTGGAGTACTTAACAGTGATCTATGGAGTACCGACAGTGATCTATTGGAGTACTTAAAAGACAATGGTGTACTAACTGTCCAAAGACAGGTTGCATACCAAAGACAAGAAGATGGCACTTCAGTAGCCCGTCCCAAAGATAGCGTCATACTTCGCTTCATGCAGGACCGCCCGATGCCCCCCAGGGTATACTTGGGGTTCACCAGCCACCCAGTGGAAGAGTACTTCGGTTTTCCCCTTCAATGCTACCAATGTCAACGATTTGGACATATTGCCAAGAACTGCCGCGGTGCCCGCCGTTGCAAAATATGTGCAGGTCCTCATCACCATCAAGAGTGCAGCTCACGAGCTGAATCCTAAATGCGCCAACTACGGCCAAGGCCACGCGGCAACGTTTTCCGGCTGCTCCAGTAAAAAAGCGGCAGCAGTTGGAAGAAAAACAGAAATCATAAATGGCAGAACGCCTACTCGACGATCTCCATCATCAAATCCATGAGATGGTGCGAATACCTAAAACTCCAAACGACACAAAATCATCGACATCCAAGCCTACGTATCCAGACGTGCTACATCGACAAGCAAGTGAAACACCGTTTCAAAAATTGAAAATGGTTCCATGACGTCAGCGCCGCTTACTCAATCCGAAAATCGCGAGTCAGGACCTCCAATGCCTAACGCGTCTGGTACCCGAAGGGCTCCACGACCCACTGCATTACAAAGCGACACCCTCAATCGAGACGCCGTCTGATACATACTATGCAGATTCCCAGGTCAACGAAAACAGCCAAGCAACTGATGAACAATTTCTCATGCGGCTACTGTTTTTGGCAGTGAAAGCGATCATTAGATCGCTACCAGACGCCGTCAACATCTCAGAGCTAAAGGCGATCCTTAATCTGGAAACCCTTATTCTGGGGACAAGGGTCTCTGAAATGTAATGAATACTGTGTACAGTGAAACGACTATATTCCAATGAAATGCGAATTCCCTCCGAACTAAAATAGGAGACTTCAGGAAGCTCGTTGCGCAATACCAGTTCCCTGTTCTGGCAATATCTGAAGCTCATACAGATGCAAAAACTAAGATAGCTGGCTACCTCACGTATTGCTCGTCCCGTCGGGATGGTCCCAGTCGAGCAATGCTTTGTGTGAGGAAAGACATACCATCAGTTATTGTGTGCTCATCATTATCTGAAGCGCCAGAATACGTCGCGTGTAAGGTAATGTGTGGCACGACCGCAATAATTATTGCCTGCGTATATATAGAGCCAGTAACCTCAGTGACGGAGGAAGATCTAACATCAAAATTCTCAAAATTTAGTGATCCCTACATTTTATATGGAGATTTTAACTCGCACCATCCATTGTGCGGAAGCGCACAAAATGATAGGAGAGGGAAGCTGATTGCCAATGTAATAGAGAAATATAATCTATGCGTGCTAAATGATGGCTCTCAGACATTTCTTTGTGGATGTACTTATTCAAGTGTTCTGGACTTGACAATATGTTCTCAAGACATTTTCCCGGATTTATCATGGCATGTTGATACAGAAACCCATGGAAGCGACCATTTGCCCATACTCGTCCAGCACAGAAAGGTAGCGAGACCGCGCAATGGATAAAGTAAAGTTAAAATTACAAATTGGCGGATGTTTTGATCTTTGAATACGCTAAGCTGTAAAAACGTTGATACGTTGGACGATTTTACTTCGGTTGTGAGAGAACATTTTGACCACGCAACAAGATGGGTATTCATTCCATCCGATTATAGAGGTGTTGATGCTTCATATGAAAAACTTAGAGCAATACGACGCAAAGCCGAACGAAGATACCGCCGCTCAGGATGTATAGAGGTCTATAAGGAGGCTCAGCGTGTTCACGGCCTTATACAACGTAAACTTAGGCAACTTGCCAAACATCGATGGCGACAGCTTTGTGCTAAGCTATCGGCTGTAAGTGACCTCACAAGGATGTGGATTATTATTAGAGCTCTCCAAGCGCCGACTATTCAAAGGTCCCCGTTGCGAGCAATGGCCCTATCCAGAGGCGTATCAGAACTGACAATAGCAGACGAGTTTTTCAAATTATTGGTTCGACCAAGCGCGGCATCTTTGACACTTAAATACTTTGCCTCGTGTGTTAGTGCCAAACAAACAATTGATAACAAGTTTACGTCCTGCCATTTGGAGCTAGATTGTGTTTTCACAATGAGGGAACTTCAAAACACACTGAGAGTGACACGTCGGGGTAGGCCACCTGGCCCAGACCTGATCACATGAGATGAATTGACCAACATCGGTCAACGTGCGCTGAACTTCATTTTGAGCACGTTCAACTCTCTCTGGGTCAAGGAAGAAATACCGGACCTATGGAAAGTCGCTAAAGTCATACCGCTTGCGGGAAAAACACCCATGGACCTAGCCTCCTTTCGACCGGTCAGCCTTACAAGCTGCTTAGCGAAGCTTTTCGAAAAGCTAATTAATCAACGACTACAGTGGTGGCTAGAGACAAGTGAAGTGTTACCGGAAGAACTAGCAGGGTTTCGTCACAAACGCTGCACGATAGATTGCGTTTTAGATTTGATAACGTTAAAGGGATACTGAACCAAGGAATGTAGTGTCCATATTAAGTGGCGCACGTTCTTTCCACGAGCCAGCAGCCGCCGGTGTGCGCGAGCACATGCAACGAAAATGACGTCAAAGGCCTCCATTCGCGGTTAAGATGACAGTGAAATGTACGGGCTTCGGGCCGAAGCAGAATGAAGACAAGTTTTTCATCTACACAGTGGTGTCTGGTGTAAAAGGTAAGCGATTAATTGGTCTAACAAGCACGTAGCTTTCACGAAGCCCATGCATTTCATTGTCCTCTTAAGCGCGAATGGAGGTCTTTAACGTCATTTTCGTTGCGTGTGCTCGAGCACACCGGCGGCTACTGGCTCGTGAAAAGAACGTGCGCCACATATTATGGGCACTAAATTCTTTGGTTCAGTATCCCTTTAATAGAGCATGAACGTACGCTCGGAAAAATCACAATAGCTGTATTTTTAGATATCAAGCGCGCATACGATACAGTAAGTCAAATCCACATTCTATATAGTCTTATACAACTTGGAATTCGAGGACGAGTCGTACGGTGGATAAAAAACTTCCTTTCAAAACGGACAATGTTTGTAAAGACCGCAGATGGAGATAGCACGAGTCAAAATCTCCGACATGGCGTACCTCAAGGGAGCGTACTAAGCCCTACTCTATTTAATGCGGTCATGGCTTTGCTTCCAGGTCGCCTCCCTTCACCACTCCATGTGACGATATATGCAGATGACATTTGCATCTGGGCCTCAGGCACATGTCCAAAGACTTTACAGGATCAGCTTCAAGCGGGACTGAACCTCTTAAACGAGTTCTTAAGTGAACAAGGTATGGATATTGCGCCTTCCAAATCAGTAATGCTTCCGTTCACGAGGAAGCACCTTCGTGGATTCGAGCTAAAAATACAGGGTCAAACTTTAGAACGCGTCTCGCATCATCGCTTTCTTGGAGTGATACTATATCAAACGCCTCACTTGGGTAAAACACATCGATATGCTGGAGGCAAAAGTAAACAAAACAATCGACATTTTACGTTATTTTACTAAAGTTCGTTGGGGAGCCTCACCGAAATCCATGATAATGCTGCATTCTGCACTAGTTCGGCAAATTATTACATAGTCACTCCCAGCACTCCATGGATCATCTGCAACACAAGAAAACAGACTGCATTACATGATCGCTAGTAGTCTTCGGATCTGCTTGGGCGTCCCACGTCCAACTCGCGGAACACTGGTTTTAGCAGAAACAAGACAGCTACCTATTCCACCTTTACGCGAACATGAGACCTTACGTCATTTCCTACGCTTGTTCATTCAGAATTTTCACCCACTTGCGGAGAATTTGATAACTAGGACGGGCTCACATATTTCCTCGACACTGATATCGCCGAGCGTCATCGTACCGGATTACACACCGTGGGTTCCGACTATAGATCGACCACCCTGGATGTTTCGCGTCGCAGATATTAACACGGAACTACCCAACCTTAAGAAAAGCCTGAGCACATCTCATTTTGTGATTACTCAGTCGGCGTTGTCATACTTGAATGATTACTACAGAGACCACATTCATGTATACACGGATGGCTCTACGACGAATGATGGCTCAACTTCAGCTTTCGTAATTCCATCAATGCACGTAAAGAAATCTATTCGTTTGTCCCACAGAACGTCCTTTACTGCTACAGAACTTTATGCAATTTTTGCGTCACTGGGGTATATAAAGGACGTAGAACCTCAAAATCAGTGGGTTATCTGCACGGACTCCAAGGCAGCCCTCGGAGCTCTTTCGTCAATAAACTCTAGAAGTCCGGCATATGCATTGGTCTACCAGCTAGCTGATATGATCGATCGGGCGATAAGTAATGGTCATGGAAAGAACTCGAGGAATTCCTTTGTCCAAAACCGACATAAAGTATATAATCGCGCACCACTCCAAAGAAATGGCAGTCGACATATGGTTTAATGAGGCAGGACGGCAGTGTACTCTCTTCGTGGTGGATCCAGAATTACGGTTTTATATCCCAAGCGATATACCGAGAAAATTTGAAACAATGCTTCACCGCCTGCGACTGAATGTGGCTTTCACGAGAGAATTTCGCTACAAAATAATGAAATTGAGGACCCAAAATGTTCTTGCGGTCAGGATGTGGAAACTATTGAACACATATTTATGAACTGTTTCTCGCTTCGATCGTAATCGGACACAACTAAAAGTACGGTTTGATATCCTGGATAAAAGGCCTTTCACCGTAAGTAAATTACTAGGGCCATGGCCCAATCAAATCATGCAGAAACAGGCTCTCCAGGCGATAGAAAGGTTTTGGAAGGCAGTGATATCATCGACAAATACTAGCTATTCAGTTGATAATATTGAACCTTGCTGTAAAATGAGTGAATATAGCAATGTGTGTGTATGTGTGAACAATCTGGTGACAATTGGTAAGACTCGAAGTGACACTTCATACCAAGAACATAAATGCTGTTCATTAAGTGTTCTCATCGTATGTGTCTATGTATGTCTGCACGTGTTGGTGTGTAGAACTAGTGCGTGTTATTATTTAAGGATCATTGTCAGTGTGAAGGTGGAGTCGCACCCCGTACCTACCGTGCGGGGCGCGGCCCGCGGGTGACGCTTGGGACGTTCTGACTCTCTGCACGACGGTCCAGTCGCGTCGCTCAAGCGGAGTTATGCTTCCGGAGGTTATGTCTTGTATAGGTAGAGTGGCGGGCCGTCATGTGCGGGGCGGGCGATGCTTGGGCGGAGTCCGCGGGCTGATTGCTGAGGGGTCTGTGGGCGGTGTGACTTCAGCTTTAGGTGGTTCTTTATTATGTTCCGTTATAGGTAGGGGAAAGATGGGGAGGGGGGGGGGGGGGGGGAGACATTGAGGTGTATAGCTGCATCTAGGTGTTGGAAGTGTTTAATTTCTATGTCGGAAATATTCTCTTCAATGGTAATGGAGCAGCCGGTCACGCCTTAGAATGACTAACATCTCCATTTATTATTTTTAACACATATTGAAGAAGAAGAAGAAGAAGAAGAAGAAGAGAGCGAGACACTGGAGTACTTGGTTTTGAAGTGCACGGGGCTTCGCCCTGCCCTCCCTGAAGAAGTAACAGATTTGGCTAGGGGCCCTATAGTATTTTTGGGCGACGATGGAAGGACGGAACAGTAATGGATTATAGTCTCAAAGAGGCGATTAGAAGGCTGGTTGAAATTATCTAGGGAAAATTGAATGATAGTCAACCGACTAGCATAGCTAGGGACAGGCGGGATAGAGTAAAATTGGGACTCCCTCCCGCGTGGCTCCGGCCCAAAGTATCAACCCTGTCCTCTGTGGGTCCGGTGATGGGGTAACGCCGACAAGTTTTGACAAGAGGAAAATCGGCGACGATCTCGCCGGAAGGAAGAGGCAGGGGGTGATGTTTTTAGTGTTTTCGCCCGATCCCCCAAAGTTCATCTTGTTCATGTCTCACACTGCCTGGTGATGGTTAGGGGGAGAAAATCGGCTTAGAAGGGCGGAAAGAATCTATGTTTGTCTTATTAGACTTACGTCTAGGTTGCGCAAGCTACCGCGCGTTACAAAGGGGTCGCAGCTTGAGCCAAAGGCCATCAACATCGATCCATCCATACATACATACATAGCGGCTATCATGTGGTACGATATGTCCCGTGATCCTCTACGCAACGACGGGCGGGACTGGGGCAGGCAGGCGGGCCACCATTGAGGCGGGCGTGTGCCAGGCGCACGTGTCGTCTGCACCGCACTCTTTACCATGTTTTGGTGTCCACGACATTCGACGACGTCTGCACAACTGTGGCATCAGTCTACGCATGTAGTGTGAACGAAACTACGAAGGACTGTAATCACAAACGGTGAGACGACGACGGCAGTTGTGACGCGGGAGACGGCCGTAAGGGCGGGACGGCCGGACGGCTCCCAAGAAGTGCGTTGCGTGGACACCGCTGAGCACCGACAGGAAGCGTTGCTGACGCCACCCGTTACGCTTGGCCAGAGATGTAAAAATAATTAAAAAGGGACAATGGTGATGACGTTTAGCTAAATGTTGACTACGCCCACGCCGTAGCCTTGACTGCGCTATTGGTTGCGCCTCAAATCGCCCGCTAGAGTAAGCCCATTTCGGCAACTTGACGCATTCCAAAGTTTTCCGGGCCGTTTAAGAGAGATTTAGCAGAACTATGTCGTAATATTTTACGTGTGGTCTTTCTAGATGAAACTGAAAAGGACGCATTGTTTTTTTTGTTTCTTCAAAAACAAAAATGAAGCAGAGTTGCCCCTTAAAGATTGGTGCTCTGACGGATTCTTCAGTATTAAGGTCAGCTTGTAATAATAGTGAACCAATTTATTATGAAACATATCGCATTTAGGCCACTGAATATTTGATATACAATCGGGGGAAAAAAAAAGAAATTTTAACCTGGCTTCATACTTATTATTTACTAGCTATACAATTTTAAGTGTATGTCGTATCTGTCCCATTCCTCCCTCGGGTATGGGTAGAATGGGACACAATTTTTCTCGTGAAATCTGTGTTTGTTTAACTTTTATAGAAGAGTTAGGGTTGATTTGTAGGGTCCTTTATCTTACATTTACAACCATTAGTCTATTTACATAAATACATGATAGTGTGAAAAACTGTCCCGTTTCTTCCCAGTCTCCCGAATCTACCCCCATGCGCGTTCACCGATTCTTCCAACAAGTCGTAAGCAGAGCTTGCGCGCCGCGATGGTATTCTCGAAAAGCTGCAAACGGCATTTGAATGATGTTTGAGAGACATCCTCCACGTGCGGCTCGATAAATGTTACACTTCGTTTCAAATATATTATTTGTAATTTTTAATCGTCGATGCATCCGAAGTAGTTTAACTTATATACCGTAGACCGTAACAACGAACGGAGTGCGAATTCTTATTTTCGCTATTTCTTTGGAGGTGCTCCAAACGCGTACATTAAAATTAAATGGCAGCGTTAAATGCCAAGGTTTCTGAGGCTAGACTGCAGATGCAAAACCCAACGTAACACAATTCCCATCGTCCAATATCACGCACAGAACTCGGAAAGCAAGTCGATATTGTTCAGAGAGTATTTAACGAATGACAAGAGACAGATAGCATTTGAGAATGAAACTTTCTCGCACAATAGACCCTCCTAAAAAAATCACGCGTCTTCCAGCAGCTGCTACGAAGCCGCCATATTTTGGGCATGCTCATTTAGCGAGCATCGAACACGAGGGCTGTCTCAGGGTTCGGTGCTTGCTCGGATTAAAAATCTGTCCTGCGACAGCGCTCGGCGTGGTTCCGGATCCAATCAAACGCTTCGCGTAGCCCAAATATGGCGGCCGAACCAGTGTTGCTCGATCCGACTTTTTAAGATGGCCTTTGGGGACACCGATGGTGATATTCGCGTGCTCAGAATTTTTATTAAATTTTTTTCCGGTGGGGTTTGCCGAATGTGGGGAAAGATGTACGCTTTTTAAGGGCCTCTTTGGCAGATTATTAACTGCCGAGATAATAGTACTCGTAAGCTTTTCGTGAACGGTATATTTCCTAGCAATAAAATAGTCGCTGGCAACTTCAGAAACGCGTATTCCGAGCATCTCATTATCGCCCCACAGCCAATCAGATTGCGCCCTTAGCTGATAAGAATGCCGAGCAAGCAATCACGAGGCAGTAAACACTATAGAAGCCATGCCATGCGTTTCCAAAGCTGTCATGGACAAGAGCTGAAAGAGAAAGCAAAACTGGTACTCCAATGGCGTTCTCTCTAGAACTACTATAGCGAATTGAATTGCTAACGCTGACACCAGTTTTTATTCTTCTGGAACACGGGCAAGTATTATGCGCGTTAGTTAGCCAAGGTAAAACAATAATCGTTTTCGTCGTTTTAAAAATGCTCGTTGCAAACCTCTTTTGAAAAAAAAACAAAAAAGGTTTGCAACGAACATTTGTCGATGTCATGTGTCGATGCCGCATCGCGCAGCATCGACATATGACATCTCGACTCGATATTCATCGATACCTGTCTCAGTATTTGTTTTATTTTACTTTCTTCGTTTTCAGAATGAACACGAGCTGAAGAGACTCACGGTGGTCGACCGGTGAATCAAGCCGTTTTCCTTCGTCAAAACAGAAGCGAAGGGAGTGCTACACCTGAAGCTTTCATTTCTGGAAAACACACATCTGTACATATATATATCTCGTAAACACATTAACAAAACGCTCAATACGGTCGAATAAACTCACAATTCACTTCTACTTATTCTCATCCGCATTAGAACTTCGAAGATTCCTCCGAAGGGAACACTCGCACCAGAAGAAATGTATGACAAATCGCTAGGCAATTGTGTTGCATACGTGAAAAGTTCTAGCATCCAAAACGCTTTTATTATCATTTCGCCACACGTCTAGCCTGTTCAACCAGACGCCTACCTTCACGGCACTTTTCATCGGATAATTTAACGCCTGGCATGTGTACACTTGAAATGATAACCCTGCTGATCTTCCCAAACCTTCTAACCCTCTCCTCCTCTTCCACGTCGCCTACCTCTCGTCCACGCTCCACTCTTGGCCGCATGACCTCGCCGTTAACCAATCACCGTCGAGCACTTCACTCCTCCTCTCCCACCCGTCAACCAATCACTGTGGGGCCTCATGGCCACGCTTTTATCTAGGGTTCACTTTCGGGCTTCACGAAATGCAGAACACCGAGCCAAAGAACAGTCCAGTTTAAAGTACGGAGCGTCTACTTTCCCGCGAAGCACCTGGAAGAGCCAATCTGTGCTACCGGCGAACTACGAGGCTGAAAACATGTTAAACAAACACTCTCCACTATGACACTCAGAAAATCTGCACAATGAAAGATCATGCGTTTCATCCTTTCAGAGTTAAAACTGCTTTTTTTTAGGTCTAAATATATTTTCAGCTTAATGATTCGACGAGCTTTCTCTGTGGACGGCAGCGATTGGCTGTCCTACGTGCTTTGCGGGGAAGCGGACGCTCGAGATGTTTTGAGGTGCTTTCTCAGTCCCATTCCCTTGCGACTGGGTTTGGAACGTCTTCCCCGCCAACGCACCCGAGTATCCCTTGACCGGCAACAAAACACTTCACGGGAGGCAGCGTCTACTGGTTGCCACCATTCTGCATGGCGGTTAGTTGGAGAAGCGCCGGCCGAAAAGCTGAGCACACGCAAGTGTCACTGCCGTCACGGAGCTCTAAGTCACGGAGCTCTAAGCAAGGATTACAGAAAACAGCACCACGCCAAAGGTGGGATGGCACCAGCCAGACGTTGTGAAGGCGAACAGGAAGCCACGCTATGCATATCGGTGGGGGTCTCTTTCCGTGAACCCTGGCCGGACCTGGATATCGGGCACGTGGATTTCGACCAGTGTTGTGCCAAATACTGAACAAAGTATTTGAGACAAGATACTTATTACAAATATGAATATAGTACGAACTATCTTGAGTGGAGTACAAATACTTTGAAAAAGTAATTGAATTACATTCGAAGATACTTGGCAAGTTTGGCAAGCTGGTAATATAAGAATAAAAAGTCAGAAAGGGGGCGCTTTATTTGTGATGATTTCTCTAAAAATCACTATTTTCTGTGATCTCTATAACCTTCAAGAAGCGCCTTGACTGCCGGAAGTGAAGTTTATGCTGAAATAATAGCGGAATATGCAGCATAATGCGTGCACAAATATTTTAGGAACAAACGGGACTCATGTGATGTGGATACAGCAGCTGCCGTGGTTTTGTTTGACAGCAGGCTCGGCTCATGACGCATTTCGCAATACGTTTCATAATATGCCGTCCCACGATTCGGGGAGGGGGGGGGGGGGGGGGGGGCTGACATGTAGTTTGGCATTAACTGCATATCCATAGCAGCTGAACTAGAAGTTGATCAGGCAGCCAGACTTGTTGGCGTGTACGCGAGTGAGCGACACCCGTGCCGATAGCGTGTACCTTATCCCCACCATTTAAAAGCGAGAAGAAGCCCGATACCTTCAACTTGTCCAAAAAAAAATATTAAGGTCAAGAAAGAAACACAGAAAATACCGGAGATTGTCCACAAAACCGCTTCTAGACCCCCTTCCCCTGCCTCCCTCTGCACCGGTTCAAACCATTATTGACGCACTGAGGTCAAGATGGTCAAAGCTTCCAGAATCAGGATCCACAATCGTAGGTGACGGGTTAAGAGTTCGGGAGAAGCCCCTCCCACCTCTTTGCACTTTAGCAGAGCAAACGCCGGAGAGGAGGCTATCTCCTGTCCTGAGGACGAAAGAATGCGCGCATTTAGAAGGAGATGAACGAAACGCTTTTGAACGAGCTACGCAGCAGAAATAAAGTCACATATGAATAGGCACACAAGAAGATTTGGAGAAGCCCCGTCTAGGTCGCTGCAGCTCAATAAAGGCAGCGTGATCTATCTTATTTGTTTGCGGGAGTGCCTGTGCTCGTAGGAAATCGTGTTCGCGCATTTTATACTGGAACCTCCGGAACCTGCGATTTCCGAAAATGGTTCATTGGGATTGCACCCAGCGTTGACGTCACAATCCTCCACTGACGAAATCACTCTAGCTCCAAACACAAGGTGGGGTCTGAGTGTAAAATCCTGATGACGTCACCAGCTCTGCGCTAGCTGCAAGCGTGACGTGCCATTCGAAGACAGCTTTAAAAAAGTGGACCTGGGGACAAGAGGATAGAGGCAGCGTATTTGGGGCTATCTAGTTGGTCTTTTGTTGGCATTTGGAGGCCGCGTTATATTCGTACCTTGTTTTCTATTCTGTGTTTGGTCGCTTGGCTTCAAATTTGCAATTGGTTCAGCTCTTCTCTGGTGTTTGCGATTTTTAACTCCGTAAATTGCTTGGCGTAATTATGTTTTTGCCAAGGTTGCAAAATGTATTTGAAATACTGAGTACAAGATAGTGAGAAAGGTAATTAAGATAGAGTAGCAAATACTGTAGACTAAATGTATTTGCAAAATACCAAGATACTACCAAAATTATTTGAAATACAGTATCTTGAATAGGGTATTTAAGATAGACACAAGTCTGATTTCAATGAGCGCTCGATGATCGGAAAGCCTCCAGCCATTAAGACGTTGCAGCGACATGGTGGCACTTTCTTCAAAAAGTAAATGAAGTGCAGGATGTTTCCGACCACGCAATGACTGCGTAGTAAACATAAGAAGCACTGACTGTCAAGGGGTCAAAGTGCACCACGCGTGTGGCCGGAAAGGGCAGAAACTCGTGCCCGCACGGCGGCGCTGCTATGGTCGGCACTCTACGGCACTCGCTGGCCGCAAGGCTTCTAAGATTATTGCGTCCCCGCTCTCACCTCTCAACTTATCACAAAGTCGCGACTCTTAAGCAGCAAAGCCCCTTGATGTGTTTGTCTTCCAGTAGCGCCAAATATGCCCATGCACGAGGCGCACTCCTCGTGCGAACCTTGGAAGCAAATGGCAGCGAAGCACTGAAATAAGCGACCTATAGTGTCACTGAGTACTGTGTCAGAGTACAGTGATGTCTCGTTAATATGGACAACTCCGTTCCCGTAAACAATTGTCTATCATAATAACGAGACAAAAATGCTTGTATTTTCCCAGTTCGTCCCCGAAAGTGGTGTCCATATAGCGGGGTATCCATATTAACGGGGTCCATATTAACGAGACATGACTGTACCGCATTCTAATTCTTTAAATGCTTTGTCGACAACACTCTCACTCTAGCCAAGTATGTTTTGATTTTCTGCAGCGGCATCATTGTACGGCAGCAGTAACGTGAGACGTGTGCCGTCATTATCATCGTAACTGTTTCGAGTCGAAAGGCTGCTGCCGTTATACGACGGTCTTTTGAATATTCAAGAAGGGTTACACAAATGCCAGCGGCTTAATTTGACGACAAAAACAAACGGCTAAGCTCTAAGCCATAATGTTCGCCACTGTGATAGGAAAACGGCACAGACGATCCTCGTCGAGTGGATTATTGGTCCGTCTCGATATGTGGACAGTGAGAAGTGACTCTTCTCAAGATGAGATATTTGACGAGTGTGGTATGACTTTTAACCGTGGGTCTTTAACGTGAATCACGGAGTTATGATTACACGAGTGTAGCTAGACTGCGATTATTATAAATGATGTCGTAAACGATTTAAGGTAGTTCACAGCGCCACACACTTACCCGAAGGGCGTGTCAATAACGCCAACAGAGCGCTATGCGTACCGTTATGGTAGAGTAGTATACAATGATCCAAAATGGCGGTAGATGTGGATGAATTTGACCGCCACGGCACGGAGCTTGGAAGTTTCGATACTCTGGAAATCTATTCAGTGACTCTAAGCCCAAAATTCACAGGGTCTCTTACGTTATCCCTAAGACGACTTGAAGCCGAAAGCCCAAGCGCCGATGTAAACGTCATAGCGAACCTCCGAAGACAGCGCGCTCTCTGACGACGCACTTTTGGCACCGTTTCATTGGTACCTTTCGTTTTGGTATCTTTCCTGTCGCCGAATTGTTTTCGTACTTTTCGTGTCGACGACGTGTTTTCGCTCAAGGACTTTGAAGGTCGACTGAACGATGAGACATAGTCTTTCGCCTTAAAAGAGCCCTGCAACAACTTTTTGATTGGTTTTTAATTTGCACTGAACGTGAGCGCACTGAACGTAGTAACTTAATGAAACTTTTCTTGTCTCGAATTTCGCTTTATTTTAAAAGTAATAGGCAAATTAAAATTACAAGAACAAGCAAAAAATAACCTCCTTCATGACGTCCTTGGTTGCTTGAGTGGCCGTAAACTAGAGGAGGGGTAGTGGGCTCAGCGAGCGGTCACGGCTGCCGCACTCCGTGTCGACGGCTCGTGAGGGCGCCACTAAAGCATGTTCTGGCTAGGCTGTATGAAGCGGGCAGCCAGGGCGGCTCGCATTGCATTGCTGAGCGATTAAACACTAATTCGGCATGACACATGACACGGACATAAACGACAGCAAACACGGAGTAAAGATCAGTTCAGAACGGGAGCCACTTCGCGCTGCCATACCGCCACAAGGCCAAACCGCATGCCAAAGCTGCTCGCCGAAGGCCTTGGGAACGCTCGGAACCGGTCAGATCCTCCAGTCCGTACGACCGCAGCGCCGCCACGTACATCCGGGACCTTTCTACGCTCGCCGCTTTTTGGAGCCTGATCCCACTACCCACTACACCTTTCTAGTATGCGCCGCCTTTTCCACCACTTGGTGGCGGGTATGTTGACGGGTCATTTCTTGTTTCCGTACTTCCTGAACAACATTTGTTTATTTTTTTATCTAAAATAGTAAGCAAAAACTACCTTTGCAAATAATTGAAACGGTTCGCGCCCCTTAAATTTTGTATGTCGACAAAATGGTTCATGGTTCTTTAAATAAAAGCGCCTTGTGTCGTTCCACTTTTTTGGCGCCTTGTGTCGTTCCACTTCATTGTCCTTGTCTTATTCGGCGCTTTTATTTAAAGAACCATGAACCAACTGGCCGAACTTTCCACTTTGCGGCTTGTGTCGTTCCACTTCTTTGTCCTTGTCTTATTCGGCGCTTTTATTTAAAGAACCATGAACCAACTGGCCCAACTTTCCACTTTGCTGAAAAAAGAAGCTTTTAGCGGCTGTGGCCAGTAGTAAGCCCAGGACCTAAGACGTCACATTTTGCGCGCTTTCGGCACCGCGGGTCGCCCCCGTAGGTGGAGGAGGTTTCCGCGTCGTCCGGTTAAAATATGACGCACTGATATTTAGTTACTCTTTGTGCCCGCTGGCTTGCCCGAACCCCGAGGGACGTGGAAACCGCAAAAAATGTAGACGCTTAAATATGATTGCAGGGCCCCTTTAAGCCAAAGATTTATCCCCTTAGATTTACTGTTCTCGTTTTGGCTAAGGTACCGACTTTTGTTAGCAGCTACGCATCAACACCTAGCCTGGTGAACGTAGGTGAAAAATGCTTTGTTTCGGCGCAAGTCTGGGAACCATGGGCACGCTTTAGTGGGGCTTGACTATCAGACGATCTGCACACCAGTAGCAAGGTGGCGCCGAGCGGAGACCGTGCTTGCAAACGTCTATAATATATTGCCGCGATGAAATTGCCGAGAGGGAACGCTTCTCCGTTCCTCTAGAAGATTCGTGTTTGCTCTTACCCCGAGTTTAATAGAGAAAGAGGCCAACATAACCTTGCCGAGTCAGTCTTTCTAGTATTCGACACTCGAACATTTTACACCGAAGTTCGAGATCTTCATCTAGAAGGGTCTTCATCGAGATAACTGATGAAGACCTTGGAGTTCTTCGTCGATTTTTCAAAGGCTTTCGACCGGCTAAATCATAAAACTCTGCGTCGAAAATGAAATGCACACGGGGTGCGAGGAGTGGCCTCAACAATAATCGAGTTTTTTTTTTTTTTAAATATCGGCATCAGTGAGTCGTGGTAGTTAGTCAGCGCCCTAGCTTAACTGACGTCCGGAATGCCGCAGGGGAGCATCCTTGGACCCCTTCTGCTTAACTTGTACATCAATGATATAGTAAATATAGACGACAGTGCAGATTTTATAATTTACGCAGACGACATCAGTTTATTCTTTTCGGGAAAATTTGTGCACCAGGTACTCGGCACGGCAAATAGCGTTCTGCAAAAAATAAGTGACTGGAAAATGTCAAACTCTCTATTAATTAATACAGAAAAGATTAAAGCAATATTTTTTCGATCCAAAAATACAGTGTTTTAATCTACTCAAGGGCTCTCTCTCCAAAATGTGAAGATTCTTTGTGTGATATTTTATGAGTACATGACCTGGGACGCCGAAGTACAATCTACAGCAGTCAGACTTTCAAAAGATGTGGGCATTGTTTATAAATCCCGTAATTAATTACCCCTTTCGGTCTTAATCCTTCTTTATAACTCCCTCTTTTACGCTTGCTATAATTACTGCTCTCTTGTTTGGGATAGCAGAACGGTTACAAATATGCACACTTGCATGTTCTCAAGAAGAGAATAATCCCAATTATGTGCAATAAGGAGTTCAACGCTCACACATTACAACTTTTCGAACGCCTTCATATAGTTCCAAGTACAGAGCATTACAATTATAAACTTCTCACATATCAAACGTCTGTATGACAAAATCAACTTGTTTTTCTTTCAATCACTAATATGAAGCGGAGGGTACCTGCATATGCAGGCCGTTGTGTTGAACTTGACACATGGTCAACGCCTCGCTCGAGAACAGGTTACGGCCTCCAGATGCTGCAGTTCTCGTTGCCTAATGTTATAATTAGTACACATAGATTTGGCACGTATTTGATGAGTTTGAGCAGAAAGGACATTCGTTCATTGTTTCTTATAGTGTTAGTTTTTCCTATTCTTGATGGGACCTCCGACCTGCAAGAAATGTTCGTGATGTATGTCAGATCTCTATTCGTTCTTCTGTTTAATGGTGTGTGTTTTGCTCCTATGTAAACCTTGTTTTTCGGGTCACTGGTATGTAAAATAGTTTATCTTGTTGCTGGTGGGGAGGAGAAACTCTGTCAAGCGACCACAGTCAGCTTTTTTTTTTCTCCCTCCCCCTCTCCCCCGGAGAGAAACGATAATGTTGAATTTGAGTGTATTAGATAAGCAACCCGAGTGGCCCTGCCGACTCACTCTCGCACTCCCTATACACTCTCGCACCCTCGTTTTAGCCATCTGTCACGTCGACGCTTCGACGCTCGCTGTTGCCATCTTCAACGCTCGTTCTCTCTTTTTTTCTGGCGCAAGTTCTCTTAGTTAAACCTTTATTTTCAGTTTTACGCTCGTCGATCCTTTTTCCATCCGGGAAAATGTGGTGCCTGGAACGCGTCTTCGACCGGTGTGTTTACCGCGCCCAAAAAAAGGGGTCCCTCGATTTCCGCCCAATGACGTCATAAAAGTTTCACGCTGTCGCCGGTCACGATCCTGGCGGCGTCACAGCAGCGGTGACAGACATGGCAGATGCCTGCTCTGCTGGAGGTCGTTCTCCGGCTTGACAGTGTACGGCAGCTTCGGCAGCCAGGAGTCGGGACGCCGCGACGAACAGCGACACTCGCGTTCGATCATGCTTTTTCGCCAGCATACGACTAATCGCCAGGATCGTGACACATCCGACAGCATAACACTGCGGAGTCTGTGAAGTCATTTGTTGCCACTACCTCAGACAGACAAGTCGGAGACGGGTTCTACGCAGCGTACTTGTATGTATTTATAAACTGCAAATGTATTCCTGCTGTGGCTGAAACTTCTAGGCTGCTGGGAACCTGTCAAGGTGTTCCAATATCTTTTTCCCCACCCCCGCCATTGTGCCAATGACAAAAATTTTAATTTGACAAGATTTGATTTTAGAAAAAATTCAAAATGAGGCGTAGTAACAGACCACCGGGGCACCCGATCGCGAAACTGTAAGATGTTGGGATTTGTAACCCAATCGCGAATCTGTAAGATGTTAGGATTCGTAAACAGAAGGTTGGGGCACAAACGAGCTGGTGGTAGTTGAACATAGTAAAAAGATGGAAGACGTTTACAATTCCCTGTAATGCCGAATTAGAGCGCAGCTCTTTAGGAGGAGGAGGGGAGTGTACGGAGAGGAAGGTATGCCCCTCCTCTCCTTCTTCCCCTCCTCCTCTTTTTCCTTTCCTCCTCCTCTCCTCCTCTCTTCCCCCGTAACGTCACTCGTGACCCTCGTGACGACCCTCGTGAAGGCCTCGTGAAGGTCGTGACCTTCACGAGTAACCTTCGTGACGTCACTCGTGAGACTCGTGACGTCACACGTGACGTCACGTGTGACTTCATTATGGGAAACGTCCCATAATGCAACGCGCGGTTACGCCAACGGCGACGGCGCTTAAGTCAGAAACGGGCGCCTAAGAGCTGCGCTTTAAAACGGGATACGGCCACTCGTCACATGTCGATTCGTCATAGCGCAACTAGTGACAGGCCCGTCCGTCACAGCGGACCATTCGTCATGGGATAATTGGTCACTTGGAAATTAGTCACATAATGACCCCAAGATTGTCGTTTTGTTTTTCTATCTGGTTTTTCTTCAAAAAGTGTGGAAAATGGGTGAACCTAAACAAATTCGTCGAAGATCAGTGAGGTTGATCACGGGTGATGCGTCTGTGTCAATTGTATTTTTTAAAGTTCCGAACGGGAAACAAAAGCAAGGTCGAATTAAAGCAACACTTTAAAGATCCGGGTGATAGTGAAGAAAGCATCCAGAATTAAACACCGATTCAGTGAACGTATAATCACTTTGAAGGCCGTGGGTTAATCCCGAAAACGGCTTGTCCCCTCTGTGCTGTCAGATCCTGGTCAACAAATTTGTCAAGTGTCGTGGTTACTTTTTAAATAAATCGAATGCCAGTTGTTCCCAGATTATAAAATGCAGTTCCTTCTGGCTTCCGTTCTGACTCTCAATTTATAAATGGAGGTCTGAGAGAGGTGACGCAATGCTGCTTTATAAAAAAAAAGAAAAACATATTTATACATCTAAATCAAGATTAACGAAGCGACGTTGTATTGACTATTGGGCCTACCGGGGAAGAGGAACCCGTAAAACTAAAAATGTCAACGATCACGCCAAGACTCGTGTAATTTCTTATGCAAGCGAGCGAGCACACAGATGCCGCTAACCACACCGGGATAAACGCACTGAGGGTTCGTCATCAGATGAAGAAAAAATCAGGTACATAAATTAGTTTTGTTTTTGTGCTCCCAACAACAAGTGGAGGTAGCCGGAATCATCTGGAAACTTTGATGACGGCAGCTCGAAACGTTGCTTTTTGGCATGTTTCTACTGCGCCTCATTTAATCCTTTGTTTTTAAATATTACTCTCACTCATTTAGGTGTTGCCGCTTTCCGGTACAAAAAGTGGAAATGAAGCATATTGTTTATAACGTACAGATTTTTACTGCATCCAACAACAATCAAGATTAGAAAATATATTTTTTTTTTTAGATTACACATGCAATTGACCGCGAATACCAATTGAATATCAGTGCCCTTGCTGCGCCGATCCCAGTATCCAGTTCACTCAGTGACGAATTCCCCTCTGATGAATGTTCCGCTGTGACGAATGGACCTATTACCAGTTGGCCTATGACGAATCCGCAAGAGCCGAACGGGCCTACAGCCTTTGAAAACACCCCGAGACTGGAAAAAAAAAGGACGGACATACACAGGTCTTATACACAACTGAACTTATTTGACATCAGCAAGCACCCATACAAACAAACAAAAAAAAACGAAGAAACGAAAAAAAACATTCTTTCCACGGGAACACAAAAAGACAGTGACCACCGAGAGGAAACACAGAATGAATCATCTCTTGCAGAACTCTCTTTCTTTGTAAAAACGCAAAAAAAAAAACTAAACAAAAATTGAGTGCTAAAAGATATGGGTGATTCTTCTTTAACGAAACAAGGCCCGCACTTGATAGGTGGGCCCGAAGTGAGGGGGCGAACTGACTTTGAACAGGCAAAAAACAAAGCACGGTATGACAAAGAATGAAGCCTGAGGCACAAGGCTATCAAACTTGGAGGAATCTTGTAAGTTCTGCATCTAAAGTTAGGGAAGGTTTGTTTGCTGCATTTCCATAATTCACAATAGTTATAGACACTTTTATTGGGCGTTTATGTTCGTTTCTCTCCCCTCAGTACCGCCGATGTTAACTGCCACAAAGGCGCAGAATTCTCACATTCCGTTATATGCTTTGACACTTCCGAGTACGGATCTATAGTTCATTATACAACGTTTGTGCTAAAGGAGGCGACCGTCAAGACATCGCTTCGTTTGTCCTTTTTTAACATGAGCCACACTCAATCGGAATCTTGTAAATCACAGCCGACACGCAACTAAACATGGCATAAACCCCGAGACATGCAGGCAAAATACGACACGAGCACTAAAGGTCTCGATTTCGAGATCTTTTAGTGTATGTTTCGTTTATTGTCTGTACTCTCGGGGTCTATGTCATGTTCAATCTAAACCAGCTCGTTTGCGCCCTTACATTCGCTTCACGCGAACAACTTCTTTTTTTCTGTGTGTGTGTGTTTTTTTTTTTTTTGTGCAATCAGTCGCGGGAGACACAAACGGGGTCGTTGGACTCAACTTAAAAACATTTCTGAACAGTGTGTTCACACCATACTTGTAAGCAACTCGCTTAAGATTATCCGAATTTCGATGGTAGAAGGAGAGTACAACGCGCTCCGTAGGTTTCACAAAATCCTAGCGCCTTTTCTTAAATGAAGCGAGGAAGAATACCTGCCTGAACACGTAATCCTTAGGGTAGCCAGCCCCTCCAATCCGGTCAAAGAGGCGTTGAAGAGAAGACCCAATCGAATGATAGCGGGACTTTAATGGTGCGCTCCTGCCAAGATTCCGAACGATGCCGCTTTTAACATTTTTCTGAATGGCAGCTGTTAAACGGCAACAGGAGTTTTGATGTTGGTTTTACGTATTGCCAGCACAGACTGGAAGGGTTCTTCAGATGGAGATACAAAACTTGTAGGCAGCCATTGCTCGGTCTCTCAATAGATAAATTCAATCCTAAAGCACTGCCGTATACAGCCTAGTCAAGTGATTTTGCCACCATAAAGTTATTACTACTAGCCAGGAGGTCGTATATACATTGCGCCTTACCAGGACCTCGCTAGGGGAGCAGTTACGAATGAGAACATGCATCTGAAGATCCAGATCTCCGACAGAACTGGGGCCACTGCCGAACCGATGCAAACTCCCTGTTTTTGAATGAAGTCCCGTTCCCCGTACCGGACGACGGTAGCCTGCAAATACAACCCTAAAATCAAAGAAAATCAGTGATGGCGATTCCAGTCTGCAACTGAGAGAGAACAAGATTTCCCTCCAAAGCATGTCTAACGCGAGCGAGTGGAATCATAGGTTCTAATGAGTAGCAAAAGTCTTTGATGTTCATCGATAATACGGTGCATTGCTTACTATGGAATGGCTGTAATTCTGTAACTAAGTCATCTGAATAACGCAAGGATAAGGGACTGCCGACTTTCACAACTGTAGAAGCACTCTGAAGGAAAGGTGAAACCTGCTTCTGCCACGTACCGTTTTCATTCACTAGGACTCTGCTGCTCAGCTTTACGGTCTTTTAAGAAAAACTGAATCTCAAAAGTGTCACTTGAGATACTGTTCAACCTGGAGACCAGCAACGAAAATTAACTTTCTTTGAAGATGTCGACGACAATTCCTTCTTGATCTGTTTTAGGTTAGCGTCAAATTGCCCGAACAGAGCCTCAAAGGCTGTCACACTTTTCACAGAACTTATCCATGGGTAACACACCGAATTATCCAGAGATGTCAGTTTCAAGGAGTATCACGTTTTTTTTTTTTGTTTTTTTTTTCTTATTTTCATTCCCCCTTTATCGAAGCAATTTTTCCAAAGTTTCCACTGTAAGCCCTAGAAGAGGGATCTACTAAATATATTCTTTTCAACGAGCATAAATGAAAGGCAGTCTTCTCAACAGGATTCGGTATAGCATTTGATTGACACCGTCGACTGTTTGTTAAATTAACATTGCGGGTTTTTTTTTGTTTTTGTTTCTTTAAGTTGCGTTTGATAGAATTTTTGAATCTGGACACTAGGCCGAGCCGGAAAGCTACGCGCCGAAAAACTGAGGGAGAGGAGAATACCAGAGGGGACGTCAGAACGCCGAGCTCTGATTGGAAGGATTAGTGGGTAGACCTAGAGCTTGCTGCCTTTGTCTCCAGTGCACTCGTCGAACGCGTTCGAATGCGTTCGAGGCGTGCAGTGGAGACGGAGGCGCTTTGGGTCTACCCGCTAAAGCACGGTCCCAACCGACACGCATTCCGGATTCGTGTACAGGAACACGTATGGATGCCCGCTTCCGGTTCTCACGTCACCGCTTTGTTGTTACGTGTTCCGGCACCAGTATTTGAAGTTCACATATTTCAACTTTTTTACGTGTGCACATATTGTGACGTAGGCGTCCGTGTTGAGGGAGTGGCCAATCACGAAGCACGCTCCCTTCCCACCTGTGTTCACGTGCTCTTTGCGTGCTTGACGAACGAACGCTGGCGCCGGAACCAGCGACGCCGGTCGGCCGGTGGCCGGCAGTGTTGCGGAATGGGCACCACCCTTCCATTCCAATTCCATTCCGGCGAATCGAAGTTTCCGAGAATTCCTACCCTTTCAACTCCTCGTAATGAAGACACTGGGACCATTCCCTCTCCTGGAATGGCTGAAGTCCACCATTCCATTCCTCTAATTTCTGAACGTAAAAAAAAAAAAAAAATGGTCATCGACAGCCGCATTGTGTTACTGAAAAAAGGCGGCATGAAGCTCCAGATGTTATCAAACGCGGAGACGACTGAAAAAGTATGCCAAAGCTTCCTCAAAGCACTCATTTTACTAAGCCGAAGGGTGATCGCAGAAAGTACTTTGAGGCACCTGGTGTCACTACAGACATTGACTGCACGATCATGGGTAAGAAGCTCGCGAGTCGCAACAGACGCCAAGAACTAAAATCACCCATTTTCTTCTGAAATGGGTTTGTATATCCTCCATGCACAGATACGTGATCAGCCTGTTGTTTGTTTGATAAAGCCCTAAAAATGTCTGGTCGTGCGTGGCGCAAGAAGAAGCCATCTCTGCTTCGAGTACTTGCACAAGAGCACCGCTATAGTGCGCTGTTTGAAGCGACGCCGCGTATACCTGCCCCGAATCTCTACGCACTGCGGCAATAACAGAAAAGCGCTGACAAAGCGCAATGGGTATACGACTCCAGCACAAGGAAATGTAGCACCATAGAAACTGCCTTAAAACGTAAACTTTTATGTTTGCTGTACGATTCTTGCGATTTCTTTTCATATTTAATCCAATTTTTTATTTATATTCCAAAAGAAACCGCTAGAAGATCGGTCTATCCAGTGAAGAACGACCAATAGCCTGGAGTCATTAGCGGGCATCACGCAGTTCTGATACACGACCGCACGCCGGTAAGATGCTCATTAAAAAGGGCAACTCCGCTTCATTTTTGATATTTAGAAAACTATGCAGCCCTCTTCAGTATCATATAGGAAGACCCCATGTCAAATATTACGATCTAATTCCGTCTATATATTTAATAAACTGGCCAGCAAACTTTCAAATGAGCCAAGTCGCCGAAATCTGCCAACTCTAGCGTGCGACGTGAGGCGCAATCGTCAGCGCAGTCAATGCGACGGAGTTGGAGCGGCCAACGATGAGCCACTACGTCAGAGGCATGTCTACGTCATTCTCACGTTTTGTTTGTTTTTACTTCTCTGAGCGAAATTGAACGATGACGTCATGAGTTTCTCCACCCGGTGTTGGCTCGACGGCGTCCACGTGATCACCGTAACGCGGATGCGCTAGTTTGCGCTGCCAAGGCTCTGGCGCTGCCCTGCGCGCTTACCGGTCTGTTTCTCCGCTCCCCTTGTCCTCTTTCGTCTTCTCCCCTGCTCCCTCTCCCCCGGGCCGTCACCGTCCACGCCACCCGAAGCGACCTGCCCGCGTCGCGTGTCCTGTTCCTCGCCCCCACGAACGGCACAAGACCACGTGGTTCGACGTGACGTGGCCATGACTTTGACGACACGCGGCCAATGTTGCCTGACGCAACCGAAGTTTCGGTTTCGGTATCAGCTGATGTTTAAATTAAGATTACACAAATATTATTTCACATTTCGCGAATCCGAAGACGTAGAGCTGTTTAGTAGTGCTTTGTGAAATGAAATCACATGTAAGCCTAAATTTTTCGGAATTGAGCGGAGTTGCCCTTTAAGATAGAAACGGCTGGGCGGCGGAGAAAAGCTCACCGGAGAAAAGCTCACCGCAAAACCAGCAGAGGCGGAGAAAAGCTCACCGGCCTTTGAGCGGATGCGGAGAAAAGCTCACCGATTTTTTTAACCTAGCGGATTTTGCGCCAAACGTGGCAATTTAACACAATTCGCATTCGTCCCTTTATTAAAAATAGGTCCTCGTTTTTGTAATATTCTTGAAGTTCTTTGTGCATATTTACTAATTCCTCAGAAATTAGTAATCATCCATTCTGTATATTAATAAAGCCGCATGTATTAAATCAGAACATTGTACACCGGTAAAAAAGGCAACAATTTATCGACAGCTCATGGTGCGCTGTCGGTAGCTCTGTCAGATAAAGAGGTTTGTTCTTTGCAAGCTAATATAAATAGGGGTGTGTGAACCGTTTCAGCTCCAAATATTCTGTAATGCCTAATAGATAAGTAGGTGTTTATTGATGTAATCAGTGTCGGCTACGCTGCTTTCTTTCTGTTGATTTCGCTAACAAACCTTTAATTGCGAAAACAGATTCGTCCAGTCGTGTTTGTTGTCTTCACTCCGTCGTCGTCGTTTGAGCGGTTTTCATCATGTACTCGTAAAACGTTTCCCAACTCGCCCAATTCGCTAAGAAGACTACTTCTTATATAGGTCACGAATGTCAACGGTGCCAGTGTGCAGCTCTGGAGGTCATGGGTGGCTCACCGTAGAAGGGCACTATCACACAAAGGCAACGTATGGAAACACCAGCACGAACGGCTAGAAAACGTGCATGTCCGTGGAAGAAAGAAGCCTCGATATTTTACTGACTGTTTTATTCTGTTTTCAAAGGTTAACAAAAGCTTCAAAGAGAATTTCAGGCACCGCGTTGTTGCACATGCACTTTCGGATTTTCGGCAGTTACAGTTTTGATTTTTAGGTTTTAGGCAGACATTACTAAGTTTTCAAACATTTTCCTGTTCTTCAAGTTCATAAAGTTTTCAGTTAGGCTTTCGTTGCCTAGAGAGTAAGCCACGGAAAACACTTGCCCGCAATTATTAATTTGGGAGCAATATACCCAATAAGCTTAACAAATATTACGAAAAAGGACATTTTCTTTTTTACAAAGCTGAGGAATTTTAATGATAATAAATTGATATATGTTACGCCTGATCCAACAGCCTCCATATAAAAAGAGAAAAAAAAAACGGTGAGCTTTTCTCCGCATACGCTCAATGGCCGGTGAGCTTTTCTCCGCCTCCGCCGGTTTTGCGGCGAGCTTTTCTCCGGTGAGCTTATCTCCGGTGAGCATTTCTCCGGTGAGCTTTTCTCCGGTGAGCTTTTCTCCGGTGAGCTTTTCTCCGGGATTCGAAACGGCAAACTACCCACACCGCACGCCCGAACAACTTGATCGAACGATTGAGTTGAAGATGAGAAAGGCAGCCAAGGCTGGTCGAATACGATTAAAACAAAAAAGTACATAAACAGCAACAAGCGACTTGCTGTTTCTAAAAAACGCACACACAAAAATATTTTCTTTAAGCAACCTCCAGGACATTTGGCAACTGGCGACCCAGTGACCGGCGTCTCGCGTTCATCGCGGCTTCTCCTCTTGGCGCCTCCAGATTTCACCACCGCGGAACAAACGCGCCGACAGCCGTCAACGTTTTGTTTTTATATTCATGTTTATGTTCACTTTCTCCTTCCTTGAGGAAAATTGCTTAGCAACAACAAAGATAATAATACACACATGCACACACACATAAAGAATAGCTCTTTAGCCTCTCGGCATAGTCAGACATATATCGTTTCACTTTATGATATACCGCGATGGACGTTACAGGCTACAGGGGCCAACCAATAGTTCGGAGTGGGTTTGTCTAGTGACTTTCGGCTCCCCGCGTCGCTCTGCCCAACCGGAAGTACACATGACACCCTCCGAGCTATGACAGTGGCGGATCCAAGGGGGGGGGGGGGGCGACGGGGGCAGCCGCCCCCCCCCCCTAAACCAAGTCGACCCCCCCCCCCCTCTCCCCTTCTCGGAGGGCAATTTGACATCGGGTGGACCCCCCGGAGCACACAAAAGAATGGGAGAATAGCATCCTTACAAATTTTCCGCCCCCCCCCCCCCCCCAATAACGGAGTTCTGGATACGCCCTGAATGAATTGACTCCGCTGGCCCGGAGCACCCATTGCGGAACATCGTTAAAAAGTATAGAAGTGTACGCCTCTACGCCGACACGCCGACGCAAATTCGTGCTGCACAGACATGTAATATACTTATTTCTTTCACTGAGCTGTCTCGGAGCGAAAATAATAGCTTTTCTCTCTCTCTTTCTCTCGCTCTCTCTCTCTCTCTCTCTCTCCATTCACGCCGGCATTCGCAAGTAGGTGCGGCTCACATTATATTACGCCTAACTGTTTCCAATGAACCTGTAACCGCCATATGTGATTATGGTTCTGTTCCGATTCGGGTTCAATATCGAATGATTGATTTCGGTTACAGTTTTGTTCCGGTTCAGTTAAAAATAGCGGTTTTGCTCCGGTTTTCGGTTTGGGTTCGGTTCCACACGCTGGTAAATGCTACATTCTAATCACGCATGATTACAACAGCCACGTTGTCCCGTCTCGCGGCTCCAGGAACGACACCTTGCCTGTCTATAACTATTCAATTTTGGTTGCTTCATTGAGGGCGCGCCTATTTCATCCTCGAAGGAGCGTAAGCTAGTGACACTATCAAGCCGCCAGTCACCTCCAGTGCAATGATTCTGCAAAAGAGGCACTTACCGTGCGCTAGCGATTTCCATCATCAGCCCATAGGCCCCAGATGAAAATCAACACAGCCCACATAAGAACCGACCACATTCCATTCCCACTCCATTCCGAGCAAAAAGCATATAATACCATTCCATTCCATTCCTGCCAGCACTGCACCTCCAGTACAATAATACTGCTTCAAGAGTCACTTACTGTGCGCTAGCAATTTGCGCCGGTGAGCTTTTCTCCGGGATTCGAAACGGCAAACTACCCACACCGCACGCCCGAACAACTTGATCGAACGATTGAGTTGAAGATGAGAAAGGCAGCCAAGGCTGGTCGAATACGATTAAAACAAAAAAGTACATAAACAGCAACAAGCGACTTGCTGTTTCTAAAAAACGCACACACAAAAATATTTTCTTTAAGCAACCTCCAGGACATTTGGCAACTGGCGACCCAGTGACCGGCGTCTCGCGTTCATCGCGGCTTCTCCTCTTGGCGCCTCCAGATTTCACCACCGCGGAACAAACGCGCCGACAGCCGTCAACGTTTTGTTTTTATATTCATGTTTATGTTCACTTTCTCCTTCCTTGAGGAAAATTGCTTAGCAACAACAAAGATAATAATACACACATGCACACACACATAAAGAATAGCTCTTGAGCCTCTCGGCATAGTCAGACATATATCGTTTCACTTTATGATATACCGCGATGGACGTTACAGGCTACAGGGGCCAACCAATAGTTCGGAGTGGGTTTGTCTAGTGACTTTCGGCTCCCCGCGTCGCTCTGCCCAACCGGAAGTACACATGACACCCTCCGAGCTATGACAGTGGCGGATCCAAGGGGGGGGGGGGGGGCGACGGGGGCAGCCGCCCCCCCCCCCCAAACCAAGTCGACCCCCCCCCCCCTCTCCCCTTCTCGGAGGGCAATTTGACATGGGTGGACCCCCCGGAGCACACAAAAGAATGGGAGAATAGCATCCTTACAAATTTTCCGCCCCCCCCCCCCCCCCAAAACGGAGTTCTGGATCCGCCCTGAATGAATTGACTCCGCTGGCCCGTAGCACCCTTAGCGGAACATCGTTAAAAAGTATAGAAGTGTACGCCTCTACGCCGACACGCCGACGCAAATTCGTGCTGCACAGACATGTAATATACTTATTTCTTTCACTGAGCTGTCTCGGAGCGAAAATAAAGCTTTTCTCTCTCTCTCTCTCTCTCTCTCTCTCTCCATTCACGCCGGCATTCGCAAGAAGGTGCGGCTCACATTATATTACGCCGAACTGTTTCCAATGAACCTGTAACCGCCATATGTGATTAGGGTTCTGTTCCGGTTCGGGTTCAATATCGAAAGATTGATTTCGGTTACAGTTTTGTTCCGGTTCAGTTAAAAATAGCGGTTTTGCTCCGGTTTTCGGTTTGGGTTCGGTTCCACACGCTGGTAAATGCTACATGCTAATCACGCATGATTACAACAGCCACTTTGTCCCGTCTCGCGGCTCCAGGAACGACACCTTGCCTGTCTATAACTATTCAATTTTGGTTGCTTCATTGAGGGCGCGCCTATTTCATCCTCGAAGGAGCGTAAGCTAGTGACACTATCAAGCCGCCAGTCACCTCCAGTGCAATGATTCTGCAAAAGAGGCACTTACCGTGCGCTAGCGATTTCCATCATCAGCCCATAGGCCCCAGATGAAAATCAACACAGCCCACATAAGAACCGACCACATTCCATTCCCACTCCATTCCGAGCAAAAAGCAGATAATATCATTCCCATTCCATTCCTGCCAGCACTGCACCTCCAGTACAATAATACTGCTTCAAGAGTCACTTACTGTGCGCTAGCAATTTGCGCCATCAGCCCATAGGCCCCAGATGAAAATCGATACAGCCCACATGAGAACCGACCCTCTTCCATTCCCCCTCCATTTCGGGCAAGAAACATCTAATTCCCGCATTCCCATTTCATTCCGGGGTCGCGAAAGTGTGGAATGATTCCGGTGTCATTCCAACTCCAGAAACGACACCTTGTCTGTCTATAACTATTCCATTTTGGTTGCTTCATTGAGGGCGCGCCTATTTCATCCTCGAAGGAGCATAAGCTTGTGACACTATCAAGCCGCCAGTCACCTCCAGTACAATGATTCTGCTTCAAGAGCCACTTACCGCGCGCTAGCGATTTGCACCATCAGCCCATAGGCCCCAGATGAAAATCAACACAGCCCACATAAGAACCGACCACATTCCATTCCCACTCCATTCCGAGCGAAAAGCATATAATTCCATTTCCATTCCATTCCTGCCAGCACTGCACCCCCAGTACAGTAATGCTGCTTCAAGAGCCACTTACTGTTCGCTAGCGATTTGCGCCATCAGCCCATAGGCCCCAGAGGAAAATCGATACAGCCCACATGAGAAACCGACCCCCTTTCATTCCCCCTCCATTTCGGGCAATCATCTAATTCCCACATAAGAACCGACCACATTCCATTCCCACTCCATTCCGAGCAAAAAGCAGATAATATCATTCCCATTCCATTCCTGCCAGCACTGCACCTCCAGTACAATAATACTGCTTCAAGAGTCACTTACTGTGCGCTAGCAATTTGCGCCATCAGCCCATAGGCCCCAGATGAAAATCGATACAGCCCACATGAGAACCGACCCTCTTCCATTCCCCCTCCATTTCGGGCAAGAAACATCTAATTCCCGCATTCCCATTTCATTCCGGGGTCGCGAAAGTGTGGAATGATTCCGGTGTCATTCCAACTCCAGAAACGACACCTTGTCTGTCTATAACTATTCCATTTTGGTTGCTTCATTGAGGGCGCGCCTATTTCATCCTCGAGCATAAGCTTGTGACACTATCAAGCCGCCAGTCACCTCCAGTACAATGATTCTGCTTCAGGAGCCACTTACCGCGCGCTAGCGATTTGCACCATCAGCCCATAGGCCCCAGATGAAAATCAACACAGCCCACATAAGAACCGACCACATTCCATTCCCACTCCATTCCGAGCAAAAAGCATATAATTCCATTTCCATTCCATTCCTGCCAGCACTGCACCCCCAGTACAGTAATGCTGCTTCAAGAGCCACTTACTGTTCGCTAGCGATTTGCGCCATCAGCCCATAGGCCCCAGAGGAAAATCGATACAGCCCACATGAGAACCGACCCCCTTTCATTCCCCCTCCATTTCGGGCAAAAAACATCTAATTCCATTCCCATTTCCTTCCGGGGTCGCGAAAGTGTGGAATGATTCCGGTATCATTCCAACTCCAGAATGGCAACTCCGCAACACTGGTGACCGGTGTCGCCGACCGCGGGGTTGACCGCGTGAGCTGCTGCCGGCAGTGATTATTCTGCGCCGGGTCACTCTCCCATCGCAAATTTATGTCGGCGCTCGCTTTTGTGCGCGGTGGTTTAGGTGTGATGAAGTGAGGATTCGCCCGTTCAACGTCCCAGCGCTTGGTCGAGCCGAGCGTGTAGACGAGGTGCCCCTCGATACCGGAGGAAGGTCTGTGGCCGCCGCTTCTTTGATCGTCAAGTTGTGTCGCAAACTCGTGGTGGTGGGAGCTTCTCTCGCGATGGTTTCCGTGGGGCGGCGTGAAATTTCTGTGCTCACCACATGCTCAAGTGACACCACCACTGTGCAGCCTCACAGGACTCCGTCTACGCCTCTGCTGGCGTTATTAAATGAAGGATACCTACTGAAACGTTGCCTTCAAAATAAGTATTCATTCGTCCGTTAAATGTGGTGTTCACGCTAAGCCTCGTAGTTTTTGATCAGTCGCGTGGTAAACCAGGTAAGCAATGACTGCCTCGTCCTACCATTGTCGCACATTGAGACTTCGTGGAACAAAATTACAATCGGGCCCTGCCGTCACCCTTTCAGCTTCCACGAAACGAAGAGAAACGTTTTCGTCCCTCCTCTCGGTTCTGCGAAAAGTATAGTGAAGGTACTTTATGGCGACGATGTCATTCCGCTCGATAGGCACCTAGCCACGCGCCTGGAACCAGTCGACGTTGCCGATGTCGCCACGTCGCGGAGCAGAGGACGCGCAATTTTCTCGAGAGCGGAGGCACTTGTAGCAGCCCCATTACACTCGTAGCCGCCAAGTACTGCCGCCGCGCTACGTATCCCCTCCGTCCTTCGCCAGTATTCTGAGTACGCTCATGTTTTCCGGATGGCAGTCCAAAGCAAAGTATTCGTGCGCCGGAACACTTATTTTGTTACTTGTTCCGGTACTCGAACCCGTAATCCGTGTCGGTTTGGATCGCGCTAGGTGTTCTGACGACCCCACGCGCTCTCCACTCCTCTTCTCCCTCACTTTCACGGCGCATAGCCAGTGCGCCTGTTTGGGATTTCGATATTAGGCTAACTTTTCCACGGTCTCCCCGTGATCGAGGACACTGAATTTGCCAAAGAGAAGAATCCCTGGAGAAGTGGAACAAGGGAGACAAAGGACAAACACATACCTCAAAACAACAACTAGGTGACTGGTGCGTTGCCAAAGAAATCCGCCTGGTCCTGATATCGAACCAGGGACCTCTTCATTTCCAGTGGAGCGCTCTACCAACTGAGCTAACAAGGAGTTAGACGTCAGTAGAGCAAACGGGTTTCATCAGCTCCCACCAGCCTAACACCCCCAAGGGTGAACGGCATGCATTTAAGGCTATGATGATAATGCAATTAATGCAAAGGTGCGAGCGAGCTGGAAGAGAATGAAAAAATAATCCCTGGAGAAGGGAAACAAAGGAAGTTTTATGTTTGTCCTTTGTCCCCCTTGTGCCCCTTCTGCAGGAATTATTTGCGTCATTCTTGTCCAGCTCGCTTGCACCTTTGCTTGAATTGCATTATCATCGCACTGAATTTGCGGTCCATTTGATGACCGTGGCGATAACTACAGTAAGCGAAGGGGGCGACGAATCCCGCGTACACTCGTATCCCTCTAGGTCTGTTCTGTTCTTCATTAGTACATAGAGCGAGAAAACACAAACGCTTTCGAAGCTTTCGCGCGATAACATATAGATGCGTGGAAGTCTTCGCAGTTCTTTTAACGTCCGCCGAACAACACATTGGTTCCTCAGCCCAAAAGCTGGAGTCAAGTTAATCCTTTCCAGACGAGTCCGTCAGCTGAGTCGAAATTCGACGTCGCCTATCTTATCGGACCGGCCACATTTTCTCCTCTTTCTAGCTTCAGAGAGCCATCGCGCTGACCTCGTTGATATTTACATAAGCAACGGCCTTCCGATGTTTATGGACCCTGGGAGTGTGTGTGTGTGTGCATGTGTGCACGCACTCCCCCGGCAAACATGCACCATGTGCCTTCCATCAGAACGGTTCAGACCATCGCCGCCAGCGTGAAATTCACTCGGCGCCTAAGGGTACCGCGCTCGGGCAAGGAGCAATGACTTCGGAGTCGCGACAGTCTTCTCCACTTCCCGTCTGGGCCGTGAGGAGTCGAAGGGATAAAAAAAAAAAAAGGAATTAGGGAGCTTTAGTCAAGCTAAATTCCATCGCTGTGCGTCCGTCCCTAGTCTATGACCCAGAGGTCGCTGAATCACCTCCCCCCGCCGCGGACCTGTTTTCAAACTCTCCGTGCACTCCTAAGTTGACAGCGCGGTGGAAGCTACCCGCTCCTTGGTCCAGTCATACGTTCATCTTTCGTCACGTGATCACGCTCTCGTCCTTATCTCCCGCTGACAGGAGACGATGAAAGAGAGGCGGCTGTTTGGTCCGCAAAGCGCGTAGCTCCCACCGCGCTCTCAGCTTAGGCTTTGGAGTGTTGTTATGAAGTCATCCCTCTGACCCATTTTCATCCTGCTTGAAAAGTTTGAATGGGGGTTGCTTTTATTTTTATTGTTTTACTAGTTTGGTTGTTGCTTAGTCATAGGTGGAGATGGTCACATGCTAAAAAAATTAACTTTTTTGTGTGTTAATTTTTTTTAGGCTTTCTTCGTTTGTCCCATTGTGAACTGCAGGACTCCAGGGCCGTTGCTGGTGAGTCAGGGAGTGGCAGACAGTTCTCCTCTCTCTCTCTTTCTCTCGGCGGGCGAGGGGTTTGTGATTGTGGAGGAGGAAACTTTCTCGGCCGTTAGGTGGTAAAGTCGCTGCGAAACGAACACCATTGCCGAAACATTTGATCTCGAGTCGTGGTCCTCGTCGTCGCCTCCTCAGTGTGTTCTTCCGCCGAGCAACGTGTTTGATCAGCGACCGAACGAGCCAAGAGCAACTGGTAGCCTCCGTCAAAACGAGTGAGTTGAGCAGCCGTCGTTGATTCCAAGTTGACTGGTATACTTAACGATTAAGTATTTAAGATTGCTGCGAGATTGACAGATGCGTCGAGGTTCCGATTAATTTGTTGTGAAGAGGGTTTGCGCGGATAGGGGGGTAGATTTCTAATCAAGTAGATTTCTCTCTGCCTCTTACGGTCCTTGATCCATGATTAGCGTCAATCTTCCCCATGCCGTTTTAAACTTGCAAGGCGGCCGTTTTGTAAAGATTTCATGGCGGGAGAGAAAGATGGAGATATATGTTCGGTATCCTAGCGATTGTACAAATGCCAGCCCCACCGAGGTGTAAAGATACTGGTTCTAAGGTCACGCAATTTCTCATTTCGTGGATGGGTAAACAGCGAGAGGTTGGTCTGTTTTTGCCCTCCCGCGGTAATGGCCTTCCAGATAGGGATGTTTTTCGCGCATTTCGAATTGGGAAATTGCACGACCTCACGCCAAGCACATGCCCATCAATTTCGAAGTAAAAAAAAATTAACTAGGAACTTGGGGATTGACTTTTGGTTCTGCTTTCATGCCCGATATACTTCCCACCCGCGTCGCTATCACTCAAGAAAATCAGTACGAGTGCCAAAATAGGTTTGGTAATTAAAGACTTGAACGTGTTGGCGATCTACATTGACTTAAAACGAAAGAAACACACAAGAGGACGAAACAGACGACACAGCTTTTTTTATTTTAATTGTGCGTACACCGTGGGGCCACGCCTTCCTATGAATGCGATCTTAAAGTTTGAACGCGCCTTATTTTATCGAAACAAATTGAGTGCAGAATGATACTGTGACTCACCCGCGTTCTTCGTTGATTTCTTATTCCTACTGTTTGTAGCGTTCATTATTCCGTAAGAGCATATCTTGACAGAACCCTTAATTGGCAGCTAAAGGAGCGTCGTATCTGTTAGTTTGGGCTCTATAGACATAGTCAACTTAGGAAGCGCAGGACACTGCGAGTCCCCGAACAGATGCCGACGTTAGAGTCACTTTAAGAAACGTAGGGCACGACCTTACAACGCTCACGCTCTTTGCTGTCTGATTGGCTCTTAGGCGGTGTTATCAGCGACTGCCGCAATCTGATTGGCCGCAGAGCGATAAAGAGACTGGCTACGCCTTGTGTCTCTCACGCTGTCGGCGACTACAAACCAAAAGGCCGCGCTTGGATTCGCGGCTGTGCTGGATTCACTTTTAACAGGCGTACATTACTCGGGTCGAGGGAATAAACGAGCCCTCGTTCTATTCTCGTAAAAATGAAATGCCTCAGGTCAAAGTGTGCTTAGAGCACCGCGTCATGCATAAACTGCATTGCCAACTGGGCCTTTCGTAATGAAGGAGACTGTATTATCGTGGACGGACTCCCAGCGTCACATGCACTCCGATAGGAATCCAACTTTTTGATTCCTCTTAGAGATTGGTTGTTCTTCCAGTTTGTGATCGCGCCGCCACTTGGTCGCCTGCTATAGGCGCGGAGCAGACGACGCCACTGCGCTTGCTGACGTCATAGCCAGCTGTGTCTACGATAGCGCGTCGTCGTTGCGCGACCTTGCGCTTGCATGTGACTCTTCCAAGTAAGCTCCGCGGAAAGAGTCGGTCTTTGCGCCAGAACGTCCGAAGGGTGGAAAAGGAATCTGGGCGCCGAGCCCCCTTCGGAGGGCGCTTGTTTCCGGCGTCGCGGGACAGGAAGGGTAGCCGCCGACTCCCTCATCCTTGACCGGTCCCTGTGCGCACCGACGTCTGTCGGAGGGGATCGCAGACGCCCTTCGGGAAAACACGGCGCCGCCAGTTTGAGTTTCCGCTTAGGGAAGAACAACCCATCCGTTCGCTGAAGGACGACCCGTCGGTGAGCCGACCGGCGATAATGCCCCGTCGGACAATCGCGTGGGCGTTCCAGGGCCGAACTATGTTTTGGTCTTTCACCGGATTGCGAGATCCGCCCTGTTTTTCGGCCTGTCAATCGTTGTGGTTTCATCTATAGGGAAGTCGGCCGCTTCCGCCGTCCCGATACCAATACCGCATATACTGCCGGCGGCTTTCCGCGCGCACCCTACTCTTGCAGGGGTGCTGTTTGCGCAATGCGGGGGGGGGAGTGTCCTAATTAAAAGTACCTAATATTGCGTCCGCGAGCAGAGCCTACTGAATAAGATGAAGCAGACGCCTCCGGTGCTCGTACACGGCTCGACTACGACATCGCTACGGCCTGATGTGTTGTGCGTATCATCAGCGCATGTTACAGCATCCACATGTATGACATCAACACGAAGTTTCCTTCGGAAATGCAGGTTCACTGAACTCAACATTTTATCTCGGCGGCGGGGGTTGTTCACCGCGCGTTCTTAGCCCAGACGTTGGCTGAGCACCCAGTCGGGGCTCGCATCGCCTATGAGAGTCGAAGGTTCGCCCGCCCATTGCAAGACACGCCTGTACTTGAGACATTAAAAGTCTCAGTATCAGAGCTGTGCAAACTCGCGCCACCGTCGAAGCACTCAATACAAGTGGGCTACGAACACCACAGAGATAAAGAAGCTCGGTGACAAAGGTAAAAGCGAAGAGAGCAACAGCGGCTGTCCGTAATCCAGTAGGAGGTTTGTCAGACCCTGCAGCGTGATACTACCAGCCGCAGTCAGACCCAGCAGCCAGACGCTACTAGACGCTGTTTCTAGCAAGCCGGGTTCTGGCCGGCCGTGGTGATGGCTGCGCCATATCCGAGTGACGTCCGTGAAGACTATATTGCATTTTCTCTCTGAGATAGCATAATAACAATTGAAATAAGGGGTTTCGTCTTATCCAAAGAGTAGGACAGCGAAAAATAAAATTCTGGTGGTTCCAATATAATTTCTTAGGTGCACTGGATTACTTTTTTCTTCGTCAACTGCAACCTTTTCTGGCATAATGATCTATCTATATATATAAAAAAGAGAGGCGTCTTTGATGTATTTCATCAATTTTTCTTGCGACTGTTTGACGTAGATGGCATACAATTTTGCCAACAATTTCTGTGTCATGTCGTCACCGCTCATAACAATGTCCATGAGAACGGGAGCAGACATGAAGAGAACATCCCATACTCGATTAACTTGTTTTTGTGCAGTACACAGGTAGCGAATTTCGAACCACTAGTTTACTTTTCTGGATAGTACTCGGGCCTTCAAAAATCGTGTTTCAGTAAAAAATATTAAAAAATTATAAATACGCGGTCAACGCAGTTCAGCAACGCCAAATTGCGCTGAGGTTCGACGTTGCTAGTTTTCCGAACCTTAGAATTTCGGACAAAGTTCGACGACGTTCGGATCTTGAACAGTGTCGCCATAAAGTTCTGGAAAAAAATGTCCAACTTTGGGGGGAAAAATGTGGAATAAGATGTATATTTAAACAATGATTACCCATGTTTACACGCTAAAAAAGCAAACATAACGATATTTTATTGACTTAGTCAATTTATTCCCCACTTACTAAAAAGTGTTGTAGTCAATTTATTCCCCACTTACCAAAAAGTGGTGTCAAGTTGTTCACAATTCCCAGATTGCGCGTAGCACTCGGACTTGAGATAAACGTTTGCCAAACTTTGCCTTAAAAATTCGAAAACGAACCGGTTTGAACTCGATCGAACCTCGGCCGGTTCGCAACATAGCCACTCAACTCTCGCGTGTTTGGGCTTTGCGACGTTCTCGAGGGTTCTCGGTCGCCTATGGGGGCCGCGACATGAAGCGGCCAACGCAACCACTTTCCGCATGGGCGGCTTCTCGAAGTCCCTCGCTGTTTGTTAATTGGACTTGGGGAGTGCGGTGTCACCAGAGAGCCACTACCGCGTCAACAGAAACCCGAGCGTTGGTCCCCCCCTCTCGGGCGCCAGCTCCGACACTGCGTGAAGACGGGAGACGGACGAGCCGACGCACGCCCGTCTCCGCTTTCAAAGTTTGGCAACCGCCCGGCGCCGCTGGTCTCCCCTCCGAGGCCCGGCCGCGGAGGGTCAGTGGGCAGGGTTACGCCGGCGCGCAAGTCATCGCCCACTGTTTGTTTGTTTTTGGAGGAGCTGGAACGCGCCCTTGCGAAAAGAAGGCTGGGACGTCAAACTGGGATCGTGTATGATTGCTTCAGGCTGACCGTGTCCCGAAGTCAAGTAAAGCGCGACAACGCGATGTTTTTCTTTTTTTGTGTGTGTGTGTGTGAAATTTTAAGGTATAACTAATCTTTCAGTAGTGAGCTACTAAAGCCAGGAATGTAGCCATGTTTGTTTGTTTTCGATTAAAAGAAAGTATAAGGTAATAGATCGTAGCGAAGCGGTTCCGGTCTTTGGATACATTACAATACTAAAACAACTTTATTTTAAAAAAAAAAATATCGAGAAGAACAGACCAATTGCACCAAACAGTTTGATTTGACTACGCCATCGCTGCCGCAATTCATCGAGGGAACTTTCTTTCTGCGTGTGCGACAACCTCGCTCACTTCAAATCGCAAAATTTTGTGACCGCGAAATGTTTTTAAAACTCACACTTTCCGAAATTCGCGTAGTATTTATGCCGCGAATATTAACCCGTTTACAGTTAGTTATACTTGAACACTGTACCGTTATTTATTCAATAACGGTTGGACCAGTCGCAGTCAGGCCACATTGCACATAGCGACGCTATCATTGAGCAAATGTATGCAGCTGCAACTGGCTGGACGTCGCTAAGTGATGTCACAATGATGGCGTATTGGGCATCGCCATCGACGGCGATAGCAAGTTGCTTGAGCTCAAGTTCGTGCCCAAGTTTGTTCCCGAGCAAGAGGTGATTAGAGGAATTGTGTAGGTTGCCGAGAGTATACTGAAAATAAAACGAGGCAAACTGAACGTCTCATTCCGATACTAACAAAATACCTTATGGGGCATTTGCCTATGGGACAAAATTAAGCAACTCAAGTTTACTGGCTAATTTATTTGTTTCGCTTGTCACAAGTGGTGACTGAATGCGCGTCAAGCTTTTGTCAAGGCTTTGTTCAACCAGCAGAAATGCCGGCTTTAGATATTTATTCCTGTCAGCTTCGTTATAGCCAAGACTAAATGATTACTTCCCGAAGAATCGAAACACCTTCTGCGAAAGTCGAGACAACCGCATGATAACGTCGGTGTGTAGAAATCGTAGGATCTTTACGGCGGGCAGAGGATCAGCGTCGATGTCTTACACTTGGCAACTGAGCAGGCTCCAGAATAAAAACCAAGACGATGTAAATCGTGATTTAGATCATTATTTACATGGTGATTTAGATCAGACCAGTTTTACTAGGATGATTTAAACCGCAAAAATAATCCCAGTAATATATTTTACTTACCGTTATTTTTGTATTATTTGATGCTCTCTATATGTCTTTATCTTATATTTAGGTCAAGGGATCATCAGCAAGAAATATTTATATTGGGCTGAGCACAAGCACGAAGCAGTGATCTTCTGAGCAAATCGGCACGTTGAGCTTTTTTTCTGTCATTCGCTTTGATCTGCCGTTATGTAGCGTCCTGTTGCAAAACAATAAGACCGCGAAACGAAGAAACTAACACTAGCAGAGTAATGTCATCTTGGTACAAAATCAGAATTAAAAAAGCAATCATATTTTTTCCTAAATTAAAAATATTGCGCTGTTTTTATTTTTTTTCTACTATGGTAGGGTTTATTCAATAAAAAGTTGTTAATTAAACTGGGTCTTTAATTTTAAAGTAATTCCTTCTTATGCATTGTTTTCAGTTATCGGACGAATTGATCAATCGATCTGTCACGTTTCAAAACATATCTAGTGATGAAGAAGTACATTTTATGGCTACCGGGATTTCAGTCAAATTAATCCGAGTTAAATCAAATACCTCCGATTTAAATTAATTGATTGTTTATATCAAATAAACCTGATGTATTTTTTTACAGAATCTGATGTTTGTCCACCCTGATACTGTGTACTACGAAAGGACGATCTTGATCGTATTATTCAAAGTCCAAACACGAGAGATTCCGTAAAAGTCATTAAACACGTCGAATAGGAAGTCAGTCAAAATATACAGGGTGCTTGTTTTAATAGAACATATTTATTACAAAGAAATACCCGCGAAAGGTACACTAATGCGCTTTGTGCAAGTAAGTTATATCGACCGGGGTGGACATAATATAGGAGGGTAATCCTCACGGTACGTCGCTTGCGTTAGTGAAATTAAACCCGTGGTTTCAATTAGAAACTCGTTGAGTGTCATCACAAACCCCTAAAACGGGAGCAAAGTTAGCGGTGGAAAAACGCCGATGATAACCTAATTATGCGTGTTTTTCCACATCTACCATTGCGCCTGCTGGTAACTTTGGTGCACTCTCGCGCTTTCCACGCGCTTCAAATCGTTCTAAAAACGACTGAAAACTGGTTTTCGAAGACGCTCAGCAAGTTTCTAATGGGAACCATATGTTTTTTCAGTAATTAATAGGTTCGTTAAGAAATTTTAGTTTATTATTTGAGTTATGGTGACGATTAGCCCCCTATGTTATGCTCCCCTGGCCACATAACTCACCTACACAAACCTCATTAGTGTACCTTTCACAATTTTTTTTTTGTAAGAAATCTGCTTGAATTAAGAGAAAACGCCCTGTATGGAAATGTCTAGTTGAGAAACCTATCTGATGTTTCTGAAAGCCAGCACTGGGACTAAACAGGGAGTACATTTTTTTGCTCGCTCCGTCCAAAATAGAGGAAAATTGCCTCAAAGTAAAGAGTCATTGCGTGCGTGTAGTGCACGAGCTTTTATCTTTTTTTTTTAAGAAAAGATTACAAAGCAAAATCTAATCTCCATGAGCCTTTGTAACTAGAAGATACTCACTTCTATAAGATGCAAATACAGGGAAGCTCGAACTCCCGTAATCTGCTACAAAAAAAAAAAGGGAAACTTTGAGAAAAACAAGTAGCATATTGCATATCGAGAACAAAGACCTAATCGAGAAAAAAGAAACGAATCACATTTATTATTAGAAAAAACTCCAGAGGTGGGCCATTAACTTCGTTACACAATGCGAAATAGCTCAAAAGCATATTGTGTTTTATGTTGATTTCATTGGGAAATAGGGAGCACAGTATACCAAATGACATTCAAGAGTGATTACCACGAACACACTTTCAACTTTCCAGTGCGTCGCATCGACTGGGAATGGCTCCCGAAGCTTTGGGTGTTCGAAGAAGTCTGGTATGACATGTTCAAGCATCAGCTTCATTCACCAACCTTTAGTGGCCGCTAACTTCCGCTCGGGTATTAGGGAATTTGAGTAGATAGCTCCGTAAAACGATACCCGATTATCCGTTGTCGCTTTAATTGGCCATGTATAGTATCATCATCAGAGCTCGAAAAAATCGGCATAAATTCCCCATTATCACAGCGCGAAACCGAGCAACTGGGCTCCCCATTATTTAGGTCTGAATTATCTATCGAATAGCATTCGAAATTAATCTGTTCTTATGTTTTTCTTGCAGTAAATTTGTACTATTTACTTTATTGACCTTTGGATAGTAAGGTTCATAAAAAGCTATAACGTAGGCATTTATTTACTTTATCACTACCGCGCTCTCCGACGAAGCAACACCAGTCTTACAACGGTAACGTGCACATGGCAGTACAGCTTTACAATTCATCTGCACTGTATTTCTGTAAGAGGCGAAGACTCTGGGCTTGAGCCGCGGAGAACCCCGCCGTCAGGAAGGCGGCTATCTTTTGGGAAGAATATTCTACTTGGTTCCAGATAACCCCATCTATGTAAGCGGCGCCAAGGCATCGACAACTTCAGCCCAAAACTTGATCGTTTAACGCAAACTGCTCCGTATACATGAACGGGTAAACAAAAGAGAATCGGAAATGTCTTTCAAAGACAGAAACTGAGGAAATTCGATTTCAACATTTTATTAATCCTAAAATTCATGGCTGGTCGTCGATTAAAAAAAAATGAACCCGATGAATCTCTAGTCTTTAAGGATTAATCGGTTACGTTGCAATTCATGCAAAATATTTAAAAGATGTCAACACCACATATTCTTGTTTTTCCTTGCTACGTCCTCAATGGCAGAATAAACAAAAAGATATAGAACTTAACGTCAGTGCCGCCCACAAAAAAAGAGGAAATTATATTTAAAAAAAGCTTTCCCATTTATATTAAATCCTCGTAGTAGCTCTGTATAACAATCACAGGGAGTCAGTGGCGTAGCCAGTGGCAAGACTTACCCCCCCCCCCTCCTCCTCCCGAAATCCAGCCGATTCTATAATATTCACATGCATTTTTAACGCCCCCCCCCCCCTAAAAAAAATACGAAAAAAATTCTGGCTACGTTATTGCAGGGAGCGCTAAAGTAATTCACTATGGAATGCAACAGTGCAGCCCCATCAAAAGGCTACAAGTAGTAAAGCGGGCATTTTCCTTCTCAAAATTTCAAACTCAAAACCGAACCGCGATTAAAAATATTAACCGCGATAAAACCATTAATCGATTAATCACCCAGTACTACTCCTGATCAGTATAATTCAATAGCGCCATGGCGCTGCAGGAAGTCAAGTGACCCTTTACCCTGCGGCTGCAAAACAAACAGGAAGTGCGAAAGGCTCAGCTCCTGCACGCCTTTTTCGAAACGCCCATTTTGCTCGAGTACATCCACTTCTCCCACATCGACACTTACAATCCTTGTCGTCTTTCTGCACAATGCCCGGTTTCTATGTGAGGGAGAGGAGGAGACCAGAGGGGACGTCAGAACCCCGAGCTCTGATTGGAAGGATTAGTGGGTAGACCGAAAGCTAGCGGCCTTTGAATCCACTGCATTCGTCGAACGCAGTCGATTGCGAAAGACAAACGCGACGCCTCGCCTGACGCGCCTCGCCTGACGCGAGGTGACGCAGACGCGGACGAAGCGCGTGAAAAACGCTCCACACGGTTTTAACGGGTTCGACGAGGCCACTGGAGAAAGAGGAAGCTGGCGTTAGGCCTACCCACTAATCGTTCCAATCAGAGCTCGGCGTTCTGCCTCTCGTCTCCTCCTCCCCCTCAGTTTCTCGCCGCATAAATACGAACATCGTATCAAGCGCGGTCGTGTAATCACTGCTTTGTGATCGCGAGTCAGTCATCGTAGGCACGAACGCTGAGAAGGGCATCGCGGGTTGAGAAAGCCGCACAAATTCTGCTTCGAGAAGATGTTGGTTTCACTCCGCCGTGATGAGTATTCGGGTTCGCATCGAAACATCTTTTGGTGTGCCGATCGAATCGAAAGCCAGCCGCGACAGCGAGCAGACGAAGCAGACCGCAGGCACGGAGCAGACGTAGCCTAAGCCTAACGACCGAGCGGAGAGCAGACGATGGGAGCATGGTTGAATTTAGTTTGGATGAGAGAGCGTCGGTGCGCGGGGCAGTCTGGGATTGGGTTGTTCTTCCGGCGTCGCTGGGTATGACGTCATGCCGGGTCCTGCCCTATTTAAACGTCCTTGGGTGCGACCGGATTCTTTCCTGGCGGCTCCCGCTCGGTAGGTACCTCCGCCTTACGATAGATGGCACGGCGGCATACGGAAGGCTAGGAGCCCGAGTTGCGCGTTCATCCCCGTCGCGCCGTCTTTCCTCCACGGCATTCGGAGTCTGCTCCTCACGTGTCTGAATTCGGCGAATAGCGGCGGCGCGCGTTCGAGGCGCGCGGCGTGCTCAAAAGCAGGGAACGTACGCCGGGGCGCGTGCAACGTCTACTTTCCCGCATGGCATTTGAGTCTGCTCCTCTCGTGATCGGATCTCGGCGAATAGCGGCGCGGCGGCACGTGGAAAACAGACGCGCAACTCTGGTTCCCGTAGGGTGCCTATACAGGAACTCTACGGAAGGCTATGGACTCGGGTTTGTACGGAACTCTGTGAGAGAATGCACCGTGTGAGCTATATTCCTCCATTTAAAGTAGAATTTACGAAATCCTGGCGAAATAAAATTACCACGCGATTATTTATTGACGCTTTTCTTAACTTCGATGCATTTTCCAAACCGTGTGAGCGGCTGGCATTTTGAAGTCGCCTGCGAAACGCCTGACCTGCTTTTTGTTTTTCGTTTTTGTTTGTTTTGGTCCTGAAGGCGCTTTTAACAGACGACTGTGGCGGTAGCACACGAAATTGGCATTTTTCGCTGCGTCTTTGCGCATGGGGACGGCCAAGATTCTTGAGCTATAAGGCCGCTGCTGTTGTGTTTCGGACTGTCAGTCGGGTTACGCCTCAAATAAAGAAAAATCGGTGATATATAACGCTGTCGAGATGAGTTCAAATGACTGTCGTGGTCACGGTGGGATTGCAATGTAGTGCGACGGCGTACCGCTGGTTCAAATCACGTCGAACTAAAACTTACCTTGCTTGCACGTAAACAGCGGAAACATATCAGCTATAGATGTTCAAACACATATGCAGGCGGAGTGGAATAGACGCCGTCGACGCATCCACGACACGCCTCAGCTGACTTTCCAGCTCGCCTTAATTTTGTCACGCACTAACCAGACACCCAGCCGTGTTTGGAGGTTTGTGTTTGCCCTTTGTCCCCCTTGTTCCCCTTCTCCAGGGATTATTATCGTTATTGTTGTCCAGCTCGCTCGCACCTTTGCATTAATTGCATTATCAGCGCCCCCTTGGGGGAAAACAAAACCTATATACTAAGTGTATTACTAGCTTACTCGATTACACTTGCGGGATTCATTCACATTTTTCTACATTAATTGTCAGTGGGTCGCGTTGCCCGCAAAATTAATGAGGATATTTTGTTTTTCGTGCCTTTGCGTGGCGCCATCGATGTCCGAAGTGCCACGAACCTTCCCTCGAGCGGAGACACAATCGTGTCGCCCAATCGGCTATCGTTTCCCCATCTGCCTATCTTACACCCTAGTATTGGCGACGAGATGTATTGGTGGCGTCCACGTCGCGGGCGCCCTCCTGTAACGGAACTGGTATACTATGCGAGACGACGACGCGCCATGTCAAAGCACGGAGTGGATATGTTAGTTAGAATCTATGCCGATTAAAAACGCTTTATTAATTAAAGAAACGTGTATGCCGTTTTTGTGAGTTATCTTTCTAATGAATAACCGCGCCTGGAAGTTTCTTTTTATATTAAAAAAAAGTTTTAAAATGTTTAAAAACAAGCCTAGAGCTTCACATTACAGCTCGTGCGGCGTGCGTCAGGGCTATTCACAGCCTCTCTGATTTTTGTTTTTTCGGATCTGTGGAGGTTGCTGTACAAAAACGTTTTGCATTCATTAGAGTAAATGACGCAATGTCTTCTTAGCTGTGCACGCGCGCACAGTTGTGTTGCAAAGCGCCGCACACTTGTTTTAGCTACTTTCAGCTTGCCGATGCCGATGCTTCTATACGAGTGTGACTCGACAGTTGCTGACGAGCGTATTCTCTTCAGAAACTAACGCTTAGCTCCTCCCGTATCGAATACGTGGCAAAGAAGTTTGTCACATTGCGACTTCTGCTCGAAATAAAAGCAGACATTTCCATAAATTTTTAAAACTGTCGGACATGGCCCGGCTAACTCAGGCGATTTGCCAATTTGCTCTATAATCAAGTTTTACTAAGAATTGTTAACAAATTTAATGTCGCTCGCCGAGAAGAGCATCACGCATTACGCGCATTTGGGTCCACACGATTAAATATACAAACGGTAGCAATTTATAGTGGTGTATACCTTATTGTTTGGGACCCTCAAATGTCACCGACTAGATTTAAGACTTCGACCGCGAGGGCGTCTATCATGTTTCACGTCGACCGGGTGAATAAGCGGGGATTTCATTGAAACGACTCCGGAAGCCAGCCACTGCTTCTTCCTGCCAGTTATTTCGAGAAAATGCTTGTTTACTGGTTTACAAAATTAAAAAAAAAAATAATCAACTTGGTACTAATAAGAGACCAGTACTCACAGAAGACATTGGAAGCAACAGGATATACGAGTCGCTTTCACTGAAATGTTTACTACACACACGAGAAGTTTTCGAATTTCGCTTTCCTCAATCCAATTGGATGACACGTCCCTTTTTCAGTTTTATATTGTCCGAATCATAATTACAAATCCACCCTGTTCGCCGTGGTAGGTGTTGTCGTGGGGTAAAGCGCTGGATATTCTATTTTCATCGTCCAACTTTTTCTACTGGGGTAGGGAACGGCACACCTCCCTCGCAGCGCTTCGGCACCTCAGAGCCAAAGGTGCTTTTGTAGCACGACTACGCGCGTGCCACGGTTTAAAGACCCCGATAAAATTCCCTACTACAGATATCACTTCACCAAATAAACATAACGCGTGCTACAGGCTTTGCCAGCGTTACCGAAACAGCGCATGAAGTGAGCTGAAGAGTCGAGGGACCCAAGATGTGCGCGGTCTATATCGCAATCTGTCCTACCCGTGACGTCACAAACGATGACAATGATAGGTAGAGAAGCGTCCCCTGTAGTTTGCGCACGTCGCCAATAGTCGATGCTGCGATGCATGGCGCGTTGTGTCGTTACATGTTTTTTTTTTTATTTTTTATATGATACAACGTATTGAAACAAACACTTCAACTAAGACGCACATATACCTAAAATGCCTATAGACCGTTTTCTTTTTCGTCGGGGCCGCCATGTTAAATTTTGACGTAGCTGAGTTGGGCCAAAATAGCGAATCACTTTGTTTGCCGATTAGAAGACGCTAGAATTCAATGGGCTCGTGCCCATAATTCTACGTTCCTCCTTAGTATATTTTGTTTTTGTTTTTTATTTTGGTCGGTAGCCCAACCCCACAAGGTCATATTTGAACATTACCACCGTCAGACGAAAACGGTCTACAGGTATGGCCGCCGCTATGAGATTGCATCGGACGGCTGATACACCTCTGTATTTATCAAGGCGGTTTTAGTAGATCATTCCCGTGACTCCAGCAGCAATAGCCGATATACGCCACCGGCACCTTTGCGCATACGTCGCATCGTTATTCAAGCTGTCGGGGCTGTTCTACTAAAACTCCCTAATTTCAAAAGACCCACATCTAGATTTCTTCGCACACGGCATCAGCCACACTCCCGAGACCCTCACAACTATCTCGACGCTCAGATGCCACAACAGCAACCGCGGGTGTGCACGCTCGCCGACATGTTCGAGTCATCGGACCAAAAAACCCTGCAGCTTCCCTCGCTCGGTCGGTCTCCGCTGGCAGGCGCACGAAGGCGCCGTCGACTAGAAAGCCCGCGACGGGAAACCGAACCCGGCCGAGTTGTCGCCTTCGCTTCCGTGGGCGTTGCGACGGTCCCTGCAGGGGGGCTTGGCGGGGTGTCGGCCTCGCGAGGGACGGCCCACCGGGGACTCGGACTTGCCTGGCGCCCGACTTGGTGCGGCTGAGAGAGGGGGACGCCATCCACGGCCTCAGTGTCCGCGTGATTTGGCGGCATCCACACTTGGCCATAGCTCCCCGGCATGCTCTAGCCCTGCATCCGTCGCTGTTTTATTTTCAGTGCGCTCTCGCCCGTGGCATCGTGGTCTTCGAGCTTTGATTTCGGTCATCCATCAGCATTTCTCGTGAGTTCAGATTGCGTCCTACTTTTTCTTCCGTGGAGTCTTGATCAGGTTGCGCTTTCGATAGAGAGGTTGTAGATCGTTCCGGGGACTCCGATAACGATGTCCGATACTCCGCCGAAGCCTTTGCACATGCGTCGAATCGTTATCGAGCATCATTATCGGAGGAATCAGAACAATCTATTAAAACTTTCTGATGTCTTGTTGGTAGCGCCGGCTGTGTTTCCGTTAAAAGCAATTGATGCTTGTGCATCTTGCTTCGTACCGGCGTGTGTTCGTGTTTCACTCCTGCGTGGTGCACGTTAAAGACTTCAGGCTAGGAGTCATACTGCACTGGCTCAATTTCTCATCTCAGTGCAACATAAGCCAATATCACCATACCTTAAAGGCAGACCATTACACTGCCTAACGTGAACGCCTCATTTAATTTTTTTTTTTCATCTCTCAAGGCCCGTTACACTCTTGCGACCGAGTAAGACCGAGAGAGACCAGACCGATTTTTAAGCCTTTTGCGACCTCTTAGGACCGGATGTGCTGCAGCGGAGCTGGTCCTAAGAGATCGCAAGAGACAAACCGGTCTGGTCTCTCTCGGTCTTATTCGGTCACAAGAGTGTGAACGGGCCTTCACTTTCTTTTGTATATCATCTTAAACAACTAAGAAATATTATTTTACTATTTGATGCAATCAGGATGGGATTACACGGGCAGCAGCCATGGCTGTGCTCTTGTTCCTCACACAGAGTACTCGTTTAGGATACATGTGCTTCCCTGCGTTCACTGGGATACGCTTGAGAATAAGTATTACATGAAGGGGAATGCAGGCTTTGACGCCAAATAGAAGGAATCGGCGCGAGTATGTGGACTGAGCATGCAAAATCGCTACGCAGCTATAAAAACCAATCCGAACGGAGAGCTCTGCCATTTATCAACAAGAAGCTCCTAAGCTAGCTCCGAATTGGGGGTACACTTGAAGCACCAAGATAGGGTTTACTATAGGTTTCCGAAAATGGCGATCTAAGTTCACTGCTCGGTTTTGTTCAGCCGGAATGAGGCAGCTTTTAGAATCAGGCTGCTGGTCAACCGTGGCCAGCATGTCACTCTAATTGCGGTTGAAATCTACGGGGAGAAACGTATTGCACCCCATGCGATATTAGGCGAGGTATGTCGCTTTACCTTGGGTACCACTCCAGGGACATCAGTCGGCTTACATTATAGCGTCATCGTGTTAGCCGCCTCGGTGGCTCCGAGGCAATGGGCCGGCCTACGGATCCCCCCAGGAGGGAGGTTCGAATCCCGGCCGTGGTGCCCGCAATCTGACGGAGGATTATTGAGCAGAAGGCGCTGTGTAACCGCGCTTTCGGTTGCACGTCAGTAGATCCCCAGACGGTCCAAATTAATCCTCAGTCCTCCGCTAGGGCGTGCCAGATGCCCGTCATTGGTTTGGCACGTAACCTCTCCTCCCCCCCCCCCCCCCCCCAAAAAAAAAAGAAAAAAAGAAAATTAACTGTTTATTTGATAGCGTCATCGCGGCGTGAAATTATCGTGAGAAGCCGCCTGTTCACCCGGATTTCTTTATTATTTTTGCGGCGACAATAGGCACCTTGTAATTCAACAGACTGAGCAAGAACCGAGATTTGCTCAAGACTTTATTAAAACACACTCTTTCTGCTAAGGTCAGATTCACGCCAGTGCTGTATGCGACCTCAAGCACAGCAGACGTCGGCGATGATAGATGTACGGATCAGCATGGTGCCCTCTGATTTGAGACTGTGAAGGGAACAGGAGGTTTAGAAGTTACCCGCAGTAATTATCTTGCTATTGTATACAGCAGCAGAGTACGTCCTTCACTCAAATGCCTTTTAAGCTGCGGTCGCACTGCTTACACAACGTACAAAAGACCACCTGCAGACACTTTCTCAGGCGTGTCTTGTATGACGGTCCACATGGGTCATACAAAAACGGTCTCCTTGCATGTTTGAAGCTTGTGCGAAACAAACATGCTTGGAACATGCTTAAGGCATGTGCGAAGGTAATTCTGTCATCGTGCCTGCAGCGAACACTATGTCCTTTGTGCGATGTGTTGAGACTGAAAAGAGTAAGGTCAAGTCTTACCTTCTAGATTGCCGTCTGGTAAGACGAACCTCCAACTTGTATTATGGTCGGGTCGAGACTGTCTCCTAAACGGGGTTCTTTTGAAAATCGGTTTTGCGCTCCGAGAAGGCTCCCAATAACCATACGATATATGCCCAAAGGCGCTGGCGAAGTTTGTGCTATATATAGTTGATGAAACCATTTACTCAAACACTTTCATTTTAACGCTCGCATTATATTTTCTAAACGTTTCCTTCAAAAACATCGTATCTAAAAGAAAGCCTGATTTTGTACTGCAATTTTCGATGACGCTTCATAGCCTTTTCACTCACGCTTTGACGGTTTCCGAAGATTTCACGCCTGCGAAATTATCGGACACTAGAGTTTAGTTGTTAACGGCTTCTTTTTTATTTCAGTAGACATATTCTCAGATAAGTGTCACATTGCGTACAGTTGGTTTTTAGTTGGATTCAAAGGAGTTGATGAACATCTTAGCGCTTATTAAAGCGCGAGGAATTGCATTTTATATACGAAAACCAGAAACATCCGCGTTAAAACGATCGTTTTAAAAAGCGCGTTGCTTCGCTCACTGCAAAAAGAGACGGACCCAAAAACTTTGTTCGTTCCCCCGTAATGACCGAGATACATTTTTCAAACTTCCTCGCCAAACCCTCTTTATCTTCGACGTCCCTATCACGCAAGCGTCGGAACCCCCCCCCCCCCCCCCGCCCCCCCCACACACACACAAACACATACACACGTGCACAAACACACACACACACACACACACACACAAACGCTATCTCTCTCTCTCTCTCTCTCTCCCTAACAGGAAAGTATTCGGAATCTCGTGCTCCTAGGTTTTTCCTGCTTCGCTGTCTCAACAGCTCATAGTAAGGCCTCCTAGACATCATTTTTACACGTCACCAACAAGGGGCCAGTGCGGGGCGGTGATTGGATACGAGCGCTTAATCGCAAACGCAGGCTCTCGTGAAGAGGGGGGGGGGGGGGGTGCGCAAGAAACGAGATTTTTGCTTCTTGCAGCACTCTTGGCATCGGTGCTGTTCCTGGAGCTTCGTGACTACGCATTTCTGATGTTCTTGTAGTACGACGTGCGCGAAGGTTTGGCAAAAAGCGCAGCTTCCATCTGTGTCATGGCGTCTGCATAAACAAAGATGGCAGCGCCCTTAGAACGGAGCAGACACTGGTCTATACTCGTTGTCACCTCAAGAAATAAAAATAAATAGAATATTTTGCGCATTGTTTATTCGCCGCGCGAAGTAGTTCCCGCGAGATTTGGTTGTGGGAGGAAGAAGCGATGCTTTTGGCGTTTGAAACGTACACGTCTTGATAAGATAACATGTATCTAATCTAAAATGCACTTGCATTTGTCTTAATTCTCCACATAAAGGGGGCAATTAGTAACGCTCTGTGAGGAGCAGGACTTTTGTTTCTTACGGTTCTTGAGTTGACAACGAGCATGAAACTGTTTCCTACCCTCGCAGTTTAGGAGGGGGAGAACGCTGCGAGGGTTATTATTGCCAAGATCGGAGGTCTGGCCTTGAATGGTAGGAACACCTTTCAATAGGCTCAATATCAATGACCGGGGGCGATCGGCGGACGACGCGGCTGCAAATGTGAGATCCTAACTACTCTCGTGGTCGAAATTTGTTACCGATTTTCCTTCTTTGTTAGCTTGTGTTCTCGGAATCGCTTTGTACTCGTCCAAACTGGGTTTTTCTGTTATCCAGCGGCCTCATCTTGACCCCTTTGCCGCTTTACAGCGTTTTCGGGCTGTTCCGCAATGGAGCTTCGACATTCTCAACATGTTGTTAGTAAGTTGGTTTTAAAGTCTCGTTTTTGTCAAGAAAAAAACATTTATATTGGCTTCTCAGGTTTCCTCACGTAAGAGCAACTTGTGAGTCTTTCAATGAGGCATCAGCATGGGTACGACTGCTTCAGAAGTTACTGCGCCCAGCAACAACGTAGAGGCGGCGGGGAGTAGGAATTTTCGCGACTTATTTTGCGGGAGACCTCATCCGCCCTAAATGCAACCCGAGGATTTAAGATTTATTCCATATTGTAGCTTCATTTTTCGTTTATTTAATTGTGTGTGCCTCGTTTTGGTTCGATTAATCCTTCCAAATCAGTAAACCCACAAATCGTTGCAGTCACACCGACAAATTGTACCCATGACACGAGAACATGTTGCTGTAGTTCTACTTCAAAAATGTTCGAAGTGTTTGGAATTATCAAAAACGTTCCAAGTACCATTTGACAATGACTTGGCGAACTGTGGTGGGGTCGGCCCCCGCGACCCAATAAGAGCGTCGGAGCCAGGCGCGTGACAACACTCCGTGGTCGAGGCCACGGAGGCCTCGTTACCGCCACAGCAACAGCAACATACGCGACAAAAAGTAGTTCTAGGCTTCTTTTTCTTTTAGTATATTGCGGTCAGACTCTTCTGACTGCAACACTACACGACAAGGAAGAAAGACGAAGACATGTTATTTTCTTTTCCGAGAACATGACTTGTAAACGATGTTTGGACGCTCGCAGCCGTGCAATCGACCGCTTCCGCTCAAAATATCGCCCTGGCATTAGCCCCCGCCACAACTTCGCGGGCAAATTGAGTGTATGGTTGTCTCGTGAACTCTTTCCGAAGAGCTCGCTACTCTAGCGAACGGGAATGTTGCGGCGATGGACATTCATCCGAGGTTGGTTGGTTTCGAAGCAGGTGACTCTTGGCCAGCAGAAGACAGCCGGTTCCTCCGGGCCTCGCATTAGACGCAGTGACACAAACTCTCCCGTGACGTGGTGTCACGCGCCTCGCTCCAACGCTCTCATTGGGTCGCGGGGTCGTAGCATCCGCAGTTCGCCAAGTTATCGTGAGACAGAGTATAGACCTTCGCAAAAATCTCCTCCTGTGCGCTGCCATCTTTGTCTGCTGGGCTGTGGAACGCCTTCTGAGCATGAGCTGTTGCTCTGTTGTGCGGCATATCAGACGCTGCTCTTGCGTCCACAGCTCAATGACTCAGCATTTTTCGCCCGGGTGATAAGCGATGAAAAAGTTGGCACATTGATACTTTAGAACCATGTTGTTGTAAAAAACAAAACTATGTCTAAACTTTGGTTTAAAAACATGCTTTTCGTGTAAGGCTTGTCAAATTATGAGGCCCTGGAAACGCCAGCCTTCTGCGTTAAGTACCTCTTCCGAACTCTTTTTGTTCGCGTTCCGCCAATTGAAAAGCATGCGGAGGGGCGTCAGCACACACCTCGTATCGCTGCGCCGCACTGTTCTCCCGCAGCATAAATGCCGTCTGCTTTCATCGCCGTCACCATGGATACGAACGCCGAATGAATGGAAGCACGCACGGTACCGCCGCGTGAAGCCAGCAACAGCTGACGCCATTTTCCGAACGCCGTCTGCTAGCCAAAGTTTAATAGTTTTGTAATGAGCAGGCGCAGGCCGAGGGGGGGGGGGGGGGGGGGGGGTAACACGTTTTTTATTGATACACGGCCGTCCGAAAAGGTCATTCGGTGTTCGTTGCCTTGGGGACGGTGATTAAAGCAGACGGCCCTTATGCTGCGGAAGAACACTGCGGCACAGCGATACGAGGTGCGTGCTGAGGCGCTTCCCGCGTGCTTTTCAATGGGCGAAACGCGAACAAAAATTGTTCGAAATAAGGACTTAACGCAGAAGGTTGGTTTTCTCCAGCGTGTCATAATTTGATAAGCCTAACACACAAAGCCATTCTTCTTTTTCGTTTTTTTTTTTTTTGGGGGGGGGGGAGGAAGGGGACATTTCGCGCCCTGTTTTTTTTTCCTCCATAACATAGGTTTGAAGCATGGGTTTCAAACTCATTGGAGCGAGGGGGCCAGATAGCCGACACAACGTTAAGGGGGGGGGGGGCGAGGGGGGTCAAAAGATTTAAGAAGAGACTTCGTGCTTTCTTTTTGTAAACTCACTTTCGCCTGTGGCCTTTTTAGATTTGATTTGTTTACTTGACTACTTTGGGCCCTGACCTGATGTGATAACAGTAACTAACATGACACCGCCCCGCCAACGTACTCGCATTTTAATAAAACAAGAGATAAAGTACACTGTCGTTCCTGTTACTCAATTCACTCAGGAATTAACCAAGCCCAATATGTCCCTACTTATCTTTTCATAGTGATATATATGTATGTATATATATATATATATATATATTACGGCGAAAATCCCAAGGTCGTATCGTAGCTTTATCTTCGGCAGTTGCTCCTGCTGATCAAGAGTTCGCGCAGCCGAGATGCATATATCTTTCAAGAAAGAGCTTGCTCTTGCAGCCTAGGGAGAAGAGAGGGAAGAGTAAGAAAAACGCCCCACCCCCCCCCCCCCCAAAAAAAAAACAAACAAAAAAACAGCGATTTAATGTGGGGTCAGAAGGCTCCCCAATCAATAGTTTGCCAGAGAGTCGCGTACATTTTTAATAAAGCAATAAGAAAAAAAACAGCTCGAAGCGTAAACCTAGACATGAGCACCTAATATTGGCACGACACGTCGACTAGGGAGGAGGGAGAAACATAGAGGAGGACAGAGTTGCCGGAAATCACGTAACTACACCCGACCGCGTCCCCCCTTCCCCCCCCCCCCCCCCCCTTTGTTTTTTTTTTTTGGTCGTGCGAAGCAGACAACAGTTTTAACATTTTAAAGTTCAAGCACACGAGAGGGAACTCCTCGTTCACAGTAATGCAGCCAGTCGACTGTAGATGAGAAAGTTTGCTGCCAGTTTCCCTGCTGCAAAGGCGGCTCCAAGTCGGGCAGCACCACGCATTGACCACATTGGCACCTAGTAAAGAAATCGTACGCAAGCATATTCAACACCACGCACGCACTTTGTGCTTGACGTTTCCACGTTTTTCGAGCTCTTACCAATTCGTGTTCGTAAGACGAGCGATGTCCTCATCCAAGGGAAGGGGCGACGATTCGGCGACGGCTTCGTGCGAATCAGCTTGGTGGTCGGTCGTGTATTACGGAATAGATCCCAATTGTTTTGATCGGTCAAAGATGTATCTTTCGAAGCTAGAGAGATTCGCCGGTACAACGGACGACCTTTCCAAAGTAGACGTCCCACGCCCGTCGTCCGCCGCCGCTTAGTCCAGCCGTCCAACCAATGACTCCCGCCATGCGACCCTATGTTGAGGATTACGCAGAGAATGCACAGGGTGCCTCCGGTCCTCTGTGAAACTTTTTTTTTTTCTTCGATCAGCGTATTAGCAGTTCTTTTTTTAGACAACACAAAAAATGGGTTTCACTTTTTTTTTTTCCTGCTTTTAATTTTGAGTGTGTACCTTCGATGAAACACGACTTTGAGTATATATTTGGAGGCTGTGTCTGAACGGCACGCGACCACGAAGAAGAGTTCTTGATCGTGGGTTTTCAGGAGGAAAAAAAAAAAAACGAATTTCGAGCCGCAATTTGTGTTTTGGGTAGTTGGGCTCCCATATGTCATGTACAAATAAAAACCTTGGCAAGTATAAATGCCCTGTCAGTGTCACCTTAAGGTGAAACGAAGTGTAGCTGCCATCGTCTCTATACTCACAGTTCGAGCGCGATGCACTGGGCGAGGAATGGACGACGCTCTTGTTCGCTTTGATTGGAGGGACACAGCGGGCAGATACAAGGGCAGCCAGCCTTTGCGGGTATACCCACTAAACTGTCCAATCAGAGCGCGGTGCTGTCATCTCCTCCTCTCTCTGAGTTTCTCTCCGTATATGCTACGTGATACTAGTTGCGTGCAGTACGGGCGAAGGCAACGCCAGGCGACGGGGAAAAAGAGCAAGCACTGGGAAGGCTGGGGAGGAGAGAAGCCTCTTCTCAAACGTTCCCAGTGCTCTCCCTTGGTCCCCTCGCCCCCTTCCCTTGTTCCGCCTTCCTAGTGCCCGCCCTTTCTTTCTTCGCCTGTCATTGCCTTCGCCTGCACTGCACACAACTAAAAGTGACACGGAGTATTCGCGACTCCAGCGAACTATAGGAGGCGCGCTTGTCAGGCAAAATGGCGGACGAAAGGAGGTCGTTTTCGTCGTTCAGCACGCGGACCAACATAAATTGCTTGCACTGCAGTGTAAAATCGGTGTTACATATGAAAGCAAAGGGGCTTTTTCGACGGTAGAAACCTTCTTCTAGTTAGTGCGTAGGAATAACACGGCGGAAGCATAAAAACAATTACTGGAAACTATGTTCGGTTCTATGCTGCCTACGAGAACAGAGCAGCGATAGCAGACGACAGTCGAAACGACCTCCTCTCCTGATCCTCTCAGCGTTGCCGCTACGCGGCGTCGGTTTCGCCGGAGTCGCCAATAGGCTTTGAGTGCGCACCCCAACTTAAGGTGCATGAAAGTATGGAATCCCCTGACCGGTTGAAAGCTTTGTTGATATTCATTTCATAAACTCGTCTGCAGGAGAGTCTGATGCACCGAATGAGGTGAATATGTTTCCGGCACAAGACGCGACCAAATCTTATGCGGTACAACTTTCTCCGTACTTCCTTCCGGGGATGCTGGAGTGCAGATAGCGCAGTCAGGAACAACGCGTCTGACTGACAGGGTCGTGCAGGCAGCGCGGGTACTATTGATAGGGAACTTTGCTCTCTCAGTGACACAGTACGGTGTTTTCGGAGAATTTAGATAGTCTGGTAATGTCTCGGAATTTCGATAAAATACTGATTGAGACGCAAATATTCGTAGATAAATGATAAATTCTAGAGTGTTTTCGTAAATCGTGCGTATATAAAAAAAAAAAAAAACGTGCGCACAGCTTTTGTAATGCCCCCAACAAAAAAAGTGTGTCCCTAAGAAATATGGTTATTTTGGTTGTTTTTTTTTTTACCACAAAAGTAAGCTACGCGACGCCAAATGCTCATTCTCCACCTAAACGTAACGCTAGCCCAGATGCTAAAGTTTCAAAACAAACCGTTAACCAATCAAAAGCTGTAGGTTATTTTTGAAAATTTCTATGGGAAAATGGGGCTCGCTTTTGTCCGTTTTGAGTAAATTTAAATTTATAAAAAAATCGCGTAGTGTTTTTTTTTTTTTAATTTTTAGTTGGATAAGGGCGGCCCCTCAAATACATGGAGCTGAATGGCGCCAGTTAAGGAAATGGCTATATTTTGGTTAGCATTCGGCAACGCGTAGTTTAGTTTTACGGTGAAAGGAAACCCTATAAATTTTTTGCGGCACCTTGTATATACATATATCTATTTTCAGCAATGATGACTTTAGAAGAAATAAATACCGCAAAAATCTGAAACCAAAACAAATAAAAAATGTTTTTGTTAGCTTCGGAGCATTTAATAATAACACACCATTCTGAAATCTGGCGGTTCTTTTTTTTTTTATTTGTTCCCTCTTTTTTTAGTTAAGTTATGTGTGGCGTGCGGCAAGTCGGTAAATTGGTGGTTTCAACTACCGCAAACAATCAGTTTATGGGATGCACTCTTATTCAATTAAAAGTATTGTGCCATAGAACTCGCAAGAAGCGAGGTAAGTCAACAAAATGTGAGTATTTGCATATAGTTTCGACAGACATTCCTTTTTTTTCTTTTTTTTTTTTTTTGCTCTGAACACATTACTTTGATTTTGCTTCTAAGAAAAGGTGCTGGCCAATGCAATATTCCTGGCTTTTTTAGTTGCAATTTTATGTCATCGCGCGTCGGTTCAGTGTTGAAAGAATGTTGGAATTTTTATTGCATATGATCTGGGACACATCATTAGTTAAACAGTTCAATGCTGCATTGTGAATATAATTATCAACGTGCACTCTGAATGTAAGGAAGAATAGAGAAAGCAATGTTTATAATGTTAAGAATAAAATTTTGATAACGATTTAGGACGCAGATGACTCCAAAATTCGCGGGATGTCGTATGGCACCTTTGGAGGGTTGGAATGAATGCGGGTCGTCACTAAAAGACGTCATTATTATCGCATTACCCTTCCAGATAACAGAGCACTGTCGGCTACAAAAGACATGAGCTTTTCTATCTTGACGCGAGAAGACATAATGCCTCCGATTTGGGAGATTACGCCACGACCGGCTCGGCTATTAAGCCCTTATGGTGGATGTCATACCAGACTCTCCTTTCTTGTCATTATTTCTTTCGTTTTACGTAATGATGATGATAGCCTTACTTCTCAGGAAAGAGCAGACCGCCCTTAGGGCACAATGTATTGTGAATCAAAGTTGAATTTATATCCTTCTAACCTTCTACAGAGCCAGGATCGTAGTAAATGCAACTTACGATACCTAAACTCGTTACGCTTCGCTCATATGAAATGATGATATGATGTGAATTCCCTTGTTGTTTTGTCTTAAAACGGTAGTGGTTACGGCATTTTTCGCGAGCTTCGAAACGAAACCCTTTTTATTACTGTTTGCGCTTGGCAACGTTCTTGTTGTTTTGAGGCATTGTAAGCACTCTACTCCGTTTCATGACAACTTGGTAAACTGTGGACGCTACGGCTTCCGCGACCGAATAACAGCGTCGGAGCTATAGGCGCGTGACCCCACGTCACGGGTTGTCCGCTGTCCAAGAGTAGTTTGCTGCGAAACTAACCAACTTCCAATTAACGTCCACTGCCGCAACAGTGCGGCCTCCGCTAAAGTAGTGAGCTCTTTGGTAACAGGTAATGAGAAAACAATGCGGAGAGCAAGTCGTCTGCTTCTTGCGCAGGAGTTGCGGTGACGTCAGAACGACGCCGAGCTCTGGTTGGCTCTGATGGCAGGATTGTGGGTAGACCTCAAGGCAAGCTGCCTTGAGGTCTCGTTCTGACGTCACCACAGCCCCTGCAAAAGAAGCAGACAAACTTGCATTCTGCATACGCTCAATTTACTCGCTAATTCGCTAATCTGTGGCGGGTGCTAATGACAGGGCGATGTTGTGAGCGGAACCTATGAACTACACTGCTGCAATCGTCGAAATATCGTTCAAAAGTCAAGTGATTCTCAGAAAGCTTAGGCCGAATTAAGTTCTGTGCGGTGTAGTGTCGCGATCAGGAAAGTCTCTGCTAAATGCTACCTAAGTAACGGAAATTTCATCGTGATCGTCACACTTACTTAGAACTACATTTTGTCGCGGACGGCGCTGTTTCTGTGGTGGTAACGAGGCCTCCGTGGCCTCGACCATGGAGGGCTGTCACGTGACTCGCTCCGACGCCCTTATTGGGCCGTGGGGACCAGAGCATTCACAGTTTGCCAAGTCACCGTGAAACAGAATACAGGCAGACGTAAACGCATCTTACATGCACGAACGTTTCCAACGAAGTATGTAGACGCTTTGCAGCAGCTGTGCACTGGCGCCGCCATAACCGACCTTTAATTTTCGCTTCCTCTTACTTCGATCGCCTCGCTCCATGATTACCACCAGGACAGGGCATTGCCATTTTTAGATTCGGGCGTGTTCTTCTCCCCATGCATAGAACTTTGGGGAGGCGCGTCAAAGCCCGCTTTAGTGGCTTGGTATCTCGGTGAGACACAACAAGGTCAGCAATGGCGGCTGTAAACTGGCGCGTGGGAAAAGCGTCTAAATACCTGTCTACATTCATACAGAAACTTGAATAAAAAAAAACAATAGAGAAAAAATATTTTTTTCTAAACATTCGGATTTTTCGACAAGAAAATGTCAACTCAAGGTTCAAACCTTCCAGGCTATTTTTCAGTCACGCACGGAACGTAACTTCTACACCACAGAAACACAGGACGCTTGTTGGTTTAAAGGCCGACGACCAGACACGCGATTCTGCAAGGCAGAAGATCCGCCTCACCGTGGGGGAGGAGGAAACAGGCAACGGTGGACAGGGAAGAAGGGGGGAGAGAAGGAAGCGGGGAAAAGTGGAAAGCGCGAACTGGTCGTCGGTCTTTAAAGACTTTGAAAGCGCATACATATAGTTTTGGTTTCCTTTGTACATTTCTTCTCGGCTAATACGCGAAATTGAAGCGAAATAATTTCTGACTGATGTCTCGTGTTTTGCGCAAATAAATTAATTCGGTTATTAGGGGTCTTCTTCAATATTTTTTTGGTGTTTTTGACGTTAAGTGTGATCTTAGCCCACTTTACAATCAGAGCCGTTTCACCGCAACATCTGAATTACTGTCTTGGAGCCTTAAACGTCTTTGCGCAACGCCACCTTTCAAATCAACTTCTCTGCATGCACGACATAGCTGTTAACCGTACATTCCCAATCAGTAAGATCTGCACGCTCCAAAACAAATGTCAGCGGTAGCTTCTTGAAACGCCGCCTTTATTAGCTAGAAAAATATATCTTGACTGCTTCTTCTACAGTACCGGATATTTCATTGATAAATTATAAGCTACATGAAAAAATCTGGTGTTTCTCCACTATAGTTCGAGAAGCACCACACTACGGAAGGCCTAAACTGAATCAAGCAAACTGTACGCAAAAAAAAAAAAATGTTACTCTACTGGGGAAGGCAGCTAGAGAAGCTAACAATAATGAATAAAAAAAGAACGCGGAATACGGGGAAACAAAATGGGGACAGTACAACACAATTTATTTTGAGTTCTACCTATCAACGTTTGTACAACTTGCAAGCAAACGCGACGCCTTGGACACACAGAAAAGGAATAAGAGGAAAGTCCCTTTTCCCCTTACTTCCAACTGTTAGGGTTATGCTTTAGCCCCTGAACGTTTAGACAGGCCGTCACGTGGTTTATCCTCCGTCGCTTTCATTGTCTCGAAAGAGTCGTATGGCGTTCGCTCTTTGCCAAGTTGCGTTCAAGCGAAGTAGGGAAGGTGACTCACTCGGTGTTTAAACAAATCACATTAGAACAGAAAGCGGGTATAGACCCCAGGTGTGGAAGGCGCCTGAACTCAATTTTTTTCTCACCGATATAGCTCATCCTAGTGTCTACAAACAGCATAATCATGATTTAAAAAAAAAAAAGAACACAACGTACCATGTCGAGGCCTCCTAAATAATCAAATGGCATAAATGGGTGATTGGACGCGAGCGTGCATCAGCGTTCATGCTTGAACAGCAGTTGAAATGATGGCATTTGCGGTAGGGTCAGAAATAGGAAACAAACAAGTCCGGAAAACGGTAAAAACTGATAAGCACCAACAGGTTGTACAAGATCGCGTTTGTCCACACCAGGTGTGGACTCTGCGCTTGCGCAGAAACAAGATTCGCGTGAGGCGTCTGCGCATGCGCAGTGTCGACAGCAGCGTCACCGCTGCGTCGTGACGTCAGAGTTGAGACGGTGTATACCTTGTACCGTGACCGACTCAAATACCCTAAATGTGCTTCCAAAAGTCCACACGAAAATGCCCGGGACAACTGAAGCTGAACACCGCCAGAGCTTCGGTTTTTGTGCATCCTATATACAAAAAGAATCGAATAAAAAAAATCACTAGGCGTTGCTTTGTTGTCACCCAAGTGTCATCTCTTGTTTAAGCGAGCGCAAGCACTCCACCGGACCGAGAGAGCAATGTGCGACTCCGATGTCAAGCCGCTACGGTAGCGCTGCGGTCGGCACAGCTCATGGGCAGACGCTTCACCCCTCACGAATCTTGCTTCTGCACAAACGCAGTGCCCCCGCCCCCCCCCCCCCCCTCCCCCCCGGTGTGGGCAAATAAGGACGTGTTTGTAAAGGGCGCGTTTCCGTAGACTTTCTGCAGAATTCTAGTGGTCTTTGGAACGGTCGGTCGTCCCTGATGCCTGATGATTTTTTTTCTGCCGTTCCTCCTCCGTCGCAACGCAAGGGAGGGGTGCAATCCACCCTCCCCACAGTAGTCAAGGCACCATGGTGCTCTATTCGTGGACGAAGTTCTGTGGCATTTCAGAAGCGAAGAAGGCACGTGCACACAGCTTTGATGAGCGCTCCAGATACGCAAGCACAATGTGTGCGAGTAGACGTGTAACTCCAGAGCCAACCGTCCTGGTGTATGTAGTACACAACTGGCCGACTTTTGTTTCCTAATGTTAGTTGACGTATGCAAAGGTCCCTTCTTGCACAAATTCTGGTGCGAAAACTGCCATGTAACCATAACGTGTGTCAATTCTAAAATTCTTGCTCATTACCGAGATTTTAATCAGATAGTTTTTGCATTCCGATAACGATGCGCGATGATAATGACACGACGCACGCGCAAAAGCACCAGCGGAGTGTAGGATATCTCAGCAAATTTGAAAAAGCGATCTAAAAAAACTCCCTATTGGGTAGCCGTCGTACTCCTCGAGAAAGAACAGCCGGGCATCGGTTGACACAGTTTCTTGTCCCCGATGCCACGGGGGCACATAGGCAGCCTTGAAAAGCGCCGCGGGTTTTCCGTCCCGTTATACGCTTTCTAATTTTCTGCTCCCGCTTCCTGAGAGCCGGGCTGTCCCCTCGCGTCGGCAGTCCCGTACATTTCCCGTTCCTCGGGCATCCGGTGCCTCGAGCCCGGGCCGAGCGCCGACCGGAGGCTGCCTTCGAAACATCCGGTGCAGTTGCACCACGTTGTGGCCGGCGTCGGTTTCTCCCTCAGCGACGCTCATTTACCAGATTCTTGAGCGCACCACAACACATCGTGAGGCTCCTCGATAGTTTGGCGAGTAACGACAACTCAACCCGTGGAGAAGTAAGCACACTCCAGAGGCGCGGTGAAGGATGTTTGGGAAAGTACCGTGGCACCCTGCGGCTCCTCTTACTGACTGATGCACCAGGAGCTTTTCGAGAGCTGTACCAAAAAGCCGCAGTCATGCTGCTCGGACATGGTACAAAATACGCGGTGTTTACTGCAGACAGAATGAGAGAATTATCTTCGAATAGGCCTAAAACATGCTCGAAGGCTTCGTGCGTGTGTGCATCGATTACGTCTAAGGACAGTGTTTTTGAGACCATCGTGACTGAACCGTCTTTCGAGGAACAGACATTCCTCAGATAGTGCCCACAGACTGTGTCTACAGGAATCGAAATGCGAATGCGCGGGAGAGCAAAGTGCACGTGCCGTCCTCCCCTCCTTATCGCGTGCATGCGCGGAGTGCACGGCGAGGCGCTCGTTGGAAGTGCCGCAGTCTTCAGAATTCCACGACGGAGGAGGGCGAAGACTGAAGAGGAAAGAGCTGAACAGAAGCACGTGCCGAGGATGGCCGTGCTCGACGTGACAAAGAGACACCCGAGAAGAGAGGGCGACATTTGGCTAGGGTTAGGGATTGTCATGATAGACCAACAACGATATCGCATTTCGGCGTTGTCTGCAGCGAGTCATCACAGAAACACAGCCCCGTTAATTTTTTTTTTCTTTTTAAAGCTTTATCGCAGCCTTTATTAGGGAGCTTCTCCTATTCTTCCTTCCTCTTTCTTTCTCTCCCTCACTCTTCCTTCCGCGCAGGTTTGCTTCGAGCTTAAAGATATGCGCCAAACGTATACGAGATTGTGTGGCTAAGAAAGTAAAGTGTAGAGTATATCGGTCATTCTACTCAGCTTCATACACAAAAGCAAAACGTCGCGCGTGCATAAGTTGATTTGAGAGTCCTTAATTTTTAGGAGTTTTGAAAAGAAATCTTATCGAAACTTTTTCTTTTTGGTTGTTGAATCTATGCCTAAAGCAGATGAAGCTGATGTTCTGCTGATTGCCACCTGTGGGTTCTTCTCGCAGGCGTAATTAATACTTTCGAGGAACATATAACAGACTAGTTCCTGTCGCGGCGTTGTTACGTGTGATAGTTCCCCTCCAGCAGCTAGCTTCTTCGCAATTTTCGAGGTCTCTTTACTACGTTTTAACGTTTTTGTGTGCTACGTTGTCAGAACTGGAAGCTGCACAGCATAGCTTCCACAATGCTGCAATGTGTCTGCAGCACTGAGGCGACGAGCATGTGGCTTCGCCTTGAGCGCCTCATTCGCACGCACTGTCGTGCGAGGGAGACACCAAACGAAGTACCTTTGACAGCTCTAGAGTAATGCGCAAACTACGATACCTTTGAGGAGACAGAACAAGAAAAAGTTGTCAGCAAATGTACAATTTTTAGAATTAAACTATGAGTGTGTCAAAAACCTTCGATGATGGTGACTAAAGAATTCCTTGGCAATTGTTCATCAACCTTCTATGGAACACTATCAATAATCCCTTTGCAGCAATGTTTTTTAAGTTTTCTTTTAAATTTAGGATAAACTTGGCGTATTCTTAAAACCGGACTAACGTAAGTTTATTTGCTTTCGTACGGCATATGGGAAGTTTTAATCTTTTTTTACTAAAAAGCTTTAAAACAAAATCAGGCAGCCTACATTATGATTCCCATCCCATTTAGTCCCAATGCTCTTCACATTATGTCTAAATTTAAAAAAAAATGTCTACAGTGAGGGACAATATGAGCTCTTTTATTGGAGCAAGGAGTTACTTGAACTCATATGCTGCGTAGAAGGCAGGAGCCCGAGTGAAGGTTCAAGTGAGATTTGTGCAGGCTGAGTCATTCTTCAGTCACCCGGGAGATATGTTGCTGTTGAAACGTTTTTTTGTTGCGTTTAAAAGGGTTACAAGGTGGCTAGAATTCCACCTTCATGGCCTTATTGGTGTGGGAACCGTGTAGAAAGAAGGTGAGAAATATTGTCGATAATCAGGCACCACAGGTCTTATAATCTTCGGAATATTTAAACGTCGATGCTGCATCATCGGCTTCAAAGTAATTGAAACTGAGACGTGCATCCTAGAGACATCGTTTTATACATGCAAGGGGCAGACGTACGATTTCTTAAACAAGATAGGTAATTGAGCGAGTCGGTATACGTATTCAAATTGAAACAGCTCGACTCATTCGAGACGGAGTCGACACAACGAGCTGAGGAGACCCATCAATCATCTTCAAAGTTGTTTTTGTACGTGGTCTATTTTGTGTGCTTCAAAACGATTTAAAAGTGCTCGGAGACTAGTGTGACCGTAGGGAAATTAGCTTAAATATCGCAAAGTGTAAACACACGTGTTTTTCTCTCTGGATATCTTTCCCGACCGAATATAAACTGAAAATTTTTAAACTTGACCATGTAAAAAATTATAAGTAGCTGGGAAGTTTATTTGTCGTCCCGTTTGAAGTGGAATGATCACGTTGATAACACTGTTGCTAAGGCTAGTTAAATGTTGTATCTTATTCGCAGGAATTTTAGGAATGCATATCGCAGTGTAAACCAAACATTATACTTTTTTTTTTTCATTCGACCAATTTTAGAATATGCTCGTGTCATGTGGAACATGTCACAAGGTTACCTTGAACAAAAGTTGGAATGGGTTCAAAACCAAGCATTACGGTTCGTTACAGGTGACTACAGCCCTTATACAAGTTGTACAAAAATGAAAAACAGATTACGTTGGGATTCACTCAAAGAGCGAAGAAGGTGCTTGAGATTGAAATTCTTTCACAGCATATATTACGGACGGACTAGTATTGAAAGAAGTCTTTACCTTTTAGGGGCGAAGCTCCTTAGGGTCTAGCCTTGTCCATCCGTCCGGCGTCCGTGCTCGCATCGATTGCCATCCCATCTGTCTTCTTAAAAAAAAGAAAAAAATGTTTGCGCAGTCGACAGGATTCGAACCTGTAGGGGGAGACCCCAATGGATTTCTAGTCCATCGCCTTAACCACTCGGCCATGTGTAATCCATCTGTCTGTCATGAATGAAACGTTGCATGTAGCCGCTCAACGTCTATATAGGAGAGGGCGCTGCGGTCAAATGCGTATATAATCGCGTTAAACTTTGCATGCATTGGCTCAACATTTATAGACGAGAGGGCGCTGCGGTCAAATGCTCACATGCGTATATAACGACGTTCCATACCACACATTCTCTTTCTGAAATGGACCGTTGACTTAAGCGGTGGAGATGCGTTCCCACGGCTTCTAGCGGATTCAAGCTGATCCGCTAGAAGAACCACTGGCTCTGCATTTCACCGACCATAAAGCAGTAATAATGAAGTCGAAACGCAACCCGGAACTCAGCACTACCTATGAGCAATAAAAAAAAAATCAGCACCATCAGCACAACCTATGAACAATAAAATCAGTATCGTCAGCACCACCAGAGCTTCGCCCCAATCAACATCATTCACCACGTGGGGATGTTGTGATTTTTTAACCACTCGATGCATCTGCAAAATGGGATCACTCTAAAACAAAACCGAGGAATTTTTTTCACAATACTTACTGTTCTTCATTTTCATTTTTTTGTTCAAACCATTACTTAGGGAAGAAATTGTATCTATTACTGATAATGATCTCTTTTATGATAACTACGAATCCTGTATTTGCAATTAATAATGTATGCTTTACTTTTTTTTTCTCGTTCATCTATTGTATGAATATGATTTGCTATTGCATGATGTTTCCTGTAACTCTCTGCATAATGCCTAAAGGCGCTGCAGGCATTCATGTAAATAATTATCTCTGAGCCGATTATGTACAGAAAAGGACCCGTTGACTTTCGATTTTGACTGTTTCCAGGGTCCCATTTGCTCGTAACGCCGACTGCGTCTGGACCTCACGTGAAACGAAGTATAAACACGGACGAAGTGAGAGGCTGGGCGAAACAAACAGCGTTCGCTTCGTCCAGTCTCTCACTTCTTCCATGTCTAGTAGCGCTGTTTCACGATGAGTCCGATTTCTGCCAGCTCTTGGGAGGATCCGCCACGAAAACATTGCGCCGGCACGATAAAGATAATTATACTTAGGAAATGGAATGTCCATAATCGAGGAAGTCGCAAAGAGAGGTCTGCCTCGGGCCAGTGTCACTAGACTCGGATCCTGCCAACCGCTGACTCTGGCCCGCAAAAGTAGTGACAGCGCCCGGCGCAGCCGTGGTTCGCCGAGGCTGCATCCGTAGATAAGCGGCTCTCTTTCCTCTCCCGTTCGGCTGGGAGCCGCGGCGTCAGCAAATACGACACTCTTTAGAAACTCAAGTCCGACTACTGACGGTGCAAACCTCGTGGGGGCTTGCCCGCCTAGTTTTGTTGCCTTCTCACCCCTAATTTTCACCAATATACCAACAAAAATAAAGAGTAAGACAGCTTTCAGATATACGCGCACCGTCTCGTTGACGCCACGGGGTCGCTTTATTCCAGCCATCGTATTTTGTTTGTAATTTCTTCGAGCTTTTTTTTTTTTTTTTTCTAGCTCAGGCTTCGCGCAATTCAAGGTTCACCTAGAAGAACCTTACGTCAGGGCAAAGACGCTCCGACTACTCTAGGGTTTCGTTCGTTCGTTCGTCGAGTCGAACGAGCGCACGCGACGTTATAGCGACCAATCAGAAGCGCCGGTCGTCTTCAGCATCGGTCAGCAGCTGGCGTGTCCGTCTTCCGTCCTTCGGCTCTTCTCAGCACGACCGCTACGTGTCGCAGCGTCGTTTTCGCGTAACGTGATCAGGCACTTGCTCTCTGACCGTGGCTACAACGGTTCTTTTTGGCGAAGCTTATCGTAGTAACAACAAGTAGCCGCTCCCGAAAATCGCCCTGGTGTCTTCCCAGCGCACGCAAGAAGTCATCTGGCGTGGAGCCCCACCGCCCGTCCGCCCTTATATCTCAAGGTAAAAGAGAAACGCTGCCGTAGGACAATCTCGCCCTCATGTTATCAAGTGGGAGGTTCAACTCGACATCCCCGAGCACCGGTAGCGGTCTAGACTGGGCGCTATCGCTGTTGTGCGCTATGATAAAACGTATCGAACAAGTTAAGGATGGTCGAGTCCGGTAGCTCGTATGCGTATAGCTATCGGCATTTTGTGCTATCGGCGCTTCTAGATTTAGATAGACGACTTAATACGTCGCTGAACCGTAGTGTCAGCGCGTGTTATGTGCAGACAGTGATACGTGACGAATACTAATATCTTGCGTCCATATACCGAGGGTGTTTATATTTTAAGGTTATTAGCTTCTTTTTGACGGCTCATGGGTTTGCCGTTTTTGCTCTAATCTTGCTCTAGGGATTGTGACATCTGTATATTTTTTTTAATCAAATCCGTTTCTCTATTTTGTGTGTGTGCGTGACCGGAAGTTAGCTAGATTGCTGTGTTACCTGCGTAGTGTTTATAGGTATTTTGTAAGGACAAAAAACACGAAATATTACTTTACTGATTAATCATCTTTGCTCCTGCCTCGACACCCGAGCTTTGGAGCAACGTGGTAGCGGCATAACATGTCTCACGTTGACGCCTTGCGAAGCCAACATCGGCTTAACAAACTTTCGAACGTTCTCAAACATATCTGCCGACCATTTATATTTGCAAATGAGCAGTCACCGTATTTGATCGTCACATCTTCACCGTGCTCTCGATATTTTTTTTTTTCATCTGATAATTATTTTATTAAGATCAATTGTAATTTCGTTTTCAGCTTTTGAAAGCACACATACACACGCACACACACACGCGTGCACGTGCGCGTGTGTGTTTTTGCGCTTAGCTGATAAAGTCGTTCTGTACGTGTAACTATTATTTTACATTGATTATGTTAAAATATTCGAAAGTGTCGGAGCCTTCTCGAAGCGAGTTAAGTGCTCCGTAGTTGACTGGAGGAATGCCTTGCCCGTCTCGCTATTTTATTGGTGTTAGTTTTCTAGCAGCCACGCGCCTCTAGTAATGGCTGTCACCGAGCAAAGAAACACTCAACGCTGTTCCGCGGCACCAGCAGATTTTGCCGACTGCAGCAATATTAAACCCTACCGCCCGCACACAGATTAGTTTTGCCGTCGATGGTGGTCAAGCGCAATGTTGTCATAAACCTCGTTAACATTTTTACGCACAAGTTTTGACATGTCTGTGGACACGTTCGTTGAGTCTTCGCCTGGTGAGAACATCCAACGAATACCAATGTACCCTACGTGTCTGAAAAAAAAAAAAAAAGACGCACAGGAAAACCGTAGAATCTTAGAGCTTCCTGAGAATGTAACGTTTTGAGTCAATTCGATCCTGATAAAATGAAAACGATCTACGGTATGTACACTTTTGCTTCGTGGTTTTATTTTTGCATTCGAACGAAAAATGATTCACTTTCTGTTCCCTTGGACCACTTCAGCCAGATGAAGAGCGCAAACCTAATTTAAGAAGCCACATTGAATCTTTCAGATATTCTTAGACGTCGGTGGATGCCGCTGTGTTCTAGTGGGGCTTAGGGTGCCTACATGTCTGTCATTCTCAGGGTGAAGACATCCATCGTTGCCCTGAATGCGCCAGCGCGTGACGCTCTGGCGCACTCGGTGCGTGACTTGGGCGGCAAAATAGGCGTCTATGCATTAGTCAAAGAACTCTGTAGTCAAAGCTACGGTCTCGAGCTGAATGACACCGGATTGCGCGCACTTCAAAATGCATAAAAAACGATTGGGCGGAAAAAATGGCTGAGATGTCACCACTCAAGCAAAAGCGCGCGTGTGTATGAAAGCGCTCTAGTGGGGCTGTACAACCTGCAATGCTGTTTGGTTCGGCGCTATCTAGCGACTGAAGCAAGGAACATTGGGTACGCCCGGAAGTGGCGGCTGCACTGTTCGAACATGAGCTATTACTTTGGTGGTGTTGTCTAGCCTAGTGTCTAAAGCAAGAAATGCTGGTTAGGCCAGGAAGCCGTGGGCGTATGACATGCGAGTACGGCGGAAGCTACGGCACGTGCGGGCCAATGAGAACAACTGAGTGGAGCACACGACTACGTATCGCCGGAGTGCGCTTTTACTGCGAAGAAGATTTCTCGCTGCGTCATGCTCCAATATGTGTGCGTTTCGCTCGCACAGGTAGCGCTTATCGAAGCCGTCGGAACGCAATGTAGAGCATTGCGTTCAACTTTTGCCAAGTTGCAACGAGACAGGGTAGAAACGTGAGCTTTCACTCTGCTGGCGCCGCCTGGCCGCTGGCGGCTGGCTAAAATCGTCTATATCAGGTTATTACGCCAAAACTTATCTTTCGATTTCTTCAGTCTGCTTCTATTGCTCAATAATAAATTAGGCCAGAAAGCGTGCTTCGCTTGAAAGGCAACAGGCGCAAGCATATGTTAATCGCATATCCGCGTGAACAAACTATGTCATGTCAGTTGCTTCCTCCGGAATAAGACGTGAACCGCATTTTCCTGGCGCTGATAAGCAATTAGCACCAAGAACTCAAATGTTGAAGTTTAACGTTGGAGTCACACAAGCGAATCCTGAAGCCATGCCGAGTAAATTTTGCACGTGAGATTATTTTGTTTTGTCTTCTTCAGCCATCGTCGACCCCTTTCTAATTAGCTTGATATTTAATTATATCTTAATTGCAAGGTAAAAGACAAGGTAGATATCTAATTAGCGTAATAGTAAGGTAAAAAACGCAAAAAACAATCAAACATACGACTTTATTGGCAAAGGGGTTATAAGCGATAGTAAATCAATACCAAGGTTGCTGTTTTGTTTTTTCGCGTGTGTCTATGTGTGGCTATGTGTTGGTATGTACACTGCGCGCTTTAATTAGCACGAGCGCGACATCGGCACTTTTCCGCATTTTGCGCAGAGAGGTCATTGGGAAACCTCAAACTGTACCGCTTAAGTTAGTACCCTCCCTGAATTAGCATTGTCTAACACAATTTTATTTTTGACTGCCACCTTACCTTTGTAAGAGAAAGGCAGGAAATTTCCACGATCGCATGTTCGTCCGATATATGTCGCGCTCTGTACAAACGATATGCCCGTATAAACCTAGGTACTTTAATTTTTTGCCAAGTGTTTTTTTTTTAACTGTTTAGGGTGGTTTAGGCATTTTCGTATGGCGGTGTGATCGACGACGTTGCGACCTTCATGTGTCCTCTTATGCCGGATGAATGGACGGCTATTTGGCTGAACCCTTTTAATCGGGCGGCGGCTTGCGCCACCTAGCCGAAGCTTTGAAATCAAATAGGTTGTAGAGAGCGTCCATCTCCAACCATGGGGAGCATTTGCAATTTAATGGCGGACGCGGAGATTGGTCGCAAGTGCGCATGCGCTGAGCTGTCGCGTGGCGAGGAGGAAAGCAGGCAGAAAGGCAGAGACGTTTGCAGACGATCATCGCTTTCGGCACCCCCTTTTAGCTCGTATTGCAAACACGGCCGGTAAACCACGTGATCTCGATCGAACGGTTGGGCACTCTGCAATGCAGGCTCTTTACATTTATAGACGACACACTGGCACCATCTATAGGGTAGCTCAGGAACACTTTCTACCTGCGTATAATTAGCGCATTACTCTTTCATGTGTGCCTTAAATAATTTTGACAATGTTATAAGCGGCCCCTTTCTCATAGGTAACGCGTAAATTGGGTCTCACAAATACTGCAAAACCTACGGTCTAGAGTTATATACGCTTTACAGTAGTTAGAGCCACTTTGCATGGGTGTCGCAACCTTGGCATCACGTGACTCTTCCGCTATAGCAACTTTTCGTCAGTACAGTGCGGTTTCTGCTATTCCGGTCACCACCAAAGCTGTTTTGTGTGTGTGTTTGTTTTTCCTTCTCCGTTGAAATTACTTGGTTTTGATATGCTGTTGTATGTCTCGGGCCTTCGGTTAATCATTTTCATTCATGTTTGGAGATATCAAGCGCCCTTTTTTTATGAAGTGAAATTGAACTGCGAGGGCGTCGACGACAGAAGAATTTGGCCTGAAAATGCGTTGTTCCAAGCAATAATCGAAAACCCAAAATTTGCATCATCTTACACATAACGACCCCTCCGTGTAGCGACGCCTGAGCTATCAGTTTTCCTATCAATAAAGTGGCATTCATTTTAGGCACCGGTGCAAATGGCTCAGTAATCACATCACTAGTAATCGGTGCAAATCATGTATGAGAGCGAGCGGTCATCAAGTGTTCGCGCTAAAGCAGACAAGCAGTGGGTTGTGTGCTTCGGCAATGTTTACCAGTAGGGAATGTTCGGGTTGTCGCGTTTCCCAGCACAGCTTAAGCTGACGTGAAAAAAAGAACTGTTATAGTAACAGACCATTTGCTAAATTCCCTAAGCTCCCCGGCACGCACTCGAGGAATTATGGGAACGATGTTCCTTCTGTTTCCTAGTGATCGGTAATTTCGACCAATTCTATGCTTACTCGCTTTTGATCGTAAACCGGTCATCCTGAACAAGCGTCGTCTGCAACCGGGGCACTGGGGGATTTAGCAAATGCTCCATGAGGAGCGCAAGTTCGTCTGCTTCTTGCACAATGGTTGCGACGACGTCAGGACGCCGAGCTCTTATTGGCTGATTGAAAAATATAGGGGGTAGACCTCAAGGCATCTGGCATTGAGGTCTACCCACTATCCTTCCAATCAAAGCCGATCAGGACTCTGCGTCGGTCTGACGTCACCGCAAGCCCTGCGCGAGAAGCAGACGACTTTGCTCTCCGCATTGACAGGATGAGAACGCCAGAGGGTCCCTTTCGCATGCCCGGCTTCCAGCATGCTCTCGTTGCCTTCCGCCGTGCTTTGGCTGTGTGTGCACGCTCGAGGCCCACGAAATGCCGAAGAACTGCGAGGCTTCTCTGTCGTTCTCATCTTGTCAGTTACTATGGTGTGATAGGATAAGCGTCTGTACTTTACACTGCGCTGCACTTAGCGCGGACGAGTGATCGCCGGATTCTTCTGTTTTTCTTCCGAGATCAAAGGGCTGCCATTACAACTGCTAGGAATTGTGGTGGAAGGCGCTGTCTAAGCGTACTAGCCTAAGGGGTACATTTCGATGCCTTACAATATTATTTCCAAATAATAATAAAAAAAATTAATATTGTGTTCGCGCTAACAGTGTCCGGCCGCGGCGTACCTTCTGAAATTTCATGACATCTTGTGCAAATGATTTCTTGAGCCTGTAAAATAAAGCGAACCGACGACGCCCGGCGTAAAGTGCGTAAATTAGAATACCGTCGCGATTGATCGAAGCCGCTGTACCATCGAAGCATTCTAGCAACAACAGTCGACGTCGTCCTCTGTTGTTGTTGTTTTTTTTTTTTTCATTTGGGTAATCGGTGCCTTGAAAATGGCACGAAATATGCCCAATCCATGTGCGCCAGGTGGGCATGTTTAGTGCACACATCGTGGTTTTATGCCTTAATGCTTGCACTGCAGCTTTTACATGTTACCCTTGAGGACGTTTTGCCAGCTGGACTAGGTTTACACTTCCCATTGCGGTCGCCCATCGCACGCATTAGTCAGTTACAAGCTAGGAAAAGTTTTCCAGGGAAAGGAAGGCTAAGCAGGAGGAAGCAGACGGAACGCTGGAGAGGGGAGGATGTTTCCTTCTCTCCTCTCCAGCATTTCGTTTGCTTCCTCTTCCCCAGCTCTCCTTTCCCTCGAATACTTTTCTTAACCTCTAACTGACTATAGCGGTTACAAATGATGTATCCTGTAGGCGGGAATAGAGGGCGCGATCATATCTGGAGGTCAACAATGGCGGCTCGGAGGGTACGCCGACTGGCGGTGGCTCGAGTAACTTATGCGCGAAAAGCGTCTGTACGCATATTGCTAGGTTTCTAGGGCTCCCTGATAGATGGAGCCAGTGTGTTCACTCGTCGTAGGCGCTTACAAACGAGAACAACGCACTCAGTCACGCTGAAAAGCAAAAGTGACTTTTTTCCTTTAAAGAGCGTATAACATACAATTACATTTAACATTTTCATATGGTACTATAAAGTAGAAATATTTATTTTGTTTAGAATTGGTCGATGCTGTAAACGTACAAGTGTTTGGTAAATTGTGACTATACAAGCTTCGAGGTTTTGTTTCAGCATTTGGAGCACTAAAAATGGAGGGTCATTCATATGACCCTCCCTCTGGAGAGTCATTCATATACCTCAGTTACTTTGCAACGTAAAACCCCGATATTTTGTTTTATAACTACACATTTTTGTTTTTATGCAGCATGTACCGTTAAAGGAGACCATTACAAAAAGTCGGCAACACGACAGCCAAATTTGGCAAGCGGAGCCATCGCCCGCCATATTTAGCGAACTCCCGAGCTCAGAAGAGCTCATAAATAAACACTCACCGCAGGTTTAAAACACGCTGGACTCTGTGTTTCCCGACCTTACCCGTAGAATTAAGATAAATTTAAAACTTAAATACCTTTTCTGTAGTCTAAGCAGCATTAGGAAGGAATTACACATTTCACATTAACGTTTTGTTCCAGTCAAGGCTGTAGTGTAACGAGCAAAAGGCCGGCGGATATATGGCTGAAAGCGTCCTTGTATGCAGTACCTTAAGACTGGGTGAGCGTATACCCAGTAGAGAGGCTGGGTGCATTCCATCCAAGATAATAATGTAGAATATGATCTTAACAATCACCGTCGTTACAGCTGACAAGCATTGTTTCCGAAGGTGCCAGGAATTACAAGTTTAGTAAGGTGAATAGTTTTTTGTATAACGCATTACTCAAAAGATTAAAGTAAGTAATAAATACAAAGTGTTTCCCTTAGTCTTCCCGCTTACAGCGTTCGAGATCGTCATCGTCAAAATAGGGATTGAAGAAGAGCTTCTACTTCTTATCTAGAAAATACTTCGCAGTGCAAATCTTTGACGTAACTTTGTGTGTGTTGGGTAAGTCTTAAATATAATGTTGTAAATAACTACCTTGATCACATTCGGACTGAAATAGCTATCAGTGTATTTGTTTTTAACCCTTCTTAATTCTTGCATTTTTTTGGGGGGTTCGTGAATAAATCAGCAAGATTAGTGCAATCAAAAGCTAGAAGACGAGCAAACATAAATTAAATTGCAAAGTCACGGTGCACTTTCTGAGTTTTCTGAGTTTTGAGTTTGATAAGGAGCCACTATCAAAACGACACATGACAAACGCAGTGACGTGGCGCTTTAAGCATTGCTTGATTGGCTTCATAGACTCCTAGCGTTTGCTGCGCATCGACGTATGGTGCAACAAAGTATAGAACGCTGTCGACATCAGGAGTACGCATAAATATTATAAAATTAAACATGCAGTGCTCATGAAACACGCTTAGCGTGAAATACCGAAACACAGACGTGCGGAAACACAGGCGTACGGGCATAAACTTCTAATTTATTTTGAGAAGCAAAAAAAAAAAAAAAATCATATCAACAGCTAAGCCGAGAAAGCGTGGATTTGTTTTGCAGGCACAAATTGACCTCAACCTTCGCTTGCCCTGTTTCAACAACCTTCTTTCAACAATTCAAGCAATTATAAAAAACACATAATTGTGCGAAGATACGCAGAAACAATAAATACTTGTAATATCTCTACAAAACATAAAACGGATGGTCGCAAAGTCGGTGAGGTTATTCATAACCGGCAACCCTACTTTTGTTTCGTCCTTTTATACGCGGAAGTTTGGGAAGAACGTAATTTTGTTGTGCTTATCCGCAGTCATCCGTCTTTTACTGGCCAGACTTTGGAATCAACGTGTTGTGACCTTGCCTAATCTTTCTCGTCCCCGCCGCCTCTTTCCCCACTCGTCGATAAAACCGGCCGGCTTATCAGTTGCTCCAGAACGAGCTGCACGCGGACTAGGATACTTGAAACAGCATTAAGCAAACCTTCTCCACACACAACCTCCTCGCCCGCCTACTGCCCTCCGGGCTCGTAGTCTGCGAAACTTTGACATGCCCACTGCGGAGATACCTCCTATTCAATTTCCTTTCCTTTCCTTTTTTTTTCTCCCTCCGGTACAGGCAAGCAGTCTGTCGGGCCGATAATCGAGCAGCAGATAGATGCGAAAGCTGGTGACCTTCCCCAAGCAGCCCTCCGAAGACATGGGCGACAAGGGCAGCCCTCATCACAACCCGACGCAGCAGACGGGACAGGCGGGCCAGACCTGGATCAAGGAAGAGCTGCCCGATGAGGATCAAGATGTCAACCATGACTCTCCCGTGGACCTTCAACAGCAGGATCCGTCAGCGGTGCACCCGTCCAACGGGTCCGGTTCGTCCCCCGAGAGAGACGAAGGATTCGCTGGAGTCGAACAGCATTCGGAGGACCCAAGGCACGATGCTTCGTCGCCCATCAAATGCGAATCTCTGGAACCCGAAGACCAGGAGACTGCGGTCTCGAGGAGTTCGGGAGTGGCAGAGTCAGCCATCTACTACGCGCCCAAGTACACGGGGAGTTACGGCGACGGATACTACCAGACGCCCACGCCCTTGTCGAGTCCTCACATCGTGGAAGGCGCCCCGTCGACAGTGCTGAGGTACCAACCGGCTTCCGGTGCGGTTCACTCGGCTCCCTACTACCCTCCGGTGTCATCCTCGGGGATGTCCTCGGGGCCAACGAGAGAGGCTTCTAACATCCTGGAGGATCCAAACCCGACCTACTCTCACCTTACTCCAGCAAGCACGGAGCCGCTGTCCTACTCTCCCAGCAGCCCTTACCAGCAGATGCAGCAGCCGAACCACAAGACTTACCACCAGTACTCACCCCAAGAGTCGTCCTCGCCTTCCAGTCCCGTCATGATGACGGCCACGAACGCAATGTGGACCGCCCAGACGCCTCCGCCGCAGCATCAAGAGGACTACGTGTCCGCGGCCAAGATGAATAGCAGTTCGGGTTTGCCTTCGATGACGACAGCTAGGATTCAGCATTCGTCGCAGCACCAGATGAGTCCACCCAGGACGCAAGTGAATGGAATGAGCCACCAGTACGGCCAGTACCTGGGCTTCGAGCATGGAGGCCAGGCCACGGCTGTGCAGTGGAGTCATGGAATGGATGCCAGCGGTGCGGCCATGACGGGGCTCACTTCCTATACGGCGTTGGTGGGCGACAAGAGGGCATCTCTCGGTAAGTGAATATTTCACTACTTATCGAACCTGGAAGTTTTGTTCATATTCTCTTTTCGGTAGCAACCAGTGATCAAGAATAAATGGCACGTGATAAACGTCAGTTGCGAAAGGTTTCTAGCATTATGTTCACTGTTGACTTCTGTGAAATGAACTGGATGTTAGAGTGAACTATTGAGCTAATCATATATTTCAACTTGCCATCGAATATACATTTGTGAAAGGGGATTGGAAACCGCGTTCTAGAAATTGCTATAAAAGGGTAAAGGGTGGTTGCCTTGCTTGCGCTGCGTTGCTTTCCACTCCGTCACATCGAGCACTCTTCGGTTTCCATGGTAACACCGATCTCGTCGTAAAAAAGCCGATGGCGATTGTAACGCGCTTGGTCGTACTAAAAATGTACACTATGTATGTGTTTCCTCTGTGTCTGTGCTCAAACACCAAGGACACAGTCTGACTGTACTCAAATCATAGACGTCTGTAGCTTCTACGTATTTTGTAACCTTTACTCGTAGATTATCACCTTTGCGGTGCCATTCTGGCTCCCACGCCTGCCAAAAGTAGAAAGGTTACTTTCGACTAGCATTCCAGCTGGCATGTATCATATTCAACTAGCCTGGCATTTATTACAGACAAGTCTTGTACAGGTTACCCAGAATGTCAATTATGATTACAATTACACCAGGCGCAAAAATCTTCGATAATTGTGCTTTATTACTCTACCCCAGTCGAGTTACTTACTTTACTTCTAACCTTTTTAAAGCGAGCGCGTTCTGCGCGCGGAGTATTGCTTTCCGAAGTCACGCAATTATTGCGCCTTATTTTGCAGGCACGTTGTATTAAAGCTTGAAGTGTAATTATAAAAAGCTTTTTTTTTTCTTTGGGGGGGGGGGGGGGGGAAGGGGGGGGGGGAGGGGGTTATGCACGTGATTGTGCAGTGGAGGCGCCTTTAGAACCAAGGTGCTGCGCCAAGTATTCCCAATTTCGGGCAGTTATGAAAATAAACTAAAACAATACAACAAACGTCTGAATGACACAGCGTGCGCCTCCATATGGCTTTGTAAATGAAATAAGACCGACAGAGATGGGCAGGGTTAGCCCTCGTTTTCTGTGGCACGCAGATGTTCCAGCCTCTTTATCATTCTTCATAATCTGACACCTTTTTTTATGTACCAAATTTTGATGTTTATTGGGCGTTCGAACGTTTAAGGACGGGATGGCATTTAACCGGTGTTGGTTTTCTTTTTATTCTTCATTCACGGATTGGAATCACCAACCAACCCCCTAAATTTTAGATCTGCTGGTAACAAAAATAGTCGCACCTGGGAGACGTAAGCAAAGCTGAGCAGTCGGTGATTGCTCACTATTTTAATACCATATGCGCATTTTTTTTTTTTAAAGAATATCGGCCTTTTATTCTTTATTTTTTTGTTTTAGAGCGCGGCTCTTAGGCGCCCATTTCCGGGCTGAGCGGCGTCGGCGTCGCCGTCAGCGTCGGCGTAACCGTGCTAAATTTAGCGGGAAAATTGACGTCACGTGCCCTTAATACCAATTCAGTGTGTTGAGGTCACGTGACGTAACTTTTCCCGCTAAATCTAGCGGAGAAACTGAATTTGTTCATAGGCGACGTGACACCAAGTCATGTAACGTCATTTTCCCCGCTAAATTTAGCGGGGAAAACTGAATTGGAGGAGGAGGGGATGGAGAAGGAGGAGAGAAGGAGAGGGTACGGAGGAGGAGGAGAGGCATACCCTCCTCCTCCTCAAGAGCTGCGCTCTGATTTCGCATTACAGAGATTTGTAAACGTCCTTCATTTTTTCTTGTGGGTACCGCCATGTGGTGCTTAGCGCAGAGCGAGAGCAATTAGCGATAGTTATGATTACAAGATGAGACTTCCAGGGCTTTACACGTCATGTCAAAAAGCTCAGGGCCCAGGCGATATCGTTTTGCACCGTCGCGGACTGTTCTAACGTTTCAGGACAAAAGAGAAAAAAAAAAAAAAACATTTCCTGCGATTTTAGAAAGAAAAAAAAAGCCTCCCATAATTTGGCAACTATGATTTGCAGCACCAATATGGCTGAGGTGTGGTTACTCTGAAGCGCACTTAGTTGTTTTATAGTAGGTGACTGGTCAAGAGATCCCTCCCGCCCCTTTCCACTTTAGCAGACCGAACTCTGGAGAAGGTCTACAGCGTTCGCTCTGCCGAAGTGGAAAGAGGGGGGGGGGGGGGGGGGGGGGGGGGGGGGGAGGAGCTTCCACTGAACTCTTAACCTGTACGGTTTGCAGAGGTAGCTATTGCTTCGAGTTCTTGGCTAGAAAAAGGACACATTGTCGTGCTTAGTTTGATGTTCACGGGTAAAACCTGAAAACTTGTAAAATTTATTGCGTCAAACTATTAACGTGAAAACATGGGAAGAATAGAATGCGCCACGTCGTGTCGGAGGTAGAGGAACCACCAAAAAAAAATAGGAGTATGAGAAAACAGCATGCGCTGTCGAGTGGATCCCAAAGTTATTAGATTAGCTCAGTAACGGAACTGCTCATAGACGCTGCTTGGACGAGCAGCACCCCCCCCCCCCCCCCCTCACTTACCACAACTCTCCTCCCGTCGTTCGACGCGCCGGACGGCTGCTACGGTAAATGCAGTGTATTTTATGGAATATGTACGTTTCGAAGCACAGCGTCTAGATGGCGTTCCAGCTCTGCTCTATGAAACACAGTTATGAAACAAAAATCTAGATGGCGCTTCAAACGACGGGAGGTGGACTGAAGTGAGGGGGGGGGGGGGGGGGGGGAACCCTTTCCGCAGGAGTTCCGCAACTGACCTAATCTAGTCATGTTGGTGAATCCCAAGACCGTGAAAAGCGGCTAACACGTCGGACGAGAGTACGCCGTAAAACGGTAGACGCGGGAATCTTGGCTTCGCCGTGTCCTACATTGCGCCCGTTGTGAAGCTTTGCAAAACGAGCTCGCGCCGACTCGTATCTGAGCCAGGAGGCGCAGCGCGGATTCTCTATACACCTTTTCTACGTGGGCGCCGCCATCTTCAATATTGGAACTTCCGGTATGCGTGAAAACATCGGTTTCCTCTCGCCTCGCCAGCAGAACATGTTAACATTTTAATTGCAACCGTCATTCCTTCTTGTTATGTCCTTTCTATTATTTTTCCCCTTTTTCCGGGTTGAAATCTCTTGCTTTTTTTCGGAACGCATACCGGATATGGGGACAACGTGGCTGGGTACGAGGCTAAACGAAAAAGGTCTATAGACCAACACGCGGCCCTGACGCCACGCAGCTGCGGTGGCGCTGTCGACGGCATTGCGCATGCGCAGACGCTTCGCTTCACGCTTCACTACGCGGGTTTGTTTGTAAACAGCGTGTCGGTCTATATACATTTTCCGTTGTTCATACCCGAGGCGGGGTGGCGGGTTCAAGTCCCGGACGAGGTGTCCGCAATCTGGCGGAGGCTTATATCGGAGTAAGGTGCCGCGTGTGATCGAGATTTCGGTTGCACGTCATACGATCCACGTAGGTCATAGAAATTAATTATAAGAATTCTGGAAAGGCGTGTCAGTACAATACCATCTAGAAGACAAGGCCTGCACGTTTCCTCCTCTAAACGTCATCACTAGTAGATCCCCTCAGCGCCCCCTAGGTAGCCCGGATGAGCACCATCGTCTGCTACATCGTCTGCTCCATCGCCTGCTTCAGTGGTTTTTATAGTAGATAATGAAACAGATGCTCATGCCGAATGTCTCTTGCTATAGCATACGATGAAGTTGGACGTTCATGTGGAGCGTCGAATGCATAAGTGGAAATGCCTTACTGCTGTGTGAAGGGCTGCAAAGCCTTTCGCTGGACGCTGGCACTGGGCGCCATATTTGAGGAGAGCGCATGCTCAGAACGAGCTTACATTAATAGGAGACCGGCAATCTGGATGGTGTCGCATTTCAAATGGACTGTGGAAGCCCGCTATCAGCTCGCGCTCAGCAGTCGCGCCTACAACTATGGCCGCCAGTGAATACGACGTAGTTGTGACGTGGCCCTTACTCTGGTCAAGCTTCAGCCAGTTTGCCGCTTGGGGCAGGTCGGGGATCTACAAACGACACGTCATGCGCAGGTCTTGTCTTCTAGGGGGTATTGGTCAGGCGCCCTTCGTCGGTCTGACGGGTAAAACTTGCAAATTTGACTTTCATCGAGGCGCAAAATGCCTCGTTACAACATAACTATGTTGTAGCAGACTCGTGCGCTTTATCTGACATTCCACAGGAGAAAATAAGTGCGCATGCTGAAAACGCCTTTCACTGTCCAGTAGACCAAAGTGGCTGTGTGCAGAAGGCGCGCTGTCACTTTTGTCTACTGGTCAGTGAAATTATGTGGAATGGGATCATCCATTAAACTTGAGGAAGAAAACGAAAAGGGACGGACAGTGCCAGCGTCCAGCGAAAGGCTTGTGTTTGTCCGTCCCTTTTCGCTTTCTTCCTCAAGTTTAATTATCCCTACCAACCCGCTCGTTCTGCCCTTACTTGGATCATCCATAGTCACTGTGGAATCATCTATAGTCACTGGGACCTTAAGAAAGGCAGAGAGCGTGACTTATTACTTTCACACTTGATGCTTCGTGATTGGTTCTTCGGCGCCCATAACGGCCAATTTCGCAATCCCATTGGCTGCGAAGGCTAGCGATGGTGCTCGAGACACGTCAGGCCCTGCGTTTCCGAAGCTAACAGTGACTGTATTGTGGAGACGTCATGGGAGGAAAGGCGCAGTTCTTGACTTCCCTGGGGCATTGTCAGGCCCTCGCTTTGAACAGATCAAGTGTTACGGTCTTTGTGCCCTAAAGTCGGCAGATGACGCAGTGTAGCCCCTTTACAGTGTAGTAGCGCACACCTAAAGCAGCATGATGCTTTAAAGGAACTCGCTCAGTCGCCATATCACGCTAGAAGATTAGAAACGAACTTTGTTTGCCTGGGGGACCTCATATAAATGTTTCTGGGATTACTGCAAGGCGGAACTGGGTGAGCAACAGGCGTGCGCAGATCTTTCGCTCTTCAAGGAATGATATCTCTCTTTTGTAAAAGACAAGAAAAGCATGCACAAGCACCCGCTTAAGGCTTGTCCAAAACAGGACACTTCAGGAATCGTGAGGGGACACGACTCCGTCAAAAATTGTGGAACTCGAAGCGTCCGGCAGTCCGATGTCTGTTTTAACATCACCGAGCAAACATCACGATTTTCCTTCTCGCTTCCTCCGCTTTTCGGTGACCTCGGTGCTCGTCAGACTTGACGTCACACGCCGGCTGCCAATGTTGTCCATTGGTTCTGCCGGGCCCTCGTATCCTTGGTCGTGTTCCAAAATGTACTCGGTCTTACTCCATGGTAATGGTTTTGTACCTTATCGTTCGAAAACGTATAGGCGTCCAGCGTCGCTCTATCTCCGTTATCACGTGACATGACCCGCCGAAGTAGCTGAGATTTATTTGGGAAAGATTTCGAACACAGCCCTTCCCTTTCCCGCTTTCGGAACCTGAGGAGCAGCGGAGGCCTTGAGCGATTGACCGACAGCCAACAGAGCTTGGGAGTGACTGTCCGGACCGACGTGATGAGCATGCTCAAGACACCCGTGCAAAACATGGGCAAAATTAAAAAAAAACAAAAAAACTACCTTTTCCCCTGCTCGGAAGCGGTATGCCCCACGACTTATGTCGGAGTCTCGTCGCCTCACAATTTCTGAAGTATGCTGTTTGGAAGCGCCTCTAGCTGTACATATAGGCTTAGGGTACTGCAGCATATTCATTTGTAGAGTAGAGATGATCCGCAAAGGGACTTGCAAATACGACATCATAATATGCAGGACTGTATATGCAATCCTTAAAAGAGGAATTTAAATCAAAAAGTGCTAAAGACCTGTACCTCTCAAGTTTTGAGCAGCGCCCCTATCGAGCAAAAGCTGATATTTTTAGGTCGCTCTTCCGTGGTGCGTCGCGTTGCATGCTTTCCAATGCTGTTAGTGCCCGTGGAGAGACGCCGAGTGTTGCTGACAGACGCTACTTTACGCCGGTGGACCGTGCACGATGGGACGCTAGACGCCGTTTCACGTCGACTTGAAATGGTCGCGTCTCGCGGACGTTTACGAAGGCGCCTCTTTTTTGGTCGCATCCCGTGGACGCTATAGCGCCCCCTGGCAGAGAGGAACAGGCCTATATAGGCATTGATTAAGAAACGCAGGTAGTCGTGGCTACCGAGCACCTTAGTAGGGAGTTTTCGTTGACTGCGTTTCCCCCACCGCTAAGCAACGAAAAAGCCGCTACTGCGCCTGCGCGCCAATGGCCTTGACTGTAGAGTTCCGGGTATCGTAGAGGGTTGCGGAGAGCATTGCGGGACGGCAAAAACCATCTGCGAAAACTCCCTATTATCACTCCAATTAGATTGCGGCCTATAAGAACGATGAAGAACTAATCACAAAGCGAGAAACATGAGCATGATCAGTGTTGGACAGGATCCTCAACGAAAGTATAAGATCAGTTACTAAATACATGCTTTCTAAAGCATCTCAAGTACTACTCGAGATACTTTCCCTGCAAATGATCTCGAGTAGGGTACACATACGTTACAATGTAATTTTCAAATACAAATTATACAATTATACATTGCAATGCCTTGAGGTCCGCCTACTATCCTCCGATCAGAGCCAATCAGAGCTCGGCGTTTTGACGCCGCCACAACCCCTGCAAAAAAAGCAGACGAACTTCCACTCCGCATAAGAAGGATTTCTTATAGTAGGGTACCCCAAACGTTGCTTTCCGAGATGACTAAACTTCAAAAAGAAAGGCACAGGGCGACATGGATAAGCTGCTGTATTTCTTCGCGTTTGTCGATTTCTTTATACTTTTCTCCATAGTGCTTACTGGACTCTATGAGCCTCTTCTAAAAAGGGTAAAACTCTGGAAGGACCCTTTGTTTGAATTTTGAGAACTCATCCCCTGCTCGTAACTTATTTTCTGCCTTGTTGCAATCTCTGTCCTCATAAAAGGGTCGGGCTATCACACTATTTTATACGTAGCAAGGTTAAACATAAAAAAGCAAAAAAAAAACAAAAAAACCTTGCATATTTTTTGGGGTTATCTTCCCATTTTTATCTACGTGATCCTTTGTTTGCATTTTTGAGTGCGCGCCTTTGTCTCTGGCTTGTTTCCCTTTCAGTGTTCGGTCGTTTCCCCTTCAAGTTTGCAATGGGTTCAACTCTGAGCTGGGGGGTGCCGATTACTCGTCTTCTAAAATATTCCAAGGACAAAGTTTTTCAAATCTTGAAAAAAATTATATTTGAGTTAAAGAATGCAAAATATTGAGGAACATAACTGTACTTCTTTGTTGTCGAAAGCCGTGTTGCGCGTTGCCCATTAGAGAGAAATGTTCCCAAAAAATATTAATCGCTATTTGTATCTATTTTTTAATTAGGTGATTTGTGAAATAGCTATGGGTCTCTAGCTTCCAAAATCATTTCTCTTCCCCTTCTTGTATACTGGCCTGATTACTGAGACTTTTAATCTCTTCAGAATATCTCCGGTACGAAGAATGCCATTGAATATTTTAAGCAAAATTTCTTTTAATTTATCAAAATTAGCACATAAAGGTCTGCATTTAATTTTCTTAATTCCCGGTGCTTTCGTTACGGACATTGATTGTATAATCCTAATGAGATCATTTTCTGTCATGTCTGGTAGATACGCTAAATTCGCGCAGTTGACGTGTGTGGTAGAGATTTCTGTGCTCACAGCCGGTATATTACTTTTTAGCACCCTTACGGAATCAATAAAACTTTTATTGAAATATTCTGCCAAGGACCTACAGGAAGAATTGCCAGAGTAATGCTTTTGAATCAGCTTATAGCACCGTCAACTGATCGAAACGCTTGTGGACGTTTCTGCCGGTTATGAGTAATAGACTTATTTTCGTAGTAACGTAGCCACCTTCCGCCATTACCTGTTTCGTGTAAGCATCCCACTTGTGGAGCGACTCAAAAGAATACTCCACGATCACCTGATTTTAGTTAGATCCCTTTCATTTTCAATCTGAATAGCGGCCGCACCCTTCTCCGCTCTCGCAAAAATCTTTCCATTTTTTATTCATGCAAACTTGTACGCTTTTTTTCCTAGCACATGTCTTCGTTGCCCGCACTAAGCTCTTCAGTGCACGGGTTAAGTTTTCGTTGACGTAAATGCTCTCGCTACGAAGAACCGCTCGCACCCTTGCCCAAAGGTCTCTCGTGCGTCTCTCGGCAAATCTCACCAGAATAGGTGGAGGCCCACCTTCCTTTGCCTTCAGCCTATGCACAGCTTCGATATCTTCGTATGCTAATTGTAGAAAATAGTAACGATTTATTTGACTTTTTCATTAAAAAGTTTTAATAATGAAATTTTTGTTTAATTTTGCCGATGTTATCAATCCGACTTGGTTTCAAGCTGCCTAATTTGTTGTTGTAGTTCATGATGCGCATTTACGCCCAACTGTTCTACAACCGGTCGTCGTGATTTTTCAATAACAATATGAAGATAGACACGAACAGAGCAATGTTCACGTTGTCATTCTTGCAATGTTCGGCTTGATAGGTCGTAATTTTATACGCTTAATTTCGTTCTTCGTGAATTTTATGAAGCTCAGTGACGCCACCTTGACTTTGTGGGAGATACAAAATTTTCCTTTGTGTGAAAGGAACGCGTTATTTGATCGATTACTTTCTAGCGCCGCACACACAACCAAACGAAGATGCGATAGGCAAGTTACACGTGTCGCGGTGCAACTGAGAAAAACCTCACTAGTACGGTCATTCTCGTCATAGCAATTATGACAATGCGCAGAAATATCCGCACGACCCATTACATACAAGTTCATCTTAAAATTGGATTAAAAATTCAAGACGTTTGTCTTCATTGAGCGAGGACGAGGACTTCGTGGCTCTATTAACCGATCAAACGCTGGTAAAAAAAAAAAAAAAAAAAAAAAAAAAATCACTGACTATAGTTTCCCTCTTCACTGCAGTAAAAAAATTAAATTTCATAAGATGATATTGCTGTTATATGCGCGTAGTCCCGGGGTGACGCAGAAATATAGAATGTCACCCCGGGACTACGCGCATATAACAGCAATATCATCTTATGAAATTTAATTTTTTTCTGTCTGCGTGTTCTGTCCTGCTAGTATATACATTTCTTTTTCCCTAAGTTTTAAACCTAAATTTTCAAGAAAACCACAGAGCCGTTAAATGCTTCATTAAAAATCGAATCTAATTGAAGCAAAGAACTCAAGTAGATATATCTTTAAAAAAACTAAAAAAACTACAAGTAGACATGCAACTGTTTCCAGAGCTTCAGGACCTGCTTGACTCTCGGTCTAGTTAGATACTAGCATTGTTTTCCCACGACTTTATTTCAATAGGCCGATGGCTTCTGCGGTCTCTTTTCAGAAATGATCCTGTTTCCTGAAATGCGTTCATTTATAAGAGAACGTCGCCATTGCATTTTGCATTCATCAAAAGCGATATAAGTTGATTGTTTTTCAATACGGCTTGTAGAACGAAACCATAGTAAGAGCACGGAAACTCGTTAGATTTCATTTTTACGGAAAAACCAGCCAGCCGAGCTTTCTGCGTATTTCGTAAGTGGCAATATGTCGAGTTCCTTTCCTAGCCAGTCTCGAGCACGCGTAGCCAGTTTCATCTCTAAGTGCTAACGTTACTTTATATTAGACTTCGTGTAGCGCAGCTGCAAAACAATTCTAAAATGGTTGGTCTTAGAACTGGTTTTGCTCCCAATTAGGCGTGTTTTATCTCTTCATGACCATAGCACAGTTTCCGTTACAAAACGCAACTTCGACGTAAATTTCAAAATGGGATGCGTTACTTGAATTTCAAAGAATAAGAAGCACGAGGTACTAAACGGCGTTTAACTTTGTTTGCAGAGTTGCAGGCACTGTTGCACGTATTTTTGAAGGATAGGGGTAAATCGCTTCCCTTTAAATCTTGTGGGGTATTTGCACGGGGGATGTTTTGGGGGAGGGATGCGCTTGACATCAGTGATCGGCGTACTCAGCGGACTCCCCGACTCCAGCATTCCCATGGACGGCGGGGATCCGAGAGCGATGTCAGCGTTGTCAGCTGCATTTACCGGTCGCATGCTCTCGACAACAGGGCTCTGTGGACAATGTCGAGAGTAGAAAAGTGGATGCGTACATGAAACGGCGATACGCGGTTATGGCAGCAGCGCTGTTCAATGCAAAAAAAAAAAAAGAAAAAGAACACGACAAATTGCTTCTTGTCAGAAAAGAAAAAGAGAAGCTTCTTGAATGGGGGTGGAAGCAGCACAAAGAAGGTAGAATCCAAACACCAGTTTTATGAGGAGCGGCCTGAGAACGTCATTGATGAATATCGTAAGACTCCTTCGGACCCTTCGGACGACATACGCAATGGCGCAAGTCCACGGACTCCTGCATACGCTATGCCTGTCGGAAGCGCACCCCAAGGCCGTCGTGTTTACCAATTGCTCCTCCCCTTATAACGCCCGTGTGTGCCGCGAGGTGGTGCTGCCTGCGTTTCGGACGCTTTGTAGAAAGCCGATTGAAGGGGAAGTTCATCTCAAACCATATTGAGCGTTTGCAATGTAATGGCGGGCGCCTCGCGCGCATCGGCCATTACTCATCACGGAGAGGGATCGGTGGCACAGTGTGTTGCCTATACCGCAGCTGAAGCGGAAACTATAGCGGTGCAGAACTCAACGATCCCGGCTTCGATCCCCGCCCCTTCCCGTTTCCATCTGGATGAGCATCGTACCGGCGTGCTGTCGCGTATCGATCGCTACTGCGTGAGCGTGATGCACGTTAAGGAAGGTTTCCCGGTGAATGCGGCTATTTTTCCCGGCATGTAAATAGGAACAAAAATGAAGAAAAAAAATTAAGGTCAAGTGACCAGCTTCGTGGAGACAAGAGACTAAAAGTATCCAGCATTCCAGGCGGAATGGCTGCCGTAGAAGGTGCACAGGCTTGAAACACAATTGAAATTAATCGCATTCGTATACTTTAGGAGCGGCGGGTAAAGTCATTTCTGGGGAAGGCCGTGTTAAGTAAGCATTAAAGCCGCTATCAAACTGATAATACGTCATACAAAAGAGTCTTCAGACACTGCCTGGGGCGTGTCTCTTCCTTCCTATTCAGGTCCTGTCACAGTTTTCATACAGAAACTGACTTGAGGCAAGTTCGAAGCCTACATACGTACGGAGCAAAGATGCATGAAACATGCGTGGGGCTTGTCCGCAGATAATTCTCTCTCATGTCTGCGGAGAAGCTCCGTGTCTTTTTGTATGTTGTACGAGCAGTTTGAGTGCGGCTTAAAGAAGGCAAGGAAGGCTCACGTTTGCTGGTTGGAACCAGCGGGAACGCTAGGTACTTTCTCCCCGCGGAGTCGGATCACGTTACCTCGAAATCCCTCTTGCGAATATTTGAACCTCCCGGAGAGATACCGGCATCCACCAGCAAAACGGCCTCGGCTAGCAGTCGTGTCTCGTGTATACCGTATTTTCCGGACTATAGTCCGCACCCGGTGTATAGCCCGCAGGGGCAACTTCAAGGTCAAAAATAAAATATTTTGCTTAGATAGTCCGCACCCGGTGCATAGTCTGCACCTGGTGCTTAGTCGACACGAAAATCTTCTCATACGCGGCACACCTTGACATATGACTGCTTTCGTAGCTCACAAAGAACCTTGTATTATACATAAATCATAACTTACACACTCTTTTATTCACAAAATCCGTCTCGACTCTCGTCTCGTCATAATCAACGATATTGAAAAACAAAATTCCTGTATAGTCCGCACGCGTAGATAGTCCGCACAGCCTGAATTTTCAACTTTTAAACATGTATAGTCTGCGGACTATAGTCCGGAAAATACGGTACATGGTAAACCAGTGCCGCTGTTTCTCTAAGGCTGACTGACATTGCGCTGTCTACACGAACATCCAAGTTGCTTTTCTTTATTTTTAACGTGAAACGTACTTTGGGTATAGCTGCTCAGCATTTCGTGAAGCCTCATCAGCGTGGCCGCGAAGCTCGGTTCTGATTGGTTAACGGGGGAGGTCACGCGACCGAAAGGGTAGGCGAGGAGGGTCTCGTCCACCTGTGCGCACCGAGGGAGGGGCGCTCGAGAGTAGGGTAGGCTCTGGAACTTCGCCAGGTTTATCGGCCCTGCGGACGTGAAACTCCCGAGTATCGCTACACGTTTGTGATGCTAAAACAATTTGCGTATGAAACGAAATTTCCTACCGATTTTTTACTTAACGCGGGATATCGTTAGCATATGGGAACCAAGAAACCCTACGACTCGACAAGAAACCCCACGACTCGAAACGTGTACAATGCGCGCCAAAACTCTAGTTCTTAACTTTTTTTTTTTCGCAGTGATCCGACAATGTCAATACCCGCGCACAATCTCCTGGAAAACAATATCCGGTTATTGTGTCTGCACGACGCGTGTTCTAGATAACGCCCAGCTCCAACCAGGAGCGCTTGAACTATGATCAGGTATCAAGTTGTCCCTTATCTGGACCGAGAACGTCTTGACGTTCGTACCGGTCAAGTTTCACGCCGAGTACTAAAAAAAGAATACCAACCGGCTAAGAACACGTACAATAGAATAACTGATATCAGCAACGAATATTCCAAAGAAACGCTCGAAATCGTGCGCGACCCGGCACTCCTCAAAACGATTGCCTCATTTGCCGAGAGATAAGGACGACGGCCTGCTGAGTACACTTATTATAATGTTCAAGCTCGCCCGTGTTTTCGTTAGCGGCTCATCAGTTCTCAAAAATAAACTGATAAGGTGATACGGCAAAGAGCCACACAGATTTCAGCAACCCAGGTACTTTGTGCTTGACTTTTTTTTTTCATTGCTTATATTACTTTAAAATACGCTCGCTGGTGTGGACCATCGGATATAACTAATAATCTTTCTGGTGTGCTATACACCTCAACGCCCATATTTATGCTCTTATGCGAGAACGTCTGGAATCAGTCAGATAATCTCCTGGTGTTACAATTTGCTGAATGAAGTAATGTCGCAAAAAACAAAAAGGAACGGGGTTGTTTTTACAAATATCAAAGACGCACTCTGGCAAAAAAATTTGGTTAAAAGTAGTTTATACAGCAACCAGACTTTGTCTAGCTGGGACTTTCCGTCCTTAGGTTAATTGCCTCGAAGTCACAAAGGCAGCTAATGGCTCACACTTTGGCTGTAACTACATGAATTACAAAGCAAAAGAAAACGCTGCACCCCAAACCATCTCACTATCACCAGGTCTCATCTGAAGATTGTAACGCAGCGTACACCGTTGGGCTCGAGCTGTTTTCTGAGAAGCCGTTTTGAGTTCCGGATTTAAAGTTCGATCTTCAAAATTGCTCGCTCTCCAAGACATTGTGATTCCATCCTGGGAGTGCGCCAGGAGTACAAAAAACGGTTCCGCAGTTATCTGCGAATAGCGCGATTGAGCTGACTATCTTGGGCGTCTGGGCCCACACGGGCGCCGTGTATCGCTGGCTTCATATCTGAAGACTGCAGGGTACAGAATACGATATGCGTCCGCGGCACAGATAAGGAAACGGCATAGTCCACGTTGGGTGCTGGACCTCCTTTGTGCAAGATGTTCGGCGTGCGTCTGACGCTCCAAGGTCCAAGTGCGTATTTTGAATTGATCGAGAACGCGCGCTCTAGATGTGTGCCGTGTAAACTCCAAAGTTGGCTCGTAATCCCACGCTGTACCATTGAACTCGGTTTATTTAAGGGGCGAAATCACCGCTAGACCGCTGTAGACATCTCCCTTGTGAAGTTGATTAGGTTAAATTAGGCGATTGTTCGATGGTTAGAGTAACCATTACGGTACACATTATTAACCGTTACGGTAGCCATTACAATAACCATTATGGTAACCATTACGAGTACTCGATGTGCGGCTTTGCCCTTCTCGTTTACAAATATAGATTAAAGGGATGTTGTCATGGGACCTTGCGTTTCCTATTGATGGTTCTGTTGACTAGAAAGGAACCCTAGAGGACACCAAACGGGTGTCTCCTAGGTTCTTCTTGTTCGTTAATACATCTGGCTCGGCAATACGCTCGCGTATTCGTAACCGACCAAGTTGAGAGAAGATTTAATTTCAGAAAATAAATTTTAGTAGTAGCATTTAATATTAAGAACGACGCACAAATGTATTTTTAATTCACGTGTCTTATATACCTATGCCATATGGTCCCAGGCCTTCCGTATCATATGTGAAACGAACAGACCTCCTCCTCTCCCCTCCCCAAGGAAAAAGACGTACTAGAAATTTATTTTAAATAAACCTTTTTATGCGTTAGGTGCCCGGCAAAATTCCCAGTTAATACGGTTCTAAATAAATGGCGCACTTGCGGAATAACGTAGGCTAATTTCTTCCGACCAGTTGGTTTATCAGCGGCCGCCATTTTGGCAGTAATGCCTAGTTTCCGACAGTGAATCTCTTATCACGGTATGATGCCTTTATCTTTGGGTGCGCTGGCATCTTGTAGAGTAAACAAAAGCAGCGTAGCATATTGATTAAAAAGAAAATGCATAGGCTCAGAGAATAAAGATGGTAGATTACAATATTTAGAGCACCGTGTTATACTGTTCTGGCGTTATCAGTAACACGAAGCGCAGTTTATTAGACGAGATTTCCAATTATGCAAACCCAGACGCTTTTGTCAATTTCGATACTACAGTGATGTCTCGTTAATATGAACGCTTCTGCCCCCCCCCCCCCCCCCCCCCCCAAATCGTCCATAATCTGAGTTGTCCATATTAAAGAGACAAAAATGCACGTATTTTCCCAGTTTATCCCCAAAACTGGTGTCCATATAGCGGGGTATCCATATTAACGGGGTCCATATTAACGAGACATGACTGTATCCTGTTCTCCGACTTGTCCTGTTAGCGACTGTTCTGCACTCAAGATGTTGGTCACCGCGGTACGAGTGGAGGGTTCAAGTCCGCGTAAGGCTGCAACCTGACTGGACAGATCCGGGAGTTGACGGCGCCCAAGATTCGATAGCTTTGTGTTCTCTGCGCTACAAGTGCAAGGGGAACGCACTTCAATCAACTGCACTCGGACTAACATTTGTATGTTTGTACTTTGATAGGAACAAGTCCGAAAAGACGCTTTATCTTGTCTTTTATTTAATATAGGGAGGTAGAATCAAATATTGCCTCGTTTGCTTCTGTGTGGAAACGTAACTTAAAACAATAGGCGGAAGTAATAATGAACCAATTATCGTCTCGGTTAACCATGGAAGTGAACGAACTCGCTGAAAACAAAAAAGCACTTGAACCCAAAAAATACAACTGCAAGAACTTATATATATATATATATATATATATATATATATATATATATATATATATATATATATATATATATATATATTGTGTGTGTGAATGAATGAATGAGAGAGACAGAGGGGGTATTTTTTAAGCTTAACAGATCTGTTTAAAGAAAGCTGTGAAAGCTACACTTGCGCGGTTTGCTCAGGTGAGTTATACGGCCATGGGGACATAGTATATGGGGCGAATCATAACGATCAGTCGGATAATTAATTAAAATTGTTAATTAACTTTTTCATTGTTAAAAATAGTCTTATGGTTTCAATTAGAAATTTCCTGAGCGTCGTTCAAAACTCTAAATTAGTAATTTTTAGAAAGACTTTAGCGCACCGTACTGCGCTTTTCACGCGCTCAAAGTATTTCTAGAAATTACTGATTTAGTATAGTTTTCGATAGCGCTCAGCAAGTTTCTAATTAGAACCATATGTCTATTTTCATTAATTAAAATTATTTAACAAATTTTAATTTTTTAGCCGACTGATGGTTACGATTAGCCCCTATACTATGTCCTCCTGGCCGTAAAACTTGCCTGAACAAGCCGCATAGGTGTAGCTTTCACAGCTTTTTTTAAAAAAAATCTGTTAAGCTTAAGAAAATACCTCCCGTCGGTTGTAATTTCAGCGAAGTTTCGACCGCAGTCCGGCCTCATCCCGTAGAAATACTCTCTTTGACTTGACGTGCGAGCATCTGCAGTGCCCAATATGTCAATGTGGTTTATTTTATGACAAATAATTGCTAGCAAAGTACAAAGCACATCCAGGAGGGGGTCTAAAATTTTTGAAACAAAACTGTTAATGGTACTTTGTTATTACGTGTAGGTGAGAAGGCGATTCAAAGGAAAGCTGAATAATTGGAAAAGGTAAGAAAAAACAAATACAAACGGAATACGAAATAGAACGTGTTATAATCATGACTACCGTAATATCCCGAGAGTCATAACCCACCCCTATTTTTGGCTTGATTTGCCATTTTTTCTTAAACACCGGAAGACTAGCCCACTGCAAGGTATTCGTACTGTTCGGATTAATGATGGCCTCGACGTAAATGCGTCTAGTTAGCTATGGTGGGATATAAGTGAGCATTGCTGACTTGGAAAGTAGCATCTTTGCTTTGTTGCCCCACGCAGCGATAACAAGTTTTACTGGGACACATGATTTTAAAATATTTTTTTTTTAACTTTTCTCGATTGCATACCGAAAGTTAGTCCACTCCTCATTTTCACCCGATTTTTTTTTTTTATCTTAGGTGGTCTATCTTTAGAGAAATTACTGATACCTCCGTACCAACGCAAAGAAATTGACTTATTTGATCCTGACGTTGACTTGTCAACGGCAAACAGGCTGTTATATCCAAAATCCCAGCTCGTACGTAGCAAGGGCCGGTTGTTTTCTGTCGTACTCGCATTTTGCTAATGCAAAGGAACTGAAAACGAGGCGTGGTCGACGCAAAACCCATTAAAACCCAGCGCTCCGTTTGTACACAACGTCTTCTTGTCCTCTGTTTTGGCACTGTTTTACTTTTCCCATCAAAACGTATTTTTTCTAAAAATGACAATAGTACAAAGGTTGCAGTTCTTTGCGACTTTCTTTTGCTCGAGAGATACACCTAATTAACTACATTGTGTTTTTTTCCAAGCACCAGACGACACACTGACATACATCAGCGGTCATTTGTCCATGTGCTTAATTACGTTACACATTCACTTTTTTATTTAAAAACAAATTGGACACAACGGGCTCATAACGCGAGAGCGAAGATTGATGACCTTCGGCTTACGGAAGCAATACTTACCTATGTTTTCTTATTTTACGTTGAGATTATTTGAAGTACGAATCATCGAGTGTTGTGTGTTCTATCTCTAGAAATGGGTGACGAAATAACCCTTTTTGTAAATCATAACGACGTTCTCTCTAAATAATAATAATAATAATAATAATAATAATAATAATAATACAAAAATCGCCACCACTTCTTTATTCTTCTTTTTTTGGTTTTGTGAAGCTGTTTAGAAGCAGACATTCATTCTTGAGGGTCCTCGTCATCACGGCTCCAATTTCAAAAGGAACAAATCACTGAGACGGAAGTGAAAACTGTCGTAAGCAGACGACAGTTCCAAGTTAGTAGCATACGAAAGAGAAAGCTTTAAACTAAAAATTCTAAAAAGATGAAACGGGGATTAGGCGGGAGAGGGGAGGGAAAGAAGGGGGGGGGGGGGGGGGGGAGGACGAGTACCGAAATTTAAACCGTCGGTCGAACGGGACTGGTGTAGTGTATTTCACGCGCCCATAGTGCACGCCTGGTTTGCTTCAAGAGCTGCCTGAGCTCTTTTTATGAAGTTTGTCCGAAGCAGTCCCCCAGCGAGTTGTGACGCTGTCGACACACTCTGGTTTGACGTCTTTATTTCTGCGCTCCGACTGCCGTCTATGAAATTTCCTTCGGAGCCGTAAGGGGACACGGACTGCATTTCGGATCCTCCGGTTTCGGTTTCGTTTTTACTTAATAACTTGCGTGTCTTTACTTTATTCACTTTGGGCAAGTATCATCCCTTCGGAAGGAAACTGCGTGAGACTGCTCATGCATGGCGATGGTTAAGGTTCGAAGTTAAAACTGAACAAGTCCTATACCATAAGCCGTAAAATAATCAGAATCTCCCAATGGGTCAATTACGAAGTAGAGAAGCTAAATACTTCACGAATTAGCGCAATGTTTGAAAACATTCCGGCTGTTTCTTTTCATAGCTATTGGGATGGGGCTGATATGCTGTTATTCGACAAATCTGATAGCATTGACATATCATAAAACAATGTGAATGGTGAACCTGTTATAATCTAGAAACATAGCCATGTCGATTCACATCAATTGCTGGTCAATATGTGAAGCCAGCTTAAGATATTGACATAGCAAAAAGCCAAGGTGACTTGGGAAATGCAGTACTTTCAGGTGAGAGCATTCAAGCAAGTGTATTTGACCCCGCTGCTTGGCAGTTCTCAGCACAACCTGGATCGAGGTTAACTAGCCAATACAAAGAGCAGGTGCGCAAATGGGTTCATATGGACGTTACAAGTACTCAGCTCGAACATGATATGGGTAATCATCTACTGAAGCTAAATTTAGTCGACTAGTGTACATTAAAAAAAAACAAATATGTTGCCACAAGGACAAACATTACCTCAAATCAGTCACGGCACTGACTGATAGGTTTGCCAATGCGCGCTTCGTGACATCTGTATTTGTTGTTTTTTTGGTGCATCTGAGAACCGCACGTAGTTGCAGTTCTCGTATGCTCGCTGTTGCTTGCTGTTGCTTGCAAACTTGTCGCTCGTAAACAATATATTTAGGATGCAGCTAAGATCGAGAACGCCCAATTTTTCAGGGTGTTCATGAGCACCCGAAGTGCGTTGCTGTCACTGGGCAAGCTGATTTACGCCCTTGAGCAGCTGTCACACCGCTCATGCATACGAACGAAGACAGTGTTAAATACAGACCTGATGAACGAATTATCTGACGCACGCCTTCAGCACGTTGGAAGCAGGATTGCTTTACACATAAGTATGCTTCGTCTAGAAACAGCATTTTGTGTGACCAACGTGAGAAGGCCGACATCCCAGACAGTGTCTGTCTTCTGGTATGATGGATTAGAAGTACGACCGCGGCTTTAAGGGTGTAAAAAAACAGTTCGTGTGTAGGCTTGAATTTTCTACGCCCCAGAATGTCCGAGTTCAATGCAAGCAAGCTCGCCAGAGTGCAGGGACCCCTAAGGTACCCTGACCCGCGTCGGGCCGGAATCTCCGCCTCCGAAGGCACTCCGTCTAGCGCGACAGCCGTTATGCCGAGTCAGCTGCCGCCGGCGCGAACTCTCGCTTGCCGCCGCAGCGACTGCGAAATGCGATACTCCGCCAACGAGCCTTTCCGATGTCTACTCCTAATTGATGGATGTCCTCGTTTGAACTCTTTCTTGCTCTGCTTGTTTTTCTAAAGTGTGTTTCCCCCTGGTTTTCTTTTCCATGTTGTCCCGCTACAGCGGACCTGGAGTACTTTGGCGGCGAGGGCCGGGAGTGCGTCAACTGCGGCGCCATTTCGACGCCGTTATGGCGCCGCGACGGCACGGGCCACTACCTCTGCAACGCTTGCGGCCTCTACAACAAGATGAACGGCGCCCACAGGCCGATCATCAAGACTCCCAGGAGACTGGTGAGTCGGGGGAAATGGAGTCTTGGGCCTCCCGGGAATGGATGGATGTGCGGCATCCGCAAATAAAAAAGAAAATTGTTCTTTGGTCTTTCTAATTGGTTTAGAAGGCCCCATGGACCTCACTGGATCACGTTAGTCTTACCATAGCAAGCAAGCGCATACGAAAGTAAGAAAGAGAGAGAGAGTATCAATAACGCTCTCTTCCATGGTTTGTGACGCTCTCCCATGGCTGACACTATAGTTTGTTGCAGATTAAGATAGGCAGAGCAAGCCCCTCCTTTGCTAAAGTGGAAAGCCCTCCACGCTTTAAACTTTAGCAAAGCGAACTCTAAAGAGAAGGTGACTGCCAGAAAAGGAGACCACCGATCTTGACGAGCCGTTTTTCTTTGAGGAGCTTCCCCTGCTTTCCTTAATCTGCAACAGGCCATATCTCCCATGGTTTGACGTCATAACGAAGGTGACCGATTGCGCCCTTCTCTCACCCCCCCCCCCCCCCCCCTCCCCTTCCCTTTCTGAAATTATGAGTCAAATTTTGAGGTTTTTACGTTCCAATCCAACTAAAATGCTTCTGGCAGGCCTCAGCGGGGGCCGATGGTTAATTTCGACCACATAAGGATCTTTTGACGTGCAACCGAAATATCGACTACATGGTGTCTTCTCCGCATAAGCCTCCCCCAGATTGCGGTCACCTCGGCCGCCCTTCTGCGCTTTGCAAGAACGGGAACTATGTGTTATATCTTACCTTAAGAAGATCTTAATAAGATCTACGTAAAGATATTATTTATCTGAATAATATTTAAAGAAGTGCCCGCTTTAGACGTATTTTTCATAACTTACAGTTTGCGAGAATACGTCATTGCTTTTTTATCTTTGTCATGTGGCAAGCCTGTGCTTGATTCCAGCAGAATAAACAATTTTTTTTTTTTTCACAGAGAGGGAGGATTTTAATACGGGTCTCGTTTAACAAAGTGACGGTAATGTTGCATTAGAAAGAAGAAACGTATTCAGAGCGAGTACGAGTAACATTGAATGCACTATGGAGCGACCATACTACTCTTTTTGTGTGTGTCTTTTATTTTAATGCTGGAAAAACATTTCCAAAACCCGCCAGGCCGTTCATTTTGGAATAAAAGAACAAGCAAAAAATTTTGAAAAAAAGAAAAAGTCCCTTTCATATAAATGGTGATCTTCCACATACTTGTGAGTGCGACACCGCAAAACATCGTTGTCATTGGTGCTCCGAAGAGGATTTGAGGAAAATGACTTTTCACTGGGGTAGAACACTTCCATGGGCGTTTGCACAAGCGGGCTGCTGAGTGTCGCGGCACCTTACGTTTCTCATGGCGCGTCTCTCAACGCCAAAGCCAAGGGGCAGGCGGGGAGCTGACGATTTGTCCAAACAATCGCCGACGATGCAAGAGACACTCGTAATCCGAACCCAGAGCGAGCACAAGCCGTTTCTTTATTCCTCGGGACCTAGCGTTGACGGATGATGTGTGATCTCCCACGCCCGAAAATATTGCTGAGTACTTTCTTTTGTTGCTATTAATGAAAAACTTGCCGCACCCTGAATTCTCACGATGACGGTGTTTAGGTGGTGGTGAACATGTCTTTATTAATATCGAGACCTCTGTCCCTACGGTGTCCCGTCGGACCAGGGGACAGCATTTTGGTATATGCGAGTACACGTTAAGTGTGGCGTAAACAGGTGGATTCTGCCTAAATGTAGTGCGTGGGTAATTAAACAAATCTAACAATAAAATATTCCCAACAGCCGATGATTGCGGCGAAGGCATCGTGTATCCGAGAGTTTGGTTGCGCGTGAAATTAATTCTCCTTTGTGGCCAGTTTCGTACCAGACGCGAACCTCTGGTTTAGCACGTCAACTTCTAGACTTTCCCTTTGACTCGACATTTTCGATCCTAAATCACCGTTGCTTTCATCGGTGTACACTTTACAATCTGGAACGACTTTTATTCCTTCCCGCAGATCATTTGGGAGAGTTGATCGTTGCAATCTGCGCAGGGAACTCGGTGAATGACAATGCTAAAAATATGTTTAACCTCCTCCTCCCCCCCCCCCCCTCCCCCCAAAGGAAAAAAAAATACTCGGTGGCACCGAACATTATGTTTCACGCACTTCTGCCGTGTCCAGTGTCACAGCGCAGGTTGTTTTTCTTGTTTAGGCCTTAATACGATTTTAGACCCGTCATTCCCCGAGTTTCCTCCGTAGGTTGCTGCGTTTGGCTCTCCCAAATGCTTTGCGGTGAAGGAAACACGAAGCTATTTGTAGAGTGTATTTTCATCCTAGAAATGCCAGCGTGTCTACACTTTCTCTTGGAACATTATGTAACAAATTCATTGCGTCATACGTCGATGCGCACCCAGGAAGTGACAAAGTCGGAAAAAAAATTAGCCTAAAAAAACAACGTAATTTGCGTTGGAACCCTGAGCGTGACGTTCAGCTTGCTTCTCGTGCGCATGATGTTACGGGCTCGGACTGTTCTTCTGAGCCTCGACACTCACAGAACACGCTAAGTGGATTAGTATATATATATATATATATATATATATATATATATATATATATATATTTTTTTTTTTTTTTCATTCTTAACGTGCGGAGGATTTGTATGTTTTATTATATGTCGCGTCTTGCACCGATTAAGGCGCACATTTTCTTTTCCTTTTCAGTCGGCGTCGCGTCGCGTGGGCCTGACGTGCTCCAACTGTGAAACGAGTACCACTTCCCTGTGGAGGAGGAACAATGTCGGGGAGCCCGTGTGCAACGCCTGTGGGCTCTACTTCCGACTACACGGGGTGAGTGGCGCCGACTAGGGCTCTCAAGTACTGGCAAGGAGACGCGATTAAGCTATATAGCCTACCGTTTGATTTGCTGATGTAAAGGGATGCTGAACCGAAAGTTCGGTTTCCCCAAAATAAGGCCACAGAAGCGTGGAGCGGGAAGCTGCCAACTCCAGAACATCACTCGTACATCGATATCTCGAACGGATGGCCGTATTTTTGGAAAAGAGGGGCGCGATCATGCGACGACGGCGACGTCACGGTCCTACTGGAACAGTTGTGAATGAGGGGATGCAGCCTCGCTTCTCTCCTCCTCGCTTCGGTTCACCAGCTCGAGGGGACGAAACGCAGGGGAGAGGGATCGAGAATCGCGACGTCTCGGCCTCTTCGGCCGTGTTCAATTCCAAAAATATTTCCAAAAATAAAGCTCATCCGTTAGAAATATCGCCGTATGAGTGATGTCTTTGGGTTTTGCAGCGTCCCGCCAATCGCTCCAGTATTGTTTTCTGAACTCCAAATTTCGGTTCATTATCCCTTTAGAGGGTACTGCGAACGATTATCGTCGTTCGAAGAGTAGGGATAGAAAAGACCAAATCCCTTCTAAACACCTTCGGGAAAACTTGACAGACCAAAGGGGACTTGTAATAAAAACAAACTCGGAACGTCTCAACTTAACAAGTTTTACGCTTGTTTATGGTGTCAGCTGAACATGAAGGAAGAAGAGAGACAGGAAAGGCAAACGCACCGCTGGTGTTCTTTTTTCTTTATGTGTGTGTGTGTGTGTGTGTGTGTGTGTGTTTTTGTCTACGTGTTCCTGTGTCGATACTTGAAAAATTAAGCTAGCTTGTAACACTTTATAATTATAGGAACTGGAGTCTGGTGTTTTAATATTGATAAACAGTTCAATGAAATCGACAATCACAAGCGGAAAGAACAAGGGCATGTTTCAAACAGTTAGTCAATCGACGCAATGGGATTCCTAAGGACCAGCAGTACGTACAATTAAAAAAAAAAGGTAGTCGTATTCCAGTGGATTCTATTTAACAAACATGGAACGTTGTAGTCGTGCTGACTAGCGCTCATGGTCGACACCGCTATTTCGTGTGCGTTAAAGGCAATTGTAATTCTTATTATCTGTACTCCAGCCAACTGGGCGTTCCAGTGGGGCGCGACCACACGGAATACCCATTTTTATTACTATTATGAGGAAGCCAATGGCATAGGCACGCGGGTACTCAGAACAAAGCTGGTAGGGAGGTATCGGTTTGCTTCGATTTTGAAGAAATTGAAGGGGCGAGATGCATTGCACTTCACATCATGCACGCAGACCCTGTCAATCACTTCCAAATAATATGAGTACATCACCGTCATTCTCACTTCGCGTGCCGACGTGACGCAAACACTGCCACACAAGTTATGCAACAACTTTCGTCCCCCCCCCCCCCCCCTCCCCGAACGACATTGTCACATAGCACGCCCACGCAGCCTCTCCTACAAAACCATGCAGAGCGACCGGGCGCAACTCGCATATATGCAGCAACATCGACGCGGGACTGACAGCCAGCGGGCGCTATCGCGATGGGCGAATTGCCGCGAACCTTGGCTCCTGGGTCTCGCCCGGCAACCCCCTGGCCACCCCGCGATAACCCGAACCGTCAAGAGTTTGATCATAACCGCATGCCGACTCCGGCGTCGACGCCACCACCGCTCTGACGCCAGCTAAGGCCACGCAGTGTTGGGTGTCCGTCTCCAGAAGTCGGCGAGGAGGACGATTCCTTCCCGGTTCTTCGGAGACGGTCCCGGAAAGCGGGCGAAGACGCGAGGCATCGAGAGGCCAAAGAAGCCGTCCCGGCGGCGGCACGCGCACGGCCACCGGCCAGCCAGTGCTGAACGGACGGCGGACAGTCCGTCGGCGCGGGACCTCCTTGTAACTCGAGGATGGCGCGCTTAGAGGCCACCCCTGGCCCCTTCCCGGCGGCGCGAGTGGGCCCGCTAATAGGGCAGATAACGCGCGTCTATTATCAAGAGGCGTGCTATGTTGTTTTATATCAAAAAGGGGGCCGGCCTGCCGGAATGGACGCCGCGGCGCGCTCGGTTCTTCCCCGGGGCCACTATCTCCGGGCTCGGCTTACAAGTGGCCTGGGGTGTCGCGCGTGGCTGGACTTGTTGACGGGGGCTCGGGTTCGGCTCGCCCGCTGTTCGGGAGCGTTCCTCACTGCCTTCTTTTAGCGGTGCTCCGCTGGCGGGTTAGGAGACAATAGAGAGTTTTCGTAGATCGCGTCTTCAGGACACGCTATTTGTAGCGGGAGCTCGACCGAGGAAGATGGCGTAACGAATCCAATCTACGGGCCGTGCGTTCGCTCGCTCTGCGGAACACAAGCTGGACAAAGCGCTCTCTCTCTCACTCTCTCTCTCTCTGCGGGCAAAAACTGAGGGAGAGAATGAGACGAAAACGCGCGGGGACATCAGAACGCCGAGCTGTGGTTGGAGTGAATAGTGGATGGACTCAAAGCTAGCTGCCCTTGTGTCCACAGCACTTGTCGAATGCGCTATAGTACGCGGAACGCAGGCGTCCGGCGTAGGCTGCTAGCTTGAGGTCTACCCACTAATTCTTCCAATCAGAGCTCGGCGTTCTGACGTTCCCGCTCGCCATCGTCTTCTCCTTTCCATAAGGCTCTCTCCCTGCATAGTTCGATCTTGTCAGTCAAGTAAGAAGCCTCGAATACTGGCAGTCAAGAGCTGAACTCCCTCGGTGGTTTGAACGAGTCGATGCACCACTTTCTGACGAAACCGGCAATTCTTTAACATGCATGCGTTGTTATCGTGGCATTGTGGATATGTTTTTCTTTTTATATATATATGTATCTCCAGTTAGTAAGGCATTGTGAACAATTTTAAACAAGTGTTCTCAGCGTCGGTGCACTTTGGTTAGTTTCCTCTGAACTAGTGGCACTTACTCCAGTGATGAGCGTCTGTAAATTATTCTAGACACATTGATGACCCTCTCTAGCGTTAAGGTCCACTCGTCTTTCTTTGGTATTGAGCTCTTAGCCTCGATGAACGGTGCTTTGCTACCGTTTTATATCAGTCTTTTTTTTTTTTTTAGTTATTGCGTGCTCTTGGGTTCGGGTACTGTAAACTGTTGCACCGCCCCTTAACATTAAGGTGCCCATACCATCATATCCTAAGATCACGCCGATGTTTGGCGAGACCACTGTTCGCATATGTGCCCAAAAAGAAATAAAAGAGTAAGCTAATGTTTTGTTGTTTGATTTTGGGATATGTGTAGAACAACATGAAAATCGTCTTTGGCGACCGTTTGCAATAAGACACCTTCTCTTGAAATTCGGCGGCTTATGACACTGAATTAGAATGGGCTGTTGAAAACGACAAGGTCGAGCTGACAGAGGCGCCTGGTAACATTGTTGGCACTTAGACCACCCGAATGAAGAGTCCTCTGCGCGAGCTCGTCGTTGTTGTCAAAAGGCATATGATGGAGACAAGAGCACAAATAGCTGGAGAACCGTTACCAAAAAAACTTTCTTTGTCACAGACAAGTTTCCGAAAGTGCGCCATAAAATTGTAAATGTGTCTGGGTGTGCGCATACGTGTTACCTGGAGCCTAAACGATCCGGGGAAACTGACAGATAGGGAACGCTTTTTGAGTTAATCCAAAGTCTTAGTTTCAATGTCTAATTGTGAAAGCACAACTTATGTGTGTAGGCCAGCCGCTGGAACTCATTCTCCCTGCACACGGTCTTACAACTTGGTAAATTTTATTATAGCCCCGAATAACGGGTAATGCAGTGCTTCAATTCGAAATCGGCCGAACCTTTGCCAAATTGAAAAAAAAAAAGAAAGTAACACTTATATGATAACATTTAAGGTCGGGGCGGGCTGTTCACAACAGCAGCTGAGAGCCCGAAGCTCCGCGTAGCTTTGAATTTCAGTTTGGCTGAAAACGAGAAAACAAATTACTAAAATAACAAACAAACAAAAAAACTCTTAAAAGGGTCTTCCGGTTGCAGAGGGGAACGGGCGTCAGGATCTCGTGATCATGCGGCTGTTTTTGCCAAGCGTCATTCGGCCAACCAGCGCACACCGGATCCGCGAACCTTTCGCAAACATGTCGTCTCCAGTTCGGCGGTCGCTGCTGGTCAGCGGCACGCCGGACATGGGAGACGTCGGGAAGAGCACGGCCGCTGTGCCCCGACGTTTGCTCTCGACAGATAACAGCCTAAACATTTCCTTCCGAGAAGAAACAGAATCCGGACACCGGACTGACATGTAGCCCCTCTAAACCTACGAGGCATATGGCTTGAGATTTCGTGGTTCCCCGAAAATCAGAGAGGTGGGACATGGCTGCTAGCATGACAAAATCTGTTATCGCTTTGTTGGAAAAGGTTAACGGGAGTTCAAGAGGTAGACTAGCTGTACATTATTCCGCTCACATTCGATGCTTTCGATGTGGAGTCGATGAAGTCGATTAATTGGAATGAGGATGATGATCATACCGTGCCGTGGCTGTCTTATTTTTTTATAATTGGGCAGTGCCGAAGTGAGTTTGTACGCAGCCAAAATACATAAGTATAGAAACAAAAATTTACCTCACTTTTTATGCGTTCTTCACCACCAAGCCTTCAGCTTCCTCTGAAAGCTCATGTGCGCTATGCAGCGTTCCACTACGACCATTGCAAGTACACGCGTGCATTTTTGGGCATCATCAAAAGGCGCCATGGCAAACCGCTTGTGTGGAACCCATGACAAGTTAACATAGAGCTATATCTTGAACACTCGGTGAGAAAGCCGGCGAGAGCGCCGACTGGCCAGCGCCGCATTTGACCTTGGAGCTGAGCAATAGTGGCGGTCGGCGATGTCGCCGACTTTCTGCGCCGAGTGTCCACCTTAGAGCCCCGGGACCAACGTCCGGACATACGTGCAGCTAAGGTTCGCAATACGCATTCTGACAGACTTACATTTGGCTGTTCTCGCACCAACAAGAAACAGTGCCGAGAAGACATTCGTGGCAGGGCTATGTCGTGCTGGGTGCGCCCCATAAATCCTCCGCGATAATTGCAGAAATACAGTGTTCATTACTGGCTTACCCGAGCCAATGCGCTCTTAACACCGTTGTTACAGGGGCACACTTAACTCTAGTTACGCTTAGCCACAGTTGCCACACTATACTTTTGGACGACGTTCTGTGGCTATGCAGTCAAAGCTATGGGAAGGAGCACTTGCGCTTACGCATGTTGTTGTTGTTGCTGCTGTTGTTCTTGAGTTGTTGGCGCTTTCCCGAGAAGAGGATTGACTAAGGATCAGTTTTTTATAATAAAGAACACGAGTCACTGATACACTAATTTTTTTTATATATAAACATTTTACCTTGATAGTGAATGGCCCTAGCATCGTAAGCACTTGGATGCTACAATGTAATTCTGGATAGTTGAACGGAAAGCGCTATGTGTTGAGCAAAGAAAAGTCTTACCAAACGAAAGATTGTTCCCCATAATGAAAGGAATACCCAGCACTGAGAATGGTTGCACCATATAATGGTGGCGCTGGCGCATAAATTGGCGGCAAGATAAGAAGTAGTGCTCAATAGTTTCACAGTACGGGCAAAGGGATGTAGCCGAAAAGAAAATTTTGCGTGAGCAGAAATTGAGGTCCAGATCCCACACAGCATGCGTGTCGGTGCTTCCTCACGTTGTCGGGACTTAACAACAATCAGTTTTCCAGAAGTATTTTAGATGCCCGTAATCAGCCATAGTGTATAGAATTTCATTTTGGTCGTGTGAAGAGATGGGACAGCATCAAGAACAGTCTAACGAAGATTGCGCCCAGCGGCCTCATTTTCAGGTACTCCAAAATGGCTGGGTACCCAAACTAAATGTTAAGTCAGTAATGTGCGTCTGCACAAGCACACGGAAGTGTGCACGCGCACTCTTCACTATTTCTGAATGGTGAAGCGTAACTGCAGTACGCTTCACCACGGTCGCCGCTCTATATATACTCTCGGACAGCTATACTTCGTTTCACCTTATGTGCGAGCGAAGGCAAAACTGGAAACGCGAGCACGGAAGCTCCGTGCGTTCAGGCTTTGCTCGAGCGCGCGAGCTGGGGAGAAATGCAAAAAGCGCTGGTCTCGCGCTTCTAGCTTTGGCTTCGCTCGCAGATAAAGTGAAACGAAGTATAGTTCCGACGTGAAGAGTGCGCCCACGCAGTTCTGGTGGGCGCTCAAGATGCGCAAGCGCACGTGCGCCTATAGCTTTGACTGCGTAAGTACAGAACGTTGTCCGAAATTGTGGTAACTGTGGCTTAGCAAAACTGCAGTCAAGTGTATTCATGTAACAAGGGTATAAAACAGTATTGTACTGAACTGTTTTACAGTTATCTTAGAGCTTGCCGAACAGTCCGTCTTTTCTTTATTATTATTCTTTCGATAGAGAAGCGTTTCAGGCACGTGGGTCGAAAGCTCTCGCTGCAGAACCCAGGAATCCCGGGTTCAATATCCACCCCTGCCCGTTTCGATCTGGATGAGCATCGTACAGGCGCGCGGTCCTCCATCATTACTGCGTGACGCATGTTAAAGAGACCAGTCTGGCAGTGGTACTATACTGGCAAAGTTTCCCATCTACAGCAGTAACGCCAGACGCTCATTAGGGCTGCCTAACTTCCCGTTTTATTTATATTTCATGTCTACTCCTGCCTTTCTACCCTTTTTTATCTAGGATTTATTTAGGGCGACGCCCAGGAGATCGCAGCTCCTATGAAATCTCCAACGTCCGGTGTCGCTAAGCCTCCTTGCCGTCCCCTGCTCCGTACATGCAGGTGAACCGACCACTGGCGATGAAGAAGGACAGCATCCAGACCAGGAAGCGCAAGCCGAAGAACTCTTCTTCGGGCTCCGGGTCTTCTGGAGTCAAGGGGCTGGAGAACCCAGGGTCTGTGGGCGGCGTCAGCGGACTGGGCCTGTCTCTCAGCTCCGGAGGTGTCCTTGTTGGCAGCGGATCCCTGGAGGAACGCCAGCCGCAGCACCACCCTGCGCAGCAGCAGGCGCAGATCCATGGCACCACTCGCATCCCAGAACCGTCCTTAGGTGAGGACACGTCTTCTTCAAGTCTTCCAGTTAGCAGGCCACGGCTAGAAAAGACCTGAAGGATAGTGGAGCTGCACTGAAACAATAGTTTAATGAAACTGTAAGGCTGTGTTGATTTCACCATAAAGTGAATGGCAGCGAGTGCTGACTACAGCGACCGACCTACTGCACCACACCTGTTTTTAAAGCTTCCTGTGACTTTAAGATTTAAAAACCAGTTCTGGTGCACTCAGTTGCAACCAAACTCAAGTGAGTAAGCCTGCCGTTACTGAGAAGTCACGCGAATTGAGATACCTACTGGGTATTTGTATTTGCGTCTTCACTTCGCTGCTCTGTCGCTACAAGTAAACTGGGCTTGATAGTTGGAGTCACAGTTGTATACATGCTGCGGTGAGGATGTACATGATACTTTTGCAACCAAAGCGGGATATTACCACATAATGACAAATTTGACAAGGGCGGTGTGGAATGAACCCTGCGGAGGCAGCTGCAAGAGCACTGACTCAGCAAGTGCTGCGTTATGGAACTTAGTTGTGAGACGAAAAGTGTCAAGGTAGAATCCTTTCCGTGGCGTGGCAAGCTCTCGATGAATCGGCAGTAGGCATGACTATCTTCGGTTCGACACGGCTATGGTACAGAAATTATTTCTGTGGCAAAAAGCAAAAAGTTGCGCATTTATAAATTAAAATGTTATAGTTCTCCTTCCAACAAGGCATACCTTGCACGATGTCACACCAACAGCCATTGTGAAGCACTTTGCCGCTGCGCCCGTACCTTCTGCACTTCATATTTTTCACCGCCAAATGTGTTATTTCTGTTAAGTATCAACGATCATGGGAGTTCTTAAAGCCAGAAAATGTGTCATTTGGAGTGCCTTTTGTGCACGGCACCGAAAAACGATCGCTTGATGTGGAATGAGACGCAAGAACAGCAAGGAAACCTTGCATACAAAGTCTTGCGTAGGCGTGGATGTACATTCCGATCATTGTTCTAGGGTACTTACAACTTCTCAAACTCCGCCGTTACCACGTTTTGTTCAGAAGGCTTAGTAGGTCGCTCGCGCGTTGTTCAACTCACCGTGGAAGAGACACCCCCTTGAATGCAGAGTCCCGAGAGCAATTTCCTGGCGTGAGCGGCTACAACCGCCACTCTCTGTTTTTAGACTAGTTCCATGGTGCAGGTTATTTTTTCTTCGTCGTCTTTGTTGGAAAGGTAATATACCCTATTTACACGATCATAAAGGTTCCTTTAGCTAAGGGACCTTTATTCTCTGCGGCCAATCAAGTAACGATCTTCCGCGCGTGGCGTGTGCTCGCGACCCAAAAGCACGGGCTGATTCGCCGATAATAAAGGAACCTATGTTAAAGGTACCTTTATGTTGACCGTGTGAATGGGGTATTAGGGTGGCCGTGTAAACGAAGTATTAGTATTTACTCTAGCCGCAGTTTACACCCTACTTTGGTAAGCCATCTCTTGTTTTTTTTTTGACATAATGCCTATCAAAATCCTCGTACATTCCGCTGCAAAGAAATATGCACGAACGAAAACTGTAGTGAATAGACCATGTTCGAAAACCAGTTTGGCAACTACGTGTACCCTCAGCTTTGAATGAAAAAGTTGAGGGTGCACGCTTCCATTGAAACATTGTTATAACATTGCTACTGGCGACGTGCGCGACCAAAAGCGTCTTTATGATTGTTGCCACGATTTTCAAGAGGCTCCAGAGGCTTAAGTAAGATTATTTTGATTTCATTATTGGAATTAATGTCAGACTATACACTTTGACGGTGTTGCTTTAAGGACGCGATGACTTCAAGCTTAGACCGTGATTTTTCTGCACACTATAGAAATTGTCGCTGGCAATCGATAATCCTAGGCGTGACGTCACCGAAACATCTCGTCGATTGTCTCCATCAATTTGAAACATGGCATCGTGGATGGCCAGTGTGCAAAACTCTCCTCTGGATGTTGCAAACGCTCGGTCGCCCAGCAAAAGAAGCGTGTTTACTCTGTTGTTCTAGTGGTCCACCAGGCTGTGGTGCTTTCTGAAAGAGAAATATCATGTTCAAACATTGAATGAAGGGGCACAAGGTGGTATGGGGTGGTTTTAATTTGCAGGCACTGGAGTTAGTAATAAAACTGAGAGAAATATACATGGGTGACACGAGACATGGATATTGTTTAGCTATTTAAGACTTTGTTTTGCTATTTGTACATAAGTGTTTAGCTACTTGTACATAAGAGATTGTTTTGCTTTTTGTTCATGAAAGAGTGTTCAGCTATTTGTAAATAAACAGTGTTTATCTATTGTACATAAGAGAGTGTTTAGCTATTTGTACATAAGAGATTGTTTAGCAATCTGTGCATAAGAGAGTATTGAGATAAATTTGTACACAAAAGATGAAGGACGAACTAGAAAACTTGGATCGAAAATTTAGCGGCCGTGGAAATACGCATCAGAAAATACCAGTATATATATATATATATATGTATATATATATATATATATATATATATATATATATATAAAAACAGAAAAGCTAACGCAGCAACAGAGGAAAATATCGTAGGGGAGTAGGCGGACTAAATCAGCTTCGCGGGCATATTAAGTGTTAAGGAAAACTCATGACTTCTTTTCTTAATAAAATAAATAAAATTTCTTTGATTTAAACCAGATGTATGTGGTCTCATTCAGATTAATTTGATTTAAATAACTGTATCAAGAAACTACTAATTCTTTACCACTAGATACAATTTTAACATGTCATATTGATTGATAAATTCGTGTCATCACTGATAACAATGCGGAAGAAATGAATTACTGTAAATATAAAGTGCAGCTTCATTCAAAGTTTTTGTGATGTAATATCTGCTGTACTAAAACAAAGACAGCTTTATTTTTTTTTAGTTGGATAAAAAGCTTTACTTGATTTTTCTCTCGCGTTCTGACTCGGTTGCAAACGGACATTACTTTTCTATTCTTCGTTTCACCTTAAAAGCGATTTCCAAGGTGCACCAATTTATGTACTTTGTGTAAATGCCTCTTGGAATGTATTCCTGACGTTTATAACATATAAAAAACGCGTTCAGCGTTCAACCCCTCAACTTGCAGTCAGAACAAGCGGACACGTGATCTGAATCCGATTCTATGCCACCCATGTTTATCATAGCCACGTGCTGGGGTTGGCAAAGCACAGGCGTTGAGCTTGCAGGCATTGTTAACGTTAGGGCGCCGCTAAGGAATAGGGGCTCACCACTGCGCATCCGCCGAACCCAAGCCATGTCTTGGGTCTCATGGGTTAGCGGTCGCCCCATTCGCGAGACCCCTAAAGCAAACAAACATGGCGACGTCTTTCATCGCTCGCTTCAGAACAAAAGCTGCACTATTCATATTAAGCACGTTCGTCGGCAGTGAATGGTGCAGAAGGAGTAAGCATATAAAGGCTTGATTGCCCCGCGTTTTCTTTGAGATAAAAAAAAAAAAACACGTACACGAGCCCCGCGATCCAATCGGAGGGACGTAGTGAAACACGTGCGGCTTTCCGAGGAGTATACGCCGATGGTAGGTTGTTACTTCGATCACTCAAGCGTTCTGGTTGGCTGGATAATGTAGAAGCTTTTGCCGTCTGCCAAGATGTGCTCAAAGGGAGCGTACCCTCAAATTTATCTACCGGGTGAGTCGAAAGGGGTCGAAGGCTTTTTGAAGGAAGCGCATGAATCGGTTTCTCAACGTATCGTGCTAGGATTTACTACACAGGTGCCCGAAGGTGGTGGAAGCGAGATTGACTCGCCCCAGTAAAAAAAATCAAAAATTATGTTTTTCCTATACTTTGCATGTACACTTAAAATATTTTGTCACTGTGGCGCTTATTTGGGCCAAATGAAGTGAAGAATAGTTAAGCCTATTGTATTTTCCTTTCATTTCACCCATTTTTCAATCGTAAAAAAACTCCAGAATAGCCCAGAACTATTTTCTTATGATTTGGAGAGAAAAGGCTCAGCGATAATTTTTCCATAGACAAAACCAGTGTTTATTTTCTTTCTTTAGACTCCGGATGTTTCATGTACCCATACCCTCAATTAATGAATGCACCACCTTTGTGCATCAATGTAGTAAATCCCAGCGCGATAAGTTAACAAACCGATTTAAGTCAAGAACCTTTCCCACAGCCATCGACCCCTTTGACTCACCCGGTACAATGATGAACGCTTTGGGTGCACTTCCATAGCTTGAAGAGGTTAAAGCCTTGGAAGGCCTAATCCTGCATGCCTGCTCGTTCTCTACAAGCAGTTTTTCTTGGGTTTGATCAATCCCAGCCGTGAAGATATCTGACGTTTAAAACTGCTTTGTGAACACGAGGGAATCGCCACAACACGACCAACGAGATGCAATAGGTGAAACAATAGCATGAATCATGCCGGCCTCGAGATGCGTTATCCTATCGTCAGGGACGTTTAGTTATTTCAGGTCAAGCTTTTGCTTGACCTGAAATGCGTCACAAATTGTTAGTAACGCGTTTTTTTTTTTGTTTTTTTTTTTCATTGTTAACTCATTTGAAATTTATCTAGGTACACTATCGGGTTATGCCCATGAAATGACAGCGCCATTTAGCGTCCTGCTTCTATTAAACCCTAAAATGTGTGTCTCGACTGACGACACTTCTGTTCCGCTTACGCAGCCGACATGAACGGCCTGCTGAACAAGAACGGTCCGCTGCCGCACATCAGCCTGGGTCTGCCGTTCAGCTTCAGCCAGGCGTCTCTGACCTCCAGTGGTGTGCCTCTGTCTACTAGTCACACAGTCAGCAGCAATGCCCGGATACCCTCCGTCATGACCTTGTCGTCCCTGGTCGCCTATGGTGCCAACCCGCTCCGGCCATCGGGACACTACGCTTCGTCGGCAATTGTAACCTCACCGACGCTCAGTGCGCTCGAATCGCCGCAAGCCACTGACCAGAGGACGGCCAGTCTGATGACACTCAGCTCGTAAATGTCGTATCAGCCAACACTTCTTCATAATGTACAGTGTTGAAGGGGAAAAAAAAAACACTCGGCGTAGTTTTTGTAGCTCTTGTAGCTCATCTAGCTCTCGTGTGTCGCCGACGCTCCGCACGTTCAAGCCGGCTCAAGCCGCTGACGAGAAGACCTCCAGCATGATGACTCTCAGTTCGTGGATGTCCTAGCAGCCAGCCCCTTTTCGTAATGCACAGTGTTCAAGAAAAAAAAAAGAAAACACGCTGTAAGTTCAGAGATTGTGTCCTCTAGGTAATCGTCTTAGGCGGCATTACCAGTCTCGATGCGTACTGTCCAATGTTACCGTTAGACTTCAGGACAACCGTGGGACAAGCATTTCTGCCGTTGCTGCGGTCCGCTTCCGGCTTCAAGTCGAAAAACAACGGGTCAGAAACTACTGTAAATGCATGAAGCTTGATTAAAAAATTACACAAGCGCACAAAAAAAAAAGAGAAGAAAATAGGACACTCTGCGTTTTTATGAGAACGACCAATTAAGTAGATCTCTTGCATCTCCATGTAGCCACCCGATTTAGGGTATGCCACGACCCGCAGCTGGATGATGCCTCGCTATTGCAAGTCTCTGCTGGTGTGGTTTGTATTTGAACGTGCACAGACACGACATCTGGGTGCTGGTCACAGTGCAGTGGCGTATGTCATCTTTTGTCCGAGGCACATGCGTCATAGGGGCACTGGGCTCAAATGGACAGCCTGGAACAACTCTAATGTCCAGTTCATTATTCGAGGACTTAGATTACAGAGTACCTTAAATAATAATAAAAAGCTCACAATCAAACATTTTCGCCTTTTTTTATGCTTATTACGGGTGTTCGCGTAATTCAATTTTCGTCGTTATTTCTTGCGTCTGCTCGAGCGAGTATTTTTGTCGATCAGGGGTCAGAACTGATTCGGCGTAAATGTTGCCAAAGAGTTCACCAAAAATATTTTTTCTTTGTGCAACCGATGTTTGGGTACTTGTGTCAACGAATAAAAATGTATTTGGGTGAATGAGTCGCGCGAGCTTTTTGTTTTGTGTATATAAATCTAATACTCAATCGCTCTTTATTTTCCAATTATGACTCACATGAATGTTGTTTGTTGCTCATGAAATTTGATAGTTTACAAATTTCTCCTCCTAGCGCTTTCCGCAGGGATTCGATGTGTAGTAGGATGTTTTAAAAACGAAGTAAAACTCTGTGCAAATAACTACCACGACAGAAGTGACTCAACGAAGTGAGCGCCCTCTGTTATTTTGCTGTTTTTCTTCTGTATAGTCTCCGCGACGTGATCTACATGTCTGCCTAATTTTCCTCAAAATGCACGAGAAAGACGCCGAAAGTACGCCGTAATTGTGACGAAAAAACGGAAATAAAAATAGTCATACATTTTCAAGTCTCCAAAGCCACGGCCTCTGCTGGGGTTCCGACTTCGTTTGTTTTTCATATCTTTCTCTTTCCTTTCGCGCTCTACTGTTTTTTTTTTTTTTTTCATTATTAATCTCACCAGCCAGTTTGACTACGCCACCGCTGCCGCAATGCATCGAGGGAACTTTAGTCTTTCTGCACGCGCGACAACGTCGCTGGGGCTCTGCGCGCGTAAAGCACGAGATGGCACGAGCCCCCGCATGCACGGCTGTCTGCCTCCCGTGAACTAGTAAAGTTATGGCGGCGTCATGCATGCGCCGAACGCTTAGGGAGATCGGTCTATTGCTTTTGTTCCTGCAAATGCAAATTCGCAGTTGCATCTTTCGTATAAAATTAATTGAGGAACGTTTACTGCACTATATGCAAATTTAAGTTGATATAGGTACCTAGATTACAACCACGTCCTTTTGGTGACGAATGTAATTCCTTTCCCGATCATCCAAGCCCTAAGGTACTTTGCCTGCCATGCCTCAGTCGAATTGTCCTTTGATGCTAATATTCCTTTATTAGTCATCGAGAGTCTTTTCTTTCTTCATTTTTTTATCAAGTTTCTCGCATATCTGGGTTTCTGGCAAAGCTTTTCGGAACATATATCGAGCCAAGGCCTCCTTATCATGAATGGGCACCTAATTTGCTTAGTGAATGACTATCATAAGCTCGAAGTTCGCATTGTATCTTGGTCAGGGTTGCCTCATCCGCACGAGAGCGCCATCGTCTGCTCACAATTTGTCGTCTGCAATTTCGCCCGTGAGATTAGAGGCGGGAAAAGGCAAGGAGCCACTACGCTGTGTAATTTTCCACCTGTTTGTCTTTGTATAGTAACGATATGGTGGCACATTAGCTTATACTAAAATGTACAGAGATGGACGGTGGGGCTCAGAGCAAAGATTGAACGGTGTTTCTATAGACTGTTTACATACCATGCTTGCTTGTTTCTCCCTTTTTTTCTTGTATCATCTCATAAAAGCATCTTGCTCAGTGGCAATTTTTTTTTTTTTTGACGTACCATGTTGGAGGAGTGCCTTGAACTGGTGAAATTAAAGTACAAACTGTGGCGCAATTGAAAGCGCTTACAAATACCTCTTTTCACTAGGACCAAACTTGTATAATAAAAAAAAAAAAACACTGGCCGTCGTTGCAATCTTTACGCAAAATAAAGTGTCTCACTTGAGTCAAGAACGTTGTTTGATCTACTGAAGACAACTTTCCTATATTTTTAAGCTAAAACGAAGTATATATACAATGTACTAGAATACGGGGTAGTGCTTGGACCGCCGCGGCTCGGCAATGGAAGTTCGTTAGGCGGCGCGTTTAGACAACTATCGCTTCGGTGCAGTCGTCACGTTAGGAGAAAGTCACTGCCACCCGCCATGGTCAGCGAATATTGTGTCAGGCGTCCGCCACCGTTTGCAACGCGCCGACACCTCCCTTTCGACACCTGACCCCGCCCTCTGCGCGTGGATTACGGGCGGGAGCGTAATCACGTGGCGAAAGAAAGACTTATGACTGGTCCAACAAAAGTGTAGCTTCCACCGCAGTCTCTGCTTAAATACATGTGTGCGTGACTGCTGAGCGTGTGCTGATGGCAAGCTTCTACAGTTATTTTGCAACGTGCATTCCACACCATCCAGATAGCTGGTCTTGGCAGCTTATTAATGTGAGCTCGTTCTGAGCATGCGCTCTAAACAATACCCACAAATATGGCGTCTAGCGAATATGTCCCCTATTTTAGTACACTGTAGTCAGTGCTGGGAAGTTCTTTAAAGGGATACTGAACGAAAGAATTTAGTGTCCATAATAAGTGGCGCACGTTCTTTCCACGAGCCAGCAGCCGCCGGTGTGCTCGAGCACACGCAACGAAAATGACGTCAAAGAACTCCATTCGCGCTTAAGAGGACAGTGAAATGCATGGGCTTCGGGCCGAAGGAGAATAAAGACAGGCTTTTCATCTCTACAAGTGAAAGCTACGAGCTTGTTAGACCAATTAATCGCTTACCTTTTCCACCAGACACCACTGTGTAGATGAAAAACTTGTCTTTATTTTCCTTCGGCCCGAAGCCCATACATTTCACTGTCATCCTAACCGCGAATGGAGGTCTTTTACGTCATTTTTGTTGCGTGTGCTCGCGCACAGCGGCAGCTGCTGGCTCGTGGAAAGAACGTGCGCCACTTATTATGGACACTAAATTCCTTAGTTCAGTATCCCTTTAAAGGGAAACTGAAGCGGTTCTGTATTTAAGAAAAAACACTTCAATTGCCTTCATTCCGCCTCCAGGATCACGAATATCGAGATTATTTTTCAACTCGGTGCACGGAGGCTTCAGAAATTAATTTTTTAAAGTACCGCCGAAGCCCCTCCTTTCTGGGGCGTGACGTCACACTAGGAGTTTTTTTGGAATCTCCGCTCTCGTGCATCTTCAGCGCCTGTCAAAGCTATGCACGCGCACTCTTGCTATTTTCAAAAAGGTCCGAACGAGACGTCACGGCTGGGGTCAGTGCGGAAAAATATACCTGTCAAGCTTGCAATTGCACGCGCTGCCCACACGTGCGGCACGCGCTTGGCGGCCCAAAGATCCTAGTATGACGTCACGACTGGTCGGAGGTTTTTCGTATTTCCTCGCGTTTAGGTGCATGTTCGGGAAAAATGAATGTGATATTCAGATTCACGGGATAGAAATACGCCAGAATTCACCTCTAACTCGTTTTTTTCAAGAAGTGTTTCAGCTTCGCACTACTTCAGGTAGGTTTAGAAAACTGGTGCTTGAAGTACATTTGATGAGTATGCAGTTCTATTCCGAGTATAACTCGCTTGAGGAGCGCATACAGTTACTCTCCTCCACCATTTGGTTGATCGGGTAATCGCTAGAGTCACTGCATCTGCGTGGGGCCACGCGCTCGTCTGGTTCATTTCGTTTCGTTGAGCACCGTACATTCCCCAAATTTGGCCTTGTTGCTTGGAGAGGCACGGGGACGAGCGCGTTGATGAGGCAGTGCCTTCTTGAGCTCGGTGAAATTAAGCTATTTCAAGGACCACGCACTCGCGTCCTTGACATTACCAGTATTATACCCCCCCCCCCCCAAACTTCTGAGGTCATATTCACCTACCTCTAAGGAAAACAAAAAACATTTTATGTGGAAACGCGCTATCGTCTTTCGAGACGCATTTCTTTGAGTGAAGTAATGAGGGCTATTAGACCGAAGTACCTTATAACCCTTTCATGGGTGACTTTTTTGTAAACCCCGTGGTAAACCCTTTTTTTTTTGCTTTTTGTATGAAAGTATTTTATTAAGAGCTTTATGCCAAGTTCAGATTTTTTCCCGCAAAGCACACAAAAGATACCAGGCTGGAAATACGCTTCCCATGACCCAGGAGCTACTAAACAAATAATCAATTAATTTTATTGTTGAAGAGAGATACCGCAGGAGCTGAAGATCACTTTTCTGCAACTCAATTTACTATTTCCTTTCTCGAAGTCGTCTATAAACGAAAATATTCGTTTCTAGGACTAAAGCTCCGAAAGCTGCGTGGGAGACAGTTTCTCCTAGGCCACGGCGACTATACTTCCCACTTCGACAAATACAGAGAAAGTTGCTTGCGGCGCACGTGCTTCCAAATTACTCATATTCATTCGATTACTCAGAGACACCTGATCAGTAAGTTCGAAGTTTATATACCTTGTACAGCTCTGATCATCACCAGATCCCAAAAGCCAGCCCCACCAGTACAAAGGCCTACGGACGCTGTGCGCGGAAATGCATCGGAAAAGCAGAGCTTTGTTTTTTGCACCGCTTGATAGCTCCAGCATATTTTTTTCTTGTTTGACATTTCTTCCGCTAGATGGCAGCACAGTACAATGGTGAGAATTCGCCTTCCCCTGAGCCCAGTTAAAGAGCCTCTGACACGCCAAAAAAAAAAAAAATTTTTTTTCATGCTAAACGTTGCAATGGCATATCAGGACATTACAAAAAAAAAAATTTTCACTATAGAGTTGCGTAGTTTTTTTATAAAACATAGAAATACGAGGCCCAATTCAAAGTTCCCGCCGTGCACTGTGACGTAACAGTGTACCGCAAGGTGTCGGGGCGGTCAGAAGGGAGGCATCGCCGGAAGTCACGTGAGTTGTATCCCTCCTCGTGCTTACCGCGAGCGCGTGTAATATTTTTTTAATATTTTTGTTTTTCTCCGCACCTCCACGAGCGATCCAAGCAGACAAGGTTTCTTTTATTTGCTTTTCATCGCTTAATGTTGCTGTAAAGGTAGAAGAAGCGGAGTCAGTGAATTGACGTGATCAACTACAATGCCTAGAAGGTGCTGTGTGAGGGACTGTCCCGGTATTTCAGCAACTGAAGAAGAGATCACACTGCATGCATTTCTGAGAGACATACATCGGCCGCATGAGCACCTAGTAAACAAGTTCTACTCATGCTCTAGACAAAATACGTACTTTGTGCTCGACGTTTACTTGTACTTGGTTCACTCACCAGTTCGTATTCTTTAGACGGCAGGCATCTACAGCCTGGAGAGTATCCGATGATTCAACGACCTCGGTGTCTCAACCTTCAGCAATGCGATCGGGCGTGTCTTATGCTAGCAATCCTAATTTCTGCGAGCGTTCTAAATTTTTTTTTCAAAACTTTATAGCTTGTTTTGCGCCCAGTATAGCCCTGTATTATCGGATTGACGGCATGCACTCGCACACTGGCTTGTACTCGCAACGCTTTCATCATTGACCTCCATCACGTCGATCCACTGACTCTTCGTCCTCAAATTTTACAGCACGCAAACTAACCAACGGTGCAGGGATAAAGAGCTAGTGGAACTGAAACTTCGTTTTCTACGATCGCTCGTACGAAGAGCAGAATAATAAAAAGAAAAAAGTCTTAGGCACGGTCGCGGAGAGCTCGAGGAGTGAAACTCACGCGACTTCCGGTTAACCCACGTTTAGTGACGTAGCTCGATGCCTCCTTTCTGACCGCCCCGACACCTTGCGGTACACTGTTACGTCACAGTGCACGGCGGGAACTTTGAATTGGGCCTCGTATTTCTATTTTTTATAAAAAAACTACGCAACTCTATAGTGAAACAATTTTTTTGTAATGTCCTGATATGCCATTGCAACGTTTAGCGTGAAAAAAAAAATATTTTTTTTGGCGTGTCAGAGGCCCTTTAAGGACCGACCGACCAGTTCGCGCTTTCCACTTTTCTCTCCTTTCCTCCTCTCCCCCTCTCCCCTGTCCACCGTTGCCTGTTTCCTCCTCCCCCATGGTGAGGAGGATCTTCTGCTTTGCAGAATCTCGAGTCTGGTCGTCGGCGTTTAGGCGCAATCCAGACCAATGCGTTTTTGTGCGCGCGTATACGCCGTGCGCTTCCTGGAAATTGCGCATTTCGGGACGTTTTTGCTGTTTCCCGGGGCACTTTCTGAGTCAAAACCATGCGCATTGATTAGGATAGTGCGCCTTCGGGCGAGTGGAGAGCATCTGCCCCAGACGGCGAAGAAACGCGGAGCCGGAACTAGTTCCCTCCACCGATCGGCCGGGAGAGGAGCGCCCTACTACGTCCCAGCGCGTTTTCGTGCGCCTTCAGAAAAATACGCAATTTCCGGGAAGCGCGCACAAAAACGCGTAGGTTTGGATCGCGCTTTCGGATCACCGCCCATGAAAGGGATAAGTAGATTGTGTTGCATAGTTCGATAGCGATAGTAAAACAACTACTCTGTGGCCACTTGACCTTATACAATATTTGCTGCCCTTTTCGAAAATAACTGATCCACCCTTGATAACCCTTAAAGGGGCCCTGCAAGGACTTTTTACTGGTATTTAATTTGCACCGAACCTGAGTGCACTGAACGTAATATTCTTTTCTCGAATTAAGGCAAATTAAAATTACAAAAACAAGCAGAAAATAAGCTCCTTCATGGCGTCCTTGGTCGCTTGGGTAGCTGTGAACTAGAGGAGGGCTAGTGAGCTCAGCGGGCGCTCACGGCTGCCGCACTCCGTGTCGACGGCTAGACAGGGCGCCCCTAAAGCATGTTCTGGATAGGCTGTATGACGGGCAGCCTTTGTTTGCATTTGCTGCGCGATTAAACACTAATTCGACATGACACTTCATTGGCCACAAACGACAACAAACACGGGGTAAATATTAGTTCAGAACGGAAGCCACTTCGCGCTGCCATTCCGCCAAACGGCCAAACCGCAAGACAAAGCTGCTCGCCGAAGGCCTTCGGAACGCTCGGAACCGGTCGGATTCCCGAGGCCGTATACGACCGCAGCGCTGTCGCATATATCCGGGACCTTTCTACGCTCGCCTCTCGGTGCCTCATCCCACTACCCTTTTCTAGTATGCGCTGTCTTTTGCATCGCTTGGTGGCGGGTATATATATATATATATATATATATATATATATATATATATATATATATATATATATATATATATATATATATATATATCCCATTCGCGAATCGCCTAAAAACGCGTAAAATACATCCCGCGAACAATTCGGGCAATATGTGAACGCTACGGAAGCTACACTCGATTCGCGAAAATTAGAACCCGCGAATAATTTCAGATTTTCAGCTTTGGCGCGATTCGCGAAAATTTGAGCCCACGAAAATTATGTCGTTTACAGTATATATTTCTTTTTTCGGTACTTTATAAACTGCGTTTGTTTCTTTTCTGATCTAAAACACTGTACACAAACTACTTTCATAAATAATTGAAACGGTTCGCGCCACTTATATTTTGTTTTTCGACTAAGAAGGTTTCAGCGGCTCTGACCAGTAGTAAGGCCAGGACCAAAGACTTCGCATATCGCGCGCTTTCGGCACCGCGGGTCGCCCCCGTAGTTGGAGGAGGTTTCCGCGTCGTCCGGTTAAAATATGACGCACTGATATTTAGTTACTCTTTTCGTACCCGCTGGCTTGCCCGAACCCCAAGAGACGTGGAAACCGCAAAGAAGTTAGACGCTTAAATATGATTGCAGGGCACCTTTAAAGCAATGCATACTAGTAAAAAAAAAACCTATAGGGGACGAAAGGCATAATGAAATATTGTGTTAATAAGTACTTGACTACTTATCAGTTGCGAGCTAACACTTACAAGTTCGATGGCTTGGAGGTAACAAGCTTCTGGAGGCGACATGAAGCCCCCAGAGATGAAGCTGGGGAAGACTTTCTCTTTGAAGGGATACACCCAGTGGCGTCACTAAGGTCAGCGGCACCCGGAGCGGCGGCTCGCCGTGACCCCCCCCCCCCCCCCCCCCCCCCCCCCCCCGCACCACCCTGAGCGCTGCACTGGGGCAACACCACATGGAGGAGGAGGCCAGAACACGCCTCCAGTGACGTCACGGCAGCTGAGCTGAAGGCTTCGCGCAAAGCTTTTACGTCGTAGAAACACGGGTTTTCAATCTATTCATTTTTTTTTTATGAGCGGACATGAGAGCCGTGAACGCCGAGTTATTTAAAGAGCAAATTTTAAAACGCAGGAAAATTATTACGACCTACAATTATTGTGGTGAAATACAAGAAAGTGAAATCTAAATTTTTTTAAGCGAAAAACTGGGTGGTGTAGACTTATCTCTGAACGACATGGGAGGTGTATAAAAAAAGAATATCTGTGAAATGGCAATATTCGAACTAGTGAGACCGGGTAAAATTAACTACAATAACAATCGGGTAAACGATGCAGAGGCATTCATTTCACTTCATTTCATTTCATTTTATTCACCTCAAAGGCGTCCGATGACACATTACATGAGGGGGGATTCAAAGATCAGACAAAAAAGTAATTGAACATAAAAAATAGACACCAACAAGTAAAAATCACACACACAGACACACACACACACAAGCACACACACACACGCAAACACACACAAACGCTTATTAGCATGTTATTGTTATGATGCAGTTTTACAAATCAAGGTTCACAGTTACACAAATTGATGCACTTGTTTTTAAATGAAATGGGGTTGTGCTCAGTTACTATATGGTCGGGTAGTTTGTTCCAGTCATTAATGCAAAGTACTAAGGGTGAAAAGAGGGAAGTGGTTGTACGGCACTGAAATGGGCTATTTTTCGTCTTCTTTCAATAAGAGGAAGATTTATGTTAGTTTTTAAAGCGGAGACACTAGTTTCGGATGAATAATCACTGCATATAAATCTGGCTGCTTTGTTCTGAAGATTCGAGCCTCGAGATTAGGTAAGTTATGTGTAAATTCCAAATTATGTTTGCGTATTCTAATTTTGGGAGGATAAATGTTTTGTACGCAAGTATTGTTTCAATGGGAGCTAGATATAATGTTCGTCTAATGAAACCAAGTGTTTTTAGTGCGCTATTTGTTATTTGCTCGATGTGGTAGTTCCATGATAATGTGTCTGTAAAATGAACACCCAAATACTTGTACGATGATGAGTGTTCTAGTGGTTGTGAAAGTAATGAGTACTAGGTTAGTGTTTTAGTGGAGGATTTAGTCACGGACATCTGTTTGCATTTACGAATGTTAATGTTCATCTGCCATATGGAACACCATGATGATATCGTATCTAAATCGTCTTAGACAATATTTGTGATTATTAGGTTTATTATTTCCCTGGTTATAACTCAATCATCAACGAACAGTCTAATTGTCGAATTAATTGATGATGGTCATTGATATATATTAGAAACAATAGAGGCTCAAGTACACCACCCTTAGGGACGCCTGATGCAACAGTAACGGGACCCGAAATGCCAGACAAGTATTTATTCATTCAAAATACCCCTAAAGGCCCTCTGTATGAGGGTATTACATGTGTGTGTGTGTGTGGGGGGGGGGGGGGGGGGCAAGAAAATACATTATAGTACGCAGAAAAAACAAAAAGTATGCAAAGACAATATGAGAACAAGGAATAAAAAAGAATTCTAAGTATTAGTGAAACTGCGCACGAGCTCTTAGAAGTTAGACATATCTAGTTCAGTTGCAATGTGAGCCGGTAGGTTATTCCAGTCGATTATGATTCGTGGTATGAATGATCGTGCGTAACTAGATGAGTGGCATGTGATGCGCGTTACTTTGAATGAATGATCGCGACGTGGAATGATAATGGAAAGATAATGGAAAGGAAATAAAAGTAATAACGTTCTAAAATTGTGATCTGCTGGTCTCTTGGGTTCTCAGATATCGTAGTTTGAAAAATGTATTGCAGATATTTTGACAAACCTTTCTTAGACCTGTGATATATCTGTACAGGTTCAGCTATTCAACGCACTCTCTGCCTGTTCAAATATATAGTACTTGTTTTGCAGCAACCTATCTGGTTGCTACATTGAAAAAAACACCTGTCCTGTTTCTTGGGAATGTCATAATGCGAAAACTTTATCTTTGCAACAAAAATACCGTAAAACCTGAGCGTTGTCTCATACGCTGATGTACTTCGACTAGACAATACAGTCTGCGAAACAACACAGGTATGTTAGGGAGGCTAAAAACAAGTTTTGTACGCAAACGGAAGTGGGCATGGGAGCTTCATATTCGAAGTTGCTTTCATTTACAATACAGAAGAGAGTCGTAAATAATAAATTGGTCACCTTTGAGCACTGCGAAACGAAACTCCTAGTATCCATAGAATCCGAAAATATCCGTCTTCAAAAAAAAAAAAAAAAATTATACGCATGCATCTTAGATGATGTAGATTTTGCGACACCGAGACACACAATATCTCTACAGCATGTCGGCATTTACACTGTAGCACTACAAGGCATACCTCGGCAAACCTCACTCATGAGGGCCCTCACTCACCCTCACTCACACTCATCTTCAGAGGTGAGGTGACGGTGAGTGAGCTTCTGAACCAGGAAAAGTCATGAATGTGAGGGTGAGTGACGGCCGTGAGGGCGGTGAGGGCTGTGAGGACCGTGAGTGCGTGAGGGGCGTGAGGGGTGTGAGGGCCATGAGTGCGTGAGGGGCGTGAGGGCGGTGAGTGCGTGAGGGGTATGAGGGCCGTGAGGGCGGTGAGTGCGTAAGGGGTGTGAGCACCATGAGTGCGTGAGGGGCGTGAGGGCGGTGAGTGTGTGAGTGGCATGAGGGCCATGAGTGCGTGAGGGGAGTGAGAGCTATGAGTGCGTGAGGGCAGTGAGTGCGTGAGGGGTGTGAGGGCCATGAGTGCGTGAGGGGCGTGAGAGCGGTGAGTGCGTGAGGCCCTCTTCAGACGGAGCAACGTTCTCAGCAATTTTGGTGTAGCTGGGGGGCTGTTCCCTATCTTTCCGTAGATCGACACGAATTGCTGAGATCGGGTCCGGCTCGAAACAAGCGAGCAACTCGGAGCAATTCGAAGACGTTTGAAGCGGCTGCATCCAATCAGGGACGCGATATCTTCGCGTAATACCTCAGGCCGGTGATGATGACAACAAAAGACTTGGTTCTAGTTTGAAATTAATCGTTTTTGGAAATAAACTGTTTCAGAAAGATGCATAAGTATTCTCAACGAGATTTAAATGCATAAAAACACGTTTATAGCGCGTAATTGTGTGTCGAAATAGTGCAAGAAATATAAAATTTTATGATGATGCATGGCAATTGCAGCAATTGGCTGCTGCGTGTGAACGCGGGCGGCCCCCGTGTTGCTGGTGTTGCGACGTCAAGTTTCGGGCAAAATTGCCCCGTCTGAAGTGGGCCTAGTGGCGTGAGGGCCATGAGGGCGTGAGGGGCGTGAGGGGTATGAGTGCGTGAGGTCCGTGAGGGCGATAAGTGCGTGAGGTTCATAGGGGCGTGAGGGCTATAAGTGCGTGAGGGCCGTGAGGGCGGTGAGTTCGTGAGGGGCGTGAGGGCCATGAGAGCATGAGGGCGGTGAGTGCGTGAGGGGTGTGAGGGCCATGAGTGCGTGAGGGGCGTGATGGTTATGAGTGCGTGAGGGTGGTGAGTGGGTGAGGGGCGTGAGGGCTATGAGTGCGTGAGGGCCGTGAGTGCGTGAGGGCCATGAGTGCGTGAGGGGCGTGAGGGAGGGTGAGTGAAGGGCTGAGGGTGAGTGTGATTGTGAGGATGAGGGTGAGTGAGGGGCTGAAGGTGAGTGAGGGGCTGAAGGTGAGTGTAGCTGTGAGGGTGATAGTGAGTGAGGGGCTTAGGCGAGTGTGGATGTGTGGGGGACGGTGAGTGAGGGCGACCTAAAATGCCGACCTCTGCTACGAGGATACCCAAGAAACTGCTACAAAGGCACTGACTATCTGCACACACACACACACACACACACAGACACACACACACATGCACACACACACACAGATGCACCGACTTCATAGAGCAGTTGCCTTTGAATGAGGACGATGCGCAAGCAACTTGCTGGCCGGACAGGAACTAATTTTTTTAGCCTTGATCCCTTAGCTTCTTTTTGTTTTTAGATGTTGCACTGGCACCCACATTATTGTTGTCATCTTGCAACAAAGGTTTCTCAGTTGAATGTTTTCACTGCAGCCCAACACATGCTTCAGCTCGAACTCAATGGGTTCATCATAACAGTCGTCAGACCTTCATATATGTCTAAGTTCGCTTCTTGACATCCATGACGGTTGGCAGCGACTGTCTTTGATTGCAGAGTTTCAGCTTTCCGTTTTGTTTGTTTGGCATTCTTGTCATTAATTCGAAAATTCGTCTTGCTGCAAAAATGTCACAAGAAAACGCTTGTGCGTTTTCTTGTGACAACAACACGTGTTTCAAAATGAGCTCGAGCCCTCGTGTGTTCATTTTCCCAGGCGTCCAAGTTGGAAGTCTTCTTTTTGGCGAGTAGTCCTATTATGAGATATGTAACACGTCGGCGCTGGCTGGGCATCACAAATAGGGGAACAACAACATAGTTGTGTTCTAAGCATTTACACCAGGAAAAACAAGCCCTCCTATAACGAGTTTCATTGCGAGAGCACAGTCTTCCGGTTCGAGCAAACTGTAGCCAACTTGTTTCGCGCTATCGATGCGGCCTTGCATTTTTCGCCCCTCAGGTTTTTCAAGGTGGTGTACACTGCACGGTCGGCCACATAGCCCAGGGCCGGGAGGGTGTGGCTTATTTTTTACAACCCAGGGCCACATAGCAGGTATAGAACGTTGCAGGTAGGGCGTGAAGTACCCACTCGCTTGTGAAGATCTTCCCAGTTTCCATTTTTGCTAGCTGTAGTGATCGTTGACAGCGTGCTCCTCAGCAGTATTTTGTTTTCATCTTCGTAAATGTGCCTTGTAGACACATGATATTAGAAGCAAGCCAGTTGCCCATACATTCCAAAGCGATCTTCTAAGCTGTCAGTTTTCAGCTTGTCCCACGGAGGCCGTCCAGCAGCCCAAATTCATCAAAGCAGTATGTGTATTTGACCGCTTCTGCAGGAAATAGAACGAAAAAGGAGGAAATCATATTAATTCAAAGAAAGGTAATGTAATCAAAAATAGTTTAAAAAATACAAAAAATGCTATTCTTTTTAAAGGGGCCCTGCAATGACTTTTTTACTGGTTTTTAATTTGCACCGAACCTGAGCGCGCTAAACGTAGTAACTTAATTAAACTTTTTTTTTCTCAAATTCCGCTTTATTTTAAAAGTTATAGGCAAATTAAAATTACAAAAACAAGCAAAAATAACCTTCTTCATTACGTCTTTGGCCGCTTGAGTGGCCGTGAACTAGAGGAGGGGTAGTGAGCTCAGCGAGCGCTCACGGCTGCCGCACTCCGTGTCGACGGCTCGAAAGGGCGCCACTAAAGCATGTTCAGGATAGGCTGTATGAAGCGGGCAGCCAGGGCGGCTCGCATTGTATTTGCTGCGCGATTAAACACTAATTCGGCATGACACATCATTGGCCACAAACGACAGCAAACACGGGGTAAAGATCAGTTCAGAACGGGAGCCACTTCGCGCTGCCATACCGCGAAACGGCCAAACAGCAAGCCGAGGCATGTCAGAATGTGGCGTAGGCACTTATCGCTACATTCGGGGAATGTTTTCTAAGGGACATTCGTAGAACGTCCTGAGAACGACATAGAACATTATTAAGACATGCAATCAACATTCAAACATCCTAACAAGGTTCTAAGAACGTTCTCAGAACATCCAAAGAACTTCTACAACTTTCTTAAAATGTTGCAAATCTATGGAGATACATCCTTTCGATCTCCTCGGAACGTGGCGTGGGTATATCGCTACATTCAGGGAACATTCTCCGACGACTATTTACAAAGATTCCACGATTATGGCTTCCTTAGGCTACAGCCCCAATGAGCTGCACCTTGCACTACATGTATGAATGTGATAAAGCTCCTCACAGGGCTATATTCATTAATCGAAACAGATTTTTAGGAGGTGCAAGCACAAGCAAGCCGCTTTCCCAGCGCACCAGCCTGAGCTCGTACTGATGACAGTTTACTCCTACCTGTCACTTGTCAACCTCTTTCATTCAAAATGCATTGTATATATAACCGATTAACATGGCATCCCACATTCAACTGGGAAATACCTTTTTCAAAGTTTTAAACCACAGATATGAGGTGACCACCCGTCCCGCAACTCGCGGGACTGTCCCGCATTGAGGGCTCGTCTCCCGCGTCCCGCAAAATCGTCAAAATGTCCCGCATTTCACGTAAACTTCACTAAGCAACTCATGGGGCTGCCGAACAACGGGGCACTGGGAAGCGCGGATGTCGTTGGTAAACACAGTGAATCGCGATGGTACAACATTTTCTATCCAAGCATTGCGGGAAGCGACCGTCGTTCTCGTAGGAGAACTGACGCGCATGTGCCCTTGTGCCTCTCTTCCCTTGGTGGCCAAATATTGCAAGAAAAAATTGCTCGCCAAAAGTTGAAAAATAAATTATTGTAATTGTTTTCAAATCATGCTGTGTCAATGAAAAAAAGTTGCTGTGGAAAGTTTTTTTTTTTATTTTTTATTGAAGACCATGTAGTAAATACTCGTCGCCAAAAATGTAGTAAAAGAAAATGCGGTCACCCGTGAAAATAAAGAAGAGCAGTGCCTGCGTGGGCCTGCGGAAGAGACGAGGTTCTTAAATGCCGAAGTGGCGACCGGCGAGGCCGGGGGCGCGGGAGCCCCGGAAGGAAGGAGGAGTCCGACGCGGATGGTGGTGTAGCGTACTCTCTTTATTCAACGGTAAACAACATGGGGCCAAGCGCCACGGCCAGAGCCGTATATGTAGAGAGTTTGGTCAATGGGTGGCGCGGGCAGTGCCAGGGCGTGCGGCAGACTCGGAAAGAGGGCTTGGCACGCTCTCTGACGCTCTCTTGACCAACCAGAAGCCGAAAAGAATCCCCTAGCGGTGGTAGCGAGAAACAGTTCTGATCAAAGGTCTATGTTCGTAAATGGTTTTAATAAGCGCGTAAGAGTGAAGTGTAGTAACTCTTTGTGGTTGAAAATAGGGTGCACATGTTGTTTTGATTATGATCATCAGAAAGATGTAAGCAACGAATGCGCCGCTCAACTCTGTTTTGCTCGGACAGAGTGTGACCGCTTGGACGGCAGATTCCCGGCCCTCGGCGCTTGGTGTACGGTTTATGTCGATCGTTCCGCTAGTCGCACTCTTCCACCATCATTTTGGATGAGCGTGATTGAAAAATCACGTGTACCATATTTTCAGTCATCGAGAGTTACTCCAATGCAGTTATCAGGTTTGTTTCTCGCGACCACCGCCAGGGTATTATTCCCGGCTTCTGGTTGGTCACATTCGAATTTCTGAAGACGCCCTGGAACACGCCCAGCCCACTTTCGGCCAATGGCGCCTCCTCATTTGTCTCCTATACTTCCCAACGAATGGCCCATAGAGTTATTACAATAAACGCTAGAGGCTCAGCTGGCGCTAGTGTGCTGTTGCATTTTGAAGCAGACAGCAAGCAGTCAGAAATTGACTTCCGGTAATGCATTTCTATGGAAAAAAGCGAGTGCATTTTCTCTCTCCGCTCGATTATAAGAGCAAATATCACGAATAATTGGCACGTACTAGGCACATTGGAACATTTCTCAGTCACGCAGACGAAATAATTGGTCAGTTACAGCATTTTTATTTGAAATTCGTGGCATGAAAAACGGTGTTAAAACCACTTCGTAGGTGTATTTATGTGCACTGTCGGACACTGTTAGCGCGAACACGGCGTCGGCGCTTTCCAGCATGGGGGGTATAGGTGGTATTCACTGAGCCTGCAGGTTCGATTTTGCCAGGGAGCGCCACCGTCGATCCGCCATCTTCGAGGTCGCGGTTTGACTGGCTTGGGTACGCGGTCGTCCGTTGGTTGTGTGTGCTAATTTCATATCGTTGAAGAAGCTTCGTTGATCAGAAGAGAGAAAAAAGTTTATGTCGGGAGCGGACCGTTTTAGTTTCCTTGTTACCGCCGAGTACCGTGTGTAAAGGCTGAACCGCATGTAACCAATTTAGCGAGCGACAAGACGAGACTAGCGACAGTGAGGAGACAAGCGACGACGACCCGCTTCGCTGTCGCTCGGTCACTCGCGCGACGATGCAAACCGCATGAAAGCGACGGGAGCAAGCGACCAAGGCGATGAGCTAAGTTTTCTAGCAATCCAAAAACCAAGCGTCGCGACGAGCGACCGTGAGAAATCTCCGTCGCTCTTCGCCGACTCCCGTCGCTGTCGCCGTTGCTCGCTAAATCGCTTACATGCGGTTCACCCTTCACTGTCGCTCATCGCGTAGCTCGGTTTTGGAATTTCTAGAAAACTTAGCGCTCATACCTTGGCCGTTGTTTGTTCCCGTCGCTTTCATGCGGTTTGCCTCGTCGCGCGAGTGACCGAGCGGCAGCGAAGCGGGTCGCCGTCGCTTGTCTGGTCACTCGCCAAATCGCTTACATGCGGTTTTTAAATCACTTGGGCTAATAAAAAATACACCGAATTTTAATAAGCTGCTGACACGGTGAGCCACACGGTATGTTTCTGCACAGGAACGAACGCCGAAGGCAAGACGTACGACACAGAGGCGATGGAGCAACACGGTTACACGGCCGTAGTGCAGAAATTCCGCTAAAGAAAAACAATAAAGAAACTAGCAAATCAAAACAAAGAGTAATCACACCGTGCTACAAAAGCCCCAAAGTAGAAAAATCAGTTCTTGCAAGAGCTACCGCCGTGGGCACGGCGCGCAACACGGAGCGCTGCAAGGAAACGAGGGAGCAACGCGGCCGCGGTGAACGAGTCCGATAGCGACAAAAACGAACTAAAACACACACCAAAAATATTCCTACGGCGCTTCAAAAGCACCAAAGTAGAAGAATAACCCCTAGTTTCGGTCAAAAAGACCCCTTAAAGTTGTAAAATGCTGCTAAACCACGCTGAAAGGTCCGGCCGACACCTACGTGGGATAGAAAGAGACCTCGAAGATGGCGACCGTGGTGCCCGATGCCAGCGAACCTAGCGAGTGACGTCAAGTGAATGTCACCTATACGTGCCAAACGAACGAAGGACATGTGGAAAACCAAGAGAGACGGTAAGAACTACGCAGTGACACTGGATAAGTAACTCCTTGTGCATGCAGGCGATCAAAATAAATTGAAAGTCACGTAATATAGTCCGATTTGCAATAAATAAGTACAGCTTTATTCTTTCTGCTCATGAATATGTGCGAAGATGCTTGTTCTGGGTTCAAATCATCACTCGCACGCTCCAAATCTTTGCAAATAGGGAGAAGCCAGAGAACAGGTGCCCGAAAAAAACTGCCCGACACAGGAAATAATAAGAAAACACACCTTTAGTAGCCCATGTACTTTATTCTTTACGTTTCCAACGTTTTTTTAACCACTCGTAGGGATGCACGACGGGGTCATTTTCATATAGTGACAGGACGGGCATATTAACAATATATAAGCACCAACGGAATGCTGGCGAACTTTGAACACACTTTACATTCTTTTCGATCGTTATTTTGCTTAGAATCGTAGCTCGTTTCTAAATATCTGCCATGGAACAGAGGTTTGGGCCTGAAATATAGCGAAGTTTAACATCGTTCAGTGGTAAAGAAAAAATGCTGTAACTAGAGCAATTACACTTTCACCATATTAATAAAGGTACATACTATCCGGTACAACCGAAAGAACAAAAGTTATTCATGTTATTTTCCGGCGAAGAGACAAAATTCACGCGCGTTTTCCCATAGGAATACACAGGAAGACTGGAAAAGTAGACTGCATGCTGTCTGCTTCAATTTGCAACCGGAAGTCCCGTAGACACTAGCGCCAGCTGAGCCTCTAGCGTTTATTGTAATAACTCTATGGAATGGCCAAACTCTCTACATATACGGCTCTGGCCACGGCGACGCGACCCTGATAACACGGGCACAATGGTGGATAGTGGCGCCATCTAGGTAGTGTGTATAGAACTTGATAAATTTAAATACAACAGACCACACAAGGCAAAAAGACTTCAACTCACAACGGTCAAAAAGCAGCAACATATATAGCTTCGAAATTTGTGGATGAGCATATTGGTAAAAATAAGTATCCACAGGAAACAAGAAGCCGTGACAGATTTACTGCTTCTTCTATCCTTTTGATTCATTGATTTCTGCTGCAGTCAATTTTATGTTTCAACACATTTATTAACATATGCGGCATTAAAACTTAAAATATGTGACTGAGAGTGAACATTATCTGAGCTTAATTGTCGCAATAGGATTTGCAGCTGTATAATATGCTTTCGTACGAGTCAGGATATTAAATATGTAAGCAGAGCCACATTTCGGGGCGTGTGTTGATAAATTACCTCTAATAGTTATTTTTTATTATGTTTTTTTTTTAAACCGGAGACTAGGGCAGAAGGAGGAAACAAATATGTCGTCCTTCTGCCCCAGTCTTGGGTTAAAAAGCAGCATGGAAATATTCCACCAGATGAACAGCACACTAAGTTTCTTTTTTTCTTTTTTTCATTTGCAACCTTGCAGGCCGCTAGTTGCACGTGTCTTGCGCGTTTCCACAGCAATGGTTGGCAGTACTTGTAAAAAACGCTTTTATCAAGGCAATGGGCTTTACGGGAGACGAACTGAAGTGAGTGAGGGGGGGGGGGGTACCCCTCTCCGCGGGAGTTCCACAACTGAGCTAGTAACGTTGGATCCGACGTTACTTCCGATCGACGAGGGTAGCGTGAGTAATTACTCTGGAGTAAACAATTCGCTTTTGGAACGCGAGTTCTTACGTCATCGAGTAAGCGCGAGTAAGTTTCGAAACTTCACGGTACGAAACCTTTACTCCGGAGTTGGATCGAGGAAATTTTGAAGCACAACTCTACGTTTCTTCTTCTTTCCCAGTCCAGTTTCAGTTTCGTTTTCGAGAAGTTTCGTTTTTTTTTTTTAAACTTTACGAAAAATATACGTGACGCTGTAGAAGAATATTGATTGGGTAGTCCTCCAACCCCTCCAACCCATAGAGTTATTACAATAAACTCCAACCCCTCCAACACCATAATGAGTCACCAACTAAAAATAAAACAAAGGTTTTGGCAGGGGGGTAAAGATGGGTGAGGAGGAGTGGCAAATCCCGTGCGCCGACACCCGGGGTCCCGAGTGAAAGATCACGAAAGAGAGCGACAGAACACGAGGGAAAGAAACCAATGTTGCCAGCTGAAGGATGACAGTCGCAATGGTAATCGCGAAGACTGAAAACCCTCAGCAATATAAACAGTGATAATTTAACGTTGTAAACAAAATTCTGAGATATTCTAATGCTTATAAAAACCAATATAGTCATTACGTTGCATTAACTTCCCTTCTGACGAAATCTCGGAAGTCCGGTGCTTGCGAGGTTTCGTATTCCTCGGCCGCGCCCACTCGCGCCCCACCCGCGAAGTCGGTTGTCTGGTTTAGTTTAGCGTTGACGCGAGGCCGAACATCTGCGCGCTATGCAAAAAGAAAGCTTCGAAAGGAACGCGCATACCTTTTCCACCGGTAAGTTCGTGGATTGTTGAAGTTCGTGAAATTGAATGCTGTCGACGAAACTTCGCAGAACGAATGGTATGGGACTCCCTTTCCGGAGGTGCGATCGGGGATAGCGGGGCTTCGGTTGCCATGGTAACCATGTGTGGGACCCCGAAGGTCTGCCTGCATGCTCCGCCGCTTGCGGCAGCCAGAATGCATGGGAAAATGGCGGACCTTTTCCTCTAGAGTTAGTATATGATCTCTATGGGTTTTGGAGAGCGTCAGTGCCCCTTCAGCTTAAACAGTAAAATATCAATGTTTTATGTATTTTTCTGCCACTGGAAGTAGAGGGCAGGACAATTTTATTCCTGTCTTTAATATTCGTTGTCGAAACACGAAACGAGACTGGTGTCGCATTTATCAGTGTCGGACATGTTGTCTGGCAACGACAAACAGCGATAGTTGCAGGTTGAGGGTGGTGTCCAAAGAGGGCGCCACCGCTTCAATATTCCATTCATTTTCAAAGTCGTAATGGTTGTCTTCGCGGTGGACCTTCGTGAGCATGTGTGAATGTAAACCGCGTAAACTGTGTCAAGATCATAACTTTGTGAACGAAGTGGTCGTGCACTCGTGCAGCGCTTTGTAACCTATCGTCGACTTACCAGGAGGAAGGTACGTCACTGTTCTGAGTGTCTTAATTTTTATAATAATACCGTTCAGCTGCATATCGGTGATTGAGCGCAGTTTTCACCGGGATACTCTCGCACAAACCGTCTTCATGATCACAAATCATCATATCACTCGCATCGCTTGCTCAGAACTATTATGCATTCGTTTCGCAAGCTAATAGCCGGTTTACCTGTGTCCTAGTAGCGCTAAAACCGACAGAGTCGACAGTGTAAAGCATCGTGTAACAGCACTTTCATTTTTCTTTCTTTTTTTTGCAAATTTAGTGACTGGTTATGAGTGTGAGCCCCGTCACTGTGGACGCTCCGGGTCATGGTGTAATTTCATGAGCAGATGGAGTGGCAAACTTCTTCGCGTACAGATCACAGGCTGTTGCTGAGTAGAAGGCTGGTCAGTTGGCGGAGGATCGGTTGTTTTGAGAGCACTACGAGTAATTACTGAGTAAGTCTTGTGCCGTATTAGAGTTGGTCATTTGGTTACCAATTAGTTGTCGACATTCGGTATGGAGAAGGGTGGAAGGAGCCAACGTTGAGGTAGCTCACGGAACGCGTGGCTGACCCTGTGGGAAGCTGGCAATATTAGATAAGTCAATTTCTGCAACCTAAGGTCGTTCGCAGCGTTGCGCATGTGCAAACGGCCCATTTGATTTTAGGCCCGAAGAAAAATACTTCGAATATCCAGCACAACAGAAAGAGGGCATCAGTCACCATTACCACATGACAGCAGCACTCGAGACGAATGATTGATGTGCAGCACACATATGTTGCCAGCTAATGATCTACAAAAGCATTGTGCGCAAGCACCCACACATGTAGCATGTTGTGCAGCAACAGTGGCAATGCTGGTCAACCAAATTTTCAGGATGTGCCATGTTTTAACCTTTGGGCTAGGAGACAGAACATGCATCAATCTGCATCTTATTTACTCTCACAGTTTTGCTGCTCGCCAAGACTATTGAAGGAAATGAATATCCTTTCTCTCAGTACCGAGCTGGATATGTCAAATGGATGTGTCACCTTTGCATGCAATTCGCCAAACTATTCAAGCATACAAACCTCCGATCTCAATCGGTGTCTTCTTTCGGGTCGTAGAGCTGAATAATGAAGCATGATTCAGTGACCTCTCTGGGTCGTTCGCAGCTTTATATAGCTTTATTCTTACAAATAAAGCTATATATATAGCTTTATTTGTAAGAACTGAGAAGCTATGTTTTTTTTTCTTCGACCTCTTAAAAACAAAAAACTGCTTCGAAGTGCCACAATGAAGCTCTGCTGTCCACTTACGTTGTGGTTGGCTATTCACGACTCCAGTGGTGTGCACTTAAAAGCTGTTCCGCCGTTTCATACTCGGTCGTCGGACCGCGGAAGTTTTTGCCGCACGTTTCGACTGACGTGAGCTCCCCGCTTCTAAAAGTCGCATCCTCGCCGACGGTGGCTTTGCCTCCTCTAGAGTCGTGAATAGTCGACTATGGCTCTAGTGCTTTTTCCGCCCGCCAGTCTGGCCGACCGTCCACCTCAACCATGTCCAACCCGCCCGTACATCTGGCCTCCGCCGGACGAAACGACGTTGATTTCAAAGATGCACGACTGCCCAGATTGTCGTGTTCGCCAGACTTGCGTGGTACTTTGCAACAGAACTGCATGATACCTGCGAACGAAATTGCTGCTGTGCTGCAGAGAGAGTGCAGACGACACCAGAAGTTGCAGCAATCGCCTTCTCCCCCCAACGCCCTGGAAATCGTCAAATGTCCAGATCTCAAGAGTATCTGGGCAGAACCTTGCTCTCGAGTGTCGTGTGTACTCCCGGAGCCACCGAGAGAGTGAGAATGGCAGGGTTCGTCTTTTGCACGCCCTCACGCACTTCGTGCTCGAGACAAGAAAGCGTCGTTGAAAGTAGGAACAACTGAAGTTCCTCCCTGCCATTCTCACCTTGGCAGAGGCCATAACTTATGTAATTTGGGTTCCATGTTTTCGGTAAATACCGATGAACCCCAATAATTACCCCCGAGCTGGTTTTGATCAAAACCGGAAAAAAACGAAAAAACCCAGAATAGTTAGAGTTGTCCTTTGGGGACAAAAAAAAAACAAAACGAGCTTTGCACGAAGAAAATCTTTATCTAAAGCTTTGTTTAGTGTTGACCCGTAACATGGCACCCACTGAACCGTTTGCCAGGCAGCGTCTTTCTTTGGGAACTACACCTCTCGTCTCGTTTCCCTCACTTACCAGTATGAGGGCATTTTCCGAGCATTCGGGTCTCGCACATGTTCTCTGGAGCTTGGGTAATCCAATTCGCCGAAGCCTAAGCCCCCGATAAACCCTGACGTTTTGTCTGACGTCATAAATTTACACCAAAAAAAACCTAATCCGCAGGAAACACAAATAAAAATTAACCCTTCGAAATCACCCCAAATTCGAAGAAAAATAAACCCTGAAAACAGGGAACCCAACCTATAATTTTTGGATCCTCCTATAGATGTAACCGGCCTGCATTCTCCTACGGTTTGCTTCCCACGCAACCATGCTACCTTTGTCCGGTGTGCTCTTCACCCCTCGGTTATCTTCTAAAATTGTCCTTACTTTTTTCTTCCCCCGTGCTTTTTGTTTGTGGTACATTCTCCTCATGAGTGATGCAGTTTTCCTCACACATCAGGCTACTGTATAAAAGGCAGTTGACTTTGACTGATATTTTATCAAAACGTTTCGGAGAATGAGAAACACTCTTTCTCTCTTCGAAATCTTTTATTTGCCACCAACCCCTGAAGATCCATCGTGATTGAGTCACGGGCTGATCATCAAATCAGAACTAAAAAGGCCACAGCGTATCCAACGCTGCTTCAGAATCCAATATTTACTAAAAGATTATGAATACCAGAGTGGTGTCATTACGCGCACACACACACCATTGTCCACAAGCACACAGTCAACTGTAATGAAAGGAGCACAGCACCATATATCATTGACTGTGCACTTTGTATTGCACGGACAGTAACGATGTATTGTGAAGTAATTCTTAGTTTGTGTCATCTTTTAAATTCCAGAATCTGAACAAACATATGATGTCAAAAAATTGAAAAGAAGAAGTTTAGGTAGCTGCCTCAGCTAGTGGCAGAGTCATCGTGACTGTGATTGCTGTCCCGCAGATTCCTTTTATTGTGGCTGGCATGACTTACCGTAAAATACCGGGCAAGCGTGCTCTAAGCTTCTCGAACATATTGTTTCAAAGCATCTTTTAACATTCCTTAACGATCACAATATTTTGTTTCATTATCAACATAGATTTCGTAAATGTCTTTCCACAACGACCTAACTCATCGAAACTGTGCACGATCTCTCCCAAACTATAAATAACCGTGGCCAAACGGACGTCTTATTTTTAAATTTTGCAAAAGCATTCGATAAAGTGTCTCATCCTAAATTGTTGCTTAAGATTAAAGCCTTGTTTAAGAACCCCATCATTACAAATTGGTTTTGCTCGTACCTTTCATCGAGAGTTCATTTCGTTGAGTTGGGAGGCTGTGTGTCTAGACCCACTCCAGTTGTTTCTGGAGTTCCACTAGGTAGTGTGCTAGGACCGCTTTTATTTTTAATATTTATAGATGACATACGCTGTGGAATATCGGTTTCAATTAAGCTGTTTGCAGATGATTGTATTTTGTACAATAAAATGGAGACTGAACAAGATCAACTAAAACTGCAAAATGAACTCCTCAAAATCAAACATTGGTGCGATGAGTGGCAAATGGGGTTAAACCCTCGAAAATCAGTCGTTATGTCTATAACAAGAAAAAAACATTTCCTAACTTATGATTACTTTATAGATGACACCAACCTACCTGTGTAGACAAAAATAAGTACTTAGGAGTGACCTTTACAAGCGACTTACGATGGAATATACACGCGGAAAAAGTTTCCAGAAAAGCTAACCAGGCACTGTGGTACCTCAGAAGAAATCTTGCAGGCGCTTCGCCAGAAATAAAAACATTATTTCATTTCATTTCATTTTATTACCTTAAAGACCCCGTTAGGGGTATTACATAAGGGGTGGGGTTACACATAAAAGCATTTTTAACAGACATTCAGCTCAGCTTACAAAACACTGGTGAGACCTGTCCTTAAATACGCAAAAGTAGTGAGGCATCCATATACAGTAGCTAACTCGTCCAAACTTGATAAAGTAAAGCGGCTCGCTTCCAGGTTTATCTTTAATAAATATAATTAAAACCATTCCCCTACCAAACTCTGTAGACTTGCTGAACTTCCTTCTCTTGAATTAAGAACAAAGTGTGACCGCCTGAATTCATTTTTTTTTATCATTCATGGTCTAGTTAAGATAGAAAAAAATAATTACATTGTGATGTTTGCGTCAGTGAATGTATGAGACATTGTCATGCATGCACATCAGGAAACCATCTGTCAAAAATGATTGTTTTAAATTTAGTTTCTGTCCTAGGGCAGTAAAGGAATGGAACCAACTCCCTAATTCCGTCGTCACTATAAGAAATGTCTGCGATTTTGTTAAAAAATATAAAGAGTATAGTGCTTCATAATGTGCCGTGACTTTGCGTTTTGAATGTATTTCTTTTGCTTTTTTATTCCTCCGGGTAAATCACTTTTTTTGAAGTGTCAGTGCATGATTGTTTTTGTACGAATTACCACTCCTGTAAAGCCGACAGTATCAATAAATAAATAAATAAAAAAAGCGCCCACTTAAAATTTAGAGATAATCGCGAAACAATGGGGGATGGGCGCTTGTCCGGTCATCAGTTTTACATATCAATGTACTGTGCATATTTTCTCAGATCTTACAAATTTGGGTATGGGCACTTAGTTTGGGATGGGCGGATGCACGGTATTCTATGGTAATTCTTTTATGCAGGTCCTCAGGCTTTCTATTACATTTTTTAGGTGCTAGAGCTAAAATGATCAATCCCAGTCACGCCAAACTGAATAATGTAATGTCAAATGAAAGAAACTTGTGAGTGCTTGACCCGCCCCCAAGTGTTCACCCGTGGCGGAGTGCGCCACCATTTTGGGGTGCGGTTCTGCTCCCGTGAGGTACTAGATAAGAGCCCGGCAAACCGAGGGGCGCTCACTCTCTGAGAAAAGCCGCTGACTGCTGTGGACGTGCTGAAGGGTAATAAACACCTTTGAGTGAAGAGAACGAGTCGTCTGGTCAATCACCTGCGGTGGATAACAGAAGTCTGAAGCCACAGACTTCCCGTCAGTTCCCTATTGTAAGGGGCTCAAACGTTAAATAAAATCTATTTCTTTTCAAGGGTGACTGTGACCTCTGAGGAGCAGCAGTTTCTTTTTCTTCTAAGGTGGTGGCCTTTTCTTGATTTTTGTCTTTGTAATGGACTTCTTCCAAAACCGACGCGCCCCATTGCTGCAAAATACCACGCAGTGCACTCTGGGAACTAGTTGGCCACTCAGTTTCGGTTTCGATTGAGCAGCTGCATCTCATGCTATCACACCGCGACCGAGCGCGCTGCTTGCGCGTGTTCGATTATCTGACTTTTCACGAACGTACAATACACTCATTCTTGAGCGATACAAAACGAAGACCGGGGCAATTTCCTTGGTTCCCGAAACCGAAACTGAAACACCGGGTATTATGGATGCGTATGCAAACGTAGTAAGACGTGGCTTAGTCACCTCACCCCACGAGTGCATCTTTGAGTTCAATTTCAATAATTCCGTCTAGTACCAGTGAACCACAACTGAAATTTGGTCACCTGGAGCCTTACACGTATTTTGTTTGCCAAACGTCCGCATCTTGTTACTTCACTGGGTGAAAAGCAAGCCGCATCCTCACAGGAGTATCGAAGTTGAGCCCAGCGTTGACGCATGAACTTTTAAGGAAACGCAATAAATTCGACCTCACTACTGCACAAAAGTTACTATGATGTCTTCCTTGTGTCATCATATATCTCCCACTCAAATTTTGTGCTGATGGAAGAGTAAGTTTTCGCAAACGCTAAGATCGGCTAGCTACGACGGAGGCCCTAACAAGCGTCCCCTACTCCTTGCTAGGCCTTTTTGGACGAGCTTTTACTGACGCCCAAGATCTGTGCCTGAACGGTGTGTCTGAAATTATCTCGGCATATACTCAGGCAGGAAGAAAGCAAACACATAACAAATATTATGGCCCTTAGAAACCATCAAACGCGCTTTGAATAATTTCGTTCGTTTGGCGCACCGCATAGGGGTTCATGCCCGTCCGGCGCACTTCCGGCGAACGGTGCGACGTTCTTCACACAGGTGCTCGACTTTTGCTTTCTTAAAACGGTTTGTATGTGCGAATGTGCCTATATGGTTGCAGGATAACTTTATGCGCACACGCAATGTTGAATATTAGTGGAATGCAAGTGGGTGGGGTCTTTGTGCAGTGCTGCGGATCAGTACAGGTAAGAGATAAGAAGTGTGTTAAAATTGAGCTTTTCAGTGGCGCCTCCGAGTTTTACCTCGCGTACTCAGGCGTATTACGAAAAACAGTAATTGCAAAAAGTAATATTTCGTCTATGGACGCACGAAACAAACAAACTTCCTGATGAACAACACAAATGTAAAGGCGCGAGCTCGATGTATGCATACTTATTGGTTGCTACAACTTGTTGATTCGTACACAAGCAAGATCCCCGAGCTTCGCAGCGTCGAGATTCCAAGCACTGGCTCGTCCACATACCTCGATCGGAACGCTAACAAAAAGGCTCAAGTACAAAAATACAACAAGCATGTGTTAAGACAAGCTATACGCGTCTCGGGCTTGTGCTACAGCTTCGATGTCTGGCCATTTAGATTAGTTTAAAGACCGCAAGTGACGCTCTCGGGACCAGAAAACATGAGATAACGGCCGTTAATAGTCCACGCTCTGTGTATAATCTCTTGTCGACGTGTCGATCGAAACCGAAACCATGCCACTCTCCTCCCTGGCCAACTAGTTCCCAGAGTGCAACGCGCGCCGTGTTGCATGCAGGGCTTTATGGAAGTAGTTCATTGCTGCGTGATGCACACAGGGGTGAGGTTTAAACCCCGAATCTCTGTGTTCTGGATGCAAGCTTTTGCCCCACATGCCTTGAGCTATGGTGCCACAACATACTCCCTGGTTATGGAATTTAAACAATGATGAGAAATGGTGGCTCAGGGCACCAAGCGTGGCAAGCCGCTACACAAGTAATCCTCAATCTTGTTGTCCACTTCTTTTCAGCTTATTTTCTCTGAGATTCACACTGCCCTAACATCTAGTGTCAATCAAAATAATTATACTCGACTTTGCATCAAAAGCTGTAGTAAAAAGGGTCACCTCGTCCCAGAGGGCTACTAGTTTTCCCCTTTAAGTTGTGGATTGGTGTACTTGCTTGTGCATTTAAGATATTTATTTCTTATTTTATCGAAATGTACACATTTTAAATGTAAAAAAGCATCCTTTTTTCCCCCCTGGCAACTGAGCCCTTTAAGAAATAAATTGTGCAGCACATATATTATGCACAAAAGTAGTAGGTTCAGCGGATTGTTACATTTTTCTTCTCAAGTAACCCACAGAAAGCATGATGAATAGACCGAGTCACAGAAAGAAAGTCAGCTAATTATTTTCAAGAACAAGCAACATCTTGTCATTTCAGAAGCCAGTCGAAGGAGAGAATAGGCCCACTCCCGAGTATGAACATGTCAGTATGTAAGCAGCGTGTGACTTCTGTGAGCGAGCACCCGAGGAGCAACATATCACTTGTCAATGTGACTTAAATACATATCATGTTGTAAGCTTTTGGTGCAGATACAGAGTTAATGAACCCTTTGGCATTCTCAATCTTTCAGTGACTATGACGTTAAAGCTGGTTTACACATGAGCGGATAGTCTCCTTCGAATGTAAAGCGATGGTTGATATACAAGTCATGTTTTGTAATTGTATGTAAAACAGTTTGCATTAAGAGGACCTTGAAACTTGTAGGGAGCCTGTGTTATCGGGCTTTGATGGAGACGAGGAAGAGGAAGCATCGTGAATAAATCTTTTTCCCCCTCTTCTCTTCCCCCTGCAGAGTGGACTGCCAGAATATTTTGACTAACCTCTCTGTTGTGTTTCCCAAATAAGAAAAAAAAAAAGAAAAAATAATGTGACGTTTTGATAAGAACCTAACAGGAGCACTCCGAGTTAGTTATGACGAACGACAGATGCTGTCAGAAGTTCTGGGACCCAAGCTAGAACAGGAATGTGAGCGACGGCAAATGCAAACTCGTTCCACTGCCAACTGCCTAAGGAATTCGGCATTGCAAGTCCAGATGAGTGGCTTCACTGGAAGGGGTGATTCGAATTGTTTCCATGTTCACAGTGGTTTTTCCACGAAACCTAAGTCTGAAGAGGTGAGCGTCTTATTTTACTTCAGGGGTGATGAGGCAGACAATATCCTCTTATTGCTGAACCTGAATTCAGCCAAGATAGAAAAGATGGCACTTGTGGTCCATCGTAACACCGTCTACAAAAGAGTAAAATTCTTTAAGGGAGATGAGCGAGAAGGTGAAGGCATTGAAACATTCTTCACGGGACTTCATCGCCTTGCCAAGACTTGCGACTTTAGAGTTCATGAGCAGATACTTCGTGACTGTATCGGTGATCGGAGCTTGCATCCATCAGCAAGGTCCACCATGGATGCTAGAGAACGACAAACCTCGCTAGACAGGAGCTGTAAGAAACAGCGAGTTTCTCTCTGCTCATCCCTAGAGAAAATGTGGCACATCAGTAGTTTAGCCTCATGCAGCCATAGAGAAAAACCAAGTTAAAATTTTGAGCTATAACATGTTTTTCGTGTAAGGCCTATTAAAGTGTTAGACACTGGTGAAAATCAGCCATTTGCGTGAAGTGCTTTTCTTTTAACTCTTTTTGTTCAGATTTCACCAAATGAAAAGCACTTGGAAAGAGCCCAAGTATGCACCTGATTTCACAACACAGCCGTGTCCTTCTGCACAAAAAAGTCCATCTGTTATGCTCACTGTCGAGAGTGGGAAGCAGTCACCTGGAGAACCCTTGGCTGTCCCAAAAGGCTTTCTGAAAGCTAGGGACTGAGATTATAATCCATTTTCCTTGAGTGAAGCAAGCGCCGACTGTGCATAGTGCAGTCTTTTCAGAAGCGTAGATTGTGCTGGCTTCAGAGTTTGCATTTGCATGTGTGTCCATTCAGCAGACACTTCAATGCTATGGTCACAATGACTATAGCAGACAAACTTCATCGTGCAGAAAGACACTTCAGTGAAATGAAATTAGGTGCATGCTTGAGCTCTTTCGCTGTGTTTTTCAATAGGCACATTGTGAACAAAAAGAGTATGAAATAAGGACTTAATGCTGATGACTGATTTTCTCCAGTGCCTAATGTTTCAATGAGCTTTATATAAAAAGCACATTCAGTAGGCCATCAGTGGTCATTTTTTGTTTCTCTGAACATGGGTCTGAAGTACCAAACTGCTGAAAATATTGAGAAGGTAGCAACTCCTTTTAGGAAGAGTACAAGTCAATGGAAAGGGAAGGAAAGATGATGCCATCTTATTCCAGTTTACCGTTTTCTGAAGACATCTGTTTGAAATCTGGCTATGGACTGCATAAAAGAAACCGGTACCCTGCTTGAAAACGACATGCCACAAATGCAAAGGGTTTTGGCACTATTCACAAGCTTGCAGAAGTTCTGCCACACTGAGGGGAATAAGTAAGGCAGAGACGGCATTTCACGGCACAATATCATCGTCGGATGGACAGCAATAAAAGGTCAGGATTGGTATCCGAGTCATTTTCATAATATTAGAAGTCTGTGTGGTTGCTGACGGCACCATATTTCCTGACACAACGTACTACTGCAAACAATATAAATGTGAACAGCTCGCCTTGCTTATTTGATCCCCGATGGGGCAGCTGATCCTTCTTAGTTTGTCGTTAAGCTCTTTTGGTGAACTTGAAATTTTTTTGGTCAAATAAAGCTTATGTCTTCAGAACGTTTAATGGATATCTGTTTTCTGTTTTTGTTGTCAACGCAAGCAACACACGGATTGTTTCTACTAACTTGTTGCCACCGAAAACATTGAACATTAAATGTTCTTGTCTTCTCGATACCTTTGTCGTAGTGAAAGTATGCCGACTGCTACTGTCAAAGAGTGCTTGAGCTCGGCTTGTCTCCTTTTGTCCTGTACACCAAATTGTGGCAGTTTGCTTCAAGACGATTGATGTCTCTGATCTTTTTGTTATGCCTTCAAGTTGGCTGAAGTACCTGCTTTGCACCATTTTCACTCCTCTTTACCGGAGAGAGAAAACTGAATCACATATTGGTGTTGCATGTATACCGCTGCACTTGCGGTATCCGATGTCACTCGGACATTCTTTGGCTTGATGGTTCTTTTTTTAGCATGCCTTTCTCATCGTAGTAGGGTTTTCCTCTCTCGTAAGAATGCGTCGGCATTGTAGTTGTCAGTGGCACGTGGAATCAGCGTGCACAGGAAACATTTGTAATTTTTTTAAACCTTATTAAGTAGAGCCACCAAGTTCAGCTCTTCTATGTTTTTTTTCCTTTTCTACTTCTTTTCCCCGTGTGTGACCTCCTTTGGTGGTTTTCTTTGTGCATCCAGGGTTTGCAGAGCAGTAGAGTTTTCGTGGCTTTGAACATTAACCTTTAGAAAAGGCACGAGTCTGAATAATAATCCTTCGGATTTTTCTTGTTTTTAGGTACCCTCTGAAACACTTAGATGTGAGCACATTGTAAGAGAGAAGGTTAGGTGAAGGCGCTCCGCTGCGAGGGTGGCCAAAGAATGTTCGCTACTACTCTCGCATCCAGCACTTTTTGATGTAGGTGGCACTTCTCTGGGGGGTGGGTTGGGGGCCTTAGTATTTGCAGAAATGGCACCAGGAATGCTAGTGGAATCTGCCGCATGTGCGATTCGGACGGAAAAAAATTTCAGTTTTTCAACGCTTTTGAAGTGCCCCGTTCTGCAACAAGACGAAAACATCACGGTGGAGATATGGGTGCAAATTCAGTGTTGAAGAGTGCATGTGTGCCTATATCAAGTGTACTGTTACCAAGGCTGTGTTTTTTTCTGGGGTTGTGCGTGACTCGAGATACAGTAAGGATAAGGATATAAGCCCTTTTTATTTCCTCTCAACTGGAAAATCTCCGTGGTGGTGTCGTGGTGTCATAACAGCGTGGTTGTCGGCTGTGTTGGGCGTATTTTTGTCGACAATGTAGAAGTCATAAGTTGCAGTATCCTTCCACGTGACCAGAGTATTTATTTGTGCGCTAGCAATTTTTAAATGCTTTAGTAATCATCTAAGCTGCCGAGGTTACTAATAACTGTATGTGAGTAATGTCAGGTTTTAGTTTGTATTTTGATAAACAGAAAATGCTTAATGCAATAAAGTACCTCGTCACTCAACAATACCCTTTTCTCTTTGCACAGTGTCCCCCTCCTAAAAATTGGTAAAGAGCACGTTTTTCGTGCTTTTGCTTGTCAAAACTTGTAAATTTAAACTGACATGAACACCGTCCCAGGGGCTTCAAATCTGCAGCACGAGTGCATTCTTAACACACGGGTTCTTTTTTGCAACAGCTCTGCTTTTTCAGTCGGCCTGAAACTATTAAAACACTAATGTAATCTCATTCTTTGTTGTTTGTCTGTGGTGATGCCTGACATGGCTGTAATCTCATGATCATGTGTTGCTGCCGTGAACATTGTGCTTGCGGCAGCGTTTTCCTCCGTGGCTTGGGTCACTGGTGGTTCTGCTTCCTTATTTTTCCCCACACTCTCCTTTGCGTGACTTGTTTCATTGCCGGGAAAGGTTGCCGGAGGTAACGCTGCCTGGGTGGTGTCGACTATTGCCGCTGCACTAGACTTAATTTGCGAGCAGCATCACTTTGTAGAGGCTTCTCAAAAAATAAGTGGTCTCTACTTCGGCGCTTTAGATGACGCCGAGGTCAGGTACTTTGGACAGTTAAGAAAATCAATGACACCGCTTTTGCCGAGAGTGCTGGCCTTTTCGCTGCGTCCAGCAGTACTTTTCCTTCGTGCTCCACGTGATAGGTCTTGGAAGTCAGGTGTGGGCTGAAATGTTTTTCGCAAACACAATTGCCTGCTGAAGCTTGTGGTCAGAACGGGGAATTGCACGATCCCATAATGTTAGGTGATTGGGGTCCGCAGGTGCTTTAAATAAGGAGACTTGCTCCTTACACGAACGGTACCCAGAGCTACAATTTGGTACAAAACATTTCTTGCCCATTTCGAGGCGCTTGACAGATGGAGATAGAGAGATCCTGTCATGCAAACATGCGAGTGGCGAGAAAGTTGAAATTTGCGGTTTAAGGGTTTACCGCAAGGCTTTCTCTATATCCCGCCAACTTCTGATCGGCGAGAAAGCGGTTACATGCGCAAAAGCCGTCCAAAAGTACTTCGGGGAGGGGCCTTGCGCAACACCGTGTTTTGGGCAGTGCCATGGTGGAAGGTATGCAGTTTTCGGCTAACATTCACAAAATGTCAATCTTACACCCAAATCCTACAAGCTACAAGCTTGTTCCAACCGCTGAATGCTGTATGACAGCAAGCTGGTGTGTGATTGCATTCTTTTCATAACATGATCAATGTTTTAAAGCAGGCGTGGCCAAGCTGCGGCTCGCGAGCCGCATGTGGCTCTTTGCGTGTTAAGGTGCGGCTTACGGCTCCCCCCCCGCTTTCCTGCCTCCCTCCCTGTCACACAAGCACTTCCCCAAAAAGAGAAATGGAACGCGTTTTAAATCGAAGGACAGGTTGCTGTTTGGTAGTCTTGTGCTACCACTACCTTACGTACAGTTGAAATGCTTTTGACTCGTATATTGAAAGCGGTTCAAGTTTCGTTTATAGCTCTGGACAAAAGTTTGCCCCCCTCCCCCGCGGCTCTTGGAAGTTTCGTGGTTTTGTTTGCGGCTCTTAGGCCGGGTCAGCCTGGCCACCCTTGTTTTAAAGCATTGTTCAGTGTTCCCTCAATCAGACAACGCTGACGTCGTTTGCTTGAGGCCTTCACCTAATCTCCTTTCTTACACTGTGGATGTAAGGAATCCCTTAGTTTCATTGATGTCGAGCTTTATTTTGGTGCGTTGTTGAGTCCTTTTCCATGACTACTGCTGAAATCAAGGAGTGGGCCTTCGGAAGAGTGCATTGAATGATGGGAAACAATCTTGAACTGGAGGTTTCTTGCTGTCTCCCAATGTTTCCAGACCATTAATAGAAATCACTGTTTTGTAAAGACGACGGAGGCCGTGAAAATCCAAGAGTGAATGCACCAGCTCAATGTCGATCAACCTTTCTAGATATTTAGATGGGCCCATACCAGAGCTGTATATGCTGAGAGTTTGGTTATTAATTGGTAAGACTAGGGCAAAAATAAAGGTACTTCATTGGTCGAAATTGTTTCATTGACCTTGTGCGCATTGATTCACAGCACTGGTGACCAACCACCAGCCACGAATAGTATTCCCCTAGTGGAGGCAATGAGCTTAACTTTTATCCTCCAATCTCAATTTTTGGGTAAGGATGTATTCAAGTATTTTATTCCAGCATGCTGGAGTTAAAATTAGCGACTCTTCGTAAATGAAAGGGAAATGCACGTGACGTCGTCACGGCGACATTCAGAATGTACAGTCAAACCCGTTTATAACGAACAGCAAGAAACGCTACGATCAGTTCGATATAGCAAGTAGTTCGATATAGCAAAAACCTTTCACGACGACCTTCCACAATGTGTTTTTTGTAAGGCAAGAGCCCTCTCTTTCTTTCTCATCTCTTCACTCCTGCCTTGTAACAACGCGCTGAAAAGATTTTTTTTTTTTTCCATGCGTGCAGAGTTTGTTTTTTAGCTTATCTCTCCTTTTGAATCGATTCTCTTCGTAAGCAAACGCTTTGGGATGAAAATTTTTTTTTTTCTGTGCGTGCATGCGGAATGTATCTTTTATCTTTCTCCTCTTCTGAATCGCTTCTCTTTGCTCAATTTTATTAGCAACTTGAGCTTTTGGAATTTTCTTTTCTACTTCTTTTTTGGGTGAAGGGACAGGCTAGGAGACGATTGTTTGCGCATTTTTGGAAGCCTTCCCGGGAGAAGAAGTTCGATATAGGCAGTATGTTGTTCGTTATAAAAAGTACTTTTTGCATGCATTATTTAAATTTTTTGTGAGTTTGATATCGACAGTAATTCGCTGTACGTGGATTCGTTCTAAACGGGTTTCACTGTACTCTATCTTTTTTTTTTAATGCGTCGCGGCTGCGGCCCCGACGGAGTGGACGATAAGAACTGCGAACTCGGCTCCGTGAAAGTTTTGATCCTAACCCTGAATGCGTACCCCATGTTTCCAGTTCTGCCTCATGTTCCAGGAACCTTTTCTCATCAGTGTCACCTTTTCTGGCTCAGTAAAGGCACTCAGCACCTTGAAACTCCCTATTTCCATCAATCTCTTACAATTATCCATTCCTGCACTTCCAGCTTCATCCAGAAACAAAAAATACCTGTGCCGCTGTACGCGCCACCTTCAAGGTCATCTCAGATATATTTACTTTGCAGGATCATCACGGGGGAAATACACGGCGCTGGCGGTGGTGGTGCTGGCGGTGGCGCCGCTTTCGGCGCTCCACCCCGGCTCCCGCCAGCTCTCCCCATTAACCAAACTCTCTCTATATATGGCTGTGGCCCGTAGTAGCGGTTCTTGATCTACAAAGTAATTCATACACAGATTCACTGTCTTCGTAGCATTGTGAAATCAACAGATTCTGGCAAATCACTGCGGCAGCTCCCCCAGTCGCGGCTGTTTTCAGGTTGTTGAACTTGCCAACTTCTCTCAGTTCTAAGGTGTAAGGTGATCGGTTCTTTGTTCTGGGGGGCTATGTTTGACAAATGTTTCGTTTCTCGTAAAAGGAATTTGTCGAACATAGCCCCCCTGGTGCACGACTGGTTGAGTTTCTCTCAGAATTCTTGCCAAGTTTTAATGGCGCCGTTGAACTTTAATTTATCAACTCAAGCTTCGTCTGACTCAGATCCTCGCTGTTTTACAGCGAAGTTATTGTTCACACTTGCGATCGGTGGCTTTGTTTATTAGATGAGGTGGTCCTGTTTCTGTGTACCTATCTTGAGATACAACTCATTACCCAGTTGTTGTATTCAAATACTTGGGGGGGGGGTCTCAGTCTCACTCTCTTGATCAAAAACTAAGGGATCAATCTCATCGGTTACTCCGTTAATATCCACCTTAAGTCCATGAGTCTGTCAAGTAGAAAGTCCCATTAGTCGTCCATTGCATTTGTTAAGAGACATGAGTCTGTCAGGTAGAAAGTCCCATGAGTCTTCCATTGAATTTGTTAAAAGACATGTCGCTTGCGAGGGATGTACTTTGTGTATTTCTTGGTGTAGCGATCCATCGTTCCAACGTCTCTGCATGTCACATTCTTGGGAGGTTCATTCGAGGTTTCACTCCCGGGTTTTCCGAACCATTAAGGCTGGTTCGCACACTCGCGACTGCTTACGACCGAGTGCATCACGGCCTCTTGTGATATCTTGCGACGAGAGAACACACTGGCATGCCGGCGCCATCTATGAGGTGGCCCTGAAACTGTATTTCACTGGAGCAAAGGCTTCACAGTATTTGCGGGATGAAATGTACATTCTACCTATGAGAAATAGTCTTATAACATTCTTAAAAGCTTTTCGAGCTGATAGTGAATGTATTACGTGCAAGAAATATAGGAAATGTAGCAGAAATAATTAGTGTTCCATAGCTCCTGAAAAGATGGTGCCCATGGGCGCTTCAAGTCCGTGCTCTGGACCGCGAGAGTTTGGCGCTCTGTCACTAAACGGACAGGAGCGCTGCCGGAGGCTGAAACTCGAGCGTGTTCTTCGTGCACCGAGTATTTCTCGGAGTGCGAGTCACTTCTTTGTGCTCCGTGACGTCACATCCACAAACAAGATGGCTGCGCTGACCAAAAACATTGAGACAAAGGGCACTCCCAGACTGCTGCCCTTTTCAGTTGAATAGTGCTTAATCCAGCAGGTTAAAACAATATGATTTGAAATGCATGACAGCAGTTGGCTTTCCAAAAGAGGTTTGTTTGTGCATCTTGCCTGATAACGAATTCATCTATCAAACGATAGCGCACCGATAACATAGCGACTGAAAAGTTGTCGAAATGGGAAGACATTCAGACAGCTGCCCTTTTTAGAATGCTTAGCCCAGTGAATAAAGATACTTCGATTGGAAAGCCAAAACATTAGTTGGCATTGCAGAAAAGGTTTGCTTATCCATCTCGCCTGAAAATTAATTCATCTATCAAATGGTAGCATGCCGATAGCACAGCGTCGGAGAAGTAGTCGAGATGAGAAGACGTTCATACAGCTGCTTTATACAATGCTTAGCCCAGCAAATAAAGATACTTTGATTAGAAATCCAAAGCATCAGTAAGCGTTGAGGAAACGGCTTGCTCATGCATCTCGTCGGGAAACGAATTGACATGCTATCTATTGATCGGTAGTGTGCAGGTATTGGCGTAGCACATCGATGGGTTCCATCTCACTCTGCAAGGTGGAACCATGGAACATCTGACAACTTTGACAGTTTCCTGCTTCAACAAGCGAGTTAAAAAATGTTGTCTTTTATTTAAATCTGAACAGCATGCGTGCTCAATAAATAGATAGGTCAAGGTAACTTTCTGCATATGGGCTCGAAGGGAATCTTCAAACCTTTCAAGAATGTTAAAACATTCATAGGAACTTCCTAACATCACCGTCTTTTCTTACTTTACGCTCTGCCGCTCCACAGAGGCCTCGATGAATTTATCTTCGAAATAATTCCGGCTTCTGCTACTCGTATGCATGAGATGCCAGGTTCGTCACAACCATGGGTAGTGGTAGTTTCGGTGTGTCGTGCTTCTGTACGCTATGCTCCGTTTAGCTGCTGTGCCCGTAGTATGAAATTCGGAGCGTCGGAAGTAAAGGAGTGCGGACTGAGCACGCCCATTGTGTACTGTTGTCGTGAGATCTCACAAGAAGTCGCAACGTGCTCGTACGTAAGCAGTTGCAAGTGTGTGAACAAGCCTTTCAGTGTTGAGGTCAAAGAGAAGAGAAGGCATTGTGCGGGAGATAATTAGATGTTTAATACATTAAAATAAAAGATAAAACGCAACAACAAATCAATATGATCACAAGCTGACAATGCTATGATTTTCGCCTTTGTTTCTCACAATCGAGTCCTCATCCGTTTTTTTTTTTTTTGTCAATATCAGTGTGACTTTTTTTTTTATCACTTTATAGAATTTTTATTTGCACTTTTCAGTTGCAACTTGGACCAACAAAAGACCAACTATGACAGGCAACATGGTGTATGACAGCACAGACTTGGGAAGAGGTGACCTCTGGGTCACCTCTTCCCAATAGTGTGTGCTGTCTTCTGTGTCTTTTTCACCAATCAGTGAAAAAGAGAGCACAACCCGCAACTGAGTCTACAAGATCCTACTTAGCAAACACCGACATAGGTGCCCTTCACCAATAAAGGTTCTATCTTACTTTGATTCCAAGGACTGAAATCGCCGAGGAAACTTTCATACCCAGCATTTGATTGACTTCATACACAACATGCAGTGGAAGATTGGTTAGACCTTTTAATATATTTCGTTTTGAAAAGGGGGTGATGTGCTGTTGGGCTTTGAGAGAGAAAAGGAAGACAATGCATTGTAAATGAACGTGGTGTTTGACAAGAAGCCACCGAGAGCACTCAGAGTCAGTAACAACAAGTAGCGAGCAAAGTTTCACTGTACTAGAGGAGATTTATTGACAATATCAACTTGACGAGTCAATGTCCAACAATTTTTTCCAGGCCAACGTTGACTTCATTAATACAAAATGTATGCCTTTGTCATAAAGTGAAACGGGCTGACAGCTAGCAGCAATGCTTAAAACAAATTTTCCAGCATAACAGTAAAAATATGAAACTATGTAGTTACTAAATTTATGACAGGAATAATCGGAGGAAAGAGATATTTTGTAATAGTGATCTCTATTAAAGCCTCTTTTTCTTTTGAGTACAGCACTGTAAGTCATTTTTTTCCTTGTGTAAGCATAAAAATAAGACCTTAAAGGAGATTACAAAGGTAAAAGCAACCTTTGTCATCTCCTTTAAGGTCTTTCAATCAATCATCTGAAGAGGGAAGTGGTGTGAGTTATCATCTGTAGCTAGCTTTGCTTGTTCAGTTGAACTGCATTGGTGTTGCACCGCCATATTTGAACCAAGCTACTAATCAGGGCAAAAAAATGTATTGTTTCAAAACCCTTGCTTTAATGCCTGTATGTTCAGTTGTGTGTGGAAAGCTCAACTCTGTCAATATTCTTTGTTGTTCACAGGTTTCCTGACCCACTAACTGGGTGAGTGCCCTGCTTCCTCACTAATCCTAACTCCTGGTACTAAATTTTACATCTCGACCATTGAAAATTCATTCTTAGAAAGAGGGTGAAAGGTGATATTTTAAACTAATGGCATGCATGAGTGTACTTCGAATGAAAGACAGTGGCATGTTTTTTTAAGCTTCTCTTTTCAGTAAGCAGGAGGGTGTCTTCATACTTATCTCTTTCACAGAATAAAAGATTTAAATCTGGGGCTGTTCAAAGGAATTCTCAAAAGCATATAGTGATACTTTCGGCATTGTTCATGAGTGAAGCAGACATCTGCTTCACTTTTATACTGGGTACTTATAAATTAACCTTACACCTTTGACACTGAACTAAAAAATTATGATACAAGACTGGGGGCTTTTCGCATTTGGAACTATGTCTCGTAAAGCTTTTAGAAGCACACAAGTCAGTAAATCTCTACCTGAGTAATCTTCATTCACATAGTCCATGAAATTAATGCTCAGCTTCCTTACATAGTTTGTTAAAATATTCAGTCTCCATGCAAACATGGAACATGAAAGATTGATAGCAAACCGGGTTACATCAAGTGAACGAAGTGGCTAAGGTATTTGGTTATCTTTGTTGAGCCAATTGGGAATGCATGAACAGCCATGTTTTACTATGCATATGTGATTATGGGATAGCATTTGCCACCTGTAGACAAGATGCACAGTGGCTGCAATCATTCCTCTCAATGAAGAACTGACCAGTTCAGTGACATGTGCATTTGAAATATGGATTGTTAGGTATTTTATGTAGAAACAGGTGCACAATGTTTGTAATATCCCCATTTCTCATTTTGACCAGACTTGGTGTGATGTAACGAACTTGCATTATTTATGTTGTGATATGTATTGCAAGCAACATTATGCTTGGTGAAAAAGTACATTAGAAGATGGCTGCATGCAGCTCAACCACTGGAAATGTGAACTTGTTTATGGGCTGATAGATCAAGTGGAACGTTTAGAATGCTTCACAACTGTTGGGAAAGTAGTTTGTTGCTGTCGGGCAGCAATCCTCTTTAGATCTACATGCACATCCATTATTTTCTTTGAGTCTTTTCGGACTTGTTGCTTTGGTCAAAAGTCATAATGACTGCCTTGTTTTTTTTGTGTTGTTTTAGTTTTATTGTGTTTATCACGACACTTGAGGCAATTTTGATTGTTTACACCCATTCTTCATTCCCTTAATTTAAATTGTTATGCTTACAAAGGATTAGTGCAACCTTATTCGAGGTATTGTGAAGTAGTTGGTTGAATATATCCACTGCATAACTTCTTACTCTGGGGATGACAAAATGGATGTTTCATGTACAACACTACTTATTGTGACTTAGTACTGTGATTGTGGCCTGGCATAATCACTACCTCATTTTCATGTTTAAAGGAGACACGTCTCATCAAGAAGCTCTAAGAAAGGGGATGTGGGCACTTGGAAATGAAGCTATGTTGAGTGGCTACATGAAAAATTTGAAAGATATCTAATGAGGCTGTCCTTTGTATGCACCTTGTGTTTAGCATAAAGGTGTCTAGCCTTTGTAAAGACAAGCGCCAATACCAAGGGCAATTTACATTTTAGGACGGATAGCCCTTAATTTCTCAAATTGCTGTGTCTGTTGGGATTGTTTTGTTTTTTTCCCACGATTATGAGTCGGTATGCAATTCTTATGTGAATGTGTTTATGAGATTGCACCAGCTAAAATGTTTTGTTCTATATGGTGCTCAGCATCCATATTAATTTTTTTTTTTAATGAGTACTAGAGGCGAATTGGTGTTTGGGCATGGTCACCTGTTAACTTTTTTTTCATATCCGACAAATATTTTGTTGGAATAGATTTACTTTTCATAAACTTGCTGTACTGGCATAACGTCCACATATTTCTTTTTTTCGATCAGCTATAGTTTTCGTTCATCATCCAGTGAGTTACAAATTTAGGTGCTGGTGAGGTGGATACGGTGGTGGTACCATAGAATACCGAGCAACTACCCACCCCAATTTGTGGACAATCTTGAAAGCTGGGGGAGAGAAATGGGTTCTTGTTAGGTCCAGGAGAACAAATACAGAAGGGGCAGATGATACGGCGGCCTTTACCACTTTGCTCCGGTGTGCTCGGAGAAGCGGCTAACGAGGCGCAGGGCTTTGATCATGGTTAAAGTTCCGTGTTTACGGAATTTTTTTTTGTGTGTGTAAATTTTGGAGGGTGCTTTTTTGAATTTTTTTTCACTTAAAATTGGGGTTTATCGAATTTAATTTTTGTTAGATTCCAGATTGTCAAAATTCATAGTTTACTTTTACTGTGTCCCAGTTTCTCAAGATTCAATATAAAAATAAATGTCCCAAAAAAACATGCCCTAAATTTATAAGACCTCACTGGTATCGAAATATATTTCTGCATAATGAGAAACCTTAATACCAGGAACAGAAGGGACAAGGAAAACACCGCCTCATAACTAGCACAGGAATTATTTAATTAACGAAAGGCTTCTTTCTTGTTCTCTAAAACACATCCCCACATCATCTGCATACTGAAAGTCTTAAAGGACACATGCAAAGAAAAAAAATCATTTTTTTTAAACAGCTTAGATGGAAAAAGGATATCATAAAACGATTTTACAACGAAGAAAAAAACTTTTAGAGCTATATTTACGGCGCTATATGAATTTGTAGTTGGCGCCCGCGGGCGCCGCGGAAAAGTGGCCCTTATTTATCACGTGACTGGCCCTTATTTGTCACGTGGTGCTTGCGCTCTTTCGGAAGCTTCCTATGGCCTCTAAAAGTAACTTATTCATCTTTGTTTGAAGTATAACAAAAAACTAAGATTAATAAGTAACTTTTAGAGCCCAAAGGAAACTCCTGTAAAAGCGCAAGCAGACGTGATAGACCTGTGCGCCGGTCAGATGACGGCGGCGGCGCCCCGAAGCAGACGAACTTGTGCGGCGGCGGCGACGGCGGCGTGGAGAAACGCGTTGAAGCGGCGTCGTACAACGCTCAGCGTGCGGCGGCGGCGACGCAGTGCGGCGGCGCGCAGGCCTACCACGTGACCAGCGGCGGCTCCCGCGGGCGCCAATAAAGTCGTATAGCGCCGTATAGCGCTATACGACTTTATTGACGCCAGTGTTTTTGTCCTTCTAGTCCCCTCATTTCCTGCTGTAGTGTGGTGCTTACCTTCTTTTTTGTAATGAAGCTTCCTGCACCTTCGCTTCTGGGAGTCATGGTTTTACCATTTATAATTTATGCTGTACACCAAACTTCGCAGACTGCCTTTAAATCTGTAGCTGAATGCTTAAAGGCCCCTACGCACATTCGCGTTTGACAGCGTTTGAGTGCGTTTGACTGCGTTGCATCGCGAAACGAAAGCGAGTCATCGGCACTTCTGTGCTTTATATGAAGCGTAGAATCCAAATAGAGGAATAGCTTGGCACGCCACATAAGAAGCAGGGATGTCCTGGTTTCTCGCAGCCGCAACGCAGTCAAACGCACTCAAACGCTCTCAAACGTTAATGTGCGTAGGGGCCTTAAAGGGGAACTCCGCCGATTTTTCGGTAGACTTCGATTTGGCTGGAAATTTGCAGACCGCATCAATAACCCTTTCTCAAATGATAACCAAAATGTTTTATAAAAATAAAATGTTTTCGTGAAGTTATTGAATTTTCAAGTTACACCGGCCGCGAGGGTTCCAGGAGGCGACTCTCTACTGGCAACAATGAAAAATCCCTACTTTTCCCTACCCGCGTACGTCACGGGTGGGCAGGCGGACGAGCGACTCGGACAGCCGCGAAGTGGCTTTCCGGGCACCAGCGATCGAGATTGTTTTTTCGCAGGTTCAAGGTTGAAAGCTCCTTTGCAGTGGGTAGCAATCTGTGCTCCGCGATTGATTGTAGAAACAGTGCCGGGAAAAATCTTTTTTAACCTTGTTTCCGGGGGAGAGAAAAAAAGCGTTCCCCGGCAGCAATGGAGGCCAGCCACCTCAAGGTGCTTTTGCGTGAGCTGTGTGCCGAGAGAACTAGTGTCACGTGAAACATTTTCACTTTTGCCCGGAATACTTTATAGCCGCGTGTTGCGAGTTGAGTATCCTTCAGCAGCTGGAACAGCTTCAAGAGCGGCAAGCGCAAACTCAAGCCGGCTTTGACCACTACAACATCCGTCCAAAGAAGAGCGCTAATAATATCGAGAAAAATAGCACACAATCTAGCAATAGACTCGAAATTTTGCACAGTTACAAACACTGTTTCTGTTTCGGACGTCGAATCTAGCTCAGGCTACTCTCGGAGTTCCACTCACGTGGCCGATATGTTGAAGACGAGAAGTGAAACGTCAGTTAAAGTCTGAATTTAGACATGACTTTCGACATATTGCTATTCCTGTCTGCTATTACAGAGGTTTATGGGGCAGGTGTTGAGCTCCATTAATATACGATAGAGCCTTTGCCTGGTTTGTCAAATGGTTGGCGTGCAATATTCTCTGCAGAAGAAGTGATGAAAACGTCTTTAATTTATTCTCTTGCGAAGAAATTTTATATAGGGCTGAAAAGTTTTTTAAACCATGAAAATATTAATGTCGTCGAGGGGAGGCATGCAAATTTACAGCTGATGGAAACTGTGCTGAAACAAAACTTAATTTAAAAGAAAAATCTTATATAGAATTACCCTCTTCCCATGTGCTCTCGTGAATGGGTGTTTGAACACGATGCATTCTGCTCAAAAATAAAAAAAAAAAAAAAATATACGGGTACACATTTGTTTAGTACCTTTTGTTAACTTATATTGAATTAAAAGTTTTATGGTGTCTTTCTGTACCTTACGCACTATTGTATCATCAAGCAAATATTCTTTATTTGAAGATGAATAGTGTATTTGTGTATTTCATGCGCATTCCATTCCACCTTAATATTTGGCTTGGTGGTTGCAGTGTTCTTTTAATTGTCATTTTAACATGATCTTCACGACCAGTAACGTGCCATCTGATCTACACGAATGCAGTTCATTCCATTCTATACATTTCATATTTCACGAGAATCACAGTCTACATGTGTTGGGTCCCAGCCCAGCACGCACATGTTTGTCGCTTTGGAAAGTGAGCAATGTACGCGCCACACGCACGAACGCTCAAAATGGCATCGACCAGAAGCGCTTTTCAGAAATGGTCTATAGATCTTTCGCTAAATTACTTAAAGGAGCGGTGCAACGATATTCAATTGGAATGTTTTTCACTTTACACGAGCTTACTTGCACTAGTGGGACTCAAGGTTACTCGCACGCAACGCCACTGGCCAAGAAACTCCTTCGTTGCGGTGGAATTTCAGAGACAAAAGCGATCATTTCCATTCAATCTCTCCTTTGCAAAATTTGATGACGTAACGTGGGGATCGCAGTACACCGATATGACGATATTTGAATGCGGTTCATAGATTGGACCCGAGCATTGCGTGGGCACTCGATTTGGGCTCGTGATAATTACTAGCTCGAGAAGCATTCGGGTAGCGGCCCGTGTCCAATCGCTGCAATGACGACAATAGCCGAGCCATAACAATGTCTGGAACTCGGCGCGTGTCCTGTGCTTTGCCAACCCCAGCGCGTGGCTATGATCAACATTGGCGGCATATAATCGGCTCCAGATCACGTGGCCGCGCTTGTTCTGGCTGCGAGTTGAGGGGGTGAACGCTGCTCTATTTTCTTTAATTTTTTACTGGGACTTGTATTGCGTGGGGTTAAAAACGAACGCGTGTTTGATAGGTCATTAACGTCAGGGATCTGTTCTAAGCGGTATTTGCGCAAAGTACAATAATTGTTGCATAGCCCCTTTAAGCACCAAGGAGCATATTCATGCCACAATAGTAGTTACACCTGCTGGCGCCTGCAACAGTAACTTTTCTAAAAAAAAATCTAAAACAAATGGCAAGTTCCTTCAGGTTATACGAGCGTGTGGGGCATCTGTACCCAAATTCTGAGCATTTTCCGGGGTGCTTTGGCAATTTCTCAAAAATGTATTGCGTGACCCTTCGACCTCTCTTCGCCAGCGATCTTCAAAAAAAAGGAAACGGATGCTATATCACGAAACTAGCGAGCTGCAGCTTGAGCGTATCCAGTTGCAAAAACGGTTCGATCAAAATTCCGGTTGCACCTGTTTATTTTTTATACTTTTTTATAGTTTAGCTCATAGGCCAAGGTCATACTTTGTGCAAATATAGAGAAATATTAACTTCAAATAGCACGAACGCTTAGGTTTTCTCGCTGTTAGACGCGAGAAAGGCGGCTGCGAGCGTACCGGATCGCCGGCCGCGCGCCTCGCTGCCCACCCGTGACGTCACGTTTGGGTGGCGGGGAAAACTGGGGAGAAACTAGGGAGAACGATGTTTCTGTTTCGGCAGCAAACAAAATATCACTTTTTTAATTAACTAGAGGGAATCTGGAAGAACGAGATAGCATTTCGGAATCAGGAAGCCATCCGCATTCAGATTATGCCTTTGGATTAGGTAGCTCGAAAAATCGGCGGAGTTCCCCTTTAAGACTTTCACGATGTAGAACTGCAGATTATGTGGGGATGTGTTTAAGAGAACAAGGAAGAAGCTTGTCCTTAATTAAATAATTTCTGTGCTGGTTATGAGACAGTGTCGTTCTTGTCCCTTCTGTTCCTGGTCTCAAGGTTTCTCATCATGGATGTGCATCAGCTCGCCTGTATTTTTACTCTAATTTCATTAATATTTATTCAGCTGAATTTCGCATTGGTGCCCTTGCTATTGGCAGTACTAACTGCCCCACAACAAATCTTGCAAACGAGTGTTGCTTCAGTAAACGTCGGTACTTTGAAGCAGCCAAACTCCTTGACGTAGTCGTTGGGAAGCATAAACGCTTCAGCTGGCTGCTGCTCCTATGAAACCTACAGGTTCACATCTTTCACCGTTATAACAACACAAGCACTCCCCTTTAGGAAATCACCGGTTCGAGATTTTTGGGCAGAGAATGCGTGTGCACACCAGGTGCGCACTCACGAGATCTCGCTTGATTGAGAGCATGCCATGGTGGCTCGTGAATCCTGGAACTCGAACATGAGTTTTCATACCAGAAACTCTGGCACCATGATTTCTAAAGAGGTGGATAGTATGGTCTGTTCGAGGCGGGGTTTAGGCCGCACGTCCGGAGGCTTCCTGGCCTTTGACGACGACCATTCCCCGAAGTGAAGAACCCAGGGGTCCAGTGGAGGTGGGAGAATTGGTAACGTAACGAACGGTTTAATTACATGGTAGCGATACAGTCGTCAAATCCAAGAGAACAAATGGAGCCCTCACGCCCCGCCTTATATAGGGGTCCGTTTTCTCCCTCTCTCTCCGCCAGGGCAGCAGGTGCGACCGCCACGTGTTTTGCAGCTGGGTCCGCCGCGTCGTAGTCAGAAATGAGTCATAGCCAAGGTTCTCCGCAGTTAGGCCAGGCCTCTCTCCCCTTCCGGAGCGCACGAACCCACACGCACACACACACACGTCCCGTTGACGTCACGGACGCGTTGAGACACGTTTTGGGCAGCCTTCGACAGGTGGGCGTCAGTCCTGAACACGTCGGGACTCGTTTCGGGACTCGTTTCCGCAGCGTTGAAACTCGGAAGAAGGTTGCCGAAGGTTCCATTCTTAACAGCCCCTCCGGGGCCAGGGAAACCTCGAATGGCCGGTGGTACAATCGCTGGCCTGAAGAGGTGGGCTTGGAGTAGGCCTTGAGAAGACGCTGCAAGCACCAAACAAACTCCCAAACCTCTCACAACGGAGGCATCAGCGGAAACGTCCCCCACAACACCCCGCCACACCGCAGTCAAACGCTCGGAATTCGCCAAAGACCCGCCAGACTGGATTATGGATTACCAAAATTTGGTACAATTCCGGGTATCGAGACCCCCTGTCGCCAAAAAAACTCATTTTTCCAACGAGGTCACTAAGAACAAAAGACAAAAGACAAAAACTTTTCGCAATTTGTGAGGTCATTTTGGGGTATCAACGAAGTGCCCCCACTTAGATCCTCATTCCCGTGGATGACGAAGACCTCTGAGATCATCCCTACTATTTTTCGTGATGTCAGAAAAATCTGCTCAACCCATCGGCATTGCCGTTAAATTTGCCTTTCCTTTTTCTTACGCTGAAGTCATAGTGATCGATTTTCACGTGATTTCTAGACGTGAAAATGCGGTCCTTATAGCGCCGATAAAACAATCCGCCTCTTTCATGCCCCGTCACATTGGTCCTAGCAATCTCCTGAGCTGTATCGCGAAACCCTGACACACTAGGGTCGCTCTTCTGCTCGACTCTGTCTACTCGTAGCAGAGGACCAACGTTACGCGACGCCGGAGCTACGAGAGATCTTTCACTGATCCCGTCTTCCTCCGCCTTTTCCGCCGGCGCGTTGGGACGGCGTACGCTTTCTAGTGCTACGAGGTCAGGCTGTTCTACAACCTGGTCCCTCTCATCCCGGTTTTCTGCCTCTAACTCTGGGAGTGCTTGCTCCCCGTCAGCTGCCTCTGGCTCTGGATCACTTGTCAACAAAGGGGCGACCTGACGCGATTTGGACCTCGTACACGACTGAACTAGCCCTTCTCCCAGTTGTTGACCCCTTTCGCGCAGCAGGAAATCTGACCAGGTTAGAAAACAAATAAGGATACTCCAACGGGACTGTTTGCGAGACAGCCGCCTCTGTCACTAGCTCTCCGAACGGGCCAGTTATCCTTACTGTCGCCATAGGCAGACAGACACTGTGCTTTTCAAGCAGCTGCTTGATCCAAACTACCTTTCCAGTAAATCGGAGGTCGTTACATACGACGGATGAACAACGTCCATCGTCGCTGCACTGTCCCGAAGCACCCTGCACGGCTTTCCGTTTACCTGGAGCTCGTGAAGATAGGGACGAAGAAGCTTCAGGTCCTTGTCACTACCGTTCACGTACGAGAACACAACCCGCGGTTTCTTACATCTGGCCGCTGTGTGTCCCGGCTCCTGACAGTTGTAGCACAGGAACGGCTTCCTTGCCTCGAACTGCCCTGTTGGGCTTTTCCGCGCCTCGTCTCCGTTCGAGTGTTCTGCGCTCTTTTCTGGGACCTTTTGTCCTGCTTCGGGCTTCTCGGGCCCGTTTTCTCGCGAGTCATTTCCCTGTCGGAAGGTCTTGCGCTGATCGCTTCGGCCGGATTCGCTTTCCTCTCCGCTCAGCTTTCTACGCGTTGCGTACTCTTCGGCTAGCTCAGCGGCCCTTTCGACAGAGTCGACTCCCACCCTGTCCTGCACCCAGAGCTTGACTGACTGCGGAATGCTACGAAAGAACTGTTCGAGGCACACACACTCGACTACCTTGTCTCGGCTTTCGTACACTTCCTCGCTCTTCAACCATTCTATCAGGTTGGTTTTAAGCCCGTACGCGAATTCCGAGTAGCCCTCGCTGCTCTTTTTGGATGCGTTTCTAAACCTTTGACGGAACGCCTCGGCAGAAAGGCGGTACCGCTTCAAAAGGCTGGACTTCACCTTGTCGTAGTCGTCCGCGTCTCCAGCACTAAGGCGCGCGACAACCTCTGCAGCCTCACAGGGCAACAGAGTCAAAAGCCGTTGCGGCCACGTTTCTGGGGCGAAGCTCAACTTCTCACATGTCCTCTCAAAGTTAACTAAGAATAGGCCCACGTCTTCCCCAACTTTAAACGGCTGCATGAGCTTCTTCATTTGATACGACTCGGTCTCACTTGCTCGTACCGGAGTCCCAACTCTACTGTTCTGCGAGTTTAATCGCTGTTGTTCAATTTCGAGCTCTAGCCTTTTCAGCGCTCGCTCCTCTGTCGCAGCAGTCTGCGCTCGTTCCTCTCTCGCTGCATCCTGCTCTCGTTCCTCTCTTGCTGCAGCTTCACTCTTAGCGTTCTGAAGCAGTTCCCACGAAATTTTAATTTCCTCTGCTTCCGCGCTCTCTGAAATCGCTTTACTGATCTCAGATTTCTTCATCTTTTGCTCCACCTCCACACCCAATTCTTCACATAAACAGAGTAAATCTGTTCTCAGTAACCTCATCAGATCCATGATCGCTGCTCTTTAGCTTTGGCTTTGCAATAAAACTTGTCGCGAGGTTGTACACAAACCTAGCGCACGAGTCAAACACTAAGGATTCCCAGCAGTTCAAAATTAATTACCCATAATCTGAAGCCTGGCGAATCTCAAAGCAAAGTCCAAACGCTCACCCGCAGATGTAGCACGATGTCGCATGGTCCGATCCCAACCGCTGCCAACCAGTTGTTCGAGGCGGGGTTTAGGCCGCACGTCCGGGAGCTTCCTGGCTCGTGACGACGACCATTCCCCGAAGTGAAGAACCCAGGGGTCCAGTGGAGGTGGGAGAATTGGTAACGTAACGAACGGTTTAATTACATGGTAGCGATACAGTCGTCAAATCCAAGGGAACAAATGGAGCCCTCACGCCCCGCCTTATATAGGGGTCCGTTTTCTCCCTCTCTCTCCGCCAGGGCAGCAGGTGCGACCGCCACGTGTTTTGCAGCTGGGTCCGCCGCGTCGTAGTCAGAAATGAGTCATAGCCAAGGTTCTCCGCAGTTAGGCCAGGCCTCTCTCCCCTTCCGGAGCGCACGAACCCACACGCACACACACACACGTCCCGTTGACGTCACGGACGCGTTGAGACACGTTTTGGGCAGCCTTCGACAGGTGGGCGTCAGTCCTGAACACGTCGGGACTCGTTTCGGGACTCGTTTCCGCAGCGTTGAAACTCGGAAGAAGGTTGCCGAAGGTTCCATTCTTAACAGGTCTAATCTGGAAACTGGAACAGTGTTTTTGCCGACGCCCTGAAGTACATTGACCCTGTTGTATTGAACAAACCCTGACGAGATAAAGGGGACACTCTCTTTTGTCAATATTCCTAGACTACTAGAAGAAAAAAGGACTGGTCTGGCCCCTCCTCAGGATTACTAAGCCTGTGCTCTGACAAACTTTATTCGTGAAATACCGTCTATTTTGCTTTTTATTTTGCCATCCTAACCTCGAAATTCTGATTTCTTTTTTTTTTTAATAAATTTGAATTGACGAAAGTTTTTGCCGGCGAGTGTTATTCGGAGTTTTCGGATTTATCCGAAAGCACAGAATTTTAGTTGGGGTGAACAAGAGCACTGCACGGGCCTACTTTTTGAGGCCCAACCCGGCCCGGGCCCGCTGAATCCTAGTCTCACCCGACCCGGACCCGGCCCGGTGAGAGGCCAGGGCGTGCTTCATCTCTTAAATTCAAAGCTGCCTTCGGAAGGCATGTGTTGGTGCATTTGATACGTTTACTAATTTGCTTGAAAGACGCTCATGTCGCAGTCCCGTGGCGAACATTCGAAAGCTTATATAAATGTAAAATATTTAGCTTATGTTTTGTAGCCAGAGGGCATTTTTTTACAGCGGAGCTGTTAAGGGCTAGTTTACCCAGGATTGTGTCCCCCGCAAAGAAATGAAGACACCGAACTCTGGACACCTACCGCCATCTATGAGCGACGGCGGCAAGCCATGTATCTGGTTGCCGCCGTCGCTCATAGATGGCGGCAGCCTTTCCACTCTGGCTTGCCGACTTGCGGCCGGCCATTACTTTCCATTGTACAGCTCCCCTGGTCTTCCTTCTTCACCAGAGTAAAAAGGCTGAAAGTTTTTTTATTAACGTGAAATGTTCGTTGGCTCGTTGCTCCGGATTTTGTGAAGCCGGATTTTCTGGAGCCGGGGCCTGTGACGTCACATGACTTCAGTTTTCCCGCTAGATTTAGCGGGAAAATTGACGTCATGTGACCTCAACACCAATAGATTTAGCGGAAAGTTAACGTCACGTGACCTACACACGAATTCAGATTCCCCTGCTAGATTTAGCGGGAAAATTGACGTCACGTGACCTCAACACCAATTCAGTTTCCCCGCTAAATTTAGCAGTAAAATGACGTCACATAATTGTGTCACGTGACCTATAGAGAAATTTAATTTCCCCGCCAGATTTAGCGGGGAAATAGATTCCACGTCTCATGATGTCACCACACCTATACTTAAATTCAGTTTCCCCGCTAGATTTTGTGGAAAAACTGACGTCACGCGTCCTACACATAAACTCAGTTTACCCGCTAAATTTAGCGGGAAAACTGACACGTGACAGGCTGCATCTCGTCATTCGCCATACCCTGTGGACACAGGCCAACCCGACGGGGAAAGTCAATGGGTGGAATGGAGTTGAGACCCCTGGAGGCACAGCTCGAGAAGAAATGCCTGGAAGAATGTTTCACGTAGCAACACAATAGACCCTTTCCGAAATGCAGTCTGGCCACTTTGATCACTATTATCATCTGAAAAATGGCATATATGCCGTACTAATGGCGGCCTTCTGTTTGCTGATGAAGGAAGACGTTGAAGGTGCTCCTAAGCTGATGGTTCGAGGCCAACATACATTTGAGACGTTAGCACGATGCGAAGCAAGAATTAAATGCAAGAGCTTTCAATTTTAACGTTACATTTATCGTTTATAATTTTTTTCTTTTACTCAAACTCAAATTATTGCCATCTTGCCTGGGGCTGGACTATGTCATCTAATCTTAAAGAAAATTTTAATTACAAAAAAAAGAAGATGGTGTTGAGGTTTATCGGCGGAGTCCCGTTCAACTCTCATTCAGCTGGTCTGTCTAAAGCCTTCAGCGTTATTTAAATACATAATTTATACAGTTAGGGACTTGGCAATACTTTTATAATGAAAAACGATAGAAATGTGTTTCCCTACAACATTGGCACATATTTTTTTGAAGGAACCAGTTTACTTCACTTGTCATGTGGAAGGTTGAGAGATGGTCGCACGGATAACAAATTACGGCTCTGAGATAAATTTGCTATACGCTCCTTAAATTACTTAGCCAATTAGATGATAGTGAGTTTTGTTTAGTTAAAACATCATCGAAGCAACTTGAATAATATTTCGTAAATGTTGATGGATAAAGTAGCAGTGTTTTTGTCAGCTTCATTTATCAGTTCACGATTTATTTCTCCTTGTTTGCTTGATATGTCTACTGAAATCCTCCCGTTTTTGTCTACTGTTCCTATGCCTCTGCTGTTAAAGGGACACTGTTTCTTCTAAAAAATGAAAAGCTTTTTTTTTTTTTACGTTTCTTGTGAGGCGATTTTTTTATGGTGTCAGGAGAATAAATACTTAATCAATATTTTGCTACCGAGTCACATATATTTTTAATAAAGCAAAAAAAGGAAAAGTCTGAACTGCTCGAAGCCGAAACCGAATCATGAGCACGCAAGCTCATGGCTGAGACAAGTGGACGATGTGTACCGAGGAGGAGGGAGAGAGGTAGAGATACTGGAAGTCACGTGGCTACACCCATCCGTGTTTGTTTGTTTGTTTGTTTTCTTCACTTTTTTTGTTTGTGAAGCAGACTACGACGACGAAGTTGGGTGCAGCGTTTGTCGTGCGATTGTTTCGCACTTATATCCCTTCCGCTCTATGTTCTGCGCTCGAAGATCGATTGGTCAGTACCAGGAACGACAGTTTCGAAGTAGCGGCCCCACGTCCGTCTCACTGTTGGTCCGTCATGAACAGAAATCGTGTCGTCCAGCCCGCGCTACGTCGCCATAATGAGAATGACGTATTGCATGTACTTCCTATGATCTCTGCGACATTTTTTTTTTTTCGTTCAACGTATTTGCATTTTTTTAGAGGCCACAAAAATAAGGTTCATAATATTTTCTGTTTTTAATACTGAATGTGTGCCCTAGACGACCCATGACTTTGAACATATTTGGTACACATGGTTTGAACGCCACGTGACCATGGAAAAAAGAGCGCGTAACCGACCAATTTTCGACCGACTGTTTTTGGGCGTAAAGAAAACAAATTTTAAGCAGCAAATTCTGTTCTGGGTAGTTGGGCTCTTATAGGTTATCTTCAAATAAAAACCTCGGCGCGCATAAAAACCCTGTCAGTGTCCCAAATTTAAGCCTATGTAGGTGGTCCAGGGCCTCGTCAAACTGTATTCTTGCAGCTTTTTTTTTTGTTCGCCTACAGCTGAGGGAAATAAACGAATTATCATAAAAGCGACGGTGTTTGAGGAGAATAACATAGAGGACGAAAACAGGACGACACATGGAGAAACGTGTCGTCCTGTTTTCGTCCTCTATGTTATTCTCCTCAAACACCGTAACTTAACCAGCACGCTCCATTTCCACGAGCATAAAAGCGAATCTTTTCTTTTAATCTCGCCTTCGCCAAACTCGCGACGTAGCTCGGAGGTTGGAGTGTTGGCATAGTCCCGACTAAGGATATGTGAAGACCGCTCATACACTGGAGCCGAACATTGCGTGAACACTCGATTTGGGCTCGTTATAATCAAGAGCTCAACGAGCCATTCGGGTAGGGGTTCGTATCCAGTCGCTGCAATGACGACAATAGCCGATCCTAACAATGGCTACGTTTACACGAATGCGACCGTAGCCCATCGAATCGAGCAGGGACCGATCGCACGCAGCCTGTCAACGTTACTAGAACCACTCAGCTGGGAAACTGCCATAGAGCCTGCTCTGAAAAAGTGGTGCCGGTCCTTATCCCAGTACCGAGCTAATGGCGATCGCAACGCTGCCATTTCTCCCACAGCGGCCACTCCGTGAACTGCACGGCTGCACTTACTGGTTCCGTCGAGTCACGGAAGGGCCGGTGGCACCATCTCGCAGGGCTTCCAAGGCTGGCGGTAGTTTCTGCCGTTTTCGGGCTCCCCACAATTTTAGTCCATTCAGCTGAAAATCACCAGTATTCTGCAAAATATGTAATGGGAACGCACTACGAAAGCTTCAAGAACGCGGGTGTGAGGTAGCAGGGACGTCTTTTCGTCCCTTCGGTGCTGCGTCCGGTCAAGATGGCCGCCGCTCGACAGCCAGCCTGAGGATTCCTGGGTAGGCCAGCTCCTAGCCTGCTTCCTGGGCAGCCTGGTCATCGGGGAAGCGTTCCCATCGCTCGATTTCCTTTTTTGGGAGATGGTCCAGACTGCAGCTGTCCTCCTGCTCATCATCTGATCGCCCAGGCCCTAGCGTGGAGGCCCCTTGCTCCAGCCCACACAACAAAGAGGCTCCTCTCAAACGAAGCTGTGGGCCGTTCCCGCCAAGAGCAACGGTCCCCCTTCAACACAGCGCATCAAAAGACCAAGCGGCAGCATGGCAAGTGCCTTTGTTGGCGGCAGAATGTCTAGTTCTCGCTATATGAACTGTTGTTTACTTGAGGACACATTAGACAGTTTTAGTATAGCGTTGCAGGCGCTAGCGTACGCAATACGCAAAGGTATAGCGTACGCTATAAGTAGCCTGCACAGACCCCTTTTAGTGGTCTGTTCCGCAAACGCTACCAGGTCGACCGCTTACTAGATAAATTGCAGAACCTGCGGCTGTGATTTTGAGCGTTACTTAGCGCCACCTAGTGCCTTAAAAAGACTATCTAACATGAAAAAGTCACATTGGCTAGGCCGCAGTTTGGCTTAGTCGGCCAAGTAGCCAAGCCAAGCAGCGCCCGCGGTCACCAAGAGGGAAAGCACGACGAGCGACGACTCCGACGAGAACTTCACGATGCCCCCGTCGAGCATCTTGTCGAATCGCCACCTGTTAGATGTTCTTTCATGGGAGGAAATCAACGATCTCGTGATGTGCCGTGTCGAAGGACACCTTGCTAGAAATTATTTATCTCTCGATGAAAAAGAATATGAAATGCGTCGCGCGACCGAGAAGGAGCTGTTCAGGTATCGGTCGCGTCATGGACTGCTCGACATTAGAAAACCTGAGCAGTGCAGTGTTCAAACATCTGTTCCGGTTTGATAAAGGAGATTTCGACGATCTCGCTCGCGGTCTCCTGATGCCGGAGTTCATGACCAGCAGTCAGGACGTAGTCGTGCCCGGCCGGGAAGCATTGTGTCTGACACTTCGGAGGCTCGCCTATCCGAATAGATGGTGCGACCTCGAGCCAGTCTTCGGAAGACATGCCTCTGTGATTTCGAGCGTGACTTCTCAAGTGCTGCAGCACATCTCGCAAACTTTTGGTCACCTTCTGACTAACCGCAACAACCATGAGTGGCTGACGCCTGCCAGGATGGTGGAGTTCGCAAGTGTAAGTCGGCTTTCTCTTCCTTTTCCGGTTGCGGTGTCAAAAAAATGCGAACTTTCGAGTACTGAGACCTCGGAGGGCTTTTAAGGAACCCCAGCTGTGGTCTAAAGTAATTGGGAGTCTTCCATTCATACTCGTGCTATGCTTACCTAGCTTCTGGGACGTCAAAACAGGGCACTGTTGTTACACAGTTGGCTTTTTTAATTTTGCTGGCACTGCACACTGAACAGACCGTCTTCCAAACAATGCTGGATATCTAGTGCATGCAATCCAGCTTTCATAGTTCTGTTAACAGATAAACACAATATGTTTACTGCCAGTGGCTCACTTATACCTGCCCATTAGCTATCCCAATTTCAAGCACGAGTAATCTGTACAGAAGAAAATGCAAAAGATAACACCTAAAAGAAGAAGAAAAAAAGCAGGTAGGCTTAAAAACTTTATTGAAGTCATCATATTCTTAGAACTATTTTAGAGCTAGCAAGCCAAGTATTCAGGTTGAAGTGTATAATGGAAATTACTCTTAATAAGACGAGACTAAATTGTACCGAGCTCATTTTGCGCACTCGTCTGGAACATATATTGCTAATCTTTAACCTATTCTCAGCCGCCACAGAAATTTGTGAATTGGGCATTGACACTGCACCTTAGCTATTGTTTCCTTTTGGCTCGCTCACTTGTCATCACTTTCTCATTAGATGTGGAAGCTTGCATTGAAGACTTGCTTGTACCATGACCATCACTTCACTAATTCGGGTTTTTAAAAAAATATTAGAACCAATTACAACAAAGTCATAAAGGAAAACTATATATCTTGGTTTGCTTCTTCTCTTCAAGGCTGTCCACAACAAGCGTGGGCCTTTGCCCAACTGTTGGGGCTTCATTGATGACATGGCTCGCCCCATATGCCGCCCGAAAAGGAACCAGAAGGCATACTTTTCTGGCCACAAAAGGATGCACGTGGTAAAATATCAGTTCATAATGTGCCCCAACGGCATTGTGTGCCAGCTCAATGGGCCATATCCTGGAAGTCGGCACGATGCAGGCAATTTAAAAGATAGTGTGGAAGTAGAGATGCGTATCGGTGCACCACATGCAAGTGCATTTCGTGTTTAAATGTGGCAACAGGTGATTAGGTCACGAAAAATTTCACTTACCTTTGAACAGTGCTTTTACTTATGTTTAAAATGAAGAACGGCCTGACAACAAACCAAGAATATTCTCCCAACACCTTATACAAGCTGTATTTAGTGTATGAAGGGTCTAATATGATGCGGCTACAGCATGCTAGATTTATTCTCAAAATGTGCAAGAATAATAGAAGTGTTTGTGAGGCAATACTGTGGAAACAGATTTGCAAATCAGTTACCATAGCATGTGCACTTACCCTTCCGCTCTGTCAGCTCAGACCGGCTGCATCTTTATGTTCCTGTTTATCTGGTTATGCATGCGTCTGCCACATTTTATGTAGATGTTGCTGTATTTTTGGATAACGCACTTATTATTGAGCACTTCCTGTCATTTTTGTCACAGTTTTGTGGAGTCTGTGCAGCCTCTGCTTCTGATGCCTTTCCACCCTTGTGACTTTCTAGGGACAGAACAAATTGATGAAGGCAGACTTGTCACAATGCATTGAAGAGAGGCTGCCGACCATCGATTAACCATTTCATACTCTTAATTTGTCAATGCCACATTTTTGAATATTGTTTTTGGTGAGCTTTGACAGCTTGACAAGGCAGTCTTCGTTTATAGCTCCTTTTGTTACAAAAAAATGAAAAACGTTTATAAATCTTTGTAATGCGAAATTAGAGTGCAGCTTTCGAGGATGAGGAGGAGGAGGGGAGGGTATGCCCCTGCTCCTCCTCCTCCATCCTCTCCACTCCTCCTCCAACTCAGTTTCCCTGCTAAAGTTAGCAGGGAAAATGACGTCACATGACTCTCACGTCACGTGACCTCAACACCAGTTCCATTTCCCGCTCTTTAGCGGGGAATTGAATTGGTGTTGAGGTCACGTGATGCCAATTTTCCCACTAAATCTAGCGGAGAAACTGAACTTGTCCGCTAAATCTAGCGGAGAAACTGAATTTCCCCGCTGACTTTAGCGGGGAATTAAATTGTTGTTGAGGTCACATAGCAGGGAATTGAATTGGTGTTGAGGTCATGTAGTGGGGAATTAAATTGTTGTTGAGGTCACATAGCAGGGAATTGAATTGGTGTTGAGGTCATGTAGTGGGGAATTAAATTGTTGTTGAGGTCACATAGCAGGGAATTGAATTGGTGTTGAGGTCATGTAGTGGGGAATTAAATTGTTGTTGAGGTCACATAGCAGGGAATTGAATTGGTGTTGAGGTCATGTAGTGGGGAATTAAATTGTTGTTGAGGTCACATAGCAGGGAATTGAATTGGTGTTGAGGTCATGTAGTGGGGAATTAAATTGTTGTTGAGGTCACGTAGCGGGGAATTGAATTGGTGTTGAGGTAATGTAGCAGGGAATTAAATTGGTGTCGAAGTAACGTAGCGGGGAATTAAATTGTTGTTGAGATCATGTAGCGGGGAATTAAATTGTTGTCGAGGTCATGTAGCGGGAAATTGAATTGTTTTTGAGGTCACGTAGCGGGGAATAGAATTGGTGTCGAGGTCACATAGCAGGGAATTGAATTGGTGTTGAGGTCACGTGACATCAATTTTTCCGCTAAATCCAGCGGAGAAACTAAATTTCCCTGCTAAATTTAGCGCGGTCATGCCGACGCTGCTCGACCCGGAAATGGGCGCAAAACTCCCTCCTTGATATGAGAATCCTGAAACATACACTGTGACTAGCACATGGCTCACGCCTGTCAGGACCCGGGACCCTTTGTCCTGAGTGGATGTTGATGCCAAACTCGCTTTGTCGATTCTCGGAGGTTACAAGAGATACTGGAGGGACCCTTCTTATGTTAATGCAGGATTTCACCACCCAACTTAATAAGAAGTGCCCCCACCTTTTTACTGTCGTGATCTGGAATACCAAACTCTTTCAGATTAATCAATATTGATAGATATTTTAATTAGTGCATGTTTTTCAGATTTTATCCCTTTTATCTGGAAGCATGAAATCATGTATGCCTGACAGCTTCTTAACTGTCCTCGGAATTAGTTTTGGTTATGAGGTTGCTCTTTCTTCGGTTAGTGTTGCTGCACTTCATATAAATCTATTGCCATTGAGCCGTAGGCACAATGAACAAGTAGCTTATGTTTTGTAGTACTTGTTTATCCTGCTGTCTTGCCATTTTTTTGCTGAACCTGTGAACTAACCGGCCAAGATCAGTACTGTCTTGCACAAAAGCAAAAAAGAAGTTCACTCAACATCACTTTTTTAATGTGCAGGAATACTCCGTGACAGTGGACTGTACTCGAAGTTGGAGAGACTGGTGGGAAACCAAGATCTTGTCATCTATGGAGACCCAGCATACCCCCTGAAGCCACTGCTCTTGAAGCCGTACGGCGGTTCTTCCTTGACGCCTACCCAACAGGCCTTCAACTTAGGGATGAGCCGTGTCCGCCAAGCCGTGGAGTGGGGGTTTGGCAAGGTGGTTGCCGAGTTTGCTTTTTTGGACTTCAAAAAAAATCAGAAGCTTCTCTGGCGGCAAGTGGCACAAATGTATAAGGTTGGAACAATTCTGTGTAACTGCCACACGGCCATATATGGCAGCCAGGTAACAAGTTACTTTAACCTGGACCCGCCTAGCCTTCAAGAGTATCTGAGGCCAGTGGCGGCGTGAATGTTCTGTATTTTTATTTATTCATTTTATTTCACATACTATTGGTCAAGTGTTTAGGAATCTCATAGGAGAGGGAAAAGAACATTTCAAACAAAATATGCAGGGGTAAAACAACGAAGTCACTTGCATTCACACATGCAGGTATAAACTTCAGGAAGCGCACTCAATGTAGAAAATAATTCCTCAGGTTGGCTGCAAGACAATGCTTTCGGACAGTGCATTCCACTTGCATATTGTGTGTGGAAAAAAACAAATTTTTAAAACACTCTTTATTGTATCTGTATTCTTGTAGATGTCAACTTTGCTTATTTCTTGAAATTCTGGACTGATGAGGTGTAAAATATGATGCTGTGTCAATTTAAAAAAGATGAGTAAGAACCATATACTTTCCAACCTTAACATTGCTGTAAAAGCACCCTACTTTGCCAAAGGAGTGCCATCTTAGTGGACATTGTCAACTGCCCAGTCAAATGTTGTGACATATGCAACTTACATACTAGTACCAAGGTGGAGGGAGGTAGGCCAACTACTCTGCAGGAGCTTCAGAAAAGAAAAAAAAAGTTTTGGGTATGTTTATGCAGTTTTGAGGTTAGTCTGCCTTCAACGAGCGACTTGTCTCTCAGCTGTAGATGATCAATTTAGCTAGTGCTAAATTGAACTGCTAGCCTGGGGTTTTTAACGTGCACACTTCAGTAGTGATACACGACCGCACGCCGGTACGATGCTCACCCAGATCGAAACGGGCAGGAGCTTCAGAATTACTGAGTCTACTGCGGCTGTCTATAAACAAAAAAGAAAAACTTGCTTTAAATTACTAATTTGTCGGAGTCACACTCTTCGCAGCAGCGTTTTAACAATGCATCTAAGGTTATTTGCAGCGATCAAGCGTTTAGAATGCAGCTATCAGTTTCAACATAAATGGATCAGTTCGTTATCTCCATTTTGATAGATTTGTATTAGAAATACAGTAGGTGTTCTAATATGGTGCCTGTGAGTCCACTAGTTAAGTGTATGTGATTGTTTTTGTACTCTTTTTCAACTGTATTGCATTTTTCACGGCTTTCTAAGTTTTGTTCCGTAGGGTGTGTACATCTTTAATTGTTTTCCTTTTTGAATGTATGTTTTCTCTCCACTCCTGCGATGACCTCATCAAGGTTGCAGTATTTTGAAATAAATAAATAAATAAACAGTGTAACCGAAACATGGATGTTTTGCTGCGGGTCCATTGGAGACCATGCAGTACTTTCATTCTACATTCTTCTGCCACGGTACAGCATGCCACTCCAACGAATGAATCGGTGGCTTAACGGCTGATCCTCAATACTCATATAATCAAAACATACTCAGTATTTAGGCAGTCACTTTTGCGGTCAGGTCCTGTTCCTAGGTTGGGTGTGACTCGTCATCTGACCAGGTAATGGGCTGATTCTCGCCAAGCATTCGGCACATGCATGGCGATGCCATAACTTTAGTACACAAGAGGCAGGCAGCAGTACACGAGATGGCTCATGTTGTCTCGTGCTCTACACATGCAGAGCCCCAGCGAGGTTGTCGCACCTACAGAAAGACTAAGTTCCCTTGATGCATTGCGGCAAGCGGTGGAGTAGTCAAAATGGTTGGTGAGGTTGGTTTATTGAAACAATATCACTGGACTAGGATGGCACTCCTCCCTTAGGGTGCTTGCACAGCAATTGCTTTTCACCTACTTCAATGTTCTAGAAAGCAGGCCCTCTAATATATTGAGGAAGGACTGCTGCTGAGCGGCAGAAAGACGGCGTTCCTCGGCTCGCTCTTGCCTTTCTTCCTGCCGCTCTAGAGCACGCAGCCTGCGCTCCTCGGCCCGTTCATCTAGCCTTTGGCGTATCTCCTCTTCTCGTGCACGAGACTCAAGCAGAGAACGTTCTTTTTCCCATGCAAGGCGGCTCTCTTCCAGGGAAAGCCGCCTAGCCTCTAAAATGAATTCTTTTTCCTTCATAGAGGAGTCGTGTTTCATTCGCTTCTCTAAGTAATCGTAGTCCATATGGTCCTGCTTTCTTTTTCCTGTTGAATGAACCATGAAAGAATAAATGTGTGCCTGATCATAAGGCAGACTTGAGAACACAAGCCTTACTAGCGGCTAAAATATATTTCCCCTACGGGGGAGGGGAAATATACTGCTGAACAGCCCTTACCACGCATTGGCTCGTTCCGAGCAGTGGGGCACGGTGAAGCGGCTGCCGAGTTCCCTTGGCAAATTTCGGCCCTTGCCGTGTCGGGCTGGTCGGTGCCCTCCCCACTCCCGCCCGAGGGAACAGCTGGGCTTGCGGCATCCTCGGGGCTCAAAATCAGGGTAAACAGCTCTTCTGCTGTTGCCTGTTCGCCGGAGCCTGCAATTGTATCCAATGCAATTGAAACGATTTTTCGCAAGAACTTGATGCTACATGTAGGTGTTCCAAAGGAAATAGTCATCTGATCTCCGTACGAAAAAACGCCAGATACAAGCACTAACAAATTTAGCTCTTTCTCCTTTTTTGTATGAACAGGATTACATGTAAAAATCGACTTGGTGAACTTGATCGGCGAGTCTCGCGATCAGCGGAATCTCGCGACGCAGCCGCCCAGTTTCATACTGCTGCGGGAGTCGTAGACCGCTCGCGAGCAGGGGTGGCTGCAGCCCCGTTTCCTTACGGGAGCCGCTGAAGTCAGCTGCGCCGCTGGGTAGCAGTAGGAGTGGCTGCAGACCCGTTTCCTTACAGGCGCCGATGAAGTTAGCTGCGCTGTTGGGTAGAGTGGCTGCAGTCCCGTTTACTTACACGCGCCGCTGAAGTCGGCTGTGTTGCCGGGTGCCACCAAAACATCGGCAGCGGAGTCTCGCGCCGCAGCCGCCGAGCTTCGTGCTGCTGCCGGAGTCATGGAGCGCTCGCGAGCAGGAGTCGCTGCAGCCCCGTTTCCTTTGCGAGGAGCTCTGAATTTGTAGCCGGACTCCCTGGCCAAGTCCACAAGTTCTTGGAGCAGATGCTCCCGCTCGCTGTACTCTTCTTCCGTCCCTGACCTATAAGGAAGGTGCATCGGAAATCCTTGTACTGGCCTTATTAGGCTACATATTTACATTAGGCTACATTACAGTGTGAACTGCAGTTAGACACCAAACCAACTTACTTTCGAAGATTTGTACGGTCGTCCGAGGCGTACTGTGCGAGCAGCAGGTCACACCGCGAACGGTGAACATTTTTTGGGTGCTCCCCTGAAGCTGCGCCGTGATGTGGTTCCATTGCTGGGGATCCCGGAACGGGTTAGCTAAGAGGACCTCACTTAGGAGTGCCAAATCATCGGCGATCGTGAAACGCACCCGCACACCGCTGCCACTTGCCTTGGTAGCCGCCATCTTAAAAAGTTCGCTCTCCCGCTCTCGCGGGGCTCGAGATCTTCCGAGAGCTTCCCGCAAGCTCTCCCCAAGGCCTGCAAGCCCACAGCGCAAAATCCCCAGCGTTGCGTGCGTACGCAATACGCTAGCTCTTCTATTGCGTTCTGCGCACGCGCACTCCCGACCCGCAATTTTATTGCGTACGCAAGGCTTTATACCAGTAGGCAGTGAGGCAGGGCGCCCAACTTGTAAAACTTGCTTTTTTTATTGTCTCGCTATATGAACTTGTAATGTCTAAAAGTGTACTTTGTTGCTCTGTATGTAGTGTGTATGTAAGTGAAGAATGTAGGGAACGGGCTAGGGTATTTTTTTGGCTGTTGTTAGAATGGCCCGAGTGGTGTCCTAGGTGTGTAGACAGAGGTTAGAGTTTCCGACAATACTTGCTTCACTTCATATACTATTGGATCAATATGGATGCCCCTGTTGCTGACATGGTAGTGTGCCCTAAATGCTGCAAGCACTTTAAACGAAGAGGCTAGGCATGCCATCGGAGAAAGTGTGATATGGTAGATTTGAATAATGAAGTTGTGCTTAAGAAAGAAAAAATTCTCACTGGTCGGCTGAGGAAACCTACTTCTTAGTAAGATCTGAAGCGGATGCCATCCTGAAGGGTGTGAAAGCGAAATATATATGTGGTTACCTTTATAAACTGCATACAAACAGGAGCAAAGAGGCAGTGAAGAAACAGTGACGTAAAGTGGCATATAGAGAGTTAGTCGAAAGGCTTGTTGGTCGTGACAGAGCCGGCGGCTTTGCCCCGATAGACAGGCCTGCAGCAACAGCCAGGAGAAGGGATCGCCCGGTGGGCGATTCGCTGTCCTCTATAACGGAAGATAGAATAATTGGAAGTGAGAAGCAGTATCTGGTCACTGTTGACGAACAGCCCAAAGAGTTACCAGATGATTCATCGGGTCGTCATCCATCGGATCACAACCAACTCAAAAAGAGTACAAATGATCTACAGGATCAACGAAACGTATCATTCTCAAGGGATGCCACAGAGGGTATGAGCTTGTTCTGCGGAAAACAAGAGCTCGAAGAGTGGCTGCGCAACAACCAGGCTTTGGACACACACAAAAAAAAAAAGAAAAAAAAAGAAAAGGAAATCAATTAGGTTATCAGACTAGCACTGAAAGGAAACCCATTTGCCACAGAGCTTGACCGAGTGCTGCATGGTGAGGGGCCAACAAACGACGCAAAGTGGTATCAGTGACAGATCTCCTGAGAAACTAAGCAATCGGCAGGCCCGTAGAAAAGAATAAAGAGAGCTGCAGGATCTTTACAGTAAGAACAGGAAGGTCTGTGCTAGTCGAATCCTTGATGGACAGAAAGAAAGTAAGGTAGATGCGGGTGCACTGTTGAACTACTGGTAGGATATCATGAATGAGGGGGAGACTGAGAGCTCAAAGGAATGGAGGGCCTGCCACCGAGCTACACAATATTACAGTGCAGCCCGTAACGACGGCAGAAGTAAAAGATGCTCTGCCCGGACATGCCACGGACCCAGGCCCTGATGGCCTTACATTGAAAGAACTTAAGGCGCTACCACTGACATTCCTGGCCAAACTGTACAACCTCTTCTTTGTGGTGGGAACGAGTCCCAATTAATCTAACTGTGGCCCGTACGGTATTTATACCAAAGAAAAATAATGCCACAGATCCGGGGTACTTCCGTCCTATCACGATAGGCTCCTCCTTATGAGGGTTTTCCACAAGATATTGGACCAACGACTGCGGCGGGTGATGGTGCTCCAGACCGAACAAAAAGCATTTAAGGCAGCGGATGGATGTTTCGAAAATATCTTGCTCCTGAGCACGCTCCTCAAGACGTCACGCAAGAAGGGACGTAGTCGGTTCCTAGCGAACATGGACCTGCGGAAGGCGTTTGATAGTGTAACGCACAGCAGTATCATCAGCGCACTCTCCAGACACAAACTAGTAGGCGCCACGGTGGTGAACTACCTTACGTGGTTTTACAACAACTCGACAACAACACTCACACTACGGAGTCTCTAGGACTGTGCGGCCGGGGAGGGGGGTGCGGCAAGGCGATTCCTTGTCACCTCTCCTCTTTAATACAGTTCTGGACGAGTTCCTCGCGGGAATACCTGAGGAGTTTGGGGTCAGGCTGGGGGAGAGAAAGTGTGTGGCCCTGGTCTTTGCCGATGACCTCGTGATTCTTGCGGAGACACGACAGGGCCTTCAGTACTTGCTTGAGGCTTTTGCGGTTTTTCTGGAGGAAGGAGGGTTCAGCATTAATATTGACAAATCGGCAACACTCAGTATGCTGGGGGATGGAAAATACAGAAGAGTGAAGGTGGTTCCTATTCACTTTACAGTTCAGGGACACGAGCTTCCCATCATCGGAATCAGTGACTCCTGGGCGTATCTCGGAGTAAAAATGGATGCTCTTGGCACTGTGAGCTGTGACGATGCAGACTTGGCGGGAATGTTAGGCCGTTTGGGTAAGGCCCCCATGAAACCGCAACAAAAACTTAACATCCTGATATTCTACGTAATTCCTCGCCTCATATATCAACTTGTAATCTGTTCACGGTCAAGGGTTTTCCTCCTCAAGATGGATAGGAAAATTCGTGCAGCAGTTAGGGACTTCCTTTACCTCCCCAATGATACCCCCCTAGCATTCTTTTACTCGGCGGTCGATGATGGTGGGCTCGGAGTTCACTGTATGACAACGATGATCCCCCGTATCCGCTATCGTCGACTGCTGAATGTGGAGGAGAAAAGTGACTCCATGCTAGAGCACATGGTCGAGTTGGAGACTTGGAGGGAAATGGTGGAGAAGGCTGAGAGAAACACCAAGTTTGGGGAAATGCTTATCAGAACAAGAGTTCAGGAGAAAGACTTCTGGAGGAGTGCTCTCGTGGGCATGATGGATGGTCGTGGTTCGCGTGAAGCAAGGACTGCGGCAAAAGCACTGTGGGTCAGTGATCCCCCGAAATTGTTGTCTGGAAGGGAGTATGTGGACCTGGCCAAACTCAGGATCCATGCACTCCCGACTAGGGCTATAGCCCTAGTCGGGAGTGCATGGCTCGGGAGTGCATGACCCAGCTCGACATCTACGGTCTTTGTTTTTCTCCCGGGCACATCTATAGATGTGCCCGGGGGCAAAAGAAAGACCGTAGATGTCGAGCTGGGTGTGCGGCTCCGGAAACCCACACTCACACTGTCCCAGATATGTCCCCGCACCTACTCAGCACGCCTCAAAAGACACAACTGTATGGTCTCCTGGCTTATGTCGAAGCTACAGTCAGAGTTTTTTCAGATGACTGAAGAACCAAGGGTCAGGTTTGGCAATGAGTCTCTAAAGCCAGACCTGGTGTTTGTTCAGGGGGAGCAAGCAATGATTGTGGACGCTCAAGTGATTGACGAATACAAGTCCTTGAACTCACTAGATGCCGAAAAGGTTCGGAAGTACTCGAGGCCCGAATTCATTGAGTCGATCAAAAGAGATTTCTCGGTACGGAGAGTTGGCGTCTATCGTGCGCCCAAAATCAGCTGATTTTTTGGTCTCGCTGGGCCTTTCGCGTCGAGATGCGTCATATCTAGACCTGCTTGTGGCAAGAGGTACGCTCCGCTGCCACTAGGGACGCAGCGAGCATGGCGGCGCACCCCCTAGTTCAAGTGTTGCGTACTGCTAACTTCGTAGCATCTGACGTACCGCTGCGAGCAGTTGAGCTGCTGTTGTGTTTATTCCTTTTGCTGTTCTCTTAAAAAGTTTAGCGTTACCTTTCTTTTTTTTTGGTTTGAAAAACTTGTATAATGTTGTATTGTGATGAACCATTGTGACCTTTGTGAGTTACACTGGGGCAATTGGAGGTAGCACTGGGGTAGTTGCACTCCGTCAGTGTTTGTTTCTTGCTGTTATTTTCGGGTGTTAAGTGTTACACTTTTCTTAAAAAATGGTATAATGTTGTATTGTGATGGCTTGCCATTTCCCCTCGGTGTGTTTCTCTTTCTTATTCGCTCTATTTTTCTCTTTGAACGTGCTTGCTGCATATTTTTGGGTCTCTGCCGTGCTGGCAAGTGTTCTCGGTTTAAGCTTTCCGTAGGAAAAAAGCGAATGTATTGAGGAATGGTCTTCAATAAACAATTTAGCCATATAAAGCAACTTTCATGTTTCAACTCGTCGCTAGAGGGTGGCCATGTTATCGTATTTAGCTCGGTCTCGGTGGACGCGAGCGGCTAATGTTTCAAGGGCGAGTTTCCCAACTGACTGTTTTAGTTACGTTGCAGCCTGCCTACCTACTTCTTCCTCCACCCATCTGCTACCATGTCAAAATAGTCAATTCTTGATTCGATGCGGTATACGGTCGCATTCGTGTAAACGCAGCCGATGTCTGGAACTCTGCGCGCGTCCTTTGCTATGTCAACCCCAGCGCGTGGCTATGACAAACGTTGGCGGTATATATAGTTAGGGTTCTTCGTTTTCGGGGAAAACCCGATATTACCCGATTTTTGCACCCCCGAACAGTTTTTTTTCCTTTTTTTTTATGGAAATCGGGTTAAACCCGATTTCTCCCCGAATACCGGTCTTGAAATCAGCTGAATTTATGGAAAATAAGAACAGTTCTGGATCTGTTTCAGAACTGCTTCCTCGGTCACTCGTTTGATGGTAAGAAACTTCTTCGATTTGCGTTACCTCCGCATATATTCGCTTCAGAATGAATCGGAAGGCGGAAATACTCTGTAAGATCGAGCACCATTGCTATATCATATACTTCGTTGACTTTTGTTCGTGTAAATAACACATTTCAGGTACTTGCCTTTTTTAAATAAGACCCGAGAAAACCCGATTTCCTAATGGCTTCGGAAGGACCCGATTTCTCCCCGATTATCAGCCTGAAAAATAGCCCCCGATTTTTACCCCCGATTTTTGAAAAATATAAAACCCGAAAACGGGAAGAACCCTACATACAATCGGCTCCAGTTCACGTGGCCGCTTGTCTGCGAGCTGAGGGGGAACACTGCTCGCTTTTCTTAATTTTTTTTTTTTTCTGCGACCACCATTGCGTGGGCAGGAAAACGAACGCGTGTTTCATAGGCACGATTCCGGGTTTTCGGAGTTTATTTCTCGTGAAATTCGGACGGTGTTTTTCGGAGTTTTTTTTTTTTTTTTTTTGCTGGGGATTCGGGGTTTATAACTGTTTATATTTCTTGGATTCCCAATTATTTGATATTCAAAGTTTCTTTTATTGTGTTCTTATATGTTAAAAATTCATAAACAAAATAAATAAGGTCTGGGTACCCGTTGTCCCGAAGGAACCTCGATGTGCTGAAAAGCAAACCCCTTTTGTCAGTAGTTCGAAATTTCAAAGGAAAACTGAAGTGGAATTTCCTCAGGTCCACTGATTTCTCTTATAAAGTTTAGTTGTAGAACTCCATCTTTTTTTTTTGTTGTTGTTGCTTACTTTGTCGCTGTGGAAATTTTGAGTTTTTCGGATAAATCCGGATTGACGTAAAATTACCGGCAAGTGTTTTTCCGATTTTTTTTTTTCGGATTTATCCGAAAGCACGGAACCTTATTCATAGCTTATTAACGTAAGGAATTCAGCAAAGTAGAAAAATCGTTTCACCGTCCCTTTATAGGGGTCATGAAACGATTTTCCTACTTCTTCCTCCTTAGCTTTAATCCTCAACTCAAATGCGAATTGTGAAATCACGTCGTCGCGACATTCTTCGGCACCGGTGCGATGACTCTTAGCTTCCACCGTGCTTTTTATGCACACCATCGAACTTGTCATTCCCCAGTGACGACAAGTTCCGTCAGGGCACTCATTGGCCACGAACGCGAATCTAAATATTCGTCGACGGATTTATTGTAGACGAGTGCTTACGTCCGAGTGACGCAGTTCTCGTGTCCAATGCGTGAGCTGGGCTCGGCTGACGTCAGGTTGGCGCCGCTGACGCGCTTTGGGAACCGCGGATGTATCATAAAGGCGGGGAGCTTTCGAAGGAAAGAAGGTACAAAATAGTCCGCTATATTTTCAAATATTCGTACCGAAAAGCTGGCTTTTGACTTTCTACCCTCTTTCTTTTGGCCTACTAAACGATATGCGATTAGTAAAGTCCCTATTTAAAATCATTTATCCCAGCCCAAAAATTTGTTTCATGGCCCCTTTAAGTACAGGGCACGGCCGTCACGACCAACACATTTCGCACGCCTCACAAAATACGAATTCCAAACGTACATACCTCGAATTGGGCACGTGAACGGAGTGTCGGAAGCAGTTTTAATTCTATATATATATTTTTTTAGCTAAACTCGCTGGTAGTGAAATTTAAAAAAAAAAAAAAAAAAAAGCAAAATCGGATGCCGCGTGTTTCTGCCCCCTTGTCTTCTGCACAGTGGTTTATGAGCGCTCCCGGGTGGCTTGCTGGACGTAAAAACGCCAAGAACAGAGGCTGACGATGGGCGAGGGAATCGCGAGAATTAATACTTTAAACGAAATATAGGAACAGTGACCGCCTGGAAGCAGGCTCACAAACCATTGTGCGGACAAGGAACATCCAGTATAGGCCATGGGAAATGCGCGGCCGCTGTTTTTTTTTTTTTTTTTTTTCTCTAATTTTAATGTTTTACCACTTCTAAATTAAACTGTAAAAAAAAAATAAAAAAAAAACACAGAAATTTGCGAAATTACGTTTGCGTGGTCAATTTCTGGTATGTACGTTTGGAATTCGAATTTATCGAGGCATGCCAAATGTGTCGGTCCTTACGGCATCCTCTCTAGGTGCGTCGCAATGCCAAGTTTATCCTACAGAAAACGATCTTGCCAAAGGGAGGGTGACGGAGCGATTCTCGAGGCAAATAGGTGAGTAAAATATTTCCCCTTGCGGTCGAATTGATATTCGCTGCCGCTGTCAGCGTTCTGAGCCCAATTCGCATTTCAAATGTAAAATGTTTTCCGAGCGATCGAATGGCTGGCTGTCGAGAAGTTTTGCCTGCGCCTTGGCTGTTCGGTTTCTGCAACGTTCTCTGCAATTTTTTTTAATTGTTGCAAAGTTCTTTTTTTTTTTACGTTGTTTAACGCCTTTTTTGTGACGGCAGGCGCCCTTTCTGTCTTAGCTCGTGGATGTTTTGTTGTTCGATTATTTATTTCAAGGAAGCACATACGTTTGTTGTCATACTTGAGGTACATGTTTTTGAAAGGACCAGACAGAAATAGGCGATTTTTTTTATACGCAGAATGTATTTAGCTAGAGGCGTTTTCTTTAATTAAAGGGGCACTGACACATCAAAATCATATTTTTTTTTTATTATCCGAAACGATTGAAAACGGTGCCGGGACATTACCCTCAAAATTCGAAACTTGGGAATTCAGTTTTGTGAATTAAAAAAAAAATTTCCAAATGCCGAATTTGAAGTTCCCGCGCGATCCCCGCGAGTGCAGTCAGTCAAATTTTGCGGTCTCCTGCGACTCGACTTTCTCTCGGACCTCCGCTGACCCGATGCGAGGAGGAGGCGAGCTGGCGCGCGGGAAAAAACCGGTTTCTTCGCCGACTCGCCGATCTGCTCGAGCGCCGCCAAGTTTTCTGAGAGAGGCCACAAATCTAGGAAGGGACATCTCACCGAACTCTGATTTTTGGTATTTCAAAAAGAGGGGCCGTAGTGCGTTCGAAATTGCGTTAAAAAAACATGTTTTACGATTGCCGTTATTAAATGTTATAGAAATGTCGCCTACAAAGCTTCTAAATTTCCTGATTTTTGACGTCACCGATCAAAAGAAGCGAGGAGGTAGCGGCGGGAGATTTAAACGCCAAAAATAAAAAGGCGCGCGCGCGCGCGGGGAAATTTTTTTTCGCGATGCGTTTTTTTTTTTGCGTGTCTATGATTACAACTTGCGTCGTTTTAGACAATAATAAAAAATACGACCTTTGGGGTGTCAGTGCCCCTTTAAGTCACCCCAAAAGTAACGCAAAAGTATAACACGCTATATTTAGCTGGAAGCGTTTCCCCGCTTGATGTAGCGGGGAAAATGAGTTTGTGCCTAATTATACACACATTCAGGTTTTCCCGCTATCTTTAGCGAGAAAACTCGCGATATATTGCGTTCCTTCCGAGCCCAGAAAAAAAATCATAAGCAAACACTCGGCGCAGCTCAAAACACGCTGCACATTTCCTCTCTCCCGACTTGATCCTTAGGAGGAACACACATCTATATACTTTATATTTTCGTATACTTCACTCACTGACAGCCGCGAAGCTCGCCACTACACACGGCCCTATAACTTATCGCTTGACTGTGCAACTGGGAGCCAACTGGCACGTCCGACCCCCTTCATTTTATGTATAGACAATAGTACTGCAGAGGGGTTTTCACCGTCCAAACAGGAGAGATTTACATCGAGTTTCTAAGGTAATATTCGAAACAGTCAATATACTGCGCGAGCACGCTTACAGTCAGAGGGCAGCGAATTCCCTTTGTCGATCGTCTGCGCAAAAAAGAAAAAAAAAAAAATATCAGTATTGGTGCAACGATTTTTGTACTTTGCGCGAATTCCGCTTAGAACGAATCCCTGACGTTTAGGAGAAATGAAACACGCGTTCGGTTTTTCTCCCCACGCAATAAAAGTCGCGTAAATAATTAAAGAAAAAACGAGCAGCGTTCACCCCCTCAACTCGCAGCCGGAACAAGTGGCCACGTGATCTGGAGCCGCTTATATGCCGGCAATGTGGATCATAGCCACGCACTGGGGGTTGGCAAAGCACAGGCACCGAGTTCCAGGCACCGAGTTCCAGGCACCGAGTTCCAGACATTGAGTTCCAGACATTGTCGGGGATAGGCTATTGTCGTCATTGCAGCGATTGGACACGCGCCACTACCCGATGCTTGTCGAGCAATTGATTATCACGAGCCCAAATCGAGTGCTCACGCAATGCTCGGGTCCAGTGTGTGAGCTGCATTCAAATATCGTCCCGGGTAAAGGGGGGGGGGGGGGGGGGCATGTTGACACTGCGACCCTCTCAGGCTACGTCATCGAGTTTTGCGAAGTAGAAGTTGAAAGGAAACGCTCGCTTTTTTGTCCTTGAAATACCCCGCAACAAAGAGGTTTCTCGGTCAATGGCGTTGCGTGCAGGTATACTTGGGTCCCACCCTGTGCCGGTAAACGATGGCGCAGACTTGGGCGTGTGAGCGTGTTATTGGACACGAGGACTGCGTCAGTGTTCGGCGAGGCCTCGGGATCCAATCACGCGCCTCGTTCCCAGGAAATGGCGACCATCAATGTTCCTTGGACCAAGGAACATTGATGGTCGCCAAAAGTCCACCAATGGTGGACTTTTGAAAAGGGTCTGTTATCGCCGTCCGCGGCGCCCCCTAAGTGCTTCTGAAGGGAGTATCCCACCGAGAAGAGCGTAAACTGCGGGAGGGGCCGGGGATCGCCTTTGGATGAGCAACGACGTGGCGCCGTGGAAAGGCAGCATCAGGCAGCGGCACTTCGGCAGGCAGGCTTCAATAGGGACCCTGGCGATCCGACGGAATAATGCGCCGGCTGAAGAGGAGGGAAAGGCATTCATCGGAGGAGAGGTTTGGCGCGGGAAAGAGAGACTATCGATGAAAGATCACATTTCTCTGGCGGAATAACTTTAGGCCTTCTGGGGCCGCTTATTTCCGTTTCGTTGTCCTTAGCTATTTTTTGTTACCAGTGTTGGGAATGAAAACGTCCTCTTCATTGTTTTTTTTTTTAATCTAGATTTCGTGTTTTTTTTTTCTTTTGTTGTGTTGATCGTTTTTCTATCGCGTTCCTTTTTTTTTTTGTTCTGCAGTATGACCGTTAGACTGGTCGTAATCATGTTGGAATTTTTCCTCGTTCTATATCCTTTTCTTCCTTTCTGTGGTTTATTAAGTTGCGGAGAACTTGCGTTCGTTTCCTTTTTTTTTTGTGCTAGCTCCAATACGCGTGCAAAAATAATGAATCGATAAAAAAAGTAGAGCGAAAGGAAAATGGAATTTTAAATTGATACGCATATACGCTTTACCCTGCCGGATGCCCGACGATAGTCAGTTTCCGCGCTCATTTTATCCTCTTAAAAAAGTTTCCTCGTTTTTTCTTCGTTTTTTTCCTTCTTTTAACCCGGGGATGCATCGAACTTGCTCAGATTTCTATCCTTTCTTTTTGATGTTAATATTATTCATTCCACGTTTCATTTAGTGTTTTTCTGGCGGGAAGGCACCGGATTTTGCGCCTGCTTGTCGAGTACGGCTCTGCCTCCGGACAAATAATGAGATCACTATGACGACGGAAATACGGCCTTTGTTCGACGTGCCTTTGTCCCGTCTTCTCCTTTAATGCCTTTCCTTGCTACGTTGTGGCCTCTGAGTTGCTACCGCGCTCTTCCTGTCTGCGTCGAGATCAATGTAATTCCTGACCGACTCACTGACTCCGGACGGGGGGAAAGACAGCGAACGGTGGAAGCTGACGGCGCTGGAATTTGGGATTTTCTTTTGTCATTCCCGTATCGCTTTTGAACCTCCTCTTTGGTCCCCGGGATGAAAGGAGAATGATCTCGTCCGATGCTGCGGTTTATTGCGAGATGAGATGTTTGCGTGTGCGCGATATGTGGCTATATTCCGTTTCACGTTAAAGGGACGGTGCAACAATTTTTGTACTTTCGTTAAATACCGCTCAGTGTTAGTCCTTGACGCTCAAAACCTGCAAAACACGCGTTAGATTTTTTTTTTTTTTTCACAGTGGCGGTTACAAAACAAATTAGAGAAAAACGAACAGCGTTCACCCCTTCCAGCTTGCAGTCTGAGAGAGAGAAAGGGAGAGAGGGAAAGGGTGGAATAACTGGAAGGCAGAGGTTATTTTGAGCGCATGGCTGTAGCAGCAGACTGCTCTACACAGGGGGGAGGGGAGAGGGAGGGAATGATAGGCAATATGAAATGCAGATGAGGAAGGGTGTAAAACAACGATGAGGTGATCAGAGTGGCATTATCTCACACTTTAGAGGTGTCAGTGCCAGTCGTGTGTCTCGCTTTACCCCAGTCAGACGGGCTAATTTAGTTCAATTCAATCAAGTGCACTTCGCCTTTAGTGTCATTTCTGTAGTGCGTCACTCGGCTTCTTCCTGAAGAACACACGTGGCTTCGTGTGAGTTTGACGAACTCACTTCACTCGATCGAGTGCGTGGCCTCGATAGCAGTTTTTTTATTGTAAAACATAACAACACAAAAATCCAAAACGTGGTGTCAATTGTATTTTTAAAAACAATTAAACGCAGAAAAAAAATGTCATTGCAAAAAAAAAAAAATAGTGGGGTGGATTTATTTCCCAGACAGGCGGGCTAATTTAATGCACTTCAACCAAGTGCACTTCAGCTCACCGAATGTCACTTCAAGTGTTTCGGTGCCATACGGGATGAACATAGAGCACGGTGGAAGAAACACATCTAAGTGATACCACTCGCCGCTCTTCCCGCGGGGAGCGAGCGAACAGATCGTGTTCGTAGCTAGCCTCGAACCAGGAGTAGTTAGTTCCGCGCCGCCGCGGAGGGCGCTGCGGTATGGGGTCCCTCCTCGGCGGTCACTGTGTCGGCGGCGTAGCGTGCTCGCCTTTTTCGCGGTGTGGTGGTGATGTGTGGCCAGTGGCTGGCCTCGTGTTTTGCTTTGGTGCTGTGTCGATCACAGGTGCCACCATGTTGCACGAAGGTGAGCCTTAACCCGAAGATGAAGAAGGAAAGAAGTGATTCGTTTTCAACTGCGATTCGGGGTACCGGCACTGTGCAGAGCTAGTGTCCTTGTTTAAAGCTGCATCGAATGACGCTCGCCTGGAGCAGTGGTGGAAGAAACACGGTTTGGGAGGGACCCCATACTTGGGCGCCATCTATCCCCGTGCGTGTGAAGCGCGCTCGGATCCCGAACATAATGTGGCCGCCGCGTCGGACGGAGAGTCATCATCTAAATGTGTTTCTTCCACCGTGACATAGAGTTATTACATAAACGCTAGAGGCTCAGCTGGCGCTAGTGTCTACGGGACTTCCGGTTACAAATTGAAGCAGACAGCAACCAGTCTACTTTTCCAGTCTTCCTGTTTATTCCTATGGGAAAACATATGTGATAATTTTCTCTTCGCCAGGGAATAATACAAAACCAGCGAAGTTTCTTTACTCGTAACGGCTAGTATGCAGCTTTATTCACATTATAAAAGTGTTCAGTGTTCAAGTTAGCGAAAATTGAGGCCCAGGTCTATGTTGTACAGCGTGATACGTCAATACAAGCTATCAATTCAAGCAAAAAGAACAAAAAAGCAACACTCGGTTTCTGCTTTACTTTGATTATTCATGCACAGTTTGTTACTAATCCAGTACGTTTTCTTCGTTCCGTAACTCTATGCTTCGTTCCTGTCGTCTGTTTTGATTGTTTGATTTGGCATATATTAGCATCCTTTTGGTGCTTTGTCAAGCTGATTCACTCTGTGTGCTTCATACCATTGACTATATGCGTAAATACGTGGCCTATAATATCAGTCTGCAACGTCAACTCGTATTATACATGTGTATTGGGCTACTTTAGCGCAGCGTTCGACGCCATGAATTTTAAAGAAAAGCGCTCTCTCTGACACATTTTTGTACATCCGATTGTACAACGTTCCAAACTTTTTATTCTGTCACAACACTAAACAGTATTTGCCCTTATAATCGAGCGCGAAGAGAAAACGCATTTCAAGCCGAGTGTGTTCTTCTGGAAGAAGCCGCGTGGCACATTACACAAGTGACATTGAAGGCGAAGTGCACTAAATTAGCCCGTCTGAACGGGTATTCGCCTTACAGTTTAGGCTGATCTGTACCAGGCTTAGCGCTGCGGTGAATCGATAAAAGACGACGACATAGTCAGTCATTCTAATGCTATCTTGGTTAGCAGAGGAGGATAGAGCCTACATTTGTTTCCGCATGTTGCTGTACGATACAACTCACGATCTAATGAGGCAGTGTCAGGGCTTCCTCGTAGACCTCCGTGAACGAAACGGTTGAAGGTTGAATCTTCCTTATCTTGGCTTGTGATGATCGATCAGAATCATCCAATTGGCGTAAAGATCGTTCAATAATGTAACGTTGTTTTGTAACGTGTCTTTATTAAATAGACAAAATATTTCTGAGACATTTATGCTTTTACTTTAACATTCTGCGTGTCTCATAGTATACTTTACCCATCGTTATTGCCATCACTTGCGAGTGACACAAGTTTTTTTTTCCGTGTGGTACCGAAACACTTGAAGTGACATTCGGTAAGCTGAAGTGCACTCGGTTGAAGTGCACTAAATTAGCCCTTCTCACAGGAGTATTAACTGTGGTCAATTCGTTTGTTTCTTTTACGCGCCGTTGAATTGAGTCCCAGCCGCCAAGTACTTTCTCGGCGGTAAAGGGCCTATCATCCTTGCTTGACACTGTCCTTTCAAGTGCCTGTCTCTTGGTAGCGTGAAGACTGCAGACAGTGAGGAGGTGCTCTATGGTTTCCGGAGTCTAAACTCCGAAAACCATAGTCAAAAAGTCTGAACTGACGATTTTTGTAATTCCATGAAAAACAATGTTCTTGTTGAAGCCACTACCAGGCGTAATCTGTGGATTGTGGTTTCCGGTCGACGGAGGAGGCCGGATTGCAAATAAAATATTCTATTGGGATGCATGGAGTCCAGGCGAGCATGAAAGAATTCAGAACCCCAGATATCAGATGTCAATTCCTTGGCTGCTTGACGAAATGCTGTTGCAGCATCTGTTCGGAAGTACTCATATAGGATAGCAACGCTTGTAACGTTTTCGTGAGCGTTTCTTGCGGTTTCGTCAGCGCTCTCGTTGCCGACGCTATCAGCGTCTACAGCATGTTGTTTGCAAGTGTTGTGATCGCATTAGCGAGACAGAATACACACCATGCCTAAGTATTGACTCGAGATCTTGTAAAGCTGCTTTTGAGTGTGTGAGGACGGTATATTTATCTGGGGTTTGTGCATTTATGTACTTTAAGGCTTTGTAAATGTCCGTCAACTCTGAAACTGTTGACGATTATTTTGTGCGACAGTTCAATGCTCCGCGTTGTTTTTTTGCTTAGCCAAAAACTACAGCAGTCGAAGTGAATTTGTTGGTGAAACCATCTTTAAATATATTTTTGTAAAAACTGTACGTTGTGGAGATCACCCACAGTGGGCATAGTTGAAGTACTGATGTTGCGAGGTATAGAAATTTTCTGCCACAGATATCTCGTCGCACCTCATCGATAGCGCATGTGCTCAAAACGTACATAGCACTGCTGTGGGGGAGATTTAAGCCCCCTAGAGATGCTCAAAATCTTGAATAATGGTTTCCTAGAATCGAATGAGAATGGAAACGATCTCTAGCGTTTCCTGCCAAGCTTCGTAAAGTGTCGTCGAAGAGACCTTTGAGCTTTACGTGCAATGCGTAAGTCTCTAACTTCCTTAGTTCTTCGGTAACTGCGCTCCACCTTTCGTCTAATAGCTCGCAGGTGTTCATACTGAATATCGATTGCAGTTTTTGTTTTCTCTCGATGGTCCAGCTGGCCCATCGAAAGCAATGAAGAATCTAGCACAGCTTATGCTCGATTGCAGCACAGTGGTGAGGAACGTTGAACATTTTAGTTGAGCCTCGTTGACAATCAGAAAGAGCAATAGAAAACGCGTCCAAGTTATTTGTATCTTTTGATGCACTTTTCTTTGAGCTTTCAAATGTCTGCCGGTTTGTACATTTGACCGCGTCACTTCTGGAACTGGTAGAGAACGAAGTAATTTTTCCATAAGTTCGTGTGGAATCACTTCCTCGTGTTTCAAATCAGCGTACCACTTAATTTGACGGAACGAGAAGGAGGAGACGGCGGTGACATCCAAACTGCTGCATCTGGTCCCAGGTATGTATATGTTGGGCTTCCGTCGTTAGACAAATGGATCATGTGTTGCTGAAAAGTCTGCTAAAAGTCTTCCTCGACAATTTGCGCTACTTCCCAACTACGGTGATGGGCGTTAAAATCTCGTTATCACAACATTTGAACACCATTTAAAGCCTGGTTCAGACAGTTGCGTTTGACTGCGTTTGACTGCGTTGCGGCAGCGAGAAACCAGGACATTCCTCCTGCTCATAGCGCGTGCCAAGAGATTCCTTAAATTGGGTTCCACGCTTCATACGAAGCACAGATGTGCCGGTGACTGGCTTTCGGTTCTCGCCGCAACGCAGTCAAACGCACTCAACCGCAAGTGTCTGAACCGGCCTTAAAGGGATACTTCAACGAAATTTAAAATATTCCCGTCGTGTTCAAAAATAGGTTGAATATGATCCACAATATCCGTAAATGACAATCGCACGTTTGTATTTTGATCCTGGTGGCTGTATTTTTCGTTATAAACGGCCCACTCTGGCAAGCGCTCGGAGAAGGCCCAGCTTAGAGCACGTGACATCCAACGCAATCGTGACGTAGGTCGTCTCGAGACGAGCAAAGCTACGGCGAGGCTGACGTCGAGAGGATGGCCTAGTCGTTCCAGCCACCGAAGCGGCTGCTTTTGTACGAATTTTGAGTGACGGGTTAATCTTCTATAATCTTGTAGGGGGACAATAGCGACTTCTGCGACACACAAAAGGGATTCTCGGGAAGAGGGGAGTTCCTCCTTCCCCCCTTCTCTCGTCGTGGCCGGAGGCGAGACAACCTCCGTCACTAGCTGTCAAGGTTCCTAGACGAGCATTACAAACGAGGCGTTAGCGACATCCACCAGGTGCTCTTTGCTAATCGTTTAATTCGTTTTAAAATTCCTTTTCGAGACTTTTTTAACAAGATATTGGTATGTTTCATGTGATACTGCTCTTTTGAACACATATAGAACAAAAAATGGCGTGTGGGGATGCCCCTCAACTCATACAATGTTTCCCGGGTCACGTGCGGGGTACGCGGCTTCCGGTCTTGTCCTCTCCTTAGCACTGTGGACGTTGCTACAGCGAGAGCAGACTCTCCCCTCTCTCCCCATTAATAGGCTGCTAAGACCGGCCATTTTGACGGTGTGGAATGCACGTTGCAAAAGAACCCTGGAAGCTAGCCATCAGCACGCGCTCAGCAGTCGCGCACACAGCTATGGCCGCCAGTGAATAGTGGCGATCGAGAAAGAAAACAAACCACGCAGCTGCCGAAACGTGGTTTTTATATCTCGTTGATCACACCGTTCGTCCGGTAGCAGCCAGCCAACGTTGCTAGGCAGCGGAGCAGCGGGGAGGGGATGCTTTGACTTACTCCGGATAGATGGCGCTGCGAAAACTTCGTGTACTGAACAAGAATATAGAACTTTCGATTCATTTGTTTATGTTTGAACGAAATCATTTCTAAACGTTACCAATAAACTGAGAATATACTTGTTCAAAAGCGATCTCAATAACCGCACCCGCCGTGACGTCACAAAGTTAGTTCCTATGGCCGCCGTACGTGAAGTCAAGTCGAGAAATAGTTCCTTTTTGTTTTTGCGGTTACGCAGCACATTCGCGACATTTCGAGAGAAGTGGTCGTGTTTTATGGTCCTCGTGCTGAAGCAAACAAAAAAAGGGTAATAAGGTGCACGTTCTCTCGATGTTAAAATCGTTTCATGGGCCCTTTAAGAATTTGCTCCAATCGTTTTTCATCAAAAGTTGATTTCGGTGGTATGTACGCCGCAACGAAAGAAAACTGACATGTGTTTTTTTGTGTTTTTTTTTATTGTAATGCAAACACGTACTATATTGCGACGCGGAGATATTCGGTGCGGGATCTACGTAAAAATTTCTCGGATAGCAAGCATAACACAGTTTGACCCAGAGACTCTTCGGAAGTAACGTAAGTGCCAATATGTTGGTCGTGCCCACTCAAAACAACATGCATAGAATTGACGAGAGCACTAATCTCTTCAGAATGAAGCTCACGGGCAGCGACCGCAAGGAAGGCGCCGAGTTCGTTCACCTCGCGTGTGCAATGCCAAACCGTGACGACCAGAACGGTCCGATCGCGCTCGTTTCAAACGTCTCACTGGGCGACAGGTGGGGACACTAATGGATAGTGACGTCACTAATGGATAGTGACGTAACTAACGACACGACGCGCTTTCATAACGTTCGTCCGAGTCGATGAACGTTTATATATGCACGCGCGTTCGTGACATCGGATGCTTCGTTCTCCTATAACGTTCTGCGGGCGTACGGGGAGGAAGATTGCGTCACATAAGATCCCCTCGCATTTGCATCGTGGCTGCGAATACAGAAACAGGTCTCACCGTCGTCGAGAATATGCGTCGAAGGCGTGTTTTCTCTTACCGAGAAAGAGGCATTACGCTCGCGATCATTTGCTTTTCTAGATCTTACTGTTTTTTTTTGTTTATTATTATTATCTTTCTTCTCGTCGAGCTAGCGCTCCCTGAGGGTTGCGTGTCGTCGTTGTTTGTAATTCAGTTTTGGGGTTCCTCGCGCGATATGCAAAAACTTTCCGCGTCGCGCGATAATGGCTGCGCAGGGTGTTTTTGGGGTGGGGGATGCCGGCAAGTCTTGTTTATCATATCCCCGCGGGCACGCGAACGACGTTTCAAGGCCGGTCGTTTCGACGACGCGGTCGTGTCATCTCGCGAACGCTCTGGAATACGCCCGAACTGTATTTATTGACAGGATGAGAAGGACGGAGCGTCTCTCTCCCGAATACTCGGACTCCAAGCACGCGCGCATTGCCTCGCGTCGAGCCATAGTCTCCTTACTCACAAAGCTTTGCAGTTCCGCGACGGAGCCATAAACTGCACGGTCGCAGATTTGGAGCGCGAGGATCTGGTAGCATAGAGCATCAAAGAGCCATTACTCGGGGAACCTGGACGTCAGCGCGCAGCTTTTGTAGCGGCGGGGACCCGAAAGACACTGGTTCGCTTGGGAGAAATGTGTTTCGGCGTCTCGCCGCAGCGGGGCGTCCGTCACGTGGCTCTCCTCTCATCCGTTGTCTGCCGCTCCACCTTTTCCATTTCGGCGGCCGCTTCTCATGGCGATCTACCAGGCTTTGGCAGTATATAGGAGGCTAGAAGCGTGCTTTGTCTGCGCGTGCAAGCTCGAAGCCGACAAGACGACCAGTGTGTTTCATTGAAGGCCGCGAAGCTCGCGCCGGGTGCGGGGCGTCTGAAGGACCTCCCTGGCGTTCGGCCCTGAAATTGACGCTCTGGAGCGTCATTCCATTTGTCATTAAAGGAGCGGTGCAACGATGTTCAATTCGAATGTTTTTTTTTTGTTTTTTTCACTTTACACGAGCTTACTGGCACTAATGGGACTCAAGGATACTCGCACGCAACGCCACTGGCCAAGAAACTGCTTTGTTACGGTGTAATTTCAAGGACAAAAGCGATCATTTTCATTCAATCTCTCCTTTGCAAAATTTGATGACGTAAAGTGAGGATCGCAGTACACCCTAACGACGATATTTGAATACGGTCAGGGCCGGATTAAGGTACGGGCTAAGGGGGCTGCAGCCCAGGGCCCCCGACTCTCTGGGGGCTCCCATGGCGGAAGGTTGATTGACGCAGCTCGTAGAAAAAAAAAAAAAAAAAAAAAAAAACGAAACTTAAAAATATTTTGGAAAGTGATGTTGCTTTGCTGCAGCATTCGAGAAGAGGGATATACAAAGATAATGGCGATGTCAGCGAGGCCAAGCGCGCACTTCGCGTAGCACACTCCTATCCCTGTACAAAGCCGGCCCTTTGGGTGGGTGAACGGCCCCTTATGGCGCGTTCACACTGGGAGCGGATCCGCAAACGCGAAGCGGATCCGCGCGTTCTCAACCGCAAAGCGGCTAGGCTTCCTTTTGAAAGCGGCTTCGAGCAAACGAAGATTTTCGCGCCTCTTTTTTTTTTTTTTTTGTCAGGAAGGGAAATGTCATAAACACCTCCCCCTTCACCCTACTCGGGCTCGTGTCTCGTGCGCGAAAACACGTGTTTTTGAGCAGCGCTTACACTTTGAAAGCGCGGCCTTCGACGCTGCTGGGGAAGGGAACAAAGCTGCATGCCGCCTCCGCGGTGGTCTTGCCGGAGTGCTCCCTCGTTGAAACCAGACGGGAATGGTAATTTTTTTTGTATTTTGAGGCTACTTTCTATTGACTAAAAAATAAAGGAAAGTGCAGTATTTCCCAGGTTCATTGCCTTAAAGGGATTGTCCGGTCGAAACCGGAAGTACTTAAGTTCTGGCGCTCGTTACGTCGAGGGTGCCTTCAAACGACAAACGTTATTTTTATTTTGATATATGATCTCCCCTTCTTAATTAAACCTTTCAAGAGCATACGTACGAAACTGCACCCCGAATTTCGCCAGTGTCAATGGCTGATAGCCGTAGCTGCTGCGTGATCACAAAACGCAAAGGTTTGTCGGATGGTCGGGATAACAAGCGCTGGTCGATGGATGTCTTGTATTTTGTTTGGAATTATTTAGTCTCCTAGGCCGCGAAGCCCTGCCTCATCAGTCAAGCCCGGTAATAAAAGTTGTCTGTTTTTAGGTCGAGAAAAAATGTTTCAGTTTTCGGGCGAGTTTTTTCGTGTGTATGTAAATATGAGAGGTGTACTGCACACTAGCCCTTAGTTATATCCATTTATTAAATCATTATTATATTTGTCCTATACCTTTCCCCTCCCCTCACCGCGAACGGGGTCATCCATCATCTCCGCCGATCCACAAGGGGTCCGCGAAACACCGATGGTTGAGAACCACTGTCCTAGGCTGCATGCTACTGAAATACTTTTCTTTTAATGCATTTCCCAAGTGTGTGCAAAAAAAGGTCACGCCTTTTAGCAGGATATTACTCAAAAACAGCCATAAGCTTCGAGCAAACGTATACCGTTTCGCGAAAACACAACTGCGACGGCCGCCGATCGAACTAGGAGCTCTTGCGAAGCAAAAAATGCATTTTTTTACCTCTAAAGCGACATTTGGGTACACTTATCGGCGGATCTACTGGATCGGTGATGAGGCTACGGGTCGTTCTCTCGGTGGCGTTGTCCGCGGGTCGAAGGCAAACGACAAATCGTTCAAACGCACGTCGTCACTTGACTTGGACGAGCTTGGTGAATCATAGCCACGCTTTATTTTTTACTCGCGGTCACTGGCGTACCAACTTGTTTTTGAGTAAGGGGGCAAACCAGCCCCCCCCCTCCCCCTCCCCCCCCCCCCCCCCCGAGCCGGGAGGGGGGGGGGGGGGTCGCCGCCGGCCAGTGTTTGCCCTGCCCAGTGGCGGCTGTTTCAGGGGGGACAAAACACATGCCTTGCCCCCCCCCCCCCCCACTCTGAGAACTGAGGGGGCAAGCGCCCCCCTTGCCCCCCCCCCCCCCCCCCCCCGGTTGGTACGCCCATGCTCGCGGTTCAAACAGAATCGGGCTGCACGCATGCTACATACAACTTTTGGCACCGTTCCAAATGGCCTAGCTGTTGGTTTCGGTTTCGCCGCATAATCAAACCGATTTATCCGGTTTGGGCGAAGAGTGGGTGGACGTAGTTGAATATCGTTGGCACAGCATCACACCTCAGCTTACGAGCCTTCCGTCGGCTTAAAGCTCAGCTCGTAGTTCTCTTCTTGAGATGATTGCTGCTGCATAAGCGGGATCCAAGGAGAATTGCGGGATCTTGATCTTGACGGGAACCCAATCCCTACGCACGGCGACGATTCATTTTGCTCGTCACAGCACGTCTCGCGGAAAAGTGAGGAACGTCACGTATTGGCTCGCACGTGCTGCCCGGTGGTTGTGGCACCCGCGCAAAAAAACCCTCACCCATCCACGAAACAAGTCGAGCGCAACAACATAAACGAAGCACGCTGCGGCGTTCACTCGCAGGCAAACGACGAGACGGGAATGCTCGCTTTGCGTTGTGTGACGTCAGAGCTTCAATGTTGCCAACGGAAGCCGCGTTTACGCTAGGATGCGATTGTAGCAGTATAAATTCAATTACTCATGCAGAGGGGCATATAAAATGCAGATTTTGCGCGTACGATACGTCTCGAGGCAATAACAATGATATCCAATTGTTTTCTCGAATACAAAATTTGACCGGACAATCCCTTTAACCAGACATCATTATCATCATCATCGTCGCCATCATCATCATCATTAGGGCCCCTGAAGCGTCCTTAGCCCAGGGCCCCGAAATGCCTTAATCCGGCTCTGAATACGGTTCATAGATTGGACCCGAGCATTGCGTGGGCACTCAATTTGGGCTCGTGATAATTACTAGCTCGAGAAGCATTCGGGTAGTGGCCCTTGTCCAATCGCTGCAACGACGACAATAGCCGAGCCATAACAATGTCTGGAACTCAGCGCGTGTCCTGTGCTTTGCCAACCCTAGCGCGTGGCTATGATCAACATTGGCGGCATATAATCGGCTCCAGATCAGGTGGCCGCTTGTTCTGGCTGCGAGTTGAGGGGGTGAACGCTACTCGTTTTTCTTTTAATTTTCTTCTGGGACTTCTATTGCGTGGGGTGAAAAACGAACGCGAGTTTCATAGGTCATTAACGTCAGGGATCCGTTCTAAGCGCTATTTGCGCAAAGTACAAAAATTGTTGCATCGGCCCTTTAAATATCTACTTTTTTTTCTTTGTTTTCCGCGTAATTGTTGTGAAATGGGAAACGTACTACATACATTGTTAAAGGGACCGTAGAATGATTTTGTCCACTTGTCCCTCTTTGGATTTCCTCCTCAACTCAAAAGCGAAATGAGAAATCACGTGGTCGTGACGTAGTATTTTACCGGATGCGATTGACTCCAAGCTCCTACCGTGCTTTCTAGGATACCACGGAACTTGTCATTCTCAAGTGATGATAACTGCCGCACTCATTGGCCACGAACGCGAATCCAAATATGCGACGACCGATTGATTGTTGACGAGCGCATACGTCCGAGTTACGCACTGCTCATGTCCAACACGTGAACTGGAGTATAGGCTGACGTTCCCGCGGATGCATTACAGTGAAAAGGCGGAAAGCTTCCGAAGGAGAGGAGGTACGAAATGGTCCGCTACATTCTCAAATATTCTTACTGAAAAGCAGGCTTTCGACTTTCTACGCTCTTCCTTCTGGCCCACTAAACGATATGCGATAAGTAAAATCTTATTCTAAAATGATTTATCCCAGCCCAAAATTAATTTCTGGCCCCTGTAAGTTTGTTAAGCTACAAGTTTCTTAATTGGTATAATAGAAATACCTTTCGGAACCCAACGAATTTCTGCTATACTCCAGGGTCGGTTGAGTGTCTCTCGGAGTCCACAAAACTTAATGTGGCAGTGGAAACCGAACTAATGAGAAGAAAAGATATACTTCTCATCTAAGGACTTCTCTATAAGAATGACAAAATCGAGAGCGGGAGAAAATTGTCCATCTGATCCGTGTCGTTTAATTCGTATATTAGGCAGAACGTTTGCAACTTTCACTTTGGGCGGAAATAATCCCGCAGGCAAAAGATGGTATCAACGCCATGAGCAAGAACGCGATGAATATCATTATTTTAACAATAATGGTATCAACGACGGGAGCGAGAACGGGATGAATATTTTAGCAGGTTTAAGAATATAAGCCGATAGGTTTTCGATTCCGCGAACAGTGTTCCTACCTCAGAGTAGATTGATTGATTTTTTATTTAATTTGTCGAAGCCCGAGGCGGTGTCTCGTGGAACTCGGAGCCCGACGTATTCAACCTTAAATAATAAACATTAATTTAATATATCTTTACATATACCGATAGTACTATTGAAATTCGGGCCCTCGATTCTTTGCTGTATCAGCAGAACCTCTGAAACACCAATATTTCGTTGTAAAAGCCAAGAAAACATATTTTAGACTGAATTAAACGATAACCCCAAACCACCTGGGGGATGTCTGTGAAGATTCGATGGAATGTCGTGACAGCAACGGCCTCCCGACGGCAGCGCCACAATATGGGAAGTACGCTCACCAGTACAGATTACCTAGGCCTGAATGGAACACCGAAAGTTTGGTGAAGAAAGCCAAAGTCCAGTTGGCCACCTTGGATCCATCTCGGTCTTGTCAGACTCGTGGGTAGTGGGAAGACCTCGTGGCAAGCTGCCTCGAGGTCTACCCACTGTCCTTCAATGAGAGCCAATCAGAGCTCGGCGTTCTGACGTCACCACAAACCCTGCAAAAGAAGCAGACGAACTTTCTCTCCGCATACCGCCCAGGCTTCGAATGCGATCCCAAAGTGGCAATTGCAAATGACGTCACAGACTCCGCAGTGTTAAGCTGTCGGAATGTCGCTATCCTGGCGGTTGGTCGTATGGTGGCGAGAAAGCAGGAGCGACCGCGAGTGTCGCCGTCGTCGCGGCGTCCCACCTTCTGGCTGCTGAAGCTTCCGTGGACTGTCGCACCAGAGAGCGACCGGCAGCAGAACAGGCGTCTGCTACATCCACCATAGCGGTTGGGACGCCGCCAGGATCGCGACCGGCGACAGCAGGACACTTCTCTGACGTCATCAGGTGGAAATCGAGGGACCACTTTCTTGGACGCGGTAAATACACCAGTCAGAGACGCCTTCTAGGCACCATATAGTTGTACTGCGCTGGCTAAATTTCTTGTCTACAGCGTGGAGACACCAGGCGCGCTCACTGGTGCTAATTAATAACTTACGGCCGTGTAAACATACACACAACGTAGTTATTTATTTTTTCAGCCACGGTCTTTATTTGAAGCACGGCACGTCTTTTACGCAAACCCGTAATCTGAAGGAAAAAACAACAAGAAACATCTGTACCTTTTCTGTCCGTCTGTGCACTTCTCGGGGTAAATTTAGCGGGTAAATTGACGTGACGTCATGCGTGGCATCACGTAGCGCTGCGACGTGACACCTTGTCGTCGCGTGACCAGGTAGAGTGAGGCAGCGCACGTGGCCACATCGCGTGACGCCAGGACACCGGACGCCAATTTCTCTCTAAATTTATTGGGGTTTTTAATAAACAGTATGTTCTCCATTCCCCCGAAACGACGTGTCAACGTCTTCCGAACGAATTTAAATGATCGGTCCTTGAATACCGCATGGCGTGCATTATAGGACTTTGGAGATAAAGGTTCCTCGTAATTTGTATTATTTATATTAACGACCTTATATCTTCAACTCTCGATATTGGGTTTACTCGAGTTATGAAGAGTTCCCACGCATCTGCTTTTCCGCAGGGACACCTACAGCCAATCACCGGCATTCTAGAGCATGTAAACTAACGCTTTTAATTCACTCTAGGCGGCCCGCAAAAATCGGTTTCTCAACGTATCGCGTTGCAATGTACTGCCGAGGTGCAAGCAGGTTGGAGAACTTTGTAGTGAAAAAAACAACAAAAACTTACCTACCTCGTTAAAAGAAATTGTTTTGGCAATCTACGTTGCCGCTTTGCAGACGATGCACGCTTAGTGAGTAGTGCTGCCGACAAATGGCGTCCGCGTGTCGAGGGTCGGCCGGACGGTTCGGGTTATGATAGCAGACGATCCCGCAAAAGAACCCGAATAGACCGGCGTCCCTCGACGCTGGATACGCCATTTGTCGGCAGTACTTACCCCTCGCGTGCGTCGTGCGCGAGCTTCGAAGTAACGGCGTAAATTTGTTTCTGCTTCCCCCCCCCCCCCCTTTTTTGAACGAGTGAAGCTCAGCCGTTAATTTTTTTTGTTGTTGTAAACTTTCACCCCCTGCTTGCTCCTCTGCAATAAATCACAGCGCGATAAGTTGTTAAACCGATTTTGAGGGCCGTCTAAAGGGCCTTAAAAGCGATAATTTACATGCTGTACGTAAAAAAAAAAAAAAGAAAGCATTTGAAAGACGGCGGTGTAGCGAGAACTGAGGTCAAGATAATGATTCTTCGTGGATAATTTGATCTGCGCAGATGGCGCATTTTCGCATGAAAACATGAAATCTCCCCGCTTCGATCGATGGCCATGATTATACCAGCGAGAAAATTAACCAGCACGGGCTTTGATCATAAACAGCTCGCCAGTCAGGAGCAAATACGGTATAATTTTGGGCCCATCGTGTGTTAAGCCCCAAGTTGCGGTAGAAGAAACTTCGACCAAATTGCGAGCTAAAAATATACTTTTCTTGTAAGAATCGCCAAAATATTAAGCGCTTTAGATAATCAGCCATCCGCGTCGACTCCTCATTGCGTACTCTTTTTGCTCACGTTCCGCCCATTGAAAAGCACGGCGATAGAACCGAAGTACTCACCCGATCTCGCCCCCCCGCCGTCTCCTTCCGCGCGATGAAGTCCGTCCGCTATCGTCAGCGTCAGCCACGGCAAACGAAGCGTCTTCTTTATGTAGGTATCCGCGAACGCAGCGTCTGAAGCATGGAGGTAGGAAGAACGGGAGGCGACATATATCGGCTCGAGCCAGCCAAACCTGAAAACCCGAGTGAAGCCGGAAGTGGAGGTCGCGGTCGCGGTGGGAATGCCCTCGAGGGTGACCAAAAGCGCCGTTGGCGCCAAATCGTCCGTCCTTTCCGTCCAATTGGCGTCTTTTGGTTTTTGGACCATCATTGGGGACTTGTCCTCTAAACCGGAAGTCTCCCCCGGCTTTACCTCTGCTGGCGTCATGTCGCCTCCGGAAGCTTCTTACCTCCATGGGACAAGCCGTAGTAAATAAGTGCGTTTCTGTCTCGCCGTTGTATGAACAACTCACATTATGAACGATTTTTTTTGTTTTTGGGTAACGGTGGTGTCCATGGTAACGAGGTACGGCCTACCTTTAGCTAACTGCAGTCGCACTCCCGCTACATGATACAAAACACGGTCTGGAGATACTCTCTGAAACGTGTTTCTTCCTCGTTCACATCACAGTCGTCATTAAAAGGACGCAACAAAGAAATAGTTTGCAAACATGTTTGAAGCGTACATACGTGTGAAGCAAACATGATTCGACATGCATGCGTCAGGCGTGTCCGCAGATGCCTTTCTCATCGTGTGTAACACCTTGTCTCTCGTATACGCACTCTGAGCCCTCTGTCTCTTCATTTTATCATTGATCATTCAACTAGGATGATTCTGTTTTACTGCTACTGCTGCCGCTAGTTTCCTTCGCTAGCAACGTCTGCCCGGGCGTGTTGTATTGCACCGGCAAGAAGCCGTCCCTTCCCGAGGAGGAGCTCGGCGGCTTTTTGTCCGCTGCCCCATTGCCGCCTTCCGCCCGGGAATCTATACGTGTCCGGGGCATCATTCATCCCGGGGCTCCTCCGCTGTGGACGACAGCAAGAACCGCGGTTCGCGCCCCCTCCTTGCGGACCCCTCTCGTGCTGAGCCCGCCGGACCTCGCGTCCACCCTGCAGCGCGCGGCCCCAATCGATATACACTGCCTCGCCACGTCGTTGTGCAATGCACGCCTAGGTGTCCTTCCGAAAAAAAGAAAGAAAAAAAAAGTTAATAAAGATAGGTGTCGCCCCTTTGCTTGAGCTAGAAACAACCTACAACGCTCGGCTGACATCGCTCGCGGTGTCTATGCTTTTTGTGGACGCAGACGTCTCTGCTGGGCACTGGCGAAGGTGGAAGAACGGAGAAAAAAATGTATCGGTTGAAAGTCGCGAAACAGTTGTTCGGTTTTTATCAATGTCTTTCACTTCTTTCTCCCTTTTTATTTCCGCTTCCTCGTTTTTTTTCCCTTTTTTTCTTTTTCCTTTTTGACTGGAAGAAAGAAAAAAAAAGAAACGGTTGTTTGTTTTTCATGTTTTTTTTTTATCTGGCGTCGTCATTCTTGTTCCAGTGTCGTTATTTTGTAATCTTCGCAGCACACTTCTAGTCTAGAAAAACGTGATATGTTGCGCGATATTCAATGCAATTCAATATTCATTCTTCACGTGCTTACTAATAGCCCGAAGGACTTGGCGGTAAAACACAACGCGAGATATTCCCCAGAAATATACACTCTTGTAAGTCATACGGAAGTTTAAAACCATACAGGCTCAAAATTCATACGCAAATTTGTACAGAAGTACTGATGTTGCAGACATGTTGAATTCGTGATACCGGTTAGAAATTGTGACGAAGATCTGGGTAAAATTGCATACAGTTTCCATAGCGTGTTCTAACAGGAATATGGAGGTGTAGAGACGCGAGAAGGGTTAGGACCATGAGCTAACTTATGCAAAAACTTGACATCCCGGATAGACTCCCTCTTGTTTAAAGGGCAAAATCTTAGTCGACATAAAATAAAATGATATTCAAAATAATATGGGCGACCGAAACATCAGTCGTGGATTATCTGTACAAATCGCTTTTGTATGTTTTTTAATAGTTTCACTTCCTGTACTAGAGATAGAGTTCCAAACGGCAGATGCAAATTCAGATTTACAGCGTACATGAGTAGTAAAGAGTGTCGACAGACAACGATGAGCGGTAAATGGTATAGTTAAACGAACCCAATTATTCCCAAACGCGCGCAGAAGCTGGCCGAATAGCAATTAAAAAAAAAAAAAAAAAAAAGCTTATCATTCACAAAGACCTTTAGACCTCTTATAATGTGGTTCGACTTAGACTTTCATTTTCCAGACAGGATACAGAAGATAACGTGCTACGCTTTCTGGGCAAAGACATCACCTGGGTTTGGCGGAGTAGATTGTTCGAGATGCGCCATTTTTGTACTGAACATTGTCTCGCAGCAAAGTACAGTCGGTGATATAAGTTCACCTGCCAAAACAGCTGATGTTGATGGGTTAAACAATTTTAACGAGGGACGACTGTCCGGAGCAAAGTTTAAACTGGAGGGGCATACATGTTTGACCGATATAGAAGGCTTAGCGACTACACCATCTTTGTAGACAGTGTCGTGGACAACATGTATCGCTATTGGAGCAATGAGCGGGTCATGGAAGGATGGATAGATGCGCGGATGGTTGGGTAGGGCCGAACCCATCGAATCAGACCGCGGCTCGTCTCGTGATACGACGTTGCGCGATGCCACCTATCCGTAAAACCTGGAAGCCATATTTGGAAGCCAATTTTCGCTCCCTCTCGTCCGCTCTAGATGGCGCTATTTGTCTCGAGCCGCGCGGTTCGTCCGGGCAAGTTTCCCGCGTTTTGCGCGGCGGACACAAACTTCGGGTCCGATACGCCTGTTATCGTTTATCCGCTTCCCGTATTACTTCGTGTCCGTTTCGAGGTTTGCACTACGACTGTCAACCTCGTATAAGACGGGGGCGAAGGTCGGTGCACTCGAAGGTGAAGGCGGCATTGAAGGACGTCGGGAGGGAGCTTCCACCGATAAATGAGGATGGACGGGAGGAAGTACGATCCTTCTCACCTTGCGACGGACCGCAGCCAACGCTACGAGCCGCCGGAGCTAATCCGTAGCTCGGAGCACGTCACGTGACCTTTCGGTTAGGCGAGCCGACACGCTCGGAGCAGGGGGTCACGTGACTCTTACGAAGCGCTCGATTAGTGTAGATGGCTCGTAGCGTCGTCCTCTGTGGTCCGTCGTTAGGTGGAGTAGGGTATAGAAAAAGTGAAAGGCACGGCCGGGAAGAAGAAAGCGCGGAGGAAACGGAAAAAAAAAGAGGAAGGGAAGGGGCGGGGGAGGAGGGGGACGGCGCGGTCTCGAAAGCGCCGGCTTTTTCGATCAACAAACGAAGAGTGTGCTCGGTTCGTGGCTGACGTGCGCGCGCGAGAGCTTCCCGACCGAGCGCCCGTGCACTGTGCTCCATCGTCCCGGTTTTTGTTGGTTGGTTCGCACATCGCGCGCGCGCGCGGCTTGGATTCGCAATTTCAAGGTGAGTGCGAGCGCTCGATTTGTATGGTCCGTCTTCTCGCGGAGGACCGCCTGCTTACCTCACGCGCTGTTGCCCTCTTTTTTCTTTTTGAATAGCCGCGGGTGTGTGGGGCGTCCCCGTTGCGCGTTTTGAGGGCCAGTGGCCATTTGGCCTTCTCTCGAATACCGTTTTTGTGTTGGGTGGCGCGCAAACCAATTGCTCTCGTTTCTCTAGCCGTTGTTCGTTTCGTTGTGTTTCCAGGCCGGGCCGTCTTCGAGACCTTCATTCGTATGTACGCTTTTCGGTTGCTCGAGCGCGAAACACTTAGCAAAAACGAGCGGTCCGGATTTTTTTCCCGTGTTTTTGGCAGAATTGAAAGGCTACAATCAAAACTACTATAGTATTGCGAAAATTGCTCATTCGGGCCTCTTGAGCCAGGCGGTAAAAATGGATGTTCGTGATTACACTGAGAAAAAAGCGAAAAAGCGCCGATGGCGTGTCTTTGTCGTCCAGTGTGCTTCTTTGAAATGTGCAGCGAGCACTTGCCGTTTTTCCAATCTTGGCGCTCATTTTATGTGCGTCAGTTTCCCCAGCGAAGACTCGGTATCGCATCGAGAGAAAAAAAGAAAGTGTTTGCGCACTACTCTTGCTCTGCGTGAAGTAGTTATAAGAAGGTTTTGTTGACGATGGAAGAAGCGATGGTTTTCGCGTTTCAAACGTCTCGACAAAATATCATAAAGGTAATCTAAGATGTAGCTACATATGTCTTACTTGAACGCCTGAATGAGGAAATGTGTAAAATAGCGCGAAAAAAACGGATTTTTTCTTTTTTTTTTTTACGACGGTTTTAAGGTGAATACAAGTTTAGTTTTAGTGCCAGCACGGGCGCGATCATGTGGTGTCCGAAAATGACTGCACACGATTGGTCGAGCGAATGAAGTATCCTGCGGAGTTATATACTCTCGCCTGTGTATTGGCGACTCCAGCAAGATCGACGCCGCGTAGCGGCAACGCCGAGAAGCTCAGGGGAGGAGGTCGTTTCGACTCTGTCGTCTGCTATCGCTGCTTGGTTCTCGTAGGCAGCATAGAAACAAACATCGTTTCCAGTAATTATTTCTAGGCTTTCACCGTGTCATTCCTACGCCTTGACTAGAAGAAGGTTTCTACCATCGAAAAATCTCTTTGCTTTCATATGCAACACCGATCTTACGGTGCAGTGCAAGAAATGTATGGTGGTCCGCGTGCTGAACGACGAGAACGACCTCCTTTCGTCCGCCATGTTTGCCTGACCAGCGCGCCCCCTATAGTTCGCTGGAGTCGCGAATAGTACTGAAAACAACTCGCAAGATGGGGGTATACAGTGCAATCCCGAGGAACTGATACAGAGAAATACACGTGTTACACCATTTACAGTCAGAAAACGCTCTTTTTTTATAACATTGCCAGCAACTTAACTACGGGTGTAATAGGCAACATGTTTATCGCGCCGACGTGTAAGGCTCGTAGTAGTGTCGCCGCTTTCTGAAGCGACACTCGTGCTTGGTACGGGCACGGACCCCATCTCGCGAGTCGCGCGTGGTGCTAACGGTGCTGTCAATAGGGCCAGCGCAACGACTTTTCTACTTTCTAACTACTGCGCATAAATGATAATCGACGCTCTTAAGGCCACGGTCCCACTGAATGTGGCAGTTTAGGTACTTTTTGGCAGGTCATTACTCATCTCCTTTTAAATACTGTTTTGTGGGATTGATGTCATTCGAAAGGCAATGCAATCCTCTTTCATTTGACATTATGTATGTATCGGTTTATACTGCTCATGCGCATTTGTAGCGTTGCGAATATGATGGCGCGGACCCTCACTTGCTCCGCTGGTTCATGTTTTATGAACGATTCATTAAAGATAACACGGTTTCAATAGAGCAGTTTTGTTAAGGTGATGTCGGAGCAGAATGTAACGGTATACTTTTTTGGTATTTGCACTACTTTGGTTTTTTCAGCTCTCCAAATATTGCCCTAAAATTGACATTTTTCAGCAAAAATATGTTTTTAATGACAAGCGCTAGGCAAATGAAATTAGCTACAGATGTAGTGCTTATAATTGGTAATATGCAGAAAAAAATTTAATGTTGTGTAAAAGTTTTTTGTTTAGATATTCTATATCAAATGTAGCAGATTTTTCTGCTTCGAGTCATGGTAGTTCAAATGCCGCTGAGTAAATAATTAAACTATGGTGAAATCTTTTATAACATTTAGAACTACAATAGTTGCCCAAGAGGTGGACGGTGGCTTTTTTTTATTTTCGAAGTCATAACGCTCCGGGAGCCCTTCAAACTTACCTGTTTTTGACGCACATCTCTTTTGGACATCAAACAGATTTATTGGCATCTAATAACATTTATTTTATAAAATAGAAATACTTTGCGATGTATTAGATTTTCCCAATGATCTTGCTTTGGTTTCTTGATAGTTGTAGAGCTTAGCTAATTTTAAAAACAATTAAAAACTGTTTGGGTGTTTTGTTGCGCTACCTGGCGGATGGCAGACAAAACTGCTGATTTCTAAGTTCAAAAAATTTTCGAGGGCGGCGTTGGCGTCTGTATCATCATCAATCTCCGTGTCGTTTTACCTTCACATTTAGAAAATATATTTGAAGATTCACTATCGATAAATGAACGGTTTAAGTACTGGGTCAGGTTAATAAATCTAAGACAAATAATTACACAAGCGTAGCGTGATATAAAGTGTTCATTATTCGATATAATTGAAATCAATAAACGATAAAGACGAAGAGGGAAAGAATACACTTCATGCCTAGAGTCACTAAATGAGCTGCGCTTAAAGTATCGGCACTCCGTTCCTCAAAATTGTTTTGGGCACCGCCATTTTGGGTCTTGTGCAGAGCAAACGCAACTGCCGATCGTCGTGATCCAAATGTGCGACTTCCTCTGCATTAGATGCGGTGCTAGGAAACTGTTGCTATGCTATATTGCTATGCTCTGTCGCGGGTTGTTTAAACATTCGTGGAGGACGCGGCGTTTCCTGTGATTTTAGATAAAGCTTCAGATAACTGGCAACCATGATTTTAAGCCACATAATGGCCAAGTGTCGTTACTCTGAAGCGTAGCTAATTTACTGGCACTAGCGGGAACAATGAGGAAGAAGCAGGTGTCAAAAGGTAGTGACTTGTGGTATTCACGGGGCTCACGTCATGGCCCCTCCAGGTATTACAAGCTTCTTGAACAAGGGCATGAATAGTGTCATTAAATAAGCTATGCTTCAGAGTAGCGACACTTGGCCATATTGTGGCTTAAAATCATGGACTGAAACTGAAACTAAATATGAATAATACACCATTATTATAGCTTATTTAGTTTTAACCACCCACACATAATGAGAGAAGGAAGCGACCGGGTAGGAGAAACGCGGGTTTTATGTGCGACTGATCTAATCAACGTTAGTTCTAACCGTCTCAAAAGAGAGAACGCGCGAGCTTGCACTGGTTAAAAAAAAGACTGTCCAAAGAAAAGAGGCGGAACGCTGTGTACTTTGTGACTGTGCGTCTCATTGCAAATTGTTGTGTGTATGTTTATACAGCCGGAAGTTAGTCTGCCTTAGTGGGCGTGTGTCTCAGGTGTAGATGAGCAATTTAGCCAGTGCGGTACAACCGCAAACCTGGGGTCTTTAACGTGCACCACGCAGTAGTGATACACGACCGCACGCCGGTATGATGCTCTTCCACATCGAAACGGGCAGGGGCGGGGTGGGTTCTGCAGCGCGAGCTTTCGCTCCACCTGCTCCGAGCTGGAGTGCGCTAGACATGCACTCGGCCACCGATCGCCCCCCCCCCCCCCCTTATATAAGTATTTGAAGATCGACGATGGACGTTGATCGTTATAAGTATTTGAAGATCGACGATGGACGTCGATCGTCTCGAGGTAATGTAACGTAATAATATTATATAAATAATAAACAGATTGAAGGATTGAAGGACTCAATTTTTCAATTCTTGGATTGTAATATGGCGGTAGCCTATTGTACTTACTGTTGATGAAGAGCAATATGAGGTGACGAGGTAATGATTAAATTATGAGGCTCTATAAGGACTACGATATTAGTGGGCGTCGAACCACAACGTACAGTGCCAGACTTTTTTCAAGTATCGTGTACCCAAAGACCTTTCTTCACCCGCAACAGAATATGGTAGAATCAATGAGGATGCTGCTTTACAACTGTACGTGGAACAGCAAAACTGCAATGTGCAGAAGTGCGGCTTATTCGTTAATATGAAGGACGGATTTCTAGCAGCATTCCCTGATTGACTACTTGGAACAAATGGCCTCATTGACGTAAAGTTCCAAAAGATTCTTGAAGCCTACTGGAACCGCAAAGGAGTATGAGGCGAAAAATAAGAAAAAGGAGCATGGCGTGAAAGGTCCAAATCACCACCATAGCCTCTACTACCAAATACAAGGGCAGTTACACAATACACAAAGAGAGTTTTGTGATTTTTTTCGTTATATTTACACTCAAGGGCATTGATATCCAACGTATACAGAGGGATGACACCTTCTTGTCAACCAACATAGAGCCTTTTCTGCTCAAGTTTTACATGGAAGGCCCGTCTTCCGCTAATTTCCTCACGTAGACGAGTTGTCCGACCGAATAATCTGCCATTACTCCCGATCTGGGCTCTCAAAACGACCGGAACCCACCAACTGCATCTACCCCGATGCCGTCTACTTACACCACACTCAAGAAGGTGCGACGGCCACAGCCGGCCCTACGAAGAATACAAAACGAAAACACCGCGAGGCCCCATCACCCACTAGCCTGGAAGTGCAAGCCATCGCGGAGGCCATTCAAGAAAACGCCCAGCTACAAAGCATCACAATCCGCTCTGGCAGTCAGGGCGCCCTGAGAACGTTCACAGAAAACAACCTACCACCTCATATAAAGACTAACCTCTCCAAGATAATGAAAGACCACCCAGACCTCCGAGTCACACTGGAATGGGTTCCAGGCCACACAGGAATCGAAGGCAACGAGCTGGCCCATCAGCTCGCCCGTGAAGCAATTACTGAACCGGGACCTTCCACTCCTTGGCCACAAACATACGACCCTTACATACGCAGGAAGACACTTCACACCAACAGAACCAACACACTGTTGGAATGGAGAGAGAACAGGACCAGTCTCCCATCCCCCTCACAATTTCTGAACCGACTGCACTCTACATTGATACGAAGAGCCCAGACTGGCACCCTCCTTACACCGCACATTACGCATCATTTATTGGGACGCGAAGGTCAACCGAAGTGCGCAAACTGCCACCGATGCCCTAACAATAAACAAATCCTTTGGGACTGCCCTCCCAACCAACAAGCTCTACAAGAAACTCTCAACACAATACCGAAAATACTTCACCCGAGCAGCTGGGAGGAATGGATTGCTCCCCCACCCGCACACAGCACTCTACTCTGGAGTTTGCTTGTAAAGCATATAAAAAAAAGCCGGGAATTTATAGATGACGTCCTGGACTAGCAAGGACCACAATAAATGTTTATTCTCTCTCTCTCTCTCCCGATCTGGGAATCTCTCGATCTTCATTCATGGCCATATCATATGAGATCGAGGGGTGTGGCTCTTCGTCCGCCGAACATTGCTTCGGCGGGTGTTTTTACCGTGTAAGATGAGACCGTCGCGTGCTGCTGGAACAAGACCCTGGCGATTCTTCACTGAACTGCTTCTTCCGTAAGCTTCAAGAGGGCTTTTTTCGTTTCGCACACCATTTGTTCTGCTTGCCCGTTAGTTGCAGGATGGTATGGTGCACTAATGTGATGCCTGATACCGGTCTTTTTTAGTTTTTTTTTTCTCAAAAACTTGTTTATTTCATTTGAAGCAAGATTTGTCGCGTTATCAGAGAAAAGTATTTTCGGTAGGGCAAAAGTAGGGAAAAAAGAGCGTAGAACGTCAATGACCCGTTTGTACGTCGTGGCAGGCATCGTGTAAACTTCCAACCACTTAGAGTACGCATCGACCATGACTCCGCAGATGCGGATATGTTTCGCCACCCACAGACTGAATAGTGGATCGTTTTCAGTTACAGTTCATGATGGCGCTGGACTCGAGGAAGCCTTCGACTCTTTCCACAAAGTTAGCCCAGGTGCCAGCACTTTTGTCGAAAGTGGTAAGTTTTCGAAACGTCGACAACGTCGGTAGCCACCTGCTGTGCTTGACACTGGACGCTTACCATTCCCTGAGAAGAAACTTGCTTGTTCGTCTGCCACGAGTCGTCCGATATCAGGTCATCACCGCTACTCCATCTCCCGACAAAACAGGTCGTCATTGTCCGCATGTCCATAGATAGCAATCACGTGAACTTATAAATTCCCAAAAGCTCATAACTTGCCGTCGCTAAACGCCGTTCATTCATAGCGTCTTCATTGCAAATAAACGTCTTCCTATTTATTCTGATGGTTTTCATCATACTCCTTCTAAGCTGTACTTACAACATTATATCGGTACTTCCGAAAATATTGCAACGGCGTTTGTCTTCTGGGAACTATAATGTAACAACCTTTACAAAATCTTCCGGATCCCATGAAACACAATATTTTGTTACGTCACTTTTCGGTCGTCATTATAATAAGTAAATTGCGAAGCAGTTTACTTGATGTCCGCTTCCACTGGTGTCTTGGAAGATTAAGTCTACAGAGCGTGCATTCCTGCAGAAGTTTTCATTGAAAGAATATTGACACGTCAATCAACAATTGATTCCTTCTTGGTAAGATTTATTGCGAAAGGCCGTGGCAAGCGCGCCAGCTGAGCACAGCTGGCAGCGGCGCGAGCAAGGCCACGAAGGGAACGTGATGGTGCTCGAGCCACCCCACCGTGAACCAATATTTCGGCCACCCCACGGGTGCGTGTCGCCATCTATTGGTTGAACTAACGCCTTGTTCAAGATGGCTGCCGTGGGACCGCAGCCTTAACCTACGAAACTCGCTCTAGTTTTTCTCTCCAGGCAACGGCAGTGGGAGAAAAATAAAATAAAATAAGAGCCAGCAGACCGTGCTGCCACGCGATTTGGTGTCCACTGTACGTCTCCAGGCTTCATCATAGCCGCGCGCTATAGACCTTTCCAAAAACGAGCTTGTGGCCGGTGCCATTTTGAGCGAACGTGCGTATGGCGCGTGCTTTGCTCGCTTTCCGAAGCGACGAACACGCACGTGCTGGGCTGTGAAGATCGCACGCTGGACTGTGATTTTGTAAACATTGGAAAGGTCTATAGGTTGGCAAAGCAGAGACAACGTGCTGAGCTCGAAACGTTGTTGCGGTCGGGCTATTCCCGCGACCGCAGCGATTGAACACGAGCCACTACCCGAATGTTCGCTGTGGCGTTAATTGTCACGAGCTCAATGTCTAAGAGCTCACGCAGTATGCCGCGTTCGGTCCACCAGCCGGATTCGACATTCTTCACCCCCTGACTCTACGTACGTCATCAAGTTTTCCAAAGGAGCAACTGAATGAAATATAGTCAGCTTTCATCCTAGAAATTAAATCGAGACGCTTCTGGATCAGTGGCGTCGCTCTAGAGAACTGTGTGTTTGATTGTGCCTTTTTTTTGTCTTATACTTTTTATTTCGTTTTTTTTTTTAAATACTTCACCTCACTTTCTTACAGTTATATTGGAGTAGAGACGGTCTCGGAATATGAGGCCAAGTTCTTCGTGTGTGTGTGCGGGTGTTTCCATGCCCTGCGTCGACTGACCAAAATGTACGAGTATATCTTACGCGAAAGAGTTCGGTCTTGGGTATACCACCAAATATACGGAGCGGTGTGCGCCGTGGATACACGTCGGTATAAATTCGCCCGCGCCGCGTAATGCCAACGCGCCTACTTCACACTCTCCCTTTCTCACGGTTGCACTCTCTAGAACGAGTACCCAGCCTCGAGCGTTACGTGCGATCACGTCATGCGACTGCTATAGACCTTTCCAATGTTTACAAAATCACAGTCCAGCGTGCGATCTTCACAGCCCAGCACGTGCGTGTACGTCGCTTCGGAAAGCGAGCAAAGCACGCGCCATACGCACGAACGCTCAAAATGGCACCGGCCACAAGCTCGTTTTTGGAAAGGTCTATAGATTCCGTCGCTCCCGTCGGTGCTTTCGCGGGCAGTTGGAAAACTTTGTGTGTATGCGCGTGGTGAAGAGATTAGACGCGTCTCTCATGCGCGCGTATAATTCCCGTATGCCTCGCTCGTCGTCCGCGAACGACGAGCGATAGTCTATTCTTTCTACGACCGTATACGCGTGCGTTACCTGGTGTAGATAGGTAAGCGAACTACTTTAGCTCTATGTGAAACCCATAGCCGGGTCGGATACGTATACCACGGCGGTGTTCGGCGACCAGGCTCGTTTATCGACGGCACGTCTGCACACCGATCTGATTTCTGGCTGAGTCGAACATCCCGTGCCTTCACCGCGTGTTTCGCAGTTGGGGAGGTTTCGTATAGGTTCGTGATACGAGGGAAAAAAAAAAAAAAACAAATAAAAAGGAGTCGTTGGGCGCCGCTTCTGCAGTGCCATATCGCTATAGTCCTTGGAAAACGAGGGAGTGTGTAGCCCTTACAATTTGTGCGCTGTGGACTATACTATAAGCTGCTGGCGAGCTGCATTCTTCCACTGCGGCTGAGAAACGGCGCGCTACACGTGGCACAGTGTCCGCGGTTACGCGGACTACGCGTATTATACATTGGGCGCTGCAATGACGAGGCGCAAACTTGGCGGCCACTGAAGCCGGGGTCACACTGCCGCTCATACATCGTGCAAAAGACAGTCTGCAGACACGAGTCACCGCGATATCCGTGGTTCGAATGCCGCCTGCCACTCCTCCAACTCATTGCCAGGCGGCACTCGAAGCACGGATCTCGCGCGGTCACTTGCGTTCGAATCTGTGCGCAGACTGTCTTTTATACGATGTATACAAGCAGTGTGACCCCGACGTTACCGAACCACGGGCACATTTGACTCGTTTATACGATTGCTCGACTCCGCGTTCCGAAACAATTTTTTTTTTCTCATTATTATTGAAGTGCGACCTCGAAGCCGATGCGTCAACTCTGCGTTTATCCAAAGTGTGCCGGTAAGCAAACTAAAATATATTTTAGCTTTTTTTTTTTATTTTAGTCTGTTATTTTAGTCAGTTGCTTCGTGCGTTAACTAGTTATTTCGCTTTCTTTCTTATTTCCTCCGAGCGCCTCTTCGTGCTTCGTATAGCTGTGAAGGGGACCGTGATGTTTCGTAACCTGAGAGGTCAAGAAAACCGACAGCACTCAAATGTGGAAGCTACAGGCAACGGATGTATACCGACGACGTCCGTTGCCCTTCGACGTAAAGATCGTGGTAAGCGTCCACCGACTCGCCTGCACTCTCCCTATTTACACAGCGATAGCAGTTACGGGTTCTTCCCACCGCCGCAAACGACGTCCCTCGTTGACGTGTCGTCGATGTCGCCAAATCCTCGAAAACGCTGTTGCCCCTCCGAAATCGAACCTGGGTCCACTGCGTGCCAAGCGGAGGCGTTATACCACTGAGCAACGGCACAGCGTCAACAACCTGCCTGACATATTCGCCTCGAGATTCGATCGACACGGCACATGCGAGGAAAAGCCGAACCACGCTTTCTTTTGCACTTACGCCTCTTCCACTTGTCCTCGTCTTTCGCGCTTTTTTATTTTCGTGCGCGACCGAAAGCGTCGCTGTGGTTGGCCTTCCACGATTGGCCGAACGCTGACTATGACGTCAGAAAAGGATTTATCATCGACGAAAAAAAGAGGAATGAAAGAACTTTAATTTTGACGGTGTTGGCAGTGTTCCTTTGAGAGCGGAATGATTTCAAGCTTCCACCATGCAATTTACAAACACCCTCGAACTTGTTGTTTGCAAGGTAATGACGTCACAAGGGGGAACCATAGGAGGGCGCCACCAAAACATCTCGCCGCTAATAGGCTGACAAATTATTTTGCTAAGAGCGCGTGCTCTGTACCCGTGCCCGTGCTCATGTGCCGTTAGTGTTTTCGCTTTGTCTACAGCCCCGCGTTGTAGAAGAGACGGAATCACCGCGTGTCTCGTAGAGAACCACGGAGAAACGAGAAATCGCTTCCCCAAAATTCGATCTGGGTCTCGAGGCGAGAATAGGTTTTTGTAGTAACGCCATGCCCGCTGCACGCGCTCTCTGGTAGCACTGTCAGTGCCAAGAGCCCGTGCCGGGGACGCGCTTCCACGCGCTCCCAAACATAAAAAAGAAACAAAAAGCGTTTGGAACAAAATGGTCAGATGTCCATTTTGTTCAGAACGCTTTTGTTCACGCACCCCGGTAACGTTGCCTCACAGTGCGTGAACGCGACGCCAATGACCAACGACTTCGCTGTATAGACCTTTTCTTTAACGACGCCGCCATCTTAAAAATTGCGGCGCCGACGACGCCGTCTAGCGGTTTAGAAAAAGAAATACCGGCTAGTTCTGGCAGCACAGTTATCTGGGTAGGCAACGCTGTGGGTATGGGGGGAACTTGGCTAGACTTGGCTACGGTGGGCTGCAATAACTTGGTTGGAGCTTGTCCGGTTGAATCCAGCTGGCTACTCACAGGCCATCACCTTCCCTCCTCGAGAGAACGAGGACGAAGACGGTGGCGTGTTTTGATTGAGTTTCCACAGCGAAGTATATATGAGCAGTTTAATGTAGTCTATGCAGGTAAGCTCTCGGCATTTGATAGCTCCATCTTGAGTGGTGGCATGTAGACTTTTTCATACCTTTCACATACCAGGGGCTTGCAGTGATAACCTAATTGGACGACCTGCGCCGGTAAATAAAATCGGTCCTCTTGTCGTAGACGAAGTGGTCGTGAACTTAAACGTGACGTTGAGTCTGATACGAATCTCTCGCGATTCAAGCTTGCAATCGACTGACTTCATAAATAAAGATTCTTGGGGAAAATGCGAAGCTCGATAACATTGCAGCCACACTCGCGCTGCAGCTTCTTGTGCTCATGGCACACTTTCTGCTATTGTTCTTATGCTTTTTAAAATTATTTATCCATCCGACGACCACGCAGTGGTAGCCAGACAACCGTAGATTTTCGGAAATTGCAGCACGGTAAAAAGGAGCACTCGGAACTAACTCATGCACGACGTCCGTTTTTAAGCCTTTTCGCCCATACCCTTGGCGGTTGCATACCCTGTGTCAGCGGGCAATCCAAGAATGCACCAGGTCGAGGGTACGTCAGTTACTGGCTGGTTTGAGGTTATGCGAAAAAGGTCTATATTAAAACATTTTTTTTTTTTTTTAAGGGGAAGTTAGGGCATTGTCAAGCAGCTAGCTGCGTGTTGTTTTCTTTTTTTACTTTTTGGCTGGGAAAAAAGGGGGGGGGGCGATTGTGGAAAGGGATGCAGCACGTCACTGAAAGATATAACGTCTCGTACCGAGCATACCTCCTTTTCCCGCTCCATTTAGCCGGCAGTTCTTACCGTTGGTGCCTCGTTTAATCCCCAAAACTCCGTTCTCCGTTCTCAGAAGTTGGCAGCAGTCGACCTTTATTCCTTCTTCTCTCCGGTGAAGGGATGGGAACAAATAAGGATTGGTCAGTTGATTCTCCTCTAGTTAGCTCGATATTTTCATCTTCACGTCGTTGGATATTTACGTGACATGTAAAGGAATCATGAAACGATATGGTTGGAATGTTCGCGACTTTACAGAAGCTATATTCTCATCACCGCAGTGGTGCCACTGGTCCTATAGTCTGGCCCAAGTTTTCGCGGTGAGGAGCTCGCCAGAGACGCTTCTGTTTTCCTCACTCTGGGTAGTGCACGTGCGACCCACGCGGTTATGTTTTAATTTTCATAGTTGCATAGAAGCTTGGCATTGCATGTGCTTGCGCCAGCAGAGGAAGTATCATCACTCTGGGTTGTGACTAAATACTTCCATGCTGCGATGCCCAAACTTCTCGCCGCGAATACTCGCGCTCGGACCGCCACTCATTAGAGAGTTCTAGAATGGGGGCCCCAAAGCAATAGGGGCTCACCACTGCGCATGCGCAGAACCCAATCTCCGTTTGGGGTTTTGGGTTGGCGCTCGTGCCCAGCGCAGAATTCGAGAAATAGCGTGGAGCGCCCAATACACTCTAAGAAATGCCTGCGCCTCCACTTACCCGCAAAACACTCGAAGAGCCAATCTCTGCGATCTACGAAATCAGCTCAGCGAATGAGGTGGCGGAACATCTGTTTAGACCTCAAAATTAAGTCTGCGCTGTGGCATTACGCAATGCAAGCACGGCGTTTTGCATTGCGTAATGCCACAGCGCAGACTTCATTTTGAGGTCTAAACAGATGTTCCGCCACCTCATTCGCTGAGCTGATTTCGTAGATCGCAGAGATTGGCCCTCTGAGTGTTTTGCGGGTAAGTAAACGCGCACGCAAGACCGATCTCACGAGCCAGTGTGACTACGCCACCGCTGCCGCAATGCATCGAGGGAGTCTTTCTCCACGTGCGACAACCTCGCTGGAGCTCTGCGCGTGTGGAGCATGAGGCGGCACGAGCCGTCTTGTGCACTGCTGCCTGCCTCCTGCGAACTAAAGTTATGGCGGCGTCACGCATGCGCCGAACGCTTGGTGAGATTGGTCTATTGTTTGGGGCCGGGTTGTGTCGGCAAACATGGCGGCGCCCTTTCCGTTCGCTTCGAAGCAAATTCGTCATGGTCGCTGCAGTATTAGCCATCTCATTGCCAATGAATGGTGCAACCGGCTTTCGCTTTGCTTTATCTCGCTCAAGTTACAAAGAATGTGCGGTGGGCTCGCCCCATATTAAAGATCGTCACTGATTCTGGCCGTTCCTATAGCCTAAAGAGACGCGGGGACCGTTGACATGGCAACGTATCGCAGCTCCCGGGCTCCGAGTGGATTTCGTTCGTGGCACGATACCTGCAGCTTGAAAACAAATATTTCGAGGCTTCAAAGCCGCTCCTGCTCAGATCTAAACAGAGCAGCTGCTGGCAGAGTATGCTCGCGTTCGTCTCAGTTTCGGCATAGTTGAATGCCTAAATCTTCGGCGACAGACGTTCAAAGCGCACAAGAACGCCCAAAAAAGCTGAGGACGAGCGTCAAATTAGAACGCGCTACGGATTGGATTGCTTTGCCTGAATGAATACAGCCAACAACATTTATACTGATTTTAGATTGAGTCTTGTTTTAGCCGGCTTGATTGGGATTTACCTTAAAGACCGACCTACGGAACCATTTTCCGCAAGGTAGGAAAGTGCCCTTCGCGCCCCTCCTCTTCTCACCCTCTCCCAAAAGTCACGTGATGGCAGGGGCTTCTTTCGTGTCGGCTTAAGCCCCTGCCATCACGTGACTTTTGGGAGAGGGTCAGAAGAGGAGGGGCGCGAGGGGCATTTTCCTACCTTGCGGAAAATGGTTCCGTAGGTCGGTCTTTAACTATTATTTGTAAACAAAAAGTACTTGCTAAGCGCACATACTTACGTTTATTAATATTTTTCTTTTTTGGTTATTCCGCTCGTTGACCGCATTGACGCTGCAATCGGGAAACATAAGCGCGCTGCGCTGCGTTGCGAAACCCCTATTCTATAAGCCGTCGACAACAAACTTGTTGCCTTTGGGTTCCCCAATTTCTTAGGGGAACCCAAACGTTGGGGCCCTCCATTCTAAAACTCTCTGTTCAAAAGCTTCGTTGTCGCGGTGAAATTGCGAGGATAAAAGGGGACTATTTTTTTTTTTTGTTTCAGTCAGTGCCTCCGCGACGCTTGAGGACGTCATTGTGGGTTGGAAACCACCCCCCTGACGACAGTCGAGTGCGCCTCATGGGTTGTGCTCGAGAACTGCGTGAGCACTCGCGACTTCGACTCGTAACAATCAATACCTTGGCGGACACTCGGGTAATGGCTCGTGGCCAACCACTGCGGTGATGAGAATAGCCCAACTCTACCAATTAATGCCTGGAGCTCAGCACGCGTTTTCTACTTTGCTATGATTAACGTTGGCTGCATATAGGATAGGCTCCAGGCCACCTGGCCGCTTGTTCTTGCTCCAAGATGAGGAGATAAACGATGCTGATACTCCTCGAAATTGCTTGCCGACTGCCATTGTCTAGAAAAAAAAAAAAAAAAAAAATCCCAAGGAAAGTTTATTTGATATTAACGTCAGGGAGTGATTCTGAGGAGTAATTAGCCAGCGTAGACAAAAACACACCAGATTTATTGCTTGATTGACGTGTATGTAGCTGGGTATCTGCGTATACGCATGCGTGTTTGTCTAAATCGTGTAATATTTACATACACTGTAAACTAACGCTATATTATAACGCACACAAAATATGTGTTTGATGAGTTTCGTTTTCAGAAAAACCAGTAACGAACTCGGAAATTTTCCACTTCTCTAATTTCTTGTAGCAAATCCATCGGGGCAGAACCACCCTTTTTTACGGTGCTGCTGTTGGCCATTTTCGTAGCATTTATGCTAGAAACGAGGACTCTGCTATCGAGGGCCGTCAGTCTGATTTCTAAAGCCTCTCGCCTTCTGCTCTTATTTATTTTGCGCGGGCATTTTATATCTAGGTGATAGATGTAGTATATTTTATTTAGATACCGCATGTGCATCCCCTGGTATTCTTACGGGAGGGAAACAGACGGTTAAGGCCACTATATAGACGGGCTCTATAGAGTTAAGTATAAATTATATTCGTACGAGTATTCGGAATTTACGGGTATTTTATACACCACGCGTAATTAGATGCGAATATTGAACGGCGTTTTTGTAGTCATACATGAATGTTGATGTGATATGAAGTGATTAAGTGAACGAAGTTCGTAACCCATCCTCTTCCCATTTCGTGTCAAGAAGTCTTTCAGTACACTGTGAAGTCGCTGCGGTATGGAACCCATCGGAAGGCAACATCGTATCCCGACTTCATTCCCCTTAAATGTCACTTCCACTTTTTTTTTTTTTTTTAATTTTACGTGTGCGTTTTTGGAACTGAATGAGGAAATGGTTACCTGAGATGCTTTGGCGTGTGCTAATGGCTCGTTTATAAGGCGCGTTATTTTATAGCTGAACGTATGGTAAGGTTGACACGCACCCATACAGTCTGCTGCTGCGGAATTTTATTGGCTAGATGTGACGTGTGGTAGGAGTGGTCTGCGCTCAAGGTTGGTACCACAAACGCAGAAAAACTGATCTATGATTCTTTCTTTCTGTCGACAACCGGAACACGTTCGCATGAATTCCGTTTCGAGCACCAAGCCGAACATTCAAGTTATTACGTTCACTGGCAATCTCTCGTCTGCGCCATGGGCACTAGCTTCGCTAACGATTGTGTATAGAACCATTGAGACTAGCGAGGCTAGTGCGTGAATCGCGGAACCGTGTATACCTAAGCTTCGGCCTCTCCCTGCTCCCCCCGCTCCCCCCCCCTCCCCCCCCCCCCCCTTTCCCGTAAACCAGGCGACGCGAAGTTCATCAAAACGCGCCGATCAGAGTGCCGAAATAGACCCGTTTACTTACTTCGCAAGCTTTTCCGAGTATACGCGCATACCGACGTCGTGCGGTCTTGTGCACCACTACTGCGCGACGCCCGTTAAAGACGCCAGGCTATCTATCGGTGGTGCCGCGCCGGCTAAACTTCTCATCCACCGTGGAGACATCATGCCAGACTCCCACTGGGCGCTGCCGACTACGTTGCCGCTGTCTAAACGAGCACGCGAGACAGTAATACTTTGCGTCACTCTGGATGCCTGCGGGGTGCCGGACAAAGGCGTTTCAATAATGGCGCTTCCTAATGACGCCTTTCCTCCTCTCTTGTTTGACCCCCCCGAAGGGGGAGCGATGGACCGTGCGGCGACGTTTCACCGGCGTGTCGGCTTGCTTGGGAAAACGATGCCTCGGACCGGGTATTAATGACCCCTCGGGGGAATCCGCCTCCTTCATACGCCGCGTGGCGCCGCGCGGGAAGCGCCTTCTAATGAGGGAGCGTCGGGAAGAAGGGGAGGAGTGCACTGCCCGGCGTAATTGGGCAATGGACGACACGTGAGAAGCCCGCTCATGGCGTCTGTCCGCAGCCGGGAAAAAAAAAAAAAAACAACAACGCCGCACTTTCTGGGTGAGAGGGGGAGGGCTTGGCGCGTACGTGGCTGCTGCACGTCGACGTGTGTGTGTGTGTGGCCCCGGCGTGCTCTTCGGGTACTTGCTATTGATTTTGCAGCCGAGAACGTGGACGAAACAAACAAACAAACGAATGCGGTAAGGTCAGATGTTGGTTTCGGGCTCTTTCTTTTTTTTATATTACGGGCGGTTTATATGAATGGTTTTGAAGGTGTAGTCGGTTTTACAAGATAAGACTAGTATTCGAGGCAAAGGATTGCTGGAGAGGAGAGAAGGAAACCTCCTCCTTTCTCCAGCGTTCCGTCTGCTTCTTCCTCTTCAGCCTTCCTTTCCCTCGAAAACTTTTCTCAACCTTTACCTGACTATAGCGGCCGTGCGTATAGACCCCTTTTTTCTGGAAAGCTGTTGAGAGGACAAACAATCCACCGTAACACCACTTCTTGTAACCTTCATGAAATATTTTATGGCCAGTTCTCCGGGGGGGTTAGCTGAAGGACCGGTTAGCGAGAGACTTGCCGGAGATTTCTTATTACTCCTGTAAGATGACCGATCCCCTCTTATATGTTGAACAGCAGAACAAAAGGACCTCTCAAAGCCCCCCCCCCCCCCCCCCCCCCCCCCCATGTGTGATTTCCGTAGAACTTCACTGTCCCAAGGAATTTCGACATCAACAGGCTCGGAAGGCGCCTGCCGAAACGGAGCCAAGAGACACGGCTTGCGTTCGTAAACAGTAAAAGGGACTCGTCTTAGGATTGGTAGCAACACCACCTTCGAGACCTGCGAACACTCCCCACTTCCCTCGTGGACCGCCATCTCAGTCGATGCCGCCAACTCGGCAATCGGAACGGAGCCCCGTGCCGAGCGTCATTCGACGCGTTGATTGGACACACGAGGACCAGCCGAGCGCTGACGCGCCGCTCGTGTCCAATCCGCGTCTACGTTGGACCTCAATGTGATGACGTCACAGTGCAACTACGAAGGCTTTGATTCCTTACTCTAGGTGGTGTTGGGGCATCTGTGTACTCTCGTCCCCAGCCACCTAATAGGCGTATCCGGTATGGGCGACGAAAAAATAATCCAACGTTTCAACCTGCAAATAGTAAAAAAAAACAGAGGGGAGGTAAAACGAGAAAGTGTTTCAGTTACGCTTACATCCTCAATGCCTTCTATTGGCGTGGCAAAGGCAAAACAATGTTTTCGCCCATACTGGAAGTGACGACAATTCAAGATGGCGACGCACTTGTAAAAAAGGTCTATATAGTGACACAATGCCTGTCCGCTCCGAGCACTGGCAAGCGGAAGGGAGAGGGCAAATAGTACGTGTGGCTGCCGTGCGGTGGAGCCACCTAGGCGTGCAAATCTGCCGTGTAGTGAAGCCAAACATCTATTTCATGGGAGATTAAATGATGTCGCCTGAGCAGCACCGACAGCAAGAAATCTAAATGTCCTTGACCGACAGTTTAGAGCTCGGGACCAGCTCGCCGTTTTCAAAGGAATATTACTTCTTATTTTCCTACCTTTCACTCGCACACGACCCGGCGCCAACTATTTCTATGCGCGCGATTCAAGGTAACCGCCAAAGCCCCATACTGCCGCCGAAGCCATAGAGTTATTATAATGTACACTAGAGGTTCAACTGGCGCTAGTGTGCTGTTGCAAATTGAAGCAGACAGCAAGCAGACGGAAATTGACTTCCGGTAATACATTTCTATGGAAAAAAGCGAGTGCATTTCCTCTCTGCGCTCGATTATAAAAGCAAATATCACGAATAATTCGTACGTACACTCTCAAGAAAAAAGGGTGTTAAAGGGTGTATCGTCACACCTTTTGTCCCATATAATACACCCCCAAACTTCAATTCGACCTACAGCGCCCTACAGTCGAACAGACGGCCCGAAATTTTACGAGGGGCTTGATAGCCATGTGGTACAACTTATTAAAATAGCTCATGTACGTTTTACTGACTACAAAAAACGGAATCGTGGTTTTCGTGGCACTACTGTAAATACTCGATGTTTTCATTATGTGGTCTTTGATACGTACTTTAGCTATTTAATGAGTTATATCGCACCGTTATCAAGCCCCTCGTAAAATTTGGGGCCGTCTGTTCGACTATAGGGCGCTTTACGTCGAATTAAAATTTGGGGGTGTATAATATGGGACAAAGGGTGTAACGATACACCTTTTTACACCCTTTTTTCTTGAGAGTGTACTAGGCACTTTGGAACATTTCCCAGTCACGCAGATGAAATAATTGGTCAGTTACGGCGTTTTTATTTTAAAATCTTGACATGAAAAACGGTGCTAAAATCGCTTCGTACATGCATTTATGTGCACTGTCGGACACTATTAGCGCGAACACGGCGTCGAAGCCTTCCAGCATGGGTGATATACGTGCCAAACGAACGAAGGACATGTGGAAAACCAAGAGAGACGACAGGAACTACGAAGTAACACTGGATAAGTAACTCTTTGTGCTTGCAGACGATCAAAATAAATTGAAAGTCACGTAATATAGTCCGATTTGCAATAAATAAGTACTGCTTTATTCTTTCTGCTCATGAATATGTGCGAAGATGCTTAATTGTTCTGGGTTCAAATCATCACCCGCACGCTCCAAATCTTTGCAAATAGGGAGAAGCCAGGGAACAGGTGCCCGATAAAAACTGCCCGACAAAGGAAATAATAAGAAAACACGCCTTTAGTAGTTCACGTACCTTATCCTTTACGTTTCGAACGTTTTTTTAACCACTCGTAAAGATGCACGACGGGGTCATTTTCATATAGTGACAGAACGGGCATATTAGCAATATATAAGCACCAGCGGAATGCTGGCGAACTTTGAACACACTCTACATTCCTTTCGATCGTTATTTTGCTTAGAATCGTCGCTCGTTTCTATATACCTGCCATGGAACGGAGGTTTGGGCCTGAAAAATAGCGAAGTTTAACATCGTTCAGTGGTAAAGAAAAAATGCTGTAACTAAAGCAATTACACTATCACCACATTAATAAAGGTACATACTATCCGGCACAACCGAAATAACAAAAGTTATTCATGTTATTTTCCGGCGAAGAGACAAAATTCACGCGCGTTTTCCCATAGGAATACACAGGAAGGCTGGAAAAGTAGACTGCATGCTGTCTGCTTCAATTTGCAACCGCAAGTCCCGTAGACACTAGCGCCAGCTGAGCCTCTAGCGTTTATTGTATTAACTCTATGGCCGAAGCAGACGGTCAAGCGGCCAAGCGTTCTCCGCTTTCGCGCTGCAAAAGCACAGCTTGGTCGTGCTTGTTTCGTAGTTTCGTATTTTATCTTGGCGAAACTCGTTTGAATCAGGGCGGTCACATCCAGAAAAGTGTTCCACATGTTGAAAAAAACATATATATGATATATCTTCAATATTAATGTAAATACAACATGCCAGAAAAATAGAAAAAAAAAAAAAACGAATGTCCGCCAGGCGGCGCTACCTAGCCGTACGTGTGTGTTGTGAGGTGAAGCATCGGGCCTGGACACCTCTTGGAGAGAAGCTGACAGGCATTGTGTAACTTATATAGGAGACACTGGTTGGGATCGAACGCTGGCCAAAGTTGTGGGTCGAGCTTCGTTGACGCAGAATGTGTTTAGGGCCACGGTTTCGCAAAGAACTGCAAAAGAAAATAATTAGAATGTAAAAGCGTAACACGCTGAATTTAGCGGGAAAATTGAATTGGTGTAGAGTTGTATGTTACTTTAATCGTTCCCCGTTAAATTTGGTGGAATTTAGCGCGACCCCCGAGCTCGGCAATGCATAGAATAAACACTCGGCGCAGCTGAAGACACGCTGCACATTCCGTGTCTCCAGCCTCTCTCTATCGGTAAAGTTAAGGTACTGTTTGTTTTTATATTTCTATTTATGCCATCTCGCTGGACGATATTAATTTGGGAAAAGGCGGGGGGGGGGGGGGGGGGGGGTGGCGAACGACGCTCAAAACTTGGGGCAACGCCGACTCGGTCTTTTTTGCCGCGTGGACACTTATCCCGTCCGCCGAGTTCGTCGCATAAATATTTCGTTTGCTGCGGTGTTAGGAATTTTCGTGGTTTTATTGTGTATTTCGACGTATTGACATCTACGAGTGCCGGAAAAAAAAAAAAAAAGGGTTTCCGAGGGTGCTTATACTCTGTTTCATACTTAGTGTGCAACGCTGTCCAAGCTACTGGCGCACGCGCGTGGCTTTATCTATGGTTTTGTTTGCGCGAGAACGCGTGCAAATGATCAATGAGATCAAGCCCCACGCTCGCGCCAGTAGCTTTGACAGCGTTGCACGCTAAGTATAAAACAGAGTTTAGTATTCACACCCTTTCGGGCTTCGCGTTAAACACAACCAATTTGTGTTGATTTTTTTTTTTTTCTGGCCTTACCGCAGTTTGTTGGGTTTAATTTGATTGCGGATCCTTTTGACTTTTTCTTTGCTTCCTGGAAAAGTTGTTTTCAATGGCCGGTGCACGGATAATAATAGAAAAGAGTGGACAAAAAAGAAAAGAAATCTCGGCAGATGCAAAAGGGGTCCGTGCACGACAAGACCTTGGCCCCGTTTTGGAGCAAGGTGGTCACAAATACGAACATAAGAAAACGAGAAAAAAAAAAAAAAAAACAAGGTTTGTTAAGTTTGCACTAAAGTGAAGAGCCATAAAGGGAAACCTTTCTGAAGAAAACACACTTTTGTAACCTATTTTGTGATGAGAAAACACATTATAGAATTGCGGGGAGCGAATAGTAAATGGCACTCGTTCGATGGAGATTCGTATGCAGAACGTGGCACCATCACGTATTATACTGGAGATGACAGTCGGATAGTCAAGCAAACTACCCGAATGTCATATTTCATTAGTGGCACTTCTCAAAGAACCATTCATAAAATTAGCAGGCACGGGTTGATTACCGCGACCGTGTTTTCTAGCCTAGAAGTGTCAGCCCCCGAAATTTTGTCGAGACAAAATGACGCGCTGTATTGCGTCTACGTTAAACATGCCTCGTAACCGAGCAGCGCTCAAACAGGGCCGGCGCTGTCCTGTGCAAGAGTGCGTGTCCCGGTCTTTAGTCCTCATTTATGTCGCACGAGTGCCAACTAACCCCATTTTTCACTTCATTACTTTAGCGCAAAAAACAAACAAACAAAAACAACGTGTTTTTCCTTCGCAAAAATAAATTACACCTCGACGAAGGTTTGGCCTGAGGCCAAATGACTAGCGGTCTGTACCAGATTCGAAACTTTCTGGACTAGCCTTTTTCCTAATTCAGAAGTTATGATTTTCCCAAGCTTTTAGTGGAAAAACAAATGGAGCCAGCGTTCCCGTCTGTTGACACCTTCGCCGCTTTTTATCCGTGAGCTTCGTCGGCTCCTGTTTTCCCGAATAGAATTTGGAGAAATCGCTTCCAACTTTTGAATGAGGTAACGGTTAGTTTTGAAACTTTGGCATCCGCTCCGGACCGCTAGCACTACCTCTGGGTGGAGATCGAGCCTTCGGCAATTGGCGTACTTTAATCTTGCAAAAAACAACATAAAACAAAAACGTAATTTTTTTTCTTTTTTTTTTTTTTTTTTTTTTTTTTTTTGGAGGGGGGGACTATGTTTTCTACGTTTTCGCGCAAAGCGGCAATTTCCGAGGAGGCGCTCCGCATAACGTCCGAAAGAACAGCGGTCGATGGGGAGGGACTGAAATTGATGACGCACGAAAACAGTCGGAGGCGGGGCGGGCCTGTCCGGGAACAAGAACAATTCCCTCCCGCGGGCCGCTGACCGTCTCCGCTCATCTCAACATTGATCCCTTCCTCCGACCCTTCCTTTCCGTTTCGCTCTATCCTAGGTATAGTAATAGTATACAGATAGAGCCACCGCTTTGAGTATCGGCACTTCGTTGCCCGATATTCTTGCGGGCGCGTCCATTTTGGGAGAGTGGTGCGGAGCGGCTTTAGGTAGGGATGCCGCGAACTTTTTTCGAATCGAAGTTTCGATGATCGAATCAAGCGATTTGGAAGGTTCGAAAGATTTCGCATTTTCGAATTTTCTATATCGTAAAATTCGACGGAAGTCGAATTTTCGAACTTGTTAAGCTAAGAAGTTCGACGCTTTTCGAACCGTCGAACTTATTACGCTAAAAAATTCGATCCTTTTCGAACTTTCGAACTTATCACACTGCAAAATTCGATGCTTGTCGAACTTCCGAACTTGACTGACCAAAAAATTCGATGATTTTCGAACTTTCGAATTTCTTGCACTGAAAAAGTTCGAAGCTGTTCGAACTTTCGAATTTTCTATGCTAAGGAAATCGTTAATTTTCGAACTTTAGAACTTATTTATCAATAGAATTCGAAAAGTTTCGAACTTTCGAATCCTGAAAAGTCAGAAGTTCGACGAACTTCGAACTTGTAGGGTAAAAGTTCGACGTTCGTTGAACTTCGAAAGACCGGCGGACGGTTTCATTTGAATTCAAGTAGTGAGGTACATTCGTAATTGTTTTTCTCGGAACTTTTACATGCGGTGTTCCGTTCTTTACGAAAGACAATGCCGTTTATTTCAATGTTCTGGCATGCTTAGTTTTAAAGAAATAAATTCCCGAAGGAGCGAGGAAGGACGACGGGTTTTTGACGATTATCGTTTGTGCCAGATTTGAAGCGCGATGTAGCCGAAGCTATTTATGGTAGAGATGTTAAACTTTTTAAGAATGATCTATTCTATGTATAGCCTAGATAAGTGTCGTCTTAAGATATGACTATTGTTATTCAAGGTGGGTTTCGAAGAAATGTCCAAACATGTATCTACATGCAATTACGCCCTAAACTTGGTATTTATTTTCGTCTAAGTTGTTTGAGGTATCGCATTTAAATTAACACCACAGACAGTACTTATCATTGCCATCTGCAGAATACAAAATAATGTATTTATTGTTTTTTCACGTTAAGGAATAAATTAACTCATGGGAGAAGATTTCTAATATTGTTCAAGTTCAGCACGTCATTAAAAGAAAACTTTTTTTTTTTTTCGCTTCACGTTCCTGGGACGTGTTTCTTTTAGCCTGTACACATTTTGGTAGGAGAAAGTTGTTTCGAAGTTCTGAACCTCTGAATATGCAAGAATACAACACATCCGGCGAGTTCTTGATAGTTTTTTTCTTTCTCCAGCTTTTTATCCCCGCATTTATTATTATTTTTTTATTTTTTTTTTACCATTGGCACAGTTATTTAGGTCGTAAAGACATAGCTTTGAACTTCCGAACCACTAAGCATGTGACAGTAGTGCCTTCTGACAACGAGTTTCTAACAATGACCATCTACGCGAACTTTTATGCAGTGAAGAGCGACAGTAGCTATACATAGGCATATATAATTTCAGATTAAAATAAGCTCGACCACGCCCTCTTTCCCTGTATTGTTTTCTTTAACAGTCCGAAATATCTAGAAGGGGGAAGGGCCCCCCCCCCCCTCCCCTCTTCCCTCCCCCGTTTTTCCTCTCCCGACGCCACTTGTATGGTAGAACGCTCCTCGACCTCGAGTTGTGTCGGCTTCTGTGCTTTTTGCGAGGCGATTCCTCCGTCCCAGAAAATAAACCTCCAGGACAATTACAAACTTAACTTACTATATGCCAGCGTCACTCGGGCGGCGTTCGATCGGATTACTACCAGCTTGCAAGGGGTGGGGAGGTAGTTTGCCAGGTCGCTTCACGGATTTTCTGAGCCTCAACCGCCTGCCCGCCCCTGGCCATTTCGAACTGGATGAGTATCGTAAAACACTGTGTTCGTGTGATCACTACTGCGTGAGGCATATTAAAGAACCCCCCCCCCCCCCTCCCCCCGGGCTGGCGGTCACAATTACTGATCTATGGTCACACGTCACTCTGCACTGGCAAATATTGCAGCACATCCGGGACACTTGTCGTCTCATTTAATTGCCTGACCAACTTCGCAGAGTCTAGATATCACACCCTAACTTTTCTAAACTTGATTTAGTGAAAACCAGTGAGTCGTGAAAACGTTATTTGAAACTGAAACTGTGGAGGAACTTGAAAACTGGACTTCGAACTTTGAAAACTTGGACTTGAAAAAAATTCAAAATCTTCGAAGTTTTTTTTTTTTTTCGAATTCAGCGTTAAAAGAGAATCAAAACTTTCGAACTTTTCGAACTTTATGCAGAAAGAAATTCGAAATCTTCGATCTGTCCGAACTTCATATCTATAAAAATTCTAAGCGTTCGAAGTTTTCGAATTTTATTTCCAAAGAATTTCGAAATCTTCGAACTTTTCGAACTTCAGATCTTAAGAAATTCAGATTTTTCGAATATCTAGAGTTTCAAGTTAGGAAAGTTCGAAATCTTCGAATTTATCGAACCTCAAGTAAAAAAATATTAGAAATATTCGAACCCGAAATTTTAGAAACCGTAAAAGCTTCGAACCTTTCGAATTCGAAACTCTACTGTGATCGAAAGTTGCGAATTTTTTGAATTCGAACCTCGGTCGGTACGAAAATATCGATATTTTTCGAAATCGAACCTTAGTTCGCTTCGCAAATATCGAAACCTTTCGAAATCGAACCTAGGGTGGTTCGCGACATCCCTAGCTTTAGGTTAGATGCCGCGTCAGCGAGCTCGGAGTGCGATATCGTTTCTGCTCCGTCGCGGACCATTTTTACGTGTCCGGAAAAGGGGGGAAAAAACATTAAAAAAAAACGTTTCTCGCGATTTTCAAATAACGACGGGATAATCGGCAACGATGCTTCGAAGCGCCGAGTTTCCCCAATCGCCCTTACTTTGAAGCGTTAACATGTCGTATAGCAAGACAGCCTGCTGACATTGTATGAAGCGTGTTTGTTTCTTGTACGGCAATCGTCTCATATCAATTATTAAAAAAAAAAAAAACAAGTCCGCCGACATGTTTTATTCGTACATATCTATGAAAGAAGCATGCTTCGAAGATTACCGTTTCTTTCGTATGTTGTTTGATGACTGCTGCTTTAGTCTGCCTCGTTGGACGCTTTGGACCGGTCTCATTATTTTTCTCTCTCTCTCTCTCTCTTTGAATGGGAAGCGGTCGTATTGATTCCAAATATTTCGGATCCGGCATCGAATCTTCCGGACGAGTGGAAGCGGCAGCAGCCGTCCCTAACGAAGAGCGTGAGAGCGCGCGCGGCCGGCGACTGGGAAGGAGCGGTCGCCGAGAGAGCGCCTGCTTGGCCGAGCGTCGCTCGCCCAGTCTCGCGGAAAGCGGGGCCGCGCGATTGCGGGCCCCCGAAACAGTCGCGGAGAGCGCGGCAGCCCGTTCCGCGAGCCGATCCGTTTCGCCTTAGACCGCGGCGGATGCTAGGACGAGCGATGGATCCCAGCCAAATCCGGCGCGATGAATCGCTCGACGCGCGTCTCTGCTCCTCTCTCTTCGAACCACACTCGTTCGGAATTGGATGGCTCGTGGCGTCCTCTACGGACTGCCGTAAGTACGTGAAGCCGGGTTTCTCGTTGCCTTCGGCCGTGCTTTGCCAGGCTGCACGTGCAGGCTCGACGCTCACGAGGCACCGAAGCATTACGGAAGGTATAGGTGGTAGCTCGTTCTCGAGCCAGCGGGACAACCGAAACGCCTCCCCGCCTTCACTCATTCTGCCAGGGCCATCCCATCTCATATGGGCCTCCTGCGTTCCCCAGGGGGTGCTGGGGAAAGGGACTTGCTAGGCCTTGTTTTGGTTAGTACAAACTTTAGCGTCTCAAACTGTCATGCATGCAGAAGCGTGCCAGCTCTGGTGCCGAGCGCGACATCACGATGAAAATACAAAGAAACAACAAAAATTCGAACGCCGTCAAAGCTAAGACGCTAAGCGCGTGAGCCAAGAACTGCCGTTCCACGCGTTCCAAAGTAGACATGACAAAGAAAAAGAAAAACTAAATTAAGCGTCGCGTCACAGATGTTTTGACGTCACCACCCAGAGATAAGAAACGCGTACCCTAGCGGTGGTGTCATGAATTCGGCACTTTTGATTGTCTTGCGGCGTTAAGTCTGGCCGATGTCTGGCGTCCAAAGGTGTTTTTTCGTTCTTCAGCACCAGACAGAATTAAAAAAAGTTCAACCAACGTTCCATAAGTAGTGGGAGGCTCAATCAGGTGAGCTTGTACTACCCAAAATGAGGGCGCTACAGTTTGTTCAAAGCTTCAGCGCAGGAGGCCTATTGGGGGTGTTCGAAATTCCTCGTGCCAGATTTTTTCGACGGAAACTCGTCGTTAGTGACCGGTGCCAAGCAGCGTTCACGGACCCCGAGTACGGACCCTGCTCATCCTAAAGGCATGGTTCACACAGTTTCGCGAGTGCGACCAGGCTCGCGACGTTAATCCTTTTTGACGGGTCGCTATAGCAACGGTATTTTTAAGCCGCTTACAACCGCCATTGCTGCTGCGTGGCGCGGTCGTAAGAGGCTTACAAACCATTACGTGAAAACACTCGAGACTCCAGTTTTCGAACAAACCTCGAACCTTACCAAAAGTATAAGAGACGGGAAAGAAGTGAGTCAGACGACGTCTCGAGTCTTAAAAACCGTTTCTCTCGGAGCCGATCGCATGTTCGGTTGCAGCAGTGTGAACCACCAGCCTTATGCCTATAGAAACATTCCTCGATATAGCTTGTTTTGTGTCTATCGAAAACGGTCTTGTTTTCTTTATACCGCGGACGAAAGCGCGGGCGGCGCTTCAATGTGCCCGTTGAGCACACACCACCCGCTCCGTTCCACTATCCCAACCGTCGGTACGATATCTAATAGAGACAGTCGAGCAGCCTCCCAACTGCATCGTGACGGCGCTCGTTATCTTTGGTCAGCGAGGTAGTCTGGTGCTCCGCTAAGCACCCTGCTCAACCAATCACCAAGAACGAAAACAAAAACAAAAATTAAAGCCCCTTCGTTGTGCGGATTGGTTTAGTAGGGGACAGCGGACGCACAAAAGGTTATTAACGTCGGTTGCGGTAAGATCATTTTACGTGAAATGGAGTATATCGGAGCTGATGTCCGCGATTTTATCCGCTTTTTGTGCTCCGTGCATTCCCAATAAACCACTCGCAAAATCGAAGAGAGCAGCGTAAGCGCGAAGCACCTGGGAATACCCTTTGGCACCAACTTTCGGGTTTTGATTTGCCAACCTCGCTTCGCGACATTCCGTCACTACCAAATACGCCGTTTGCATTTACGAATAATATATGACTGTCCTTAAATTCACGATACCGAAGGTGTTACCTATATTAACACGGATAGAATGCTGGGGCAGGTTTCTGCGGGTTCCCGACGTGCCGGAATTTGTGCGCGAGTAAACGCGGGACTATACGATAGCACACGATAGTATAGTGGTAGCATATACTAGGTCGATCGTCTTGTTCCATCGTCTCCTCGATGCCCTATAGACTTCTTAAATGATCCGTGATCCGGGAGGGCTACGCTGCGTGCACTCTGGAGTTGTAGCCACCAGAAAGGTATATGGGACGTGGCCGGCCGTATTCCCGTACTCCTCCCTAAGTCTAGGCAGGTCCTTACGGCCGCTGGTGGGGCGCGCGTGTTTCAACGGGGGCCCTCGCGGAGATGAGTGGGTGCAATCATAGCCTCCTCTATACTCACAAAGCCTGGCAGTTCGACGACGGAGCCATAGAGTGCCCGGTCGCAGATTTGGAGCGCGAGGTTCTGGTAGCCCAGAGCATCAAAGAGCCATTTTTCGGGGAACCTGGACGTCAGCACACAGGTTTTTCAGCGGCGAGGACCCGAAACACACTCGTTCGCTCGGGAGAAATGTGTTTCGGCGTCTCGCCGCAGCGGGGCGCCAGTCACGTGGCTCTCCTCTCATCCGTTGTCTGCCGCTCCACCTTTTCCATTTCGGCGGCCGCCTCTCGTGGCGATCTGCCAGGCTTGGTCAGTATATAGGAGGCTATGGTTCAATTCGAGCGAGCGAGGACTTTCATTTTCACGCGGTGCCGAGATGCGCTACTTCGTGTACGGGGCAATCGAAACCGAAACCACGTCATTCCTCTCCAAAGCCAAATAGGTCCCATAGTGCAACGCGCGCAGCGTTGCATGCGGAGATTTTTCGGAAGCAGTCCATCGAATGCAGACAGGTGTATCCCTCAGTTCGATACCGCACAAATTGCAATTCGAGGCGAGTGTCATCTCTGCCAGTTTCTTCCTCGCATGTGCCACGGATAAGGAGATACGAGAAACGTTCCCTACAGTCACCGATAAGTTAACAAACAAAGGACGTGACCCGTCGTGTATGCATCGCTTGGCTCCTTCTTCGGCCGCCGTCCTACGTATGTTAACGCAGCTACGTTATCAGGGTGTCTAGGGACCGGAAAAACCGGGAATTGTCAGGGAAATTTTAATTACCGGGAGAAGTCAGGGAATTGTCAGGGAAATCGTCAAAAAGTGAGCCAAGTCAGGGAAAATGAGCTGGAAACGCCATCGAGTGCCCTGAGCAAAGACTTGAGGACTTAGGGGCAGAAGAATAGTCAATAAATTCTGCTTAGAGCGGAGCGCGGGCTTTGCTCACCCGATGTAGCATGTGCTACCCAATGCAAAGAGAACAGCCGACAAATCCAGTCCAAGCATTGAATTGGATAGGATTGCATTGGATTGAGGGCGCGACACTAGGCTAGATCCCGTTAGAGCTTCTTTATTTAGTAACAAATGAAAAAGCCGCAGACCCCAATCCAAGCCTTAAGCCGAAAGTATCCGAAAGTGTGCATCTGGTGGCCATGCTGCCATTCGCTTATTGACGTGTGTGGTTTGGCGTCGTATTTTCATTGTGTTTCCGGAAGTGGCTTCTTCACTGACGACGTCGGCGGCAAGAAAGTGCTCGTTTAATCCGGACTGGATGAACCCGAGTATTTCGAAATATCCAAGTTGGATTAAGCCCGTGCAAAACGATCCTCGCAGTACTCAATGCTCAAAGCCTTGTGTGGTAGTGGCCTTATATATTCAATCGCCTCTACAGTGGTCAGGGAATTTCTCCTGAAATTGTCAGGGAAAACCTGGAGAAAAGCTGGGGAATTTCACAGTAATAATTTGCTAGACACCCTGGTTATTGGCTTATTCTCTGCGACTCGCCACGTAACCCGGAGGCCATTGGTTTCATGCAGGCACGGACGTCCTTAACCTAATTAACGCCGACAGCGCGTCGCGCGGCGAGTACGACCGTGTATTTCCAGGTCCGAAGTTCAGTCCAGGGTCGGGGGTCTATAGCCCGTTTGAGGCTAATTGTCGCGGTCACGTAACGGGTCGACATAGATCCCCTGTCGGCACCTTCTTAATTAGTCGTTTCTCTCCCTACGCGTGTCAGTCGGTCTCTGCCGCTTTCCTCTCACTCGCGAGAGACCAAACTATGCTGCAGCTCTCCGCGCTTGCCTCTTTATTAGTTTTAGAAATTAATGATCCACCCGGGGCACGCTGAATAACGTTAATGAGTTTGGTAGCGCGCGCCCAAACCAGGGGGGGGGGGGGGGGGGGGGGAATTGGAGGGGAGGCGTTGCGTGCGGGCGTATATTATTTTAGAAACGCGCCGTCGGCGAATTTGTCGTTTCCCCCGACGCAAATTTGGGCGACCCAACGGGCGAGCGAGCGAGCTAGTGAGCGAGTGGAAGTAGCGCGTCAATGTAGTATGTAGCACGATCCATCATCGATAGCGAGGTTTTGTTTTATTCGCCTTCCTTTGCCGGTGAATGTCTCGCTTCTTTGGAAGCGGGAGAGTGGTGAACGCATAACGGGCGCGGTACGTGGCCTCATCCATTACGGCGATTGGGGAGAGGGGGGGAGAGCCCTTGAGGAAGTCGAGAGGCACTCGAGTACGGTGAAGCAGCTAAAGCCGGAAGAGTGTCGAGAGAGAGAGAGAGGTAGGGAGGGGAGGAAAGAGGCAAGTGGAGAGGGAGACGAGTAATGAGAGGCAGTTCTTCCTCTCTTCCGGTCACTTTTGAGCGGGAATCCATTCGTTCGACGGTCGTCTAATGCAGAGGCGCCTCCCTTCCGCGTGAAATAATAGCAATAGAAAAAAAAAAAAAAAAGCTGTCCGCAGGCGTTGATTAATTTAAAGGTTCGCTCGCCTAGCACTCTTTGCATTTCCATTTCCTTTTGTATATACATCTTTTTTTAAAGGGGCGGCCTCGTTAATGCGTGTGTCTCCCCGCAAACTCGTACAACACGTGAGTTTCGTTCGGGAAAGCGCGCGTTTCGGTGAGTCGCTGAAATCGTTCCCCGAGTGTATTTCGGGCTTCGGTTGTGGCTGACAGCTTGACAATCGCAGGGTTTATTGCGTTCGCGCTCCTTGCCTCCTGATTGGTTGTTCGCCGTTCTTGTTGGCTGATGTCGCAATTTCGTTGGCTGCGGGCCGATGACCCCGGACTCGCATACCCTGCCTCTCTTATGTTGTCAGTGACTCTAGCTGCAATCACCTTTGCGCTCCATCGATGCCGTCCCTATTGGCCGATTCACACGACGGACTGATCCGCGGACGGATTGATCACGTGACGACATGTCCGCGGATCGTCCGTCTCCCAAGCGCATCCACTCGAGGGACACGACGAGCAGACGCCAGCGAGGAGGGACCAAAGCCTGTTCGCCACCCCACAGTGCCGCGAAACTGCAACATCGCACCGTGAGTGACACCGTTGTCAAGAGAGGAATCGACGTCTTCTACCGCGATAATGAATCGTACGCCGCTGTTACGTACAGATCGAGACAAAACACCGTGATAGGCTTCGCGCGAAGCGCCACAAGCTTTACTGACCCAAAGCATGAGAGTGACACAGGCATGGTCCTGCTCGAGAAGGGTTCCTCGTAGAAGCGACAAAGTTCTGGGCTCGCGGAGGGGCGTTCGAAGATGCCTTCACGCACTCCGCGCTCGTGCACAACACTCAAGTACACCACAGCCACAAGAGAGGTCTTGCTCGGTGAAATCCTGATTGGACGTGCAAAAATTATCGCGGCGTGCTAGACGAGTTTTGACGGGAGCTTCTTGACGCGGACCGGGAGGAGTACCGGAACCTGCGTCGCGTCAGCCAGACAAAGTGTCTGCAGTTTCTTTCACACGTGGAACCAAGAAACGCGCTGCAAAATGAACCAGCGAACGCACAAAACACAACGATGCGCCATTTTTGTTTTCATCGTTCAGAAACAAAACAAAAAAAGAGAAAACAATGTACCGTTGTCAGACTAAACGCTTTTCAAGTGAATGTCCCGCCAAAGATCCGCGAGTGAAAAAGGCGCTCGACTTTATCAGTCCGCGCGTCCGCGGACGAGGCGCGGATCGCAGGAATCGGTGACGTGCCGGTCACGTGGTACACGGTCCGCGGACGAAAATCGCGATTCGGCCCGTCGGGTGAATCGGCTATATAGGGGTATTCACACGGCACGCGCATCCCACGACGAAAACGTCAGGCTTTGCGATGTGCAAAAGCCTCGCGTTTTCATCTCTTGAGGCGCGCGTGCCGGGGAGAAATCCCCGGGATTTCTCCCTCGTGTGAATACCCCTTTAAGGCCTTGTTCATTCATTGGGTCCAGCCATAACGACAATTAGTAGAGACGCTTCAATAGTGCTGTTTTTTTTTGTTGTTTTTTTTCACTCGTTTTTGAGGACGCATGTTGGAAAATAAATAGGCGGCGGAAGAGTGCGCTCGGTGAATGCTTGACGTTTGGTAACGGGGGGCTGGGGCGGGAGAGGGCTGGTAAGATTATGCTCTTTAACATCCTCGTGCTGGCACTCCAGTGCCTAGTGCCTACTTGGGTACCCCGAGATTGCGTGTCTCGGAGTGCTAGGTTCAAAACGTAGATTCAGCATTGATCGTGCCCATGATTTCCTTTCTCGCGTGTTGTACAGTTTGCATGGCGCGTAGGTACTTATTCCACGAGGATAAGTAATGCGTGTACTCCGGCTGTTTCACCGAACGCCGGCAAAAATGCGCATCGCGCGGGAGGAATATTGAGGCCGCATTAGTCGCCGCCAAGGGGCCTTCATATGCTGAGGTGCGTAGCGTTTCGGGTCATTAGGTTCTTAAAGGGATACTGAACCAAGACATTTAGTGTCCGTAATAAGTGGCGCACGTTCTTTCCACGAGCCAGCAGCCGCCGGTGTGCGCGAGCACACTCAACAAGAATGACGTCAAAGACCTCCATTCGCGGTTAAGATGACAGTGACATGTATGGGCTTCGGGCCAAAGGAGAATAAAGACATGTTTTTCATCTACACAGTGGTGTCTGGTGTAAAAGGTAAGTGATTAATTGGTCTAACAAGCACGTAGCTTTCACCTGTAGAGATGAAAAGCCTGTATTTATTCTCCTTTGGCCCGAAGCCCATGCATTTCACTGTCCTCTTAAGCGCGAATGGAGGTCTTTGACGTCATTTTCATTGCGTGTGCTCGCGCACACCGGCGGCTGCTGGCTCGTGGAAAGAACATGCGCCACTTATTATGAACACTAAATTCTTTGGTTCAGTATCCCTTTAATTAGTCGCGCATAATTAACTTTTTGTTCGGTAAAAAATGAGCGGGTGTTTTTAATGAGAAACTTGCCCGGCGTACTCGGAAAGCGCTAAAGTTGTCATTTTCAGGAAGACTCGTACCGCGTGGGGTGCGTGATGGCGCGCAAAGATTAACGCTTGAGGTGCGAGACTGCGGGATCGAATAATGCGAATAATAAGAAACGAATGTATATATTTATATATACCGGGCGTTTTTCTTTTTTTATTCTTGCTGATTTGCTTTAAAAAAATAGCCATGAAAGCTACACTTATGCGGTTTGTGCGAGTGTGTTATACGCCCAGGAGGACATTATGGGGGTGGCTAATCTTCGCGATAAGTGGGCTAATTAATTAAAATTGACTAATTAACTTTTTAATTAGTGAAAATAGACATATGGTTCCAATTAGAAACCTGCTGAGCGTCGTCCAAAACCCCTAAATCAGTAATTTCTTGAAAGACTTTGAGCGCGTGAGAAGCGCGGTAGTGCGCTGAAGTTACCACTCGTGGAGCAGGTACAAGGCTGGGGATAGATAAGAGACGGAAACATTGCGCGGGCGCCTTACCGCAACCTCTAGCTTTGTACCTGCTCCACGAGCGGTAACTTTAATGCACTACTACGCTTCTCACGTGCTGTATATATATATCGTGGCGTAGGTGCGTCGAAGGTGCGCGCAGTTTCCGAACATAACTGAATAGGAATAAAACCACGAACCCGCTCCACATTTTTCTAAACATGACCAGTTTAGTGGTTTTCCATGACGCCCAACAAGTTTCTGATTGAGAGAGTCTGTTTCGTTGTACTAACCAGTTGTTAATTATGCAAAAACGAATTAGGCCCTTAATTATCCGGAATGTTGCATGCCCCGATGCACACTGACACTGACCAGCACAGTACCTCTCTCCCTCTTTCCGTACGATGCTTGGTTCCGGCAGATAATGTATGGCCAATGTTTCGTAAAACACCCGGTATAGTATATTTATTTTGGCGTATATTTGACGCCGATTGCATTCTGACATATTGAAATGTGCAGGATGCATGCGTCGCGGTGTTTTTCTATTTTTTCTTTCGGCGGTATTCTTTTGCAGGAAGGTTGGCTTTCCCTCAGTAAGACGCGCGAAGCGGGGAAGTGGCATGCTCAGAGCGGGCGCCAAAGCTTGATTTTTTGTTTGTTTGTTTTGTTTTCTTTAGTTTGTCTTTTTTAAAACAGGATCCCGATATTCGGTCGAATACAAACTAAAGTCGTATATCGACGCTTTAATGTAAAAAAGAGAAAACACCTAAAAATGCTGTAATTAGTTAAATAAATTGCAGGTTACTCGTTGTCGGCGCATTTTGGACCCTTGAGTCTTGGTAGAGGCGTAGAACTCACGTGAGCCCGCTCAATGGGAATGGTTGAGTGGTCCGTTTAAATCATACAGTCTCACCTTAACACCCCCCCCCCCCCCAAATCCCTCCCTCCCCATTACGCTCAACTACGCCGTTTGAGCTACCGAGCTCTACCGTCCTCTTCCTATTAAAAAAGGGGGGTTGAGAATGAAACACAGTTGAACCAAATACAATATACTTTTTCTTTTTATTGTACGGTTTAAAGGCTGCTGTACACACTGAGTAGGCGGTAAAATGTGTTATTTGACATTATATCTCCACGAAGAAAAGAACCGATGACACTTTCGGGATAACCTTGTCGCGCATCGTGCTTACGTCACGATATAGATTACGACGGTTTCACAGGCGCTCGTTTGCATTTTGCTATTGGCGAGGAGATCGAACTGTAGGAGGCGCTCTGACCCATTTGTTGTCCCCACACCTCGGTGTTTACCCAACACAAGGCCTGTGCACATGCCCACAGGCCTTGTGGGCATGTCCATGTCATCTTCTTCAATAGAGCGCGGGACACAGTGTAATGTAAAAGTACTAACAATAAACGAAATGCCGTTAAGTGCCGGATCTCTCCCGAAAGCAGTCGTCAGAGATTGCGAACTTGACCTACTTGGTGTTTTGTGCTGAGCTGGGCTGTTGCCCAGCTCAGCACAAAAGCGCGTGCTGCACTGTTCATGCAGGCCGGAGTGGTAACAAAAGAGCCCTTCCTCCCTCTCACCCGAGAACACGAACTCCAGCCGAACGCTGACGCCGCGTTCGGTTATGTCAGCCGAGCGCTGAGTCACTGTTATTCGTTGTCCCCATCCGTGTAGTTCTATAGTCAACTGCTTGGGGCGCCGCGGTCTGATCTCCTCCCCACTAGCCGGTGACCGGTTAAAGGGAAACTCCGGTCGAAAACGAAACCAAAATAAAATGCTGGTATAGCTTTAGTGGCACGAGATACGTTCACAGCCGAAACATTACGTCAAAGTGCAGCCGCGTACTCCGCTAACACCGATTTTAAAGACGCTACCAGCTGCTCTTTAGCGGGCGGTAAGCGGGTTAGCTTTTAGTCAAGGAACACTGACGCAGCACCACGGTGACGTCACGTTGCGGCCGTACGGCTGATGATCAGTGTTGCCATCCCTCCAGCAGATACTTTCAATTTGACCACCCGAAATCAAACTTTGAGCCGCGATACTTGTAAAACTACACACAATATCGAGATGAAAGAAAGAAAAAAAAGTATTCCTTGTAACTCAGGGACACTGCAGCTTTAGCTGAAAACAGTCGTAATCCCAAATTCAAAAAAAAAGAAAAAAAAATGCACCGGAGTTGTCCTTTAAAGGCAACGAGCGAGTGCTGGGACATCCACGGGTCTTGTCCCGTCATCGACTCTAATTAAGCTCGTCACTGAAATATATTTTTTTTTCTTTTATGCTACAGTTTGTTGCGTACTGCTTCTTTGGGACTTGAACGAGATTGAAGAACCGGCCATCCAGATTAACTAAGCGCGAGCCCGTATTGCCCTGGACACTAGCTCCGGACTGTACCAGCTAGGACTTGGAACCGTTGTCTTCCGCATTGCTGTGACTAAAGCCACTGAATACGCTACGCTTAAGGCCGGTTCAGATACTTGCGTTTGAGTGCGTTTGACTGCGTTGCGTCGAGAACCGAAAGCGAGTCACCGGCACATCTGTGCTTCGTATGAAGCGTGGAATCCAATTCAAGGAATCATCTTGGCACGCGATATAAGCAGCAGGGATGTCCTGGTTTCTCGCAGTCGCAACGCAGTCAAACGCAGTCAAACGCAACTGTCTGAACCAGGCTTTAGAGTACGGACACTCCGTTCCCCGACTGCCTCGTGGAAGCCGCCATTTTCTTGCCCAGCGTAGAGCGGGCGTTCTTTCGTGAGCTCTCTAGATGCGCTGTCAGGAAGCTCGGCCGATATCGTCTTGCTCCGTCGCGGACCGTTTTTCCCATTTCTGGAGGACGTGAACGCGTTTCCTACGATTTCGGGCGAAGCTTTTAAGATAACTGGCAATTGTGATTTCAAAGCGCCAAGTTGCCCGTAGCGTCGTTATACTATGGAGCGTAACCTATGTATTGTCTCTCGCCCGCTGTGTTCCCTGGAATCACGGCAAACTCAGAACGGAGTGTAGTTCCACCCTTCTGTGCAGGACGCGAGCGGTTAGAACCTCCCGTCCAATAAATTTACTTAAGGTGTGTCTTTTTTTTTTTTCATTTTTGTTTGTTTGTTTTGGTGCTGAGTTTCCGAAACTCCGTTGGTTTGTCAGCTCCTGAACACACCGTCATGTCGATCAATCACGGCGTTGTCGTTCTCTGATCCTTTGCCAGTTTCTTTCTATTTGTAGTTTGCATTTGTGTGTGTGTTTTTTTCTTCTTCATTTTTTTTTTTATATGCGAGGCTTTTACGCTTCAAGGGGCTTTGAGTGGCCCGATATCGAACATTCGTCTTGTTTAACCCGGGCCCCGACGCCCGCCGAGTCACCGCTGGATTGCCTGATCCATAGCGGGTCGCCGGCTCCCTTGCCCCGGAGAACATATTTTCGCCTCTCGCCCGATCCCCTTGATTGGTTTTCTAGCTGGCTGACTGACGCGAAAACGATGATAGCCAATCCACGCGCTTTTTTTTTTATACCTTGTTTGTTTATTCCTCTTTGAAGTTCAGCGCTACTGTATAGACCGACACGCGGAGCGACTCTGTTTACCAACACGGCCGGAAGGCCGCGCATGCGCGGTAGCTATGTGGGCAAAAGCAGCCCGGCTCTCCGTGTTTTCGCCATTGCGTTCTATGGCGTGCGCTCGTTGTTGACGTTGTAGGGACGCTTGTATCTTTATTTGTGCGTCGTATTTCCTCACAACGTATGTCGTATGCTATGCCCGACTATTTGAGCTCGCTGTCCGAGCCTGAACGCCAGCGGTATCGAAACAAACTGCGTGAACGGCGTTGCCTAGGAGGATCCGTACGCCGTAACCAAGGCCTGTTGGACTTCCGACGTAAAGTTGCTGCCACCGAAGTCGACGGCTCACGTCGTCGTTTATTTAGTTTTTTTCGCCAAGCCAGTTCACGGCCGACACGGTGCAGGCGTACAAGTCTCTCGAGGCCTACGATTACTTCGAGTAGGTTTCCGCACTGCCGGCGGGATCAGCAGACTGTGGGTCTGCGGAAGTGTGCGTATTCATTAATTGATTAAATACACACAGCGTCTTCAAGTCAATGTATGATATTTTTCCTACCCTCATGACCACAAGGCATTACAAGCAGTAACGCTTTGTCCGTTCTGCAGTCTTGGCGGTAACACGTTACAAGTAACGGCGTTGTTGGTAACGCGTTACTTTTTTCAGTAACGTAGTAACCTACTCGTTACTTTTTCGACGCAGTAACGGGTAACGTACTTACGTTACTATTTCAAGTAACGTAGTTACGTTACTCTTTACTACTTCCCAAGTCTTAAAGAAATTACACTAAAAATGCGATGTGGTCCGCGACGATGAGCGATTGAAACATCATGCTCAAACGTCCTAGCGCGCGTCGGATGTTTTTTTTAGTTTTATTTAGAGTTTTGTTATTCCTTGGACTCCTTTTATTGTTTGCCGTGACCGTGATTGAGTGTCTTGTGTTCGGCAGGAATCCCTACTCTCTCTCTCTCTCTCTCTCTCACACACACACACACACCACACACACACACACACACACACACACACACATACATACATATATATATATATATATATATATATATATATATATATATATATATATATATATATATATATACGATGGCCGGACACCGACTGAAACGTTGAAACCAGCCCGTCCGTTGTTGTTTCGCCGAAGGTTCTCTGTCGCATATTTATATACATGGTGTTTCAGAAAACGCAGGCCAAATCGCTCCTGCGAAAACTAAGCATCGCAGAGAACATAGGTAGTGTTGGTGTCTGCCCAAAAGCTATTAAAAAAAAAGTTTTTTTTAGAAAGTAAATTTTTATTTGTTTATTTTAAGGCCATAGTTTCAATTAGAAACCAGGTTACCTGCGAATTTCTGGCGAAGTTTGCTTCGTCTGTCCAAAGGATTTCCGCAGTGAAGTGTGGGTCTTCCTCCACTCGATTTAAGATCCAGTTTGAAAAGTCGAGACGGTTTTGGAGGTCACGCGTTTCGAGCCTCTGGTGCAGTTGTGCGTGGAAAGGGTGCATACCTTCCTGGTGCAGAATCCTCCATACGCTTGTCGCTGAAATTCCTGCTTCGGCACTGATACCCCCCACACTCGCGTGAGGGTTCAGAAAGGCGTAGGCCAAAATGTTTACTTGCTTCAAGACGTGGCGCCACTTGGAGAACGGTGAAAAGAGCCGCGGTCACGTAAATGTTCATAGTCACTGAAGATTGTTGATCCGCTAGGATGTTTTCCCGGGTACCAAGTTGAGAAGAGCTTTGCGTCGTTTCTCTTGTTTCCGTGTGCTTGTCATAAAGCCCATATTATATTTTACTTTTCTTCGTTCGAATAAGACGCCATTCGTGAGGTTGCCCGAGCACACTTGAAGCCGTTGTAAACCTGAGTGTACTCAAGTTGCTGACACAATCTGAAGCTGAAAACAAAAATAAAAATTAAACTTTTTTGGGGTGCGCGTACTTTCGGTGACATCGCACTTTGAAACTCGAATCATTCTTCGCATGGGGGAAGTGAACCCAAAAGTCAAAGCTTAATCTTGCAATGTCATGCTCTTTCGAACAGCGAGGTGTTCCTTATCGCCTGGCCGCGGGCGCGCTCTACGCCTTTTTTTTTTTTTTTTTTTTTTTTTTTTACGAGAAAGGGAAGGGTGGCGGGCGTGCGGGGAAGACAGGCGAATTGTCAGTTCCGCGCAACGTTACTAAAACACTCAGTTGGGAAACTCACCCTTGAAACCTGGACCACTGGCGTCCAACCGAGACAGAGCTAAATACGATAACAGCGCCACCCTTCAGCGACGAGTTGAAACATGAAAGTTGTTTTATATAGCTACTGCGAGATGGCCCTACGAGATGGCGCCACTGGTCCTCGCCCGACTCGACCTGAACTAATACGTGCAGCCGTGCAGTTCCCGGAGTGGACGCTGCGGGAGTGGACGCTGCGGGCCAAGATGCTCTTGGATAAGAATCCGAAACCAGAATACACGTCAGAATTAAAGGGTTTTTCAAAACATGGTGAAATGCTTGGCATGCCCGAGACGGCGTGAGCTGCGTCGTGCACTTCCTCCTGCCTCCTGCCATAGCCTCCTCTATTGACCATTCCATTTAGCGCTCCCAGGGCGGTGCCATTTTGTTCGACTGCAGCGCCCTCTCCACACATCCGGGAAGTTCAGCAGGCTCGGCTAGGTAAAACGAGAGAGAGGGCACGCGCCCGACTCCGCTGGCAGACGACAAACCGGGAGGTTGCCGTTCTCCATCTTTGGGCTGTACCGGCAGGCTGTACCGAACATTGAACTCTCGCTCGTGGCTGCCGTTATGAAGTGGTTCGCGTTCTTAGAATATTTATGGCTACTCCAAAATCAGCCTAGTGCTCTCTTGTTTTCTTTCAGTAAACGATCAACTAGCGTGTCTTTGTTCCGTTACTTCAATAGCAGTGGAGCCAGCCGGCAGTACTACCTTCAACCACTGCGTCTATTGCGTCAGGAGAGCCCGTTTTTATTTATTATTCCAGACTTCCACTCATTGTCGCTAAATGCCTACACCAGTACGAACTTTGTATAGTAAAAAAAGCTACAGCAACCGATTTACTTTTTGCCGGAGAGACCCGCTACTCTGACACAGTTTTCCCTTTTTGTTTATTTGCACCCAGGTAACAGCGCAATTGGACCAGGTTAGTCTTTTTATCCAGCATTGCATTACACGATAACTTGCGTATCAAAATTCGCGCATTTGCGCTTGAAATTTCCAAATTGCGCCATTTTTAACCGAGTTTGAACGCCAGCCGGATGTTAGGTACAGCCCACACTCGCGTGAGGGTTCAGAAAGGCGTAGGCCAAAATGTTTACTTGCTTCAAGACGTGGCGCCACTTGGAGAACGGTGAAAAGAGCCGCGGTCACGTAAATGTTCATAGTCACTGAAGATTGTTGATCCGCTAGGATGTTTTCCCGGGTACCAAGTTGAGAAGAGCTTTGCGTCGTTTCTCTTGTTTCCGTGTGCTTGTCATAAAGCCCATATTATATTTTACTTTTCTTCGTTCGAATAAGACGCCATTCGTGAGGTTGCCCGAGCACACTTGAAGCCGTTGTAAACCTGAGTGTACTCAAGTTGCTGACACAATCTGAAGCTGAAAACAAAAATAAAAATTAAACTTTTTTGGGGTGCGCGTACTTTCGGTGACATCGCACTTTGAAACTCGAATCATTCTTCGCATGGGGAAGTGAACCCAAAAGTCAAAGCTTAATCTTGCAATGTCATGCTCTTTCGAACAGCGAGGTGTTCCTTATCGCCTGGCCGCGGGCGCGCTCTACGCCTTTTTTTTTTTTTTTTTTTTTTTACGAGAAAGGGAAGGGTGGCGGGCGTGCGGGGAAGACAGGCGAATTGTCAGTTCCGCGCAACGTTACTAAAACACTCAGTTGGGAAACTCACCCTTGAAACCTGGACCACTGGCGTCCAACCGAGACAGAGCTAAATACGATAACAGCGCCACCCTTCAGCGACGAGTTGAAACATGAAAGTTGTTTTATATAGCTACTGCGAGATGGCCCTACGAGATGGCGCCACTGGTCCTCGCCCGCCTCGACCTGAACTAATACGTGCAGCCGTGCAGTTCCCGGAGTGGACGCTGCGGGAGTGGACGCTGCGGGCCAAGATGCTCTTGGATAAGAATCCGAAACCAGAATACACGTCAGAATTAAAGGGTTTTTCAAAACATGGTGAAATGCTTGGCATGCCCGAGACGGCGTGAGCTGCGTCGTGCACTTCCTCCTGCCTCCTGCCATAGCCTCTATTGACCATTCCATTTAGCGCTCCCAGGGCGGTGCCATTTTGTTCGACTGCAGCGCCCTCTCCACACATCCGGGAAGTTCAGCAGGCTCGGCTAGGTAAAACGAGAGAGAGGGCACGCGCCCGACTCCGCTGGCAGACGACAAACCGGGAGGTTGCCGCTCTCCATCTTTGGGCTGTACCGGCAGGCTGTACCGAACATTGAACTCTCGCTCGTGGCTGCCGTTATGAAGTGGTTCGCGTTCTTAGAATATTTATGGCTACTCCAAAATCAGCCTAGTGCTCTCTTGTTTTCTTTCAGTAAACGATCAACTAGCGTGTCTTTGTTCCGTTACTTCAATAGCAGTGGAGCCAGCCGGCAGTACTACCTTCAACCACTGCGTCTATTGCGTCAGGAGAGCCCGTTTTTATTTATTATTCCAGACTTCCACTCATTGTCGCTAAATGCCTACACCAGTACGAACTTTGTATAGTAAAAAAAGCTACAGCAACCGGATTTACTTTTTGCCGGAGAGACCGGCTACTCTGACACAGTTTTCCCTTTTTGTTTATTTGCACCCAGGTAACAGCGCAATTGGACCAGGTTAGTCTTTTTATCCAGCATTGCATTACACGATAACTTGAGTATCAAAATCCGCACATTTGCGCTTGAAATTTCCAAATTGCGCCATTTTTAACCGAGTTTGAACGCCAGCCGGATGTTAGGTACAGCCCAATCGGTGGAGCAGACAACGCGCTAAGTGAGGGGGGAGGGCATTTTTTTCGCTCTCCGATCTTCCTAGTGGAACGGTCTATACTCACAAAGCCTGGCAGTTTGATGACGGAGCCATAGAGTGCCCACAGATTTGGAGCGCGAGGATCTTGCAGCACAGAGCATCAAAGAGCCATTTCTCAGGAAACCTGGACGTCAGCGCACAGCTTTTGCAGCGGCGAGGACCCGAAACACACTCGGTCGCTCGGGAGAAGTGTGTTTCGTGTCTCGCCGCAGCGGGGCGCCAGCCACGTGGCTCTCCTCTCATCCGTTGTCTGCCGCTCCACCTTCTCCATTTCGGCGGCCGCTTCTCGTGGCGATCTGCCAGGCTTTGTCAATATATAGTAGGCTATGGTCCTGTGAGATACAGTGATGGCTTCGTCACGCATGTGTGGTACGCTCGGTGAGATCGGTCTATTATGTCTGCATCTAATCGCTCAATTAGGCAGCAACAGGCATAGTTGTTTCCGACCGAATGTTTCGAAATTCCTTTTGTGTAGTGTGTATGTGTGTGTGTGTGTGTGTGTGTGTGTGTGTGTGTGTGTGTGTGTGTGTGTGTGTGTGCGTGTACGTGCGTGTGTGTGTGTGTGTTTGTGTGTGTGTGTGTGTGTGTGTGTGTGTGTGTTTTAAAATAGGGAATATGGTTGTGGTGAGACGGAGCAAGTTTGCTAAATCAATGTGCCTGCATGGGGCGCGAGCGTAGATCTAAAGCCGGGGTCACACTGCTGATGCATCATACAAAAGGCAGTCTGCAAACACGAGTCACCGCAATATTCGTGGTTCGAATGCTGCATGCCCAAGTTTTCTCCTTGAACTCATTGCCACGCGGCATTCGAAGCTCGGATCTCGCGGTGACTCGCGTTCTGTTTGCAGACTGACTTTTGTGTGATGTATAAGGACCCGGCTTAACGGTGTTACTAGAGATTCTTAGTAGACCGTACGTTAGAGCTTCGGGTTGCTATTAGCGGCGAGAAGTTTTGGTGGCGCCCTCCTGTGGTTCCCCCTTTTGACGTCATTACCTTGCAAACAACAAGTTCGATGGTGTTTGTTATTAACATGGTGGAAGCTTGAAATCATTGCGCTCTCAAAGGAACACTGCCAACACCGTCAAATGTAAAGTTCTTTCATTCCTCTTATTTCCGCCGATGATAATCCCCTTTCCGACGTCATAGTCAGCGTTCGGCCAATCGTGGAAGGCCGACCACAGCGACGCTTTCGGTCGCGCACGGGGCTTATAGTCGGTTGCAAGCTAAGAAAAAACTGGAAATGCCTCTCAGAGGAAAATGTATTCCTACGCCGAGAAACGCCAGCCAATCGTTTTCATGACGTCACGATTCCGTGGACCAATCGCGATCCTTTTGAGAAAAAAAAAGCTCAACATGGCTGCTGGCCTTAGCAACGCGACGCTAGTTTCTCGTGACAATTATTCTGCTTTTTTGCACCGTGTTTTACGCACCGCTGGCCGCTGTTCAAAACCCGACCTCGCTTGTGCTTCTTGAAGAACCGCTTTGGTGTCGTCGGTAAGGCTGCACCAGGCTGTTTCGTCCAAGAAGAATCAGGGGAATCGCTTTCCGATGTCACCTCAGTGGGATCCATGACGGAAGACAAAGAGAGCGGGGCGCGGTGGTGGTGTCGATGACTTGGGAGGGTGCCGATTTGTCAAACCCGAAAAGTATAATTATTCTTGTTTTCTATTCATCCAACAAAATAAAGGCACACATTTCGTGCGCAAAGCCCACAAAATTAAGTAAATCACTAAATATTTATTATTTGCAGGAACTATAAGTGCTTTGTTATTTATAATTTTGGCGAGAGAAAGGTTGGTTTCGTTTTCGCCGCTTTCCCTCAATCGAAGGCGCTGGAAGACGGTATGTTAGTCAGTATCTTGGACAGAAAATGAATTGGGAAGACGGTACATTGGACATGACTTTCTTTCTTTACTAAACAGCTACTTCGTTGACAAAAACGTATTCTAACTTATTTAAACGTCCTGAATGAATTAAATAAATATTGTAGTAGTTTAAGACACGTTTACTGGAGGAAGAAAAAGCAACGTTGCTAGCGAACTACTTTCTTGACGGCGGAGGCACTTCAGATGGGCGCAATGCGCTTGTGGGTGGAGCTAAAGGATTGTTCTTAGGTTGCATCCGACTATAGCAACTCATCCCGCCCCCCCCCCCCCCCCCCCTCGTAGTCTGCACCATACAGTCTACAAAACTCTAGTAAATAAGCGTGTGGCCGCGTAAGAATTTTAAGCACTGCCATAGCCTTCTCTTCACTCACAAAGCCTGGCAGTTCGACGACGGAGCCATAGAGTGTCCGGTCGCAGACTTGGAGCGCGACGATCTGGTAGCAGAAAGCATTTCTCGCGGAATTCGGTATTCAGCGCACCGCTTTTGCAGTGGCGAGGACCCAAAATATGGTTTTCAAACCCGCCGAGAAAATATGCGGTAGCGCGAGGAACACGAGCGGACATTTCATCGCTCGGGAGAAGTGTGTTTCGGCGTCTCGCCGCAGCGGGGCGCCCGTCACGTGGCTCTCCTCTCATCCGTGGTCTGCCGCTCTACCTTTTCCATTTCGGCGGCCGCTTCTCGTGGCGATCTGCCAGGCTTTGTCAGTATAAAGGAGGCTATGACACTGCATTTCTGCGAAGAGCATTAAGAGGAAGGCACGAGCTGAATCGCTATAATCTGCGCGTGAATCGCCGGAGAAGCGCAACGCCGTAATTGGGAATTTCACGGGCACCTCGTTTATGGCAGGCCATTCTGTTTTGTACTATAGTCGATAAAATAAATTATTCGAGAGAATAATACATTGACGTGAATGCCTGCCGACCGCATTCGACGGTACTGTAGTTTACTTTTCTCACTCGCGGCATTCTAGCCGATGAAAAAAGCAGGCCCGTCTTGTTTTCAATACATGCGACCACAAACGGGGAATACATACTGCACCGAGAGCGTGTCCATCGCGCTTGGAACTACTGTCGTCACGCGAAGTGGAGGCGTCGATAAAGTCGTAACGAGTGTGTTCGTTTTGTTTCTTTGTTCTTTGTTTGTCTGTATTAGCTTCTTTTTTTTTTTCTCTTACGTTTTGAATTTTAGGTTCTATAGACTTCAGCCGTTCATGCCGCCAGCGAGGGTACGGTGACAATTGACGTCCTACAGACTCGCCTAACGGTCTGGAACCTCGCGATGGGCTGGAAAACGAGTGCGAACCCCGAATGGCGCAGACCGTTCTCGCTATGCCTTTTTTTTTGCGTTGTCGTCGTTTCTGGATGTTCTGTTTCCGTTTGGCGGGCGGCGTAATGCGATGGCCCGTGCGTGCCGCTTCTCTTTCCGCCGGCTGGCCCCGTCACCCCCGCAGTCGGGTTGTCGTCTTTGTCGGACGTCTCGTACGCTTCAGTGTTATAGATTGCGCCAGAAATCTGTCTCGAGGGCGGTCGAAATGGGTTGCGCCAGCTCGGCTCTGTCTCGTCTCTCATTTATATCGAGCACGTAACCTGATTGTAGTCCTTCTCGGAAAAGAAGGGGGGCGGGGGGGGGGGGGGGGAGGGGGAGGGGGAGGGGGAGGGGGAGGGGGAGGGGGAGGGGAGGGAGGGAGTTGTGCCTGCGTTCATCGTGGCGAACTCGCTTTTCGGCCGGCAGCTTCATGAATGTGTATCGATATTTTTCTATAGATGTTTGTTATCTACGAAGCCAAGTGGTAAAATGGCCGTAGCATCTTACCTGACCGATCGGAACTGCTCTTGCCACTAGGCCAGTTGTATGTACGTTTTGCGGTACCGCGGTATACGAACTTTGCCTCGCACCATGGCCATGCAGCTGATCACAACGTTTGCCATCAACATGCTCGAGCCGCTAGTTTCAGTTTCGTCGTAGACCGCCGAAACAAAACTTTAAGATACCTACAATACTACGCGAAAAGTTAAGGGGAAAAAAAAAAAGACATTTTGTAATTTAGGGGCATTTCCTTCACTAAAAACACGTCGTAACCCTAAACTCGAGGAAAATGTACCTGAGCTACTTTTAAGACAATACTCAATAACTTGGCGATGTTGTTGAGCCAGTTTTAAACGCGGCGTTACCAGATAAAATAACTACACCTCGAACCACACAGACGTGGTTCGAGGTATGACTGAATTGTGAAAAGTGGTAGTTTTGCACTATATTATGCCTATCTCGTATGGGTGATCAAGAGGCGATGATATGTACGATGGAGGCATTCGTAGCTTTTCACGTAATGGAGGGTTATGATATCTTTTCTGTAGCAAACACAGACGAAAAAGCTCTGTACGCGATGCGAGGTTAGGAAGGTTCGAATTATATTTCATGGATCTTACGCTATCAGTGCGATGAAGTATGAAGCGAACATATATATTTTGAATTGTTTCGACTGGTACCGGGGTCCCAAATTAACGATGCGTATTCTTGTCGAAATCCAACGAGGGTCTCGCAGTGAAATACAAAGTGTCCCCCCCCCCCCCCCCAAAAAAAAAAAAAAAAAATATATTACAAGGTTTCTTTTTTTTTTTTTTACCGCAAAAGTAAACGACGCATCTGCGAACGCCCTTTCTGCACCCAAATGTAGCGCTAGAGGTCCGAACCAGGTACCAAAGTTTCGGCACTACCCGTTTTCTTATTAAAAAAAATAAAGTGATTTTCTGAAATTGTCAGTGGAAAAATTGCAGGTGACAGAGCTCTCCAATGGAGAACTCTGTAGCGCCAGTAACCGAAAGCAGACGAAATCTTTTTCTTTTATTATTTTTTATAATTTTCAGAAAATCCCTTTTAACTTTTGAATAAGAGAACGGTTAGTGCTGAAACTTTGGAATCTGCTCCGGACCTCTTGAGCTACATTTGGGCAGGAAATGAGCGTCCTGCAACAGTGTGCGTATTTTCTTTTTGCAACTAAAAAAAAAACTTTTTTTTTCTGAAGAGGGGGGGGGGGGGGGGGACTGTATTTTGTTTTAGGAGAAAGGTGACGGACGGAAAATTTCATTTTCTGAATCCTAACATATATCCGATTGGCATTATTCGTTACGTGTCGAATATGAATTTCCCGAGAGAAATTAGATTGAATATGAACGGCAAGGTATTCGTAAGATGATCCTTGGCAAAGAAGTGTGGTTCATTTAGTGACAAGAAACATTATGAGCTCGAGAAACCCTCATTGCCTTACATTTGTTAGTGTTCAGCTCCATTTTCAAAAAGTCATACCATTCAGGCACGCGGTTAAGATCAGATTAAAGAGAAACTACCATCGTTCTCATTAGTGATTTCAGGATATATCGCGCAGTCATCGGCAAATAAACTAATTGGGGATGAAACGCAGGAGGGTAAGTCGTTGATATTTTTAAGAAAAAGGAGCGGGCCCAGCACAGAACCTCGAGGGACCCCGGACGTTCCAGAAACTAAAGGTGAGGGAGTGTCATTTTCGAATACAAATTGTGACCGATTAGATAAAAAGGCATTAATCCGAGAAACTAGGCTGGATTCAACGTTTAGTGAATTTGTGAAAAAGTGGGTTATGTGATGCCTAATCGAAAGCTCTGCCGAAATCGAGATATATGCAATTAGCTTGGGAATTGCGATCATGAGTGAGGTGAAGGTCGTGAGTGAATGTTAATAGTTGAGTTATTATAAAGCTAAATGATAACGCTAAAAACTTTTTGTTCTTTTTTAGTTGTTTTTGCGTATTTTGCTTTCGTGGGTGATCCAATCATCAAGTTTGAAATATAATAATAACAACAATAATAATAATAATAATAATAATAATAATAATAATAATAATAATAATGTTTATTTCCACCATAAGATGGTGGCGATCAGGGGAAAAAGCTGTCAGGTACAGCTTGTATATGCATGTTCCGGATAGCACACTAAAGAAACTTACATTTGACTTTTTTTTTAGACATAATCGGAAATGTTTGATTGGAAATAAATACTCGATTCAGCGGTAACGATTAAAGATTCGGGAGAGCCCCGACAAACCCGGACGCTCGACCCCGATTCCAATCGGCCGACAAAGAAGGGACGTCGAGCTTATATACACGAAGCATCTCCTCCACTTCCGCTGTATTGATTCCGTCGCCGAGCGACTTCGAGGCTCTCCCGAAGGAACGCACTCCCGTTCCGGAGCTCGTCGATATTTGCGCAGGTGTATAGCACCAGACACCGAGCCACCGAGTCTATAGAGCGGTCAAACCGCGAGCCCGGGAACTCAAAACGTCCGAATCGCTCGGAGCACGCCGCTCGGCTGAAGTTTTCATTAGCGGTGATTAAGGAAGAGCGGCACCCCGTCGTCGTCGCCGTCGACGACACAAACGTCTCGAGCGACGGGGTCTCTCCGGGTGAGGGGCAGTGTATACTCCGGGTCGCCTTACGGTGAACCGCAGTAGACGGTACGAACCGCCGGAGAGACAATCCGGTACGGGGGCGGATTTATCGGTCAGACGGAATTGCGGGCGAAACGTTGCCCAGCCCCTATCTGTTGACCTAACATGTGATGTCCCACCAAAAAAAAAAAAAAAAACGTTTCTTTAAAAAAAAATCTTTTAGTTATTTTTTTTTTTTGTTATTTTTCGTGAAGAAGACCAGCGAAGCTGTACTATCGTGGGAATGAAGTAATGGCCGGGTGGCCGGCCGGAAGTCGGCAAGCCTGCAGAGTGGAAAGGCTGGAATGGCTGCCGCCATCTATAAGCGACGGCGGAAACCAGACAACCGGCAAGCCGGTTGTCTGATTGCCGCCGTTACTTATAGATGGCGGTAGCTGTCCAGAGTGATGTGTCGACATTTATTTGCTGACGGACACGATCCTGGGGAAACTTGCCCTTAACAGCTCCGCTGTAAAAAACTAAATAAAAAATAAAGGCTCATGTGTGTCAATTTTATAATTAAAAAAAGTTCGCACTACCTCTCTTTTTTATATATGCTCATGATCCAGTGCCATGAAATAACTATTGTTATGTACACGTTTAGACAGAGGGGGAAGTTAGCCCCGGTACGCGTCTGCTCTCGTGGCTGTAGATGAGAAATTTAGCCAGTGCGGAATCAGGCCTTTAAGTGCACCGCGGATTATATAGCGATACGCGACCGCACGCCCGTGTACCGGGCTGAAACAAGATCCGAAACTGACAGGGAGGTGGGGAGGGTCGAACCCGGGATCGCTGGGTCCAATGCCGCGTGTCACGTCTCCTTCCGGAAGGGCGCAGCGTCGCGAGGGACGCGTGGTCACGTGGAGCGTCCATGGCGCCGGATTGGCCCGGATGGCTCGTGGCGTCCGCTCCGCTCCAAGGTAAGCTGAAACGGAATTATTGAGCGCGGGGCGAGTTTTCGCTCGATGGCGTATATATATACGTGCGACGCGTTTTTGCGGCCGCGAGATTGTGCGGTCACCCTCTTCTTCGCCGTGGCCATTAGGCTTAAGTCGCACTCGGCTCCCTTTTATAACGCCGACAGCTGTTTGCACCCGTGTTAGCCGTCGGTCTCACTTCTCTAAGCCGCGGCGGTCATATATAAGCACGTCTTCTCGCTCGACGGTTTGAGTGCGGTTGCCGCTCGGGCCGCTCACGCGCGGATGGTGGTTTCGTTGGAACGTGTCTTGCGGAAGCTTACACCCATGCGAGATGGAAGTGCTGCGTCCCTTCCGCCGAAAGAACGGGGTTCCCTGGACTTGTGCGCGCCTCAGCCGTTATCCTACTTGAGCCTAGGAGCGTAGCTTGCGAAGCACTTTCTCTCCTGCAGGACGTGAGTGGACTACCCTGTTGGCGAGATGATCTAACTATAGGGGGCGCTTTGTCCGAGTTATGTTCTATACCGAGCTCGATGTTTACCCGACGCGGAACCTGTGGACCGGACTCGTAAAGTCATCTTCCTCTATCGTGGCTGTGATTGGACACGAGTGCTGTGTCAGCCTTTGGTTGGAACTTGCGTTCATTCGGTGCTTGGCTGACTTCGCCTACCTGACCCAGAGCGGTGCGTCAGAAATAAACATGATTTTCTTCTCGTTGTCCCCAACTAAAAGGGGTGATGAAATGCTTTTTCTGCTTTCGCTAAATACTACTTGGAATCACTGTCTAACGTTAGTACCTGAATAAACTTGTCTTAATTTTTTCCCCGCCTTAAACACTATGATTTTAATCATAGCCACGCGCTGGGGTCGGCAAAGTAAAAAACCCGTGCTGAGCTCGAGGCACTGTTAGAGTTCGGCTATTCTCATCGGTTCGACACGAGCCCCTCCTACCCGAGTGTCCGCCGAGGCATTGTTCCGAGCCGAAGTCGAGTGCTCACGCAGTTCTCGCGTCCAATCCATGAGCCGCGCTCGACTGTCATCAGGCGGGTGGTTTCGATCCCACAACAACGTCATCAAGCTTTGCGAAGGCGAGACTGAAGGAAATAGTCTCCTTTTATCCTCATAATTTCACTGCGACAAAGAAGCTTCTGAATCAGTGGCGGTCTGTGCGAGTATACATGGGCCAGATTGGGACCAGTACGCCTCTTCAAAGTCATGAACATTCTAACCGGATATCGTTTCATGACCAACCGCGACAGTTGGAGCTCCTTCCCCAATAGGGAGTTCCCGCTTATGATAGAACAACGCAACAGGCTGCGTCCTATCGTATGCGAATAATCTAATCGTCCGCCATTTTCCCACTGCCCGCTTTGCACCTGCTGCGCGGCTGGTAACTTTGGTGCACCTCCGCGCTCCAAATCCTTCTAAAATTGACTGAATTAGTGGTTTTCGAAGACGCTAAGCACGTTTATACTTAACGCCATACGTTTATTTTCAATAATAAAAAAATAAGACATTTTAGTTAATTATTCGACTTATCGTGATGATTAGCCATCTATATCAGATCTCCCTGGCCGTATAACTCACCTGCATAAGCGGCATTAGTGCATATTTTACTCATCTCTTTTTAATAAAAATGTTCGAATTAAAATGCGCGATTCAATCGCTCTCCAAGATTTTTTTTTCCATTTTTTTTTTTCGTTTTACCTCGGTGAGCGGTATTGTTTATTCGTTCGCCCATGAAGACCTGTTCGTAAGCCGGCAATAAAAAAAGCGCCGACAATCGACATAAAGCGCGTCCTCCACGTTCGCCTTTATTATGTCAGCTGGCCCGTATACTCTTCATTTTCGTTCGTACACGCGACGGGGCTGGGGGCCTGGGTCTGGATCGCGACCGGAACAGCGAAGCGGAAGGACACTGCGATGCGGGTGCACGCGCCCGCACGCTCGCACGTCGTTTCGGCTGGGCAGGCGTTCGCGGGAGTTTGGTTTAACCTACAGAAAAGCAACCCGCTGCTGCTCTTTTCATGTGATCCTTTCTTCTTTTCTTTTTTTTTTTTTGTAATGCGCGTTTTGTTTAATCAGCTTTTTGTCGGCCTTGCTCCGATGCGCCGCTCTACTTAATTGTTTGCGTACTTCGGAAATGGGGACACGGGGCCCTTATACGGGTTTTTCCGTGTTTATATCTTATTCTTGAGATTATAATGGATTTGAATTCTCAACGTGCAGCGTTTAGGTGATTACAAAGACCGACACTCAACATCGCGGGGACATTGCGCGGTGGCGGCAGAACAAAATAAATAAAAGAAACAAAACAAAAACGAGGCTTCATAAGACTGAATGTTATAAACCGGAATATTACGGTTAGAGCTTTTTTACGATTATTACTGGCGGTCCTAGACCTCTGCGTCGTACGACGTTGGGCAAACAATTTTGTTAAAATTGTCAGGAAAAAACAACTGCAATTGTAATAGACATCAAAAGGCGTATACACTTGATGCAGAAAACTCCCCAGGGTGGTTAGTTCCTAACGGTTTTTCTCTATTTAATGGGGACTCCGTCTGAGCTCTGTGATTTAAACTTCGAAATATAATAGGGACTTTTAGCAAACCGTACCCGTGTTCCGCGTATGCTCTGCTGTAGCCATTGATGCATGCTTTTAAGCGCGCTCCTCGCTATCATGGTATCCCTCCGGGCTTGCGCTAAAAAGCATGCTTCAAAAGCTTACGCGGAACACAGTAACGGTTTGCTAAAAGTCCCTATTAGTTTGCACTCCCTGTGCAGTTTACGTTCAACGCGACTCATGAATATTTCGTTTGACGCGTTGATCGAGTGTCCACTTTGGCCGTTGCGAAGTAAATTTCAGTGGTATAAAGTAGCTTAGAGGCAGAGGCGGAAGCAGGTATTTCTTGAGGGGGGTTCAGGTGTTGGTCAGCGTATCATATGTTTAAGACTCCCCCCCCCCCCCCCCCCCCCGGTTTCCACGCCCTAAATTTTTACACAAGCAGAAATCAAGAGTGGGGTCAGGACATCCGGACCCCCCCTCTGAATCCGCCCCTGCTTAGAGGTCACTTGCGCCGTGCATGCGTATAAGGCACGTCTCTAAGCTGTCCTCGAAGGCGATTGAGATTAACATCCAAATTTTCGTTTATATTTATGCTGTGGCCGAGTTTTTCCCACATCGCGCACTACCTACGAGTGGATTGTTGAACGTTTCGCAGGCAGCTAACGAATAACATTAAGAATGTTACATTTGAGCTGCGTACGTATGCTGCCTGGATCATTCTTTCACTACATCGCTCTGTAGCGCGCGTCATTCCAAGGTGTTCCCATCGTTGAATCCGAAATCCCATTCATAACTCAACCACCCGTCCCCATCCATCTCTTTCCCTCCGCTCATTTTTCACGCATAGCAGCCTGGTATACTATACAGCGTACAACCCTCATTTTCAAGTGTTTCTTTTGTCCCCGCTTCTCGTGTAATTGAGTGGCATGCGAACTACCATTATAAGCAGTATTTTCGATCTGGCAATCATATAGTCGTGTCTGGGAGGCGGCGGAGGGTATACACATCATCATCATCATCATCGTTATATTCGAATGGACTTCCAGTGTTCTCGCTTCTATACGCCCTGTATGAGAAGGTGGCGTGTCAGTGTCTTGCCACACTTAGGTGCCGTGATTTGAGAGTGGTTCCGACCACTCGCGATCTGGGTCATGCGGTTTAATGGCCGGGATTGCAATGGAAGGGGCGATGAGGTGGCGAAAGCGTCGAACGCTTCCGCCGTTCCACCCATTTCCGCCGTTCCACCACCATTACGCCGTTCCACCCATTTCCGCAATTCCACCACCATTCCGCCGTTCTACCCATTCCACCACCATTCCGCCGTTTCACCCATTCCTGCCGTTCCACCACCATTCCGCCGTTCTACCAATTTCCGCCGTTCCACCACCATTCCGCCGTTCCACCCATTTCCGCCATTCCACCACCATTCCGCTGTTCCACCCATTCGTGCCGTTCTACCCATTTCCGCCGTTCCACCACCATTCCGCCGTTCCACCATCATTCCGCCGTTCCACCACCACGCGGTAACGCACCCATGCGCACGTGTGACCGGTGAGGTGGGAGGTGTCCGCCATTCAGTAGACCCCTTCCGAAAGACTGCCCCTTGCTAGCAGCTGCGGAATCCCTGCACAATGGAAGACTAAAACTCCACCGTCGCGGCACACTTGATGCGTTTGGTTGGATTAGAAAGCAAAACACACCCACAGAAAAAGGTGAAGAGCTCAGTGACTTTCGACGCTGTTTGATTGGCTCGTCGGCTCCTAGCGTTGGCCGCGCTCCGACGTTCGCTCTCTTATGGAATGACTTGCACGTTCCAGGATGTCAGTTGTTCCGCCATTGTGCGGGGCGAATCTCCCCGTTGCTCCGTCTTTCCAGCCCAGGCTCTTTGGTCAGGCCGTCGGTGCTCATCTGATTTTTGTTTGTTTTATATATATATGAGCACAAAGAATGCAGAAGAGAGGAACAAAGAAGGGAGGAGTTCCCAGGGATTGGGGATAACGTACTTAAAAGAGATGCTGAGGCCTGAAGATGCGGTGGCCAGGCCCAGTCGCGTAGATTTCGCGCAACCTCGACGAATGCTTGGAGAAGTGCGCGGAGCTTTAAACATTCTACGAGCTTGGTCATGCTTCTAAAGACCGGGGCCCGAGCAGAGAAAATGTTGAGCGTCAACTACTATCTCACAAAAACTACCCCGCAGAAAGTAACATCGCTTGACTTGAGCGTCACCCAACAAGGTCACGTCACGTCAATTTCCCAGTCAAAATCCTGCGAGGAAATCAACGTCACGTGACTTGGTTACATGACGTGGTCCCGACGCTTTTTCGCGACAGTTTTTTGGTGGAATTCGGCTGAAGAAACACGTGTCGGTTCAAAAAACTTTTTCACGTTCCATTTCAGTCGAGGTGAGAGCGAGAGCATTTACGGCTGCTGATTGGACGTGGCGTTACACCTTGCGTGTAATGAACCCATGTGGAGAGCACGTCGTCTGCTTCTTGCTCAGGAGTTGCGGTGAGGTCAGAACGACGCCGAGCTCTGGTTGGTTTCGATTGGAAGTATAGTGGGTAGACCTCAAGGTAGCTAGCCTTGAGCTCTATCGACTACCCTTCCATCAGAGCCAATCAGAGCTCGACGTTCTGACGTTACCAAAACCGCTGCAAAAGAAGCAGGCGAACTTGCACCCCGCATTTACTCGTTCGCGAGTTTTCAGTCGGGCATTATTTTGGTGAAAACGTCACACCAACATACAAATATCGAGAGAGGGATGTCTCGCGGCTTTGTACTTGTCCTTGCAACTCCTTCATCCACCGGTCGAAGTCTACTCGTGTACGGCAGCAGATCAACTTGAGGTTGGCAGACGAAGCGCGAGTTGTCCGTGGCTTCCAACGTAAAATAGCGGACGAGCACAATGGACCTTTTCCACATACCGACGGCACCAGGCGGTGGCTGCACGAACTAAAAATCGAGGAAGTGACCTACCTGCGCTACCAATCGATAATTGGAGCTACGCTACCAGTTTATTCACTCTCTGAGCTGCGGCGCGTGCCTAAAGCGACTTTAAAGAGGGGAAAGAAAAACACGACCCAAACGTCGTGTTTTTCTTTCCGTCCACTTTCTTTTTTTGTGTAACACAATTATATATATGCGGAAATTACGTGTTCTACTCGCTGATCCACAGCCTCCTTCCGAATTTCCTCGATTTTTCGTGCCGACTTCCGCCGCTTGGCATCGGGCGCTCGCGCGTGCGCAGAACGCTTCTCGGAAAAGGTCCATTTCGGCCGGCTTCAATCTCACCTGGCCGCGGCGCTCGGTTCGCAGAAGACGATCCACTTTTTTCCCGATTTGTTAGCATACGATGTACGGCGTTTCCTTGTTTTCTTTCCGTCTGCGAATGACGCTTCGTAGCAGACGAACCGCGTTTTTCGCTCGCGTTAGCAGACATACCGTCTGCGAACGCAATCTTCGCGTGCTCCGCGAGAGGCAAATTACATCTCGCTCTCGCTTCCCTCGGTCACCAAAATTGAACCGACGGGCCCGTCGAATCCCAACGCCCCCCCCCCCCCCCCCCCCCCCCCCGTGAACTTGAGAACTTTCGCTTATGCCCTCGTATTCCTTATGTCTTTACTTTCTTTGAGTTTGGATCGAGCTGTAAAAAAAAGCGGGAGAGCTCCGTGTGGGCGGGGGCCACGGACGCGACCGTCTTCTGCTAATACATTCTGGGAGAAGCTAAAAGCCCGAGCACCGGGATCTAGGGACGTGAGCTCGAGGGAACGGAGCACCGAGCAGTTGCGGACGAGGGGAAGGGAAGGGAACCTCGCACCGGGCGAGTCGAGGGAGCTTTCCCGCGTGCTTTGGAAAAGTGGGAACGAAACCTGGCGCAGGGGATGTGGCAAGGGGGTCAGCAGTCTACAACAATCATCGGTCTACTCCGCAAAAACTTGTCACTTACGAATAATGGCAACTTCTGCTCCAAAGACTGCTGAGAAAGAGATTTTTTTTTTCTTTAGATTGTGTGTCTATGCGTGTGTGTGTGTGTGTGTGGGGGGGGGGGGGGCGGTAGCAGCGGAATGAGCTGAAATGGGCCGCACGCTATTCCCCAAAATGCTTTGTCAATCGTGTTGATTGTTGTTGCTTCTAGTGGGCGCAGCCATGTGATTGCTGCGCCCCTTGCTCCAAACTGCTCCAACGTGTACTTACTCTGCAAGGCATGTGAGAACAGTAAACGACAGTATAGAGTTCATTCGCGTGAAATAGTAGATACAAATTGTGGTACCCTACAAAAGTAAATCCTGTTTGTTTGTATAGGGCCAAATAACCAGCAGAAATGCGTATACACGCCACGGGATAAACATTCACAGTTACCCGAGTCGTAAGCAGACATGAACAAATTACTCAAAAAAGGTAGTTAAGTTACTCAGTATCGACGCCAAAAGTAATTAGAGTAGAGTAGAAATTACGCATTTGTAATAGTAATTGAGTAAACTACTAACTCCTGTAAAAGAGTATCGAGTTACTTTGAAGTTACTTTCGAAATTCCTTTTTATATTTTTGTGGCAGCAAAATTAACAGCAGTTTTGATCCGCAGCAAAATGAACAGCAGTTTGATGAACTATTTTGACACCAAAATAGTTTATTCGCTCGCAGAAGCAATTGACTTTCAAAGTTCTTGATAGAAGAGTTTTCCCCTTTTCTTCCTAAAGACGTCCAACAGCCAAGCTAAAAAGACGTTCCACCGACGCGCTGGATAGAACGGCAGAGTTGAATTTAAGAAACAGGCTATGCAGGGTGGGGTAATCGAGTGTCGGTATATTAGGTATCCATGAAGGAACATGCGAGGTTTGCCTCGGCTAGAGGTTTTTTTTTTTTTTTATAACAAACTCTCCTACTTTTTCTTCGGAAACTTGAGATTGTTAGGACTGGCCCCTCTTTATTCCCACGACGTTGGCAGAGTACGCTGAGCAAGTGCACTTGACCGTCAAGGATTCAAGTCTCGCGCCACGACGATGAGATCATCCGGACGACTGCGCATCTCGTTGCTGTGCTAGGGCTACGTAGAGTGCCTTCATGTTCGCTGTGGGACATCAAGGCATCCTAGTGCTACGCTACTGAAAAAAATTGTTTTGGTTTAACAGAAGATGAAACGAAATATAGTTCGCAGCTAACGCCGGTTCCAACAAAAGGATCTCCCAAGGGTGACTGGCAATCCTCCTAGCCGACTACGGTATCCTCACGCGCCTGACACGCCTGACAAGTAAATCGTTTTCAACAAAGAGGAGGTCTCCCTGGCGTGGAAGGTCGGAAGGACGCGAAGGATTACGCGAACAAGCATCGTCACTGGTACAGTTGCAGCTGGGAGCAGGAACGTGCTCCAATGAAGGGATTATCCGTGTCTGCGTTTGTGCGCGGAGGAGTCCGGCTCTGCGAGAGAGTATGCGCTGACGACGAGGCGACCATGCGAACAGGCGCCCAGCTGCGAGGTCAATCCAGTGGCGTCTCCCGTGGAACCCCCAAACCGCTTGAGGCAGAACTCACTAAAGGCAGACAACATGCAAACAACAACAACCCACGGTTGCAGCTGGAGGCGCGGCGCCTGCGTGCATTACCGGATTAGGTCAATACCCGACCAAGGCTCGTTAACTCTTCCGGCGTTCGTGCGCGCCGGTGTTATGTTTAGGCTGCTCGTCACCACCTTGGCCCAAGGACGTCTGTGATGCAGTTTGGAACGGAATGTGAGGGGGCCCCTTGTTCGGGAATGCCACTTCATCTGCCGGCGTCTTGTTTATTTCTGCGCTCAAACCTTCGTGATGAGCAAAATTAGCACTAGATTTCGAAAGTAGTTAGTAATTTAAGTAGAAGTTACCTGAAAAACATAGTTAAATTAAACTACTCATTAGCCAAATAAAGTTGTAGTTGAAAGTGACCAAGTTACTCGGAAAAGTAGTTAAACTACAGTAGTTTGAGTAGAGTAGTTCAACTACGTCCAAGTCTGGTCGTAAGTAAAGAAGAAGGCATTTCACCAAGATTATGTAAGGTATTTGCAGAGACGCGGTGTTTAAAATGTTCGGTCATTGTTTCGAACAATCTGTATTCCATTCGATTGGATCCGAGTATCGGACGTTGGTGGAAGTGCTAAGAAGTTCCGCAATATTTCTCCTGTTTCGTTGCCCATTGTTCTCGTGGGCTAGATGCGCTTCTCACCGCATCCTGGTGCGATGCATATATATATATATATATATATATATATATATATATATATACAGGGTGTTTTTTTTTAAGCTTAACAGATTTGTTTTAAAAAAGCCGTGAAAGTTACACTTATGCCGCTTGTGGAGGTGAGTTATACGGCCAGGGGGACAGATTCTAGGGGGATAATCGTAACGATCAGTCGGCTAATTACTTAAAATTTGTTAATTAACTTTTTAATTAGTGAAAATAGACATATGGTTCAAATTAGAAATTTGTTCAGCGTCGTCGAAAAACCCCAAATCAGTCATTTTCAGAAAGACTTTGAGCGCGTGAAAAGCGTAGTAGTGAACTGAAGTTACCGCTCATGGAGCAGGTACAAAGCTAGAGGTTGTGATAAGGCGCCCGTGCGATTTTTCCGTCTCTTATCTAGCCCCAGCCTTGTACCTGCTCCAAGTATGGTAACTTTAGTGCACTACTACGCTTCTCATGCGCTCTAAGTCTTTCTGAAAATGACTGATTTATGGGTTTTCGATGACGCTGAGCAAGTTTCTAATTGGAACCATATGTCTATTTTCATTAATTAAAAAGTTAATTAACGAATTTTAATTAATTAGCCGACTGATCATTACGATCAGCCTCCTATAATATGTCCCCCTGGCCGTATAACCCACCTCCACAAGCTGCATAAGTGTAACTTTCACGGATTTTTTTTAACAGATCTGTTAAGCTTAAAAAAAAAAACACCCTGTATATATTTTTTTTTTTATTAGAGATTTTGTTGAGAGGAACGAACGCTGATGCCACACTCGCGTCCGTGGCCTAGTTGTGTTGGCCTCGTTGACAGGCAACGCCGAAAGCGCTACGGTCTTTCCATCTATGGGAGGTGTTGCATGTGTCCGCAAGCCACATTGTTTTGTTTTTCTCTGGGAAACACTCGCACACTCCCTGTGGTCGCTGTCGTCTGCTACGGTACGCTTTCATCGACTTCTCTATCCGGCGTTGGGTGCGGGGGCGAAGCGGGGCGCGCCGCTTGCATATTTGACGACGCCCGGGTCGTTAGCGACGCGAAACTGCCGTCTAAGCACCCGCGCACTCGCTCCGAATGCGATTACGGCTCCTCTGCCGTCCTTGCCATTCGTCGTTCGCACTCCCGCAACAATGCTCGCCGCCTGCGTTGCAGCTCGCCGGGCGTCGAGCCCTTCTATTGTGAGCGCCTTGAATTGATCGCGTCCCGTGGAAACCTTTCTTCGCACACTGCCTCGAAAAGAAGTTTTCCGGCCTCGTTTCTGTCTCGTCGTTTGTGAACCATTAGCACTTTCCACGTCGTTTCTGTTGCGTTATAATTGTGTTTCGTTTGCGTGAGCCGTCAAGGGGAGGAGTTCGTTTCTCCCGGTGAAGATTGTTGTAGTAAGGGGTTTCAAAACTCGTTCCCAGGTCGAGACTTTTTGGTTATCGGTGCCTCGGAGGGTTAGTGGCTATACTATGGTGGTGGTGGGGTCTCAGGAAGTTGACGACTATTCAAACAGAAGGCGTGGAGCTCGTAAAAGGACAGTAGTAGAAAAAATAAAAAAAATAAAAGACCCCGAGTCTGTAAAGAAGAAAAGACGGACAAACACAAGAGGTTTCAAAAGAACACCTTTCAACCATGATCGTTTTTTAAGTACGGCTATTCTAAGCCGGTCCTCGGACCTGCAATAAACTGCCCGTATTCAGTCACATGGGTTCGTGCCCATTCTGCTACGTGGGCTGTTTGTATTCGGCTCTGTTTTTGCATTGGTAATTGGCGTTGCGAGTTTAAACTGACAACTAGAGTAATGCTCGCATGTCCATAGCCCACTTAAGGCGCGTTTCCTCTCGTTAAACTGGCGCCACTGTTTGTCGTAACCGATACCGGCAGGGCGCTATCGGCAGAAAAAAAAATATTACGAAGACACCTCCTATAATTTCCCGGTGAAAAGTAATACAAAAGGAAAAACAGGCAAGCACCCAATATTCTGTCAATTTTTCCTTTGTTTTTCCCACTGCCTAGGAAATTATGAAAGTCGTACACTAGCTGGCCTGCGTTCCAGCTGGCGCCGTTTTTAGGTATCAATTTATGCCGAAAGAAAAATGAACGAGATAAAATGAAAAATACAAAAAAAAACGCTTTATTTAGGAGGACGATGATGATAATGATGAACAACAATCTATCTCACCTGCCGTGTTCATGCCGTTTCTAAGGCTGCCAAACTCCCCACGCCATCGTTTATTTCGTCTCCCTCTCTCATAATTTCTTCTTGAAGGAACCGCGTGAGCTGGAAGCCGCTTTCTTCGCGTGCACTTGAGCCATAAGGAGAGAAAGCATCGACAGGCCTGCTGTCATCACCCCAACAGACACGCGATTGACTGCCTTTAGCTCTAGGAACACGAGCGGATCCAGAGCTTGCACTTGACAACGGATATTTATTGATTGTATCGACTCTGCGCTGCCCGCCACAGTTCAGCCTCGAATACGGGCTTCTTGGCGTCAGAAGCACGGATGAAACAAATGCTGCCGAATTGGTGTGCCTTGAGGAAGGTTCCTATTGCACAATCTGGGTCGCGTGTTTTATGGGCCCCGTTTTGTAATACAAGCAGCTGCGAGGAGGCGGCAAAAACGTCGGGCGCGCGTGCAATACGTCCCAAATATATATATATGGGCGGTTTCATTTGGATTCAGGCAACGGGGGGCAGTCGTATTTTTTATTTTGCTTCAAATTTTTATATTTCGTGGCGCATGTTCAAAGAAGAACAATCCTTTTTATTTTAATGTCCTGACATGTTTAGTTTCTGAGAAAAAAAAAAAAAATCTCAAAGAAGCGGGAAAGAACGGCGAGGTTTTGACGATTGTCGTGTGTGGCGTTTTTCAATCACTCTCAATCTCTAAATATTCAAAAGGGAGCGTCTATATTTTTTTTATTTCTTGATATATATGCAAGTCGGTAAAACGACATTCCAAATACTATTTATTATTCGCCGATCCAATCTTTGTAAAAATCTCCAAACATGCCTCCGCGAACAACTGTGACCTAAACTGCGGACTTTTTTTTAGTCGACTATGTTTCGTTTTGTTTTTAAAATAATACCACGTGTAGAATTCTTCATTGCCTTCCACATTATGTAAAGTGTGTGTCTTATTCTCGTACGAGTACTGAGAAATAAATTATGGAACAGGGAAGGTTTTCACTTTTCGTACAATTTCAGCACGCTGTATAAAAAAAAAAAAAAAAAAAAAAAAAAAAAAAAAAAAAAACATTAATTTTTTTTTTGTGTGTTGCGCTTTTTTCACATCCTTTTTTTACCCAGAATACATGCCGTTAGAGGTATATGCACTAGTTTTGAGTATTAAGTCTCCAAATATGCTTAATGATTATGTTCTGTTATCAACATGAATTTCGCATTAAAAAATCTAGATCATGATGTAGAAAACCCGAGACTGTGGTAAAAGCAGGGAAACTTGGTCGAAGAAGAAAGACAGGGGAAACGAACGTCTCAAACTCAGCTACTGCGTTTATTTCCTCAATTTCTTATATACCCACAACCTAACCGCCACCACCGACGTCACAAGGTCAACCTTTGTTATCTATACAATCCTACCCACACTGGTCTTCACCTCAACCGTAAACGGTGACCTCAAAACCCAAAAGGAAAGCTTACGACCTTGAACAAAAAAGCAAACACAACAAAACAAACACACAGACCTCCTCCCTTTCCAACCGGAGTCTAGAAAGGCAGTGCTTTATATAAACGAGAACTGATAAGACCCAACTGAACCCCTGCCCGCAAAATGACTCATTGCACGTTTACTTACAACTATTAAAAAAAAAAAAAAGCTTTACATTTTAAGAAACTTTTTGGAACTACTTCCGAGTTGCATCGAAGCATGGCTGATACAATTGCCGATGGATTTGATACGAACTGTCTCTTTTATGAGCCTCTTAGTGTTGTTGCGCTCTCTGTGAATAATGTCAGTTTGCGACCAATGTGCCGTACAATCGTTACACTCACTAATGTGTTTAGCAATTTCTGAATTGGGTGCGTTTATTTTTACATTTCGTTTGTGCTCTACCAATCTATCATTTACACACCTTGCCGTTTGTCCTACATACTTGAAACCGCATTCCAGTGGTATTTCATAGACCACCCCTTCCTTGCAATCAACCGACTTATCACGGTGCGCTTTCTGACACACTTTCTGAGTCGTCTGAAACGGCGTCAAGCGGTTCAGCTTAAAGTCGGACTTGAATGCTACATCTACTCCAAATTTTTTTGCGCATGCTTTAAGGTTATGAGAAATTCCGTGAAAATACGGAATAACCGCATAATGCCTTTTTGTTTCCTTTTCTGATCGTTGTTTAGCCTTTTGCTGCAATTCCAATTGTCTTTTTATGAACACACTGTCATAGCCTGCATCTTCTAACCTTGACCACTGCCTTTCTACCGCATAACCCATAAAATGGGCACACGACTTATCCAGTGCGTTGCTGATTAGAGATCTGACTACACCTGATTTTACTGATTTAGCATGACAACTTTTCCTACTCAAAACTGGTTTTGCGGCCATCTTTCCGTACTCCCAACATAAACCCCCCTCTACGTGAATGCGCAAGTCCAGAAATTGTAAAATACCATTTTCCGCCTTTTCTAAGGTGAACTTAAGTTCTACTGATCATGATGTAGAAGTTTTCTACATCATGATCAACATCCACCAGCTCGCCTGCGCACTCACTGTTTTTTTCAAAAAATCTAGGTTTCCAATAGGAAGTGTATTTACTCTAATGTTTTACAGTATTATACTTTGATATTTCTAACGTAGTATAGGTTATGTAGCGCATAGGGTTTAGGCTTGAGGCCTCTCCAATCATGGCCCCGGCGGAAATTGTCTGAAAACCCGCTTTCGGCAGTCGCGATTTTATAGTGTTTAGACGTTTGGAATTTGCAAACTTGTTATTATACGCCTAACCACATTAATGTATTTTATTTGAGTATTTATTCAACGTCCCTTAGATTATCGTAATAAGGAATAAAATATACAGCTATAACCCATAAACCCACCATCGGCATTTTTTTAGCATATTTAGAGGCTTAAAACTCAAAACTAGTGCATATACCCCTAACGGAATGTATTCTGCCTAAAAGAAAAGTGTAAAAAAAAAACCGACGCAAAAAAAATTAAAAAAAAAGATTTTTTTAAATTTTTTTTTTTACAGCGTGCTGAAATTGAACAAAAAGTGAAAAACTTTTCTGTTTCATAATTTATTTCTCAGTACTCGTACGTGATTAAGACACAAACTTTACATAATGTGGAAGGCAATGAAAGGCTCTACACGTGGTATTATTTTAAAAACAAAACTAAACATAGTCGACTAAAACAAATATCCGCAGTTTAGGTCACAATTGTTCGCGGAGGCATGTTTGGGGATTTTTACAAAGATTGGATCAACAAATAATAAAATGTAGTTGGAATGTCGTTGTACCAACTTGCATATATATCGATATAAAAAAAAAATATATATAGACGCTCTCTTTTGAATACTTTGAGATTGAGAGTGGTTCAAAAACGCTACACACTCAAATCGTCAAAACCCACCATCGGCATTTGCTCTTTTTTAGCATATTTAGAAGCTTAAAACTAAAAAAAGGCAAATACCTCTAACGGAATGTATTCTGGCTAAAAGAAGGGTGTGAAGAGAACGCGACGCGAGAAAAAAGAAATTAAAAATGTTTTTTTTTTTTTTTTTTTTTTTTTTATACAGCGTGCTGAACTTGAGCGAAAAGTGAAAACCCTCTCTGTTTCGTAAATATTTGCTCAGTACTCGTACATGATACAGGCACAAACTTTGCTTAATTTGGAAGGCAATGAAAGGTTCTACACGTGGTATTATTTTAAAAGCGAAACTAAACATAGTCGACTCAAAAAAAAAAAAAAAATCCGCACTTTAGGTCACAGTTTTTTGAGGAGGCACGTTTGGGGATTTTTACAAAGATTGGAGCGACGAATAATAAATAGTAGTTATAATGCCGTCTTACCTACTTGCATATATATCACACTAAAAAAAAAAAAAATATAGACGCTCTCTTTTGAATACGTTGAGATTGAGAGTGATTCAAAAACGTCACACACGACAATCGTCAAAACCTCGTCTTTCTTTCCCGCTTCTTCGAGATTTTTTGTCTCAGAAACTGAACATGTCAGGACGTCAAAATAAAAAGGATTGTTCTTCTTGGAACATGCGCCACGAAATATAAAAAGATGGAAGCAAAATAAAAAATACGACCGCCCATATATGTATTTAAAAAAAAAAAAACTAAAAAAACGCAGTGATAAATTTTCGGCGTCACCTAAAGAAGGCCAACGCGGGACAACGATAGGACACGAGAACTACGTCATAGTTCGGCTGGGACTCGCGTTCCCACCGATTGGACAGGAGTTCGAGCCGAACGATGACGCAGCATTCGGGTCCAATCTGTTCAGCACGTTGGCATTCTTTAGGGGACGCCGAAAATTAAAAACACCTCGGCTTCGTTACCAAAGAGGTTTCGGCCGCGATGGAAGGAAAGAGGTGTCTGAACGGCACCGCATTCGCCACGCGGAGCAAGCGTGTTGGAGCTGCGCTCACATTTCTGGCACAAACGGCCGCGAGAGGGCGCAGCACGATAGGAGCTAGTTGAGTTCCTGTATATCGAGGAACTCTAGGAGCTAGAGGAAACGTTGTTCCTCTAGCTCCTGTCGGGAGATGCGCGAAGCCTGATTAAAATTTCGAGCCTTCTTTCTTGGCTCGTTCCGACGGCCCTCTTCTTCCTGCGGGATTTGGGCGAGCCTTCCTCAGTCCTCCTCGTCACGTGACAAGGCACGCATGCGCACGTGTAACCAATCTTGCGCGGGAGGTTCGGCCATTAAATTGCTCTGCGAATTGACCCTGCTCCCTCTCTTGAATGTATGCTCTCTTATTATAAGTACACCAATGGCCCTTAGAGATTACCCGGTCTGGAATGTTTTTCTTCACGCTACGGAAAAGATTGGTTTCTTTGCGGAGCCTAAGTTCGTCTGCTTCTTGCACGTTGGTTTCGACGATGTCAGAACGCCAAGCTTTTATTAGCTCATTAAAAACTTTGAGATTGAGAGTGGTTCAAAAACGCTACACACTCAAATCGTCAAAACCCACCATCGGCATTTGCTCTTTTTTAGCATATTTAGAAGCTTAAAACTAAAAAAAAGGCAAATTCCTCTAACGGAATATACTCTGGCTAAAAGAAGGGTGTGAAGAGAACGCGACGCGAGAAAAAAGAAATTAAAAATGTTTTTTTTTTTTTTTTATACAGCGTGCTGAACTTGAACGAAAAGTGAAAACCCTCTCTGTTTCGTAAATATTTTCTCAGTACTCGTACACGATACAGGCACAAACTTTGCTTAATTTGGAAGGCAATGAAAGGTTCTACACGTGGTATTATTTTAAAAGCGAAACTAAACATAGTCGACTAAAAAAAAAAAAAAAATCCGCACTTTAGGTCACAGTTTTTTGGGGAGGCACGTTTGGGGATTTTTACAAAGATTGGAGCGACGAATAATAAATAGTAGTTATAATTCCGTCTTACCTACTTGCATATATATCACACAAAAAAAAATATAGACGCTCTCTTTTGAATACGTTGAGATTGAGAGTGATTCAAAAACGCCACATCGTCAAAACCTCGTCTTTCTTTCCCGCTTCTTCGAGATTTTTTTTCTCAGAAACTAAACATGTCAGGACATTAAAATAAAAAGGATTGTTCTTCTTGGAACATGCGCCACGAAATATAAAAAAATTGAAGCAAAATAAAAAATACGGCTGCCCCTCGTTGCCTGAATCCAAATAAAACCGCCCATATATGTATTAAAAAAAAAACTAAAAAAACGCAGTGATAAATTTTCGGCGTCACCTAAAGAAGGCCAACGCAGGACAACGATTGGACACGAGAACTACGTCATAGTTCGGCTGGGACTCGCGTTCCCACCGATTGGACAGGAGTTCGAGCCGAACGATGACGCAGCATTCGGGTCCAATCTGTTCAGCACGTTGGCCTTCTTTAGGTGACGCCGAAAATTAAAAACACCTCGGCTTCGTTACCAAAGAGGTTTCGGCCGCGATGGAAGGAAGGTGTCTGAACGGCACCGCATTCGCCACGCGGAGCAAGCGTGTTGGAGCTGCGCTCACATTTCTGGCACAAACGGCCGCGAGAGGGCGCAGCACGATAGGAGCTAGTTGAGTTCCTGTATATCGAGGAACTCTAGGAGCTAGAGGAACCGTTGTTCCTCTAGCTCCTGTCGGGAGATGCGCGAAGCCTGATTAAAATTTCGAGCCTTCTTTCTTGCCTCGTTCCGACGGCCCTCTTCTTCCAGCGGGATTTGGCCGAGCCTTCCTCCGTCCTCCTCGTCACGTGACAAGGCACGCATGCGCACGTGTAACCAATTTGCGCGGGAGGTGTCGGCCATTAAATTGCTCTCTGCGAATTGACCCTGCTCCCTCTCTTGAATGTAGGCTCTCTAAGTACACCAATGGTCCTTAGAGATTACCTGGTCTGGCATGTTTTTCTTCACGCTACGGAAAAGATTGGTTTCTTTGCGGAGCCTAAGTTCGTCTGCTTCTTGCACGGGGGTTTCGACGATGTCAGAACGCCAAGCTTTTATTGGCTCATTAAAAAAAAATAGTGGGTAGACCTCAGGGCATTTAGCATTGAGCTCTACCCACTATCGGTTTCATTCAAAGCCAATTAGAGCTTTGCATCGTTCTGACGCCATCGCAAATCCTGCGCAAAAAGCAGACGACTTGATATCTGGATAGGGACGAATCGGAGCACCGCAGACGCGCTGCCGATGTTAGGATTGAACCAGTCAAATCGCTCGGAGAACCTAACGGGTGGACGTGGGTTCGGAAAACCCACCGTAGAGAAATTAGCTGCTGGATGCGTCTGCTCTTTCATGGTTCCTTCGGACCCGCCGAAAGGATGGACGGCTGTAAGCGCCATCTACACTTGAGAACTATAGTTTTCATATTATTTCGAAATACTTGCGACTCCACGTATACTTCTTAAAAAAATAAACAACTTTTTTAAAACCTAATTTATTTTTATTTTACCTTTTCCTTTTTTGCTCCTACATGGATCAGCGCCGCTTGTGATGGCAAAATTTACTATACTCATTTTCATTTCGAGAAAGAAAGGGAAGTTTTGTGCATTTTTCATTCGCCGCGCAAAATAGTTCTTCAAAGATTTGGTCGGAGGAGGAAGAAGCGATGCTTTTGGCGTTTGGATCATGTACGTCTTCATAACATATGCCTTATCTAAAATGCACATACATATATCTAAATTATCCGCATAATGGGGAAAGTTAGTCATGCTCTGCCCAAAGACGATCTTTATTTATTTATTTATTTTTTTTTATTGCGGTTCTTGAGGGGAAAACGAGTATACACGAACTCAACTCTGTGACGTCACGGCGCGGTGGTGGCGCGTCAATCGCACTTCCGGTCTGGGGCTGTGGGCAGAAGTCCCCATGCCAGACCTGTATTCCTGCGTTGTTTTGGAAGGAACCAGACAAAAACCTGCCTTCTCGTCAAAACGCCGCGACTGGCGCCGTACCAAAAGAGTCGAGAAAGGTTTGAAGGTCAGTTTTCACGTGCTCGGTTCGTCCGAGAATCTGGGTATGTGCCGTGAAAAGAGAAAAGCAGACGCCGTCGGACAACAATTGCTTGGGCGGGAAGCACTTTGGGTTGAATTCACGGATACTTGTGGTCATCAGATTTATTTGTTTTGTTCCAACATGAACGCCAGAAAACCGTCAAGTTGTGCGGACCACCTGCGGACCACGTTCAGTGCGTCTTCAAGTTCAAACGGTCGCCTCATCGTTCGAAATGTCGTCTGCTCTTTCGAACGTTTTGTCGTCCGCTCTCTTAGACGACGCCGGCCCGTAGACCAAATGTTGGCCCGGTACTTGCGGTAAGAAGTAAGTGCAGGTCTCAAAAGACTTAAGTTTGAAAGTTGGTAAGCAGGCTCGATGTGAGCAGTAGATACAAGGAGATGTTGATCATTGTTACCAGTGACCATCACCGACTTGTTATGCCTAATTCACTTGGTCCGATTCTGCTTGCGATTTTCAGTATCGACGTCGAGCATCTCAGCTACGGTTCACGCTTTTGCAGCCAGAGCGGCGTCGCGACTGAAAATTGCGAGCGAAATCTCATCATGCGAATCAGGCTTTAGCGTACATACTGCGGCGTCCACGCGGAATGAATCGCCACATATGTCACATTATTTACGCGAAGTTTTGCGGTGTAACAAGCCTCGGTAATTTCGCTGACGCCGCTCAAGTAGTCAGACATCGCCAGGAAGACGTAGAATCAACAATTCGAACGCGAAAAAAGGCAGGGGGACTCACACCGACGCCGACAACATCGCATTTCAATGGTTTGTTTATGGGCGACGACGAGCTTCGTGCCCACACCCCCATCGCGCATGCGCAACGCCGGTGGCGTCCGCTAGGGGCGCTCCGGTTTGTTTGTAAACATGAGTTGGTGTATAGGGCGAAAACCGCCGAAGTTTCTAGACTAGCAGGTGGTTTGTCTCAGGGCCGTGGTATACCGGCGGCGTCGCCCCTAACAGTGGGATGTCGATGGGTACAAGAAAAAGAGAAAAGACAAAATTCCTCTTGCGCAGGTTTGATGAACGTACGGAGCGCGACACTGTTAGCGCGAACAAGCGATCGCCGGTTTTTCCAGTTTTTCTCTTTGAAACCAAGGGATGTCATCCAAGTTATTATTGCTACGGAAAGAGCTCATTTAGTTCTGTAATATAAGCGGTAAAATTTCGTGCTCGCTAATACTATTTAGAAGTAAAATGCGAAAATGCGCCGAAGTCGTGTTCGCGCTAACAGTGTCGCGATGTGTACATGCATTATTGAGCATGCAGCTTTTGAGAAGTGCTTCCCCCTCGACTGCTGAAAAAGGTTTTAGGCAGTCACTCGACTATGTCGTCCCAGTAATGGTCTTTTGGGATGTTGAGTTGATGTGGAGAGTGATGAAATCTTTTTGGTCGTTTATTGGGTCTTCGAAGTACATTTTCATCAAAATAAATTATTTATTTTGAAGCACAATGCTTCAAAAATGTGTTGTCTTTTCTTCTTTATACCCATTTTTTACGTTTTTCTTTTCATCATCGTTTGCAAGGTCGGCGATATTGTCTCACTCGTGGAGGTTTCATTTATAGCGCTCCGAATGAAGGAAAGAAGGCATAGATGGAGGCTTTAATGATCACTCGAATACTATGTGAATAAGCTCAGCTCAGTGGGCGGCCGAACGGGGACGGTATACGTTTGGTGTACGTAACTCACGCTCCACTGGATTTGAAACGAGCACTTGGACGCCCCTCTGGCACGTAGAGCAATTCTTATTTGTGGGAGCCAGCGCGAGCCAGGGGCCGGATAAACATCGTGGTCTATAGTTCGGCTCAAATTATAATACCCCTGTTACACGGGCACACTTAACCGCGGTTAACTCAGCTTAACTGCTGTTTCGCGGCACCACAGATACCGCAGTATAGGGGGTATTCACTGGCGGCCATATTTGAAATCACTGTTTAGAGCGCATGCTCAGAACGAGCTCGCATTAATAGGCTGCCAAGACCGGCAATCTTGATGGTGCGGGGTGCACGTTGCAAAATAACTGTGGAAGCTCGCCATCAGCACGTGCTCAGCATTAGCGCACACAGATATGGCCGCCAGTGAATACACCCTATTAGCGGCGAGAAGTTTTGGTGGCGCCCTCCTGTGGTTCCCCTTTGTGACGTCATTACCTTGCAAACAACAAGTTCGATGGTGTTTGTTATTAGCATGGTGGAAGCTTGAAATCATTGCGCTCTCAAAGGAACACTGCCAACACCGTCAAAATTAAAGTTCTTTCATTCCTCTTATTTCCGTCGATGAAAATCCCCTTTCCGACGTCATAGTCAGCGTTCGGCCAATCGTGGAAGGCCGACCACAGCGACGCTTTCGGTCGCGCACGGGGCTAATACTCTCGGACAGCTATTCCATAACACGTGAAGAGCGCGCGTGCACTGCTTCGATAGATGCTCAAGATACTCAAGCGCACGTTCGCCCATAGCTTTGACTGCATAGCCGCAGAATGTTGTCGGCAAGTATTGTGCGCTAACTGTGGCTTAGCGTAACTGCAGTTAAGTGTGCCCGTGTAACAAGGGTATAACACCCCATTCACACGACCGTAAAGGTACCTTTAGCTAAGGGCCCTTTATTCTCTGCGGCCAATCAATTAACGATCTTCCGCGAGTGGCGTGTGCTCGCGACCCAAGAGCACGGGCTGATTCGCCGATAGCAAAGGGACCTACGTTAAAGGTACCTTTATGTTGACCGTGTGAAATAAGACAGACAAAAGACGAAAAGGCGAAGCAAGAAAAGCGAGGACAGGGGTGGAGAGACAGGTACAATATGAGCCTCAGTGACTTCAGCGCCGTTCACACTCTTGCGACCGAGTAAAACCGAGAGAGACCAGACCGGTTTTTAAGCCTTTGGCGACTTCTTAGGACCGGATGTGCTGCAGCGGAGCTGGTCCTTAGAGATCGCAAGAGGCTTAACAAGAGGCTTAAAAACCGGTCTGGTCTCTCTCGGTCTTACTCGGTCGCAAGAGTGTGAACGGGCCTTTATCTGCGAGCGATGCGCCCGCGCCACAATATTCGTTTCTGTTATATACTCCGTTCACTCCTAAGCTGACAGTGCGGTGGAGGCTACGTCCTCGTTGAACCAGTCAAGTACGTCTATCTTTTGCCACGTGATCACGCTCTCGCCCACCCGCACGCGCGGAGAGCGGGAACGGGGGATCGAAGGGAGGTTGTTGATTGGTCCGCCGAGCACGTATAGCTCCCTCCGCACTGTCAGGTTAGAGATGAACGGAGTGTATAGTTTCAATGCGACAGCGCTGCTCGTGTGCCGCCTCGGTGGCTCCGAGGCGAGAGCGCTGGCCTACGGATCCCCATGTGGCGGGTTCGAATCCCGGCCGAGGTGCCCGCAATCTGACGGAGGCTTATTGCGGAGGAGGCGCCGTGTAACCGAGCTTTCGGTTGCACGTCAAAAGATCCCCAGGTGGTCCAAATTAATCCTCAGTCTTCCGCTGGGGCGTGCCAGATGCCCGTCGTAGGTTTGGCACGTAAAACCCCCAAATTTGACTTTAGCGCTGCTCGTGTCGCAGAAGGGCCGGCCTCGGTGGCGTGGCAGAAAAACCGGCGTAGGTTTCATGACGCGAATCCTGATTGGTGGATAGTGTCATGACGTCACAGCCACACGACCTCGCGTGGGAATTTCGAACAATTAACAACGCTCACGTGAAACGACGTCACGCGTGGAGCGAAAGTGGTTAAAAATAGGGCATGTAATGCGAAGTAAAGGGTCGCCGCATGTCTCCAATGTTTTCACTTCATAAAGTAATTAATTGCCTTAAAGAAAAAAAATGAATAATTTTAGTCGGGTTTTGAACCCCCGACTCTTGGGTTGCGAGCCAGACACGCTATACTGGCTGGGCCACGCAATGCACGCTTGCTCGGCGAATGAGAAGGCGATGCGAACGTGACCCGAGAACGCTATCGCGTTCCACTCTTCCAAGGCGAAGCTTCAGCGTGTCCTCCAAGTTTTGCGCTCGCTCTTTCGCCGTCACCGGAGTGGCCGTCGGACTGTCCTTAGAAATTTTTAGCGAACCGTTACCGTGTTCCGCGTACCGCCCAACCGGAGCCTTAGAAGCATGCTTTGAAGCGCGCGCCCGGGCGTGACCGCGGTGCGCGCGCGCTGAAAAGCACGCTTCAAAGGCTGCGGTACGTGGAACACAGGGACGGTTTGCTAAAACTCCCTATTATGCATGTATACGCGTGGATTTGCGATCCTCGTAGGCAGTGAAAGAAGTCTAGGTAGTCTTGGAGCGCTGGAGTGTTTCTCACGGAAAGAAAACCGTGGCGCCACCTGACGTGCGCGGAGGAAACCTTCGGTGTGTTCCCGGTTCCCTTGGGCCGGTGGGCAAGTGATATTGCATAGAGCCACGCTTACTAGGCCGCAGGAACGAACGTTACTGTGACATTACGCCCACAACGCCCTTAAGTATAGCGATTCCTGGAAGGCATCTTCTAGACGTGCAATTTCATCGATTGCGTGGCGAATCGTAAGACGGTGAACGTTTCCGATATGGATAGCGATGTTGTTTTGCACTGGGATTGGAATTCTTCGTGTTTTCACCTTACATTCTTTTTTTTTTTTTTTTGGGTGGGGGGGGGATTGGTGGTTAAGGGTTGGTTGTACCAACGTCGCTTCCCTTTCCACTTTGGCAGAGGGTCACTGGAGATGACGCGAGCTCCTCTCCAGCGGTCGCTCATGCTAAAGTGGAAAGAGGTGGGAGGGGCGCGGGAGCTTGCCTCGAACTCGTAACGGGCTGTAACCAACTATTCGCAACTTTCAGCGATGGTGGTACCGCGGTGTGAGAATCGCGCTCCCTAGCTCCTGGATGATTGGCCTCATTATAAATGCGCTTGACTACATCTTCACAGCATGAAAAAATAACGTAGGGCTCTAGTACTGCTCGTACATAGCAAAACTAAAATTACTTACGCGTCGCAGACCCAGCCTCGTACCGCTGTTCTACGGCGATCTTCCAGATGACAGCCATTTTGATGGGCACCAGTGCGCCCCCTATAGGTCGTGAAAGTTGCGAATAGACTCAGGTTAGGCGGCCAATTCCTTCGCTTCAGCAAACAAACATTGAATATGTGTACGAAAGTGCGTAACCATTTTCCACATGCCTGAGGTACGATGTACCAACGTGGCCTAACTGTCGGCTCAGTTTTTTGCGACATACAACATGACACTTCCTAAGGCATGCAAATGCGATCTTACCGCGGGCATCTTTCGTTTTACCTCGGAGGAGGCTCGATGCAGCGAGTTACAAGCGCGCATATCCTTCGGCCAAGATAGATCTGGGATAAACGATTATTTACCTCGCCTTGACCACTGTACGTGCAGTCCTACGCAGTTGTCTCCATAGGAGTCGGTTCTTTCAGCCTCCAACCTCCTTAAAGGCCGACGACCAGACCCGAGATTTTGCGAGGCAGAAGATCCTCCTCACCATGGGGGAGGAGGAAACAGGCAACGGTAGACAGGGTAGAAGGGGGAAGAGGAGGGAGCGGGGGAAAAGTGGAAAGCGCGAACTGGTCGTCGGTCTTTAAGTTCGAGTTCGACCTTGCAGGCTCATTGAAGTTGAACTCTATATATTACGCGCATGCGTGGAAATCTTTAAACTTTAACTAAATCGTCAAAAAAAGTTTTGCTCCTATTTCCGATCTGTAAAGTCTAAAACAAACTCCCGATTTTTTTTTTTTTATTTTTTTTTTTTTAATACACGGTTGTTTTTGGAGAAGTCAGGCAACACAGTTTGGAAGTCGAACCTCGTCGAATTTTGCCAAGAAAAAAATTCGAAGGTTTCGCCGAACCTCGGGGTTCGACCAAAGTTCGCAGTTCTCTCACACGTGCCACTGTAGATAGACCATGCTCGGAGCAGCAGCAGCAGCTGTAGCGAAACTCGAGAAGCGTATATTCTCATCCCCAAGTTTCGACGAAAGTCACGCAGACTTTCTGTTCCTTCGCGACATCTCTCCCGTTATACAGTATATCTCCGCCGCAGAACTGCTGTTGTCTTGTACACGCGAGGGGATCTGAGCCAAGCCATCTTTCATTTTGTTTTTATTTTTTTGTTGCAACATTTTGTTTTTCTACATTGCAGGGTTTACGTTACATAGCTTTGTCACAAAAAAAAAAAGAACTTCTGTGCCCAAGTAAATGGCGCAGAGCAGTGAGGAGCGTCTCGTATATCGCGCGTGGCGCCCTCTGGAACTAAATTTGCCGTACTCCGTTTAGCCCCGCAAGCTGGCAGTGCGATGGAAGCTAGGTGCTCGTCGGGACCAGCCGTACGTAGTCTCTCTTACACCACGTGACCCGGCCATATCCACGTGCTGAGCGCGGGGTTGGGGAGCGGGGTGGGGATAAAAAAAAAAGGAGGCTGTTGACGACGGGTCCGGGGAGCGCGTCAGCTCCCACCGCACTGCTTTAGAGGAGCGAACGAAGGGGCCGTCGCCGAGCGCTGTCCCCTTTTTGCTGCTGTTGCGCCCACGTTGCTGCGCAGCAAAGAAGGAGACGTCTCGTGATGCGAGGCGGCGGCGTAGCGGTACCATCGTAAAAAGGGAAACCTAATCCCAAAGGATTACTGCCTCGTCCCATAGATTGAAGCTGCGAGTAGGAATCATCTTACGCATTTGCCTCGGCTATAACCCGCCATGTTTGTTTTTGTTTCCCTTCATCTGCGTATTTATTGGTTCGTCTTGGCCGTTTCGTTCATTCGGCGTGTTTTGTTTTTCTGCGAATTGTTCTCTCTCGCTTTTTTTCATCCCTTTTTTATGTTCGTCGATAGCTATTTTGCGGGGAGATAGAGTAAAGCTGCTTTCGGCTCAGCCCGCCTCCCTTGCGTTGGAAATCCGAAGAATTTCAAGAGACGCAGAGTGAAATAATAATAATAATAATAATAATAATAATAATAATAATAATAATAGTTATAATAATAAAAAGCACTCGCGAGAAATTTAACGTTTTCGTGGATAACACGTGCGCGCACTTTATTGCTTTACTGTTCCTTTTTCTCGGTGTTCGCGAGAAGAAATAACCCGTTTTTGCGAGGCTCCCTTTTTTTTTTTTTTTTTGCCTCGCATAAATAGAATTATGCGCGCTACGGACGGCTTACACGGTACTCGAATGTAATGCTAAAAGTGTATATATATAGTGTGGCCAATATTCGCACTTTGGACGCTTATCTTAGTCGAAGTGCGCGTGCGATGTTGGAAAATTCGGGTGAAAGCAAGTACCCAGCGGAGCCCTAAAAAGAAAATCCACGTTAGACGTCAGCGTTTCGGCAGCGCGAGACCGGTCTGCCATATATGATTAGGGTTTGGCGTTTCTCGTTTTTAGTTTGTTTTCAAATTTGGCGTCCTTCTTCTGGTTTCTGTTTTTTCTTTTTTTATCAAAAAGTTTCCGTTTTTGTTTTGTTGATCTATGCAGTATTTTTTTATTGCATCCAAAATCGCATTTGTTATTCCGTTTATTCGTCTTTTGATCTGTACTGGGCGAATATTTACAAATGGTATTGGTTTAGCAGCACGATGCTTCCATGGGCGGTGTGCAACGGCTTTTTGATATCCATGGGGGTGACGATCCTTAATCTATACGATTGAACCTAAAATTTATCTAAACAAATTCCTAAAATTGATTCTTTTTTTTTGTTTTGGGGGGGGGGGGAGGGGGGGGGGGGTTACAGAGCTTGTAATGCGTGAAAATAATGACGAAGCACTTACGGACAAGTACATGATGAGGCAGATATCGGCATACATGTGCGTAACAAAAAACTCTTGAATTTCTATGCTAATCTAGATCGCAATTCCTTTTCTTAATAATTGCGCTAAATCCATACAGCTCCCCGTGGTTTTCCGAATAATGCGCGCCCCTTATTTTTATTTTCATAACAGCCGGGTTTGAAAACGACTCATATATCAGATAGAATACTCGACCTTGGAGTCAATGGGCGTGTTATACAGGAGTAACTCCAAACAGGAGAAAAGTGGAGAAACATCTCATTTTAGATAAACGGGATGGTATTGCGATTAGTGTCGTTGATCACGTGTACAATATACATTTTCCATGAAAGGTGAGGCGTTATGTGCACGCCCTTGTACAAAAAACACGCGAAGTACCGTGTTCATGTTAAACTATATATGGTAGCGGGGGAGGGTGGAATTATCCCGCGATAGTCACATATGTTAGAGGGATTGTCCGGTTGAAACCGGAAGTACTAAAGTTTTTGCGCTCGTTACGTTGAGGGAGCCTTCATATAGACAAACGTCATATATTTATTCTGATAAATGATGTCCCAATAATTTTAATTAAAAATTTCGTGAGCGTGTGTACTGCAACTGCACACCGAATTTCGCCAGTGTCAATGGCTGACATCCGCAGCTGCTGCGTGAGGTCACATAACGCTAAGTGTCGTCGGAAGGTCGGGATAGCAAACGTTGGTCGATGGATGTCTCGTATTTTGTTTCGGATCATAGTCTCCTATAGGCTGTACCCTACTTAAATGCGCTTCTTGTAATGCAGTTCCCAAGCGTGTACGAAAATGTCGCGCCTTTTAGCGGGATATTACTCGAAAACAGCCGTTAGCTTCGAACAAACGTATGCCGTTTCGCGCATACACGGTTGCATGCGACGGCCACCGATCGGACAAAGAGCGCTTGCAAAGAGAAGGATGCAGATTTTGCCTCTGAAGCGGCATCTGCTGCGGGTCGTTCCCACGGAAGGCGATACCCGCGGCCGCGGGTCGAAGGCAAATGGCGAATCGTTCGAAATGCATGTATAACATTTGTAGATCGTCACTTGACTCGGACGAGCTTAGGTGAATCGTAGCCACGCGGATCAAACAGAATCGGGCGGCACGCGGCATAATCAGACCGATTGATCCGATTTGGACGAGGAGGGGGTGGACGTAGTTGAATATCGTTGGCAAAGCATTACAACTCAGCTAACTAGCCTTATGTCCGCTTAGAGCTCAGCTCTATATAAGCTCTCATTCTGGAAAATGATTGCTGCATAAGCGAGATCTCGATCTTGACGTGAACCCTATGTACGCACGGCGACGATCCATTTTGTCTCGTCGCTGCACGTCTCGCGAATCGCAGGTGCTGCTCGGTGGCTGTGGCATCCTAACCGCGCAACAAAAATCTCCCCCGCCCACGAAACAAGTAGGGCAGCAACAAAAGTGAAGCACGCTGCGGCATTCACTCGCATGCAACCGACGAGACCGAAATGCTCGCATTGCATATGTGACGTCAGAGCTTCAATGTTGCCAACGAAAGCACCGTTCACGTTAGGATGCGATTGGAGCAGTTTAAAATTCAATTAGTCATGCAGAGGGGCGTATGAAATTCAGATATTGCACGGACGATGCGTTTCGAGGCAATGACAATGGTATTTCATTGTTTTCTCGAACACAAAATTGGACCGGACAATCCCTTTAATGCTAGTTGGTGACCCACTGCGGTACTGCGGGGACCTGGATCGCCGTATCAACCATAAACAGTGTGTTTTGTAAAGCCTTTACAAATTTGGAAAAAAAAAAAAAGAAGCCGTGAAAGTTACATTAAAGGTGAACGGAATAGAAATGACGTAAGCGCGAGCTCTCCACCCCTCGCTTCAAAGTCGGTCAGCGAGAAGCGCAATGCGTATTGCGCTCGTGACGTCAATAGTTCATGCACGGTCAAGGGTACTGTAGTTGCGAGCCTTGCCGCTTAATGGCGTCACCGCGTGACAACCTCGCCTAGCAGTAATCTCCGAGGACCGTACGCTCTATGGCCTATGCATAGCTCGCCCGTAACGTCATTGGCGGCCATGCCGGTATTTTATCTGCCACGAGCGTTCGGTTCACCGTGTTAGTGTCACACCGCAGAAGTATACACCTTTTCCACAAGCGTGCAGCCATCTTGAATATCGTCACTTCTGGTATGCGGTAAAACATCTTTTTGATCTCTCCCCGAAGCTAGAAGGTGTTTACGAAAAATGCGTGATTGTCACACATTCCTGATTTGCCTCAGCTATATTTTCTCGCATATTCCAGGTTCAAACGTTTTATTATTTTTTCGCCCCGCATACCAGATACGGAACCCACGTGACTGAGAACGACAGGAAACAGAAAAGGTCTATAGCTCGAGGGAACCAGCAAGTAGAAATAACCGTCAGTACCCAGCAATGGCGACACCTGTAAGCTATCTATATAAGGTATTCACTGGGTGCCATATTTGAGCGCGCTATTCACAGCGCATCCGGAAAGGGGGGTTGGTTATGGCTGGCCTGGCAGGGTCCTACCTAACTTCTGCAAAAAGCGTCGATCTCGATGGTGTAGAATGCGCGGTGTGGAAGCGCTGTAGAAGCTTTGACATATCCATTCACCCTTAAGGCGGCGGTCCCACGGCGGCCATCTTGAACAAGCCATTAGTTCAACCACTAGATGGCGGCACTCATCCGTGTGGCCAGAAAACAAGCTCGTGGCAGTGATGTTCCTCCTCTGCTCTTAATTTCCTCCTTTCTGCTGCTCGCCCGTGCACGTTCAGCGCTCAGCGCGTGCTCCCGCTGACACAAATGCCAGGAAACGTGCCTGTGGTGGTATACTTCGTCTCACCTTAGCATGGACTAACTGCGAATGCTGTGCAAGCGCGAGCGGCCAGCCTTGACTGCCTTGACTGGAGCACTCTCTGCACGAGCGCCCGTGCAGCCGCCGAGGCTTCATCCGAAGCAACTATAGCTCGCGCTTTTAGCATGCGCGGCTAACAATAGTCTATGCTAAGGTGAGACGAAGTATAGCAGTGCCCAGTTCGCACAGAAGCGGAGCCCAGCTAGCTCATCGACCCGATCGAGAGTGCCTAGCTCGAGATCGAGAGGCTCACAAGCCAGTAGCTATCGTTTTAACTATTCAAGAATTAAAAACATAGTCAATCAATCAGTGAAGAATGTTATCAAACGTTAAAGAAGATATATAAGACATGCCTTGTCAGCCTTTCGTTAATGAAAGATCTTTTGCACGACAAAAACGTTTAAATTCATTTTCGCTGTAAGTCAGAGCGCAGCCGACATAACAGGTCAATGAGGCCAATCAAGCAGAACCAAAAAACACTGTCACGGAGCTCAACATCCTATAGTGCGTTTGTGTCACCTGTCAAAGCAATCAAGCGCAAACCATGCACTATGGCCTTGCGCTTTTAGTATGCGTGTTTATGCTTGTGTATCTTATAGTCTTTGACAGCATTTTGATCTATAATAAAACAAGCAATAGCAGACTTTTTTTCAAGACGGATGTTCAGAAGGGCGCTTTATATAACTCATCATTTTGATGGTAGTTTTTTTAAACTTGAATACCAATTATCTTACCTTATAAATAACCACCCTAATATTGTTGAAATACTACGCCGAGGTCGAAGACTCTGCATGTTCAAGAAAAGAGTAAAAGTGTATTTTGTAGCCCAAGTGGCTTAAATTTTGTTAGGCGAGTGGGTAGCAGATTTCAAAGTGCATTTTATGGTGCTTTTGATATCTTTTGCATTATTATTTAGGTCTATTTATAATTTGATGTTGAAAAAAAATATACCAACCTCTTGCATGTATCTTTATCTATATATATTTTCTGTTTGATTGCAACATATATGAAGAATTTTACAGTAACGCTGACATTGTATGTTAATTAATGTGATCTCAATGAATCGATGGGAATGATTTCCATTTGAAACGTTTGATGACGTTGATATTAATTATGATAACTACGATGGTTAGCTGATGTCACTTTTATTATTTTATGCATAATTGATTTTTATACTGACACTGGTCCTGTACCCCGTTGAATGCTGTAAAAAGGAGCTGATGGCCTGGTCAGAAGACGTTTAATGCGAGAAAAGTATTTGCCCCACCACGCGAAAATCCGGCGGCGGCGGCGGCGGCGGCGGCATGATTAAGCGATGGTACCAAAAATGGCCGACGGCGCAAAGAGTAAAAACACGTCAGAAATGCTCGGATTGACGTCACAATTTTCACGAAGGTTCCTATAAACGAAGTAAATGAACGACTTTCGAAACAAACTTTAGTACATTTCGGTCTGGATGGGAATCAAATCCGGGCCTCCGGGGTGCGAGACGGGCACGCTTCCCCGACTCCACGGCGGCTCCAAGGTCCTGGCTGACTAAGGTGTGCCTAGTGCGTGAGTCATTGCACACGTCCCGTCGCAACCATCTGGCTGACTAAAGGTGTGTCCAAGTGCGTGCGTCATTGGGCACGTGACGGTGCAGCCAATGGGGAGAAGGTGGCGCCACGTCATGAGTGTATAACATGAGCGCGCTGCACTCTAAAAAATGTATGTGCGTCCACTTTCACGCACAACACTCGGAGAGCCAATCACCGCAACTTACGGTGGCAGCTCAGCGAATGACGATGCGGAAACATATGTTTAGACAAAAAAACGCAGTCTGAGTTGTGACATTGAGCAATGCAAAACGTCACGCTTGCATTGCTTAATGTCACAACTCAGACTGTGTTTTTTGGTCTAAACATATGTTTCGGCATCGTCATTCGCTGAGCTGCCTCCGTAAGTTGCGGTGATTGGCTCTCCGAGTGGTGTGCGTGAAAGTAGACGCACAAACTTTTTTTAGAATGTGTTTCCCGCACGTCACACACCGAATAAGCAAAAATAACGCATTTCGAAAAAATAAATCGAAAACTTTTCACCAAAAGGACTGCAATGCTTTCATATTCCCACACGTAAGCAATCAAAAGTGTCTGTGCGGAATTTTCTTTTGTACTATTTTGCCGCAGCCCCTCAGGCACATGTATGTCTGGAAAGAAGGATTATTATTATTATGATGAACTCACGCACACAATATTTATTTTGATTTTTACAACATCTTCACGGGAGAATCGCCAAGCGGTCTGGACCATCTAAAGTTCAGTGTGTCTTCACGTTCCTATAGCCGTCTGCACGTTCACGTTCAAATGGAAAAACACCGTAGACCGTCTTCTCTTTTCAAATGACAACGAACCGAAGCAGGCACGTAGCCAGGGGGGGGGGGGGGGGGGGGGGGGGGGGGCATGGGCCCCGGCCTTCCCCTGAAATCTTCCATTTTGCTGAGACCTCCTCTCCCCCCTCCACCTCGTACAGCATTTTGTCATGGGCGCCCCCCCCCCCCCCCCCCCCCCCCGAAACAAAATCCTGGCTACGTGCCTGAACCGAAGACCACATGAAGTGGTGACAACTCAGCCATTTTTCTGCCCAATCGTTTTTTTATGCATTTTGAAGTGCGCGCAATCCGGTGTCACTCGGCTCGAGCCCGTAGCTTTGGCTAGTGCATAGACGCCATTTTACCGCCCAAATCACGCACCGAGTGCGCGAGAGCGTCACGCGCTGGCACATTCAGAGCAGCAATGGATGTCTTCACCCTGAGACAGACAGACATGTAGGCAACCTAGGCTAGAGAGAACAGGCATGATCTCTTACGGCCATTGCACCGGGAGTAGTTGCTCCCTGCGGCGGCAGCTTGGAGGGGTCGCTGTAACCCTACCGCTCCTACAGTGCTTTAATTCCTTCTGAGAGGCACGTCCTCCTCACCGTGTTGTCCTCTTTGCTCGGGGTTGAGTTGGATAAGTTTCTAGAGTAATTGGACCTACAGGTCGTGAGGCCAGTTGCCTTCAGGGACTTATGCGGAAGACGTCTTTCTCTTCGTCTCCTTAAGAAACAAGTTTGTATAGACAAGAATTTAATTATTGTAAGCCGAAACTTATTTCAATCGGCTCACTACAGTTATTTCAAGCAAGTATGATTGCACACATTTTCAATCGCATTGGTCGGGGAACAGTTGTTCAGGATGGCTCAGGCGGCGTTGGGCTTGGTTGTGTGGTCGCACCCCTACGCGGCTAAAGAAGTTCCATAGCTCCTCGGCGAGAGTGAAGGCCACAAGGAAACCGCTCTCTAGCCCGGTCATGGAAGAACATGGCAGGGCAGCACTGAGCATCTCGCTTGATTTTATTTCGCAATACTCATTGCGGGGACTCAGAAAAACGAAAGAGAAGCGCGAGGAAACTTCACGAGTTGTGATCCTGGACCGGCTTGCTAGAAGAGCGTCTCAGATGAGATGAGACTGAGTGAAAGAAAGCGCTGCAAAAGGTTGGGCGCACGACTGTCTTCAGACGCGGCTTGAGTCCCGCTCAGCTCGAGCGCTGGTTTTGGCATTGCTTTCTTTCCCAAAGTCTCAGCTGAGACGCTGTTACTAGCAAGTCTGACCTGGCTGCTTATAATTAGTTGCAAAGGACAAGAGTCGTGGTTGGTGTAAACGCAAAGTGGAAGCTTGGAGTCGTTGCATTATTAAACCAACACCATGACAGTTGATCGTCTGACATTGTTCTTATTTGAAAAAAATGAAATAAAAATTAGTCCAAAGAAAGACGACCGTAGTGAGGGTTTCGCACATGTGCAACGCTTTTGATAGGGCACTGCATGGAAAGGGGGGTTTATTAGACCCTTTTCCTGAGCCTCAGATTTGAACCACGATGACTGGCTGTTTGTTGCCTTACCATGAGGACCAGTCACTGCGGTTTACACATAACACTCTCCGTAAGTTTTCTACAAGTAGAGTAACGTTAAAACTGAAAATCTAGAATTCCTGCACGATGGCGAACAAAACAGAACCAGAGCGGTTGGGAAGCTGGAACCTTAAAAAGAAAAATGTCGGGTAAAAATCTTGGAGTGAAGGAAAAGAAATTCCCCTTTGTCGTCACCATCATATGGAGTTCAATATTCGCGCCTTTCGTGGCGTGCATGGAGCAGAAAATACTACTTTAACTAGAGAGCTCCATGCAAGCTCTCTAGTTTATGTAAAAAAGTCAATTCTTCCTCCGATAGGACCTTAGGTTGTACCAAAATGCACCACTCCCGGTTTGTTCCATGCTCTGAAGGGGTGGTTTATGCCATTCCCCTCTCATGCGGAAAACAGTATATCAGGCAGACCGGGAGGTGTCTCAATGACCGGTTACGAGAGCATCATTATAACATAACCAGAGTGATATCAGGGAATCTAGGTATCCATTGCCGGGATTGCGGGTGTTCAGCGGACCTGAGTAATTGCACTGTCATAGCCAGAAGTGGGAATCAGCTGACACGAGAGATCATCGAAGCTGAAAAAATAGCCAGGTTGGACAAACAATGTGTTAGTGTATCATCTGTAGCTTTGTCAAAGAAAGAATTGGATTATCTAGAGATATCATCAATGCACCAATAGGGATGAGAAATTTTTTCGCTTTCAATTTTTAAATTTAATTTTTAATTTTTAACTTTTAATATTTATTTAATTATTAGTTATTTTTAATGTGTATTTGGCTATTTGGTCTCTGGTGTGTAAAAATTTAAATTGTTCTCATTAACGGCAAAGGTGAAGAAGTTGAAGATTCGAGGAAGAAGAAATATAGAACTGAGTTGAAAGTCAGCGCTGCGAGTCTGTTTGCTTCCTGTGTGCATGTGAGTGTGACTGTTCATCCGCGCTGTTCCATCCAAGCATGAATCACCAACTTGCCCAAGCTCCACATTATCAAGGTTCTGAGATGCCATCCCATCTGTCTGCTTAAAAAAAGAAAAAGAAGAAAACCACACATTCTCCTACTGACATGAATGAAAAGGCTCGGCATGCTGCGGCTCGGCGTCTACGCAGACAAGCACCGCCAGAGGCTTCGCCCCAAGCAACATCATTCACCACGTGGAGATGCGGTCAATTTTTTTGACCTCTCTGCCTGAAGTCCAGAAATCCTAGTCCAGGATAGAGTGTTCCCGGCCTGCCGGTACAACGTATACCGCATCTAAACAAAGAAATAAGTGCAAATGTTTTTTGTTTTTTTTTTGTCCGTACCCCTCTAATGCGGTCTGTGCACGCGATTTCTGCGGTCAAGGGGACATATCACATAGGGCGCAATCGTCGCAATAAGTCGAATAATTCACTAAAATATAAGCTGGGAATGAACGTTTTTAATCGGTGAAAATAAACGTATGGTTTCGAATTCGAAACTTGCCGAGCGTCGTCACAAACCACTAAATCAGTCCTTTTGGGGAAGACTTTGAGCCCGTGGGAAGCTCAGTAGTGAGCTCAAGTTCCCACTCGTTCAACGGGCACAATGCTGGTGGTGAGAACACGCGGACGATTAGAGACGGACAAGCCGCGTGGGCTTGTTATGGCATGGGCAGCCTCGCTCCCGCTCAACGAGTGGGAACTTTAGCGCCCCACAGTGGCTTCCCACGAGCTCAAAGTATATATATATATATATATATATACAGGGTGTTTTTTTTTTAAGCTTAACAGATTTGTTAAAAAGAAAGCCATGAAAGTTACACTTATGCCGCTTGTGGAGGTGAGTTATACGGCAAGGGGGACATATTATAGGAGGCTAATCGTAATGATCAGTCGGCTAATTAATTAAAATTGGTAATTAACTTTTTAATTAATGAAAATAGACATATGGTTCCAATTAGAAACTTGCTCAGCGTCATCGAAAACCACTAAATCAGTCATTTTCAGAAAGACTAAGCGCGTGAGAAGCGTAGTAGTGCACTAAAGTTACCATACTTGGAGCAGGTACAAGGCTGGGGCTAGATAAGAGACGGAAAAATCGCACGGGCAACTTATCGCAACCTCTAGCTTTGTACCTGCTCCACGAGCGGTAACTTAAGTTCACTACTACGCTTCTCACGCGCTCAAAGTCTTTCTGAAAATGACTGATTTAGGGGTTTTCGACGACGCTGAGCAAATTTCTAATTGGAACCATATGTCTATTTTCATTAATTAAAAAGTTAATTAACGAATTTTAAGTAATTAGCCGACTGATCGTAACGATTATCCCCCTAGAATCTGTCCCCCTGGCCGTATTACTCACATCCACAAGCGGCATAAGTGTAACTTTCACGGCTTTTTTTAAACAAATCTGTTAAGCTTAAAAAAAAAACACCCTGTATATATATATATATAATGTTTTTTTTAAGCTTAACAGAATTTAAAAAACAAAAACAAAAAAAGAAACATGAAAGCTAGAAATATGCGGTCTGCGCAGGTGAGTTATACGGCCAGGGGGACATAATATATTAGGCTAATCGTAACGATCAGTCGGCTATTTAGTTAAAATTCGTTAATGAACATTTTAATTAATGAAAATAGACATATAGTTCCAATTAGAAACTTGCTCAACGTCATCGAAAACCAATAAATAAGTAATTTTCAGAAAGACTTTGAGCGCGTGAGAAGCGTAGTAGTGCAGTAAAGTTAGCACTCGTGGAGCACGTACAAAGCTAGCGGTTGCGGTAAGGCTCCCGCGCAATTTTCCGTCTCTTATCTAGCCCCAGCCTTGTACCTGCTCCACGAGCGGTAACTTCAGTGCACTACTACGCTTCTCACGCGTTCAAAGTCTTTCTGAAAATTACTAAAGTAGAAGTTTGGGCTAGTTGGTATTTCATGATTAAAGATTAAAACAGCGCAAGGAAACGGACAAGAACAAGAAGGTAGACGAACAAGGCGCTGCGCCTTGTTCGTCTACCTTCTTGTTCTTGTCCGTGTCCTTGCGCTGTTTTAATCTTTAATCATGAAAATGACTGATTTACTGGTTTTCGATGACGCTGAGCAAGTTTCTAACTGGAACTATTTGTCTATTTTCATTAATTAAAAAGTTAATTAACGAATTTTAACTAATTAGCCGACTGACCGCTACGATTAGCCCCCTATGCTATGTCCCCCTGGCCGTATAACTCACCTGCGCAAACTGCATTAACCTAGCTTTAATGGTTTGTTTTTAAAAATTCTGTTAAGCTTAAAAAAAAAAAAAAAACCCTGTATATATATATATATACTTTTTTTAATTGACCCAGTTAACGGTTTTTGATGACGCTCAGCAAGTTTCTAATTGGAGTCGCACGTCTATTTCCACCAATTAAAACGTTAAACAACATATCTTGAAATAATTAGCCGTCTTATCGTAACGGTTTGCCGTCTAACTCACCTTCACAAATCGCTTTATAGAAAAGCTTTCGCGATTTTGTTTTTAACAAATTTTTTAATGTTCAAGAATAGACACCCTGTATAGCGGTCCAAGCTGTCCAAAGCGGTCCTAACCGGACCTAAAGTAGTGGAACGCACTCTAACGCGAATGCTTGATTCGGCCATTAAAGGGATACTACAACGAAATTTCGGCGCTTATTTCTTGGTCTATTCGTGTTCAAGGGAACGGTATCACACGTGATACACCAACCTCTTGCTGAAAAAAACACGAAAAAGAATTTTAATACGAATTAAACGATTAGCAAAGAGCACCTTGTCGATGTCGCTAACGCCTCGTTTGTAATGTTCCTATAGGAACGTTGACAGGTAGTGACGGTAACTGTCTCGCCTCTGGCCATCACGAGAGAAGAGGGGAAGGAGGAACTCCTCTCTCTGAGAATCTCTTTTGTGTGTTCCAGAAGTCTCTATTGTCCCTATGCAAGATTATAGAAGATTAATTCGTCACTGAAAATTCGGACAAAAGCAGCCGCTTCGGTGGCTGGAACGTAGGCCATCCTCTCGACGTCAGCCTCGCCGTAGCTTTGCTCGTCCCGAGAAAAACTACGTCACGATTGCGCCGGATGTGACGTGGTCTCCGCTGGCTGCTCTCCGGGTAGTTGCCAGAGTGTGCTGTTTATAACGAAAAATACAGGCATGAGGGTCAAATATACAAACGTGCGATTATCTTTTACGGATATTGCTGATCATATTCCACCTATTTCTGAACACGACGGGTATATTTCAAATTTCGTTGAAGTATTCCTTTAATTAAGCCGCAGTTCCACTGCTCAAAATATACAACAGACGCGGCGGTGTTCGCTGCTGGCATGACGATAGAATAATGTGCGCCGCAAGCGTGTTCCCAACATGCTTGCTTCACAGGTATGGATGTACGCTTCGAAGTTGCCTGTAGGCAGTTTTTGCGCGACTAATATATGGGACAGGACGGACCGTCGTATACGGGTAAGAAACACACTTCACACACTGTCTGCTGACGGTCTTTTGTGTACGATGTATTGGCGGTAGACCGTGGTGACAGACGTTCGACGAAACATGGAGTCGATGTCCGGCTTTCGGAAACATGCCTATCACCGTTAATGTCGTCGAAGACAGTATCGGCGTCATTCGGGGTTGCGCGTATTTGAGCTCTAAATGAAACGTTCAAGTTGCATTCGAAACTTAACGTTACGGAGGAAAGTTTTTTTTTCTTCTTCTCCGATATTTCGTTTGTATCTGAATGGAATGGTTTAGGATAACGCTTCTTTTCTCCGGCATTTTGAGACTCCGAAAATGGTCAGTGTCTCCCGCCTCACTATCGAATAATAGGGCAGGATTTCTGGGGTATTGTTGTCTATTGAAACGGTGTGGCTTCCGTGGGATATATATATATATATATAATATACGCTTATTCAGAGCAGCTCATTCCCTCGAATGTTGGAGCCTCGTTAAAATGATTCCGTCGATTCGGGCACCAGCTTACGGTTAACTCGAGCTAAGGAGCTTAGGCTCGCAGCGAATGCAATTATACCGAATGATTTGCGACGCACCCGGCCGCTCCCATTCAGCGAGGTTGCATTGCGCTTAAAGGGATGCTGAACCGATATCTGAAGTTGCCGAAATAAGCCCCGGACAAGCTTCCCGGGACCGCACTATATCTAAAAATGCTATTCATGTAAAGGGATGGAGATCGGATTATTATATTTCTTGGAATGACGACCGCTGATTGAGCCAGAAGCGCCAGAAGCCTCCGATGCGCGCGAGGCCCTCTGGGATTACTCGCAACGGAACTGACGTCAACAAACTGCAACGGAACTGATGTGAACAAGTCGAGCTGCCGACGCGCCACAGCGTGGAAGAAAGTTGCGCTTTGAATAATAGTAGACGGATGCCCGTCGCGTTGGAAGTTTGCCAACTAATCCAGCCAAGTTAGCTGCGCACTACCTGCCAGCCACCCTGCACCCTGCCACCCCAGTCCACTTCTGCACCTGCGTCGTAGCGACGGCGGCGACTTTGGTCTGTGGGTTTCTCGGAGTTCGGCGATTTCTTTCCCGTCCTGATAATTTGGCCATGACGACGGCGACCACGGAGACTTCGACAGCGCTGATGTTGATGCCGCCAAGATGCCGCTTGCTCGCGACGCTCGTTAGGCCGTTTGGCGCCGCATAGGTGTCGTGTCAAAAACGACATGATGAACACTGTTCGACAAATTTATCAGATAAAATTGCATTTCTTTTAAAAATATATCTCATCGTTTCGGGACGGGGTTCGCACGTCGCATTTCCGTTTCGTCGCGCCACCACGCGGCGTGAGCGCACGCCGGAGCCAACGAGGTAGGTCGGAGCCAACCGAGCCAACTTTGATGGCTCACCATAGCCGCGTTCTGCGTACTACAAGTTTGTTGTCGTCACGAAACGAGCTTTCAAAAAACTCACCAGGTGCACCTTAGAATATTTATTTACATAAATCATATAATTTAGACTACTTTATTGTTTCAAGTACCGTCATTTAAGAGCCATTCGTGTGCTGTAAATATCAAAACGACAAAGAATTTAGATTCTGTTTTTTGGTTCAGCATCCCTTTAAAGTTTGAACAAAACTGGATTGCGCATTATAATTCGGCGTTCCCCCACAAGTTTCCGAGCGCCCGAGTCTGCACAACCCGGGGGCACGCACGCATTGAATGCGTACGGATGAGTGCGTGCGCACGTTCGCAGATAAATGCTAGTCGATTTGCATCAATAGGAACTTTGGCGAAAGCGACTACACGGCTCGCCGGGGATCCAAAACCGCTCGCCGTTCAGCACGGGACAACCGATCGCAGGAATCCACTCTAACCGCTCATTCACACTGGAAGCGGATCCGCGTTCGCAAAGCGGTTGCGAACGCGTTTGTATAAAGATCCAGTACAATTGCACGCGCACTCGATGACATCAAGTGCGCGTGCAATTGTACTGGATCTTTATACAACCGCGTTCGCAACCGCTTTGCAAACGCGGATCCGCTTCCAGTGGGAATGAGCGGTAAGAAGTGTGAGGCGTCCGCGTTCCCGCGATGCAGTTGGGAGAGCCCATCGCTGCTATCTACGGGCTCAGTGAATGTCGTGGCTGAAAATATGTCTACAGACCTAAACAATTAGCCCGCGCCGTGACACTCAGCAGGACGTTTCACGTGCTTACGTCATCCTCGCAGCGCAGACTCTTTCTTTTTTTAGAGCGGTAGCTGTTTGCGCCCGTTCCCGGCCAAAAAATGCTCATTTACGAACGCAAAATCTCTCCCTGCAGCGGAGGTACTGCTCTCTCTCTGTCCCCGTCGTTGGTCGCCGTAGCGACGCGCTCCCTGGCCTCCCTACTGTCGCCGCCCAGGCTCCGTTCTCGCGTCCCCTCCGCGCCTCTAAGGAATTCGCTTCTTCCACCGTAGCCGCGCTCACGGGCGCCCCTCGCTCACTTTCTAACACACATGACCAAGCGCACGCGAGCGTCGCACTGCGTCCGAGGATCCGGCATGGCTGCCGCGGTGCGCTCAACAGAGTAGGCCAGGGTCCCGAAAATCCCCGACGGCACGAGAGCTACAATGGACGCAGGACCCCCCCCCCCCCCCCCCCCCCCCGACTTCCACGCTCGAGAGGGCCTTTCCACAATGCGGCAGCTGCCGCTGTCAATCGCAGCACACTTTGTGTCGTCGTTTGCAATTCTTCTTTTTTTTTCGTATAGACATATTTTTAGCTTAATCAATCACCGAGCTCCCCTCTGTTCATGGCAGCGTTTTGCTGTCCTAAGTGCCTTGCGGGAAAGGATACACGCTGAAGTTTTTCTAGAGTCGTAACTCCGAGAAGCAGTCACAGACGCATTCCTATACATTCTTAGCATATCGGGACTTTTTGGTCTCTCGTGACTCGTGAACAATGTGACGAACACTTGTGCTTCTTGAGCTGGTTTGTTTTAAATCAACACAGACAAATTTCTTCAGAAAAAAGCGACACCGCTTTCACTGTGAACCTATCGTACCCGGCGGACATTCGATAGCTGCATGTTTAACCACCATGATGACCTAAGTGGCTAATTAATGACGTTATTGTAATTTCTAGCTTGTCTTACGGGAAGTTTTTTTACACGCACAGGTTATATAGGTTATACTAAGAACTAAACCAAATTTTCTTATTTTTTTTTCTTTTTCGAAAGGTTAGGGTGTTTAGATCCTTTTAGATTCGAAGAATGTTGTAAAGGAATAAAAGAACAGGATGTACACCAGAACAAAATTCATTTGTTCCTGGTACCGAGGCTTGATATGTCGGCATATTTCACACTTGACGTCTGTGCAAATTATATGCGTTTATTTATATGCTTTCCTCTACTTTTACCATTAGCTCGTGGCATTTTGATGTATGCGAAAACATAGCAGATAATGAGATGGCTTCATTAAAGCACATACGACTCCTAAAATAATAATTGGGGTTGTGTGGATATTTCTACAGCGTGTAGTTGGTCAGCCACTTGAAATTTGCGACGATGTAACTCGCTGTAGATGAGCAATTTAGCCAGTGCGGTACAGCCGCTACCCAGGCAGCACAGACACCTTGAAAAGACATCGAAAGAATGTTGATGACGTGAGGAACCACATGTCGAAAGAACGTCGAAAGTCTGAACGTCAGCTCCCTTCGACGTAATATGGAAAGGTTAATGTCTGGAAAAAAGCGTGGATTTTACGTCGACATAACGTCCCACCTAACGACCTTAGAACGTTGAGTGCACGTCTGAATTGAACGGGAAGTCAAGTGATAACGTTGTATCAACATTGACACAATGTTTCATTTAACGACTATAAAACGTCGAGTATACGTCTAAACTGAACGGGATGTCAATTGAGAACGTCGTAATAACGATATCATAACGTCCCGTTTAACGACATAAAATGTCGAGCGCACGTCTGTGATAACGTTACGTCAATGTTCAAATAACGTCTCATTTAACGACCATACTAGGGATGCCGCGAACTTTTTTCGAACCGAAGGTTCGATGATCGAATCAAGCGGTTCGAAAAGTTCGAAAGATTTCGAAATTTCAAACTTTCCATATCGAGAAATTCGACGGAAGTCGAATTTTCGAACTTGTTAAACTAGGAAGTTCGACGCTTTTCGAAATTTCGAACTTATTACGCTGCAAAATTCGATGCTTGTCGAACTTTCGAACTTGATAGACTAAACATTTGATGATTTTCGAACTTTCAAACTTCTCGCACTAAAAAGTTCGAAGCTTTTCGAACTTTGGAACTTCCTTCGCTAAGAAATTTGATAATTTTCGAACTTATTAATCTAAAGAATTCGAAAATTGTTCGAACTTTCGATTCCTGAAAAGTCAAAAGTCCGACGAACTTGAATTTTTAGGGTAAAAGTTCGAAGTTCGTCGAACTTCGGAAGACAACGGCCGGTTTCATTTGGATTCAAGCAGTGAGGTACATTCCTAATTTTTTTTTCTCGCATTTTTACATGCAGTGCCGCATTCCTTGCGAAAGACAATGCCGTTTATTTCAATCATCTGGCATGCTTGGTTTTAAAGAAATAAATTCCCGAAGGAGCCAGGAAGGACGACGCGTTTTTGACAATTGCCATTTGTGCCATATTTGAAGCGCGCTATAGCCGAGGCTATTTATGGTAGAGATGTTAAACTTTTAAAGAATGATCTATGTATAGCCTAGGTAGGTGTCGTCTTAAGATATGATTATTGTTGTTCAAGATGAGTTTCGAAGAAATATCCAAACATGTATCTACGGGCAATTATGCCCTAAACTTGGTAATTTTTTTCGTCGAAATTGTTTGAGGTATCGCATTTAAATTAACACCACAGACACTACATTTCATTACCATCTGCAGAATACAAATTAATGTATCTATTGTCCTTTTCACGTTGAGGAATAAATTAACTCAGGGAAAAAGATTTCTAATATTGTTCAAATTCGGCACGTCATAAAAAAAACAAAAAAAAAACATTTTATTATTTTTTTTTTTTCATTTCACGTTTTTGTGACGTGTTTCTTTTAGCCTGTACACATTTTGGTAGGAGAAACTTGTTTCGTAGGTCTGGGCCTCTGAATATGCAAGAATACAACACTTCCGACGGATTCTTGATAGTTTTTTTTTTTCTCCAGCTTTTTATTTTTTTGCATTTATTGTTATGTTTTATTATTTATTATTTTTTACCAATGGCCTAGTTATTTAGGTCAAAAAGACATAGCTTTGAACTTCCGAACCACCGAGCATGTCACGAGTAGAGCCTTCTGACAATGAGTTTCTAACAATGAACATCTACGCGATCTTTTATGCAGTGAGAGCGACAGTAGCTATACATATGCCTAAATAATTTCGGATTAAAATAAGCTCGACCATGCCCTCTTTCCCCGTATTGCTTTCTTTAACAGTCCGAAATATCTGGGGGGGGGGGGGGGGGAAGAGGAGGAGACTGGAGCACCCCCCCCCCCCCTTCCCCCCCGTTTTTCCTCTTCCGACGCCACTGGAATGGTAGAACGCTCCTCGACCTCAAGTTGTGTCAGCTTCTGTGCTTTTTGCTCGGCGTTTCTTTTGTCTCGGAAAATAAACCTCCAAAGCAACTATTACAAACTAAAAAATTGTCAAGGTGCAGACGAGTTGGTGTATGTTGATCATGATGCAAAATCCCGAGACTGGGAATAAAATTCGAAAGAAATAGTCTAAGAAGAAAGAAAAAAGAGGACAGGACAACGTCTCAAAGTCAGCTGAGTTGAGTTTGAGACGTTATAGACCTTTTTCGCTTACTCTCGCCCCCGACCGCCAAGTAGGCATATCCGGTATGGGCGACGAAAAAATATTAAGACGTTTCAACCTGCAAGTAGTGAAAAATAGAAGGGAGAGAAAACAAGAATGGGTGACGGTTACGCTTTTCTCTTAAATGCATTCTATTGGCGTGGCGACGGCAAAACAATGTTTTCGCCCATACTGGAAGTGACGACAATTCAAGATGGCGGCGCCCTTAAAGAAAGGGTCTATACTGGGCTGAGTTTTCAGCGAGTTGAGTTTGAGACGTTGTCCTGAGCTGAGTTTGAGACATTGTCCTGTCCCTTTTTTCTGTCTTCTTACACTTTTTCTTTCAAATTTTATTCCCAGAGCTGAGTATGAGGCGTTGTCCTGCCCCCTTTTTTCTGTATTCTTATACTTTTTTTTTTTTCAAATTTCATTCCCAGTATCAGGATTTTGCATTATTTAGAAACTAAACTTACTATATGCCAGCGTCACTCGGGCGGCGTTCGAGCGGATTACTACCAGCGTGCAAGGGGGTAGGGAGGCAGTTTGCCAGATCGCTTCAAGGTTTTTCTGAGCCTCAACCACCTGCCTGCCCCTGGCCGTTTCGCACTGGATGAGTATCGTTAAACAGTGCGTTCGTGTGATCACTAATGCGTGATGCACGTTAAAGACCCCCCTTCCCCCCAGGCTGGCGGTCACAATTACTGACCTGCACACGTCACTTTGCACTGGCAAATATTCCAGCACATCCGGGACACTCGTCGTCTCATTTAATTGCCTGACCAAGTTCACGGAGTGTAAATATCACACCCTAACTTTTCTAAAGCTGATTTTGTGAAAACCAGTGAGGTGTGAAAACGTTAGTTGAAACTGAAACTGTGGCGGAACATGAAAACCGGACTTCAAACTTTGCGCACTTGGACTTAAAAGAAATTCGAAACCTTCGAAGTTTTTTTTTTCAAATTTAGCCCTAAAAGAGAATCGAAACCTTCGACCTTTTCGAACTTTATGTAGTAAAACATTCGAAATCTTCTAATTTCTCGAACTTTATGTCTATAAGAATTCGAAACGTTCGAATTTTTCGAATTTCGGACCCAAAGAAATTTGAAACATTCGAATCTCTCGAATTTCAAGTTAAGAAAGGTCGAAATTTTCCAATTTTTTCGAACCTCAAGTAAAAAAAATATTCGAAATAATCGAACCCGAACTTTTAGAAACCGTGAAAGCTTCGAACCTTTCGAATTCGAAACTCCACGATTTTTGAAAGTTGCGAATTTTTCGAATTCGAATCTCCGTACGGTCGAAAATATCGAAACCTTTCGATTTCGAACATCAGTTCGGTTCGAAAATATCGAAACCTTTCGAATTCGAACTTAGGGTGGTTCGCGGCATCCCTAGACCATACAACGTAGAGCATACGGCGAGACTGAACGGGATGTCAATTGATAACGGTCTCGACCTGGTTCACCGTGGAACAATGCAGTCAACCGGATCTGGCTTCGTTGCTCGAAATGTTCGCGAAAGCATGTATAGGGTGTCACAAAAGAAAATTTCCACGGTCTTTTTTACTGCAAAAATAAACTAGGCATCGCCGAACGCTCATTCTCCGCCCAAATGTAGCGCTAGAGGTCACAACCAGATGCCGAAGTTTCAGTCCGATCCGATAACTTAATCAAAAGTTATAACTGATTTTCTGAAAATTTCAATGGAAAAATGGCGGCCGACGGAGTTTTCGAACACATGGGGCTCTATGGCACCAGAAACCGAAAACGGGCAAAAATGGGCTCCATTTTCCCATTGAAATTTTCAGAAAATCACTTATAACTTTTGATTAAGTTATCGGATCAGGCTGAAACTGGGGCACCTGGTTGTGACCTCTAGCTCTACCTTTGGGCGGAGAATGAGCGTTCGGCGATGCATAGTTTATTTTTGCGGTAAAAAAAGACTGTGTAAATTTTCTTTTGTGACACCCTGTATATTCGGACGGAATAGACCATTTGCTAAATCCCCCAAGCGCCCCGGCCCGCACTTCGGGAATCATGGGAACGGTTTTCCTTCAGTTCCCTAGTGATTGGTAATTCCGGCCACTTCCATGGTTGCACAGTTTTGGGTGTAATTCGGAGTCAGCCTAAACAAGCGTCCTATAGTGCCCAAGGACCTGTCATACCACTTTTAAGATGTCTCATCAATGACAGCGTTTTCGATACTGTGCATGCTGTCCAACCTTCAACCTGGCTCAGCTGCAGAAATCTCTTACATTATTATCATTCTCTTTCTCTTACAGCTCCAAAGACGCTGATATTAAGTTGGAAACGCTAAAAATGCTTAAACAGCCCCGCTGACTCCGAGCCAAATCCTGGTTTTTGTTGTTGTGAATTCTCGGGTTTTTAAGCAATTCCTGTTAAAACAACAATCACGAGGATGATAATATTGTAAGAGATTTCTGCAGCTCAGCCAGGTTGAAAGGTGGATTGCATGCACAGTATCAAAAATGCTGACATTGACGAGAAATTTTAAAAGGGATATGACAGCACCTTGAGTTCTATAAGGCGCTTGTTCGGGGTGATCAAGGTGTTCGCTCAGACATTGTAGGGACGTCTCGCGCTGAACGTTCAAAGAACCTCCCCCCAAAAAACAAAAAAAACGTAGAACTGACGTCGAATAATGCCGATGACGTCAAGGTGTTGCTGAGGACATTGTAGTTACGTCTCGTGCTCCACGTTCAAAGAACTTTCCGGAGAAAACGTAGAACTGACGTCTATTAATGCCAATGACGCCAAGGTGTTGCTCAGACATTGTTGGGACGTCTCGCGCTCAACGTTCGAAGAACCTCCCGAAAAAAAGTAGAACTGACGTCGAATAATGTCGGTGACATCAAGGTGTTGCTCAGGACATTGTTGGGACATCTTGTGTTCGTCGTTCTAATAACTTCCCGGAAAAAAACGTAAAACTGAAGTTTATTAATGTCGAAAACGTCAAGGTGTTGCTCAGGACATTGTTATGACGTCTTGTGCTTGACGTTCAAAGAACTTCTCATACATGACGTCGAACAGACGTCGATTAATGTTGAAGACGTCGAGGTGAAGCTTATGACGTTGTCACTACGTCGCGTGTTTGACGTTGTCAAGCCACTCATGTAAACGTACCAATGCCGTCGATAAAAAAAATTTGTTAAGGATTTCGACGTCGCCCAGCGTATAGGACCTTATTTCGACGTCATCTCGACGTCTTGTGCTGCCTGGGTAGCCTGGGGTCTTTAACCTGCACCACGTAGTAGTGATACACGACCGCACGCCTGTACGATGCTCATCCAGATCGAAACGGGCAGGGGTGGGGATTGAGCCCAGGATCCCTGGGTTCTGCAGCGCGAGCTTTCGCTCCACGTGCTCTGAGCTGGTGTGCGCTATCGGCGGCGTGCGCGATCGAGAGCGTCGCTATGGTCGGCCTCCCACGATTGGCCAAATGCTGACTCAGCAAAGGTTTTCTCATCGACGAAAATGAGAGGGACGGAAGAACTTTAATTTTGGTGGTGTTGGCAGCGTTGGTTTCAGAGCGCAATTTTTCAAGCTTCCACCATGCTCATTACAAACACGATTGAACTTGTTGTTCGCAAGGTAATGACGTCACGAGAGGGAACCATAGGAGGGCGCCACCAAAACATCTCGCCGCTAATAGCGCTAGCCCTCTCGGCCACCAATCCCTCCATATACTACCCCTCCAGCGCTAACGGTATATTAATTGCAGCAATTGCGTTCTCCGAATGATTGTTGTATTTATGATTCCTCGGTACTTTCACTATTCTATATGCCGCCTCATTAGACCGATTAGCCAATTAGAATTGATTAAGTTATTAAAGATCACCGATTAATCATTTATATACCTTCCTTCTCGCCGCACTAGTAATTATGCTTTGAGATATTCATCGATCCTCTCCTCGATTTTATGCCGGCTGAAGTCACTCAGAGCAGTTTGAAACGCATCACTTTCTTTACGAGTATATATCTTGACGGCGAGAGCGGAGCCGACGGAGCCGAGGGAGCAAACGAAGCAGAGCCAACATCCCGGCTTTCTTCGTCCTCCGCGTTAGGTGTACCCGCCGCAATGATGCATTGGAACGCGAATGCGCCATTTCATTAAGCTTTTAGTGTGCGTCTGTCTTGTTACCTGGTGATAGCGTGGCGCGTCGTCGCTTTGTTCAGTGGCGCTTATCGGGAGTGCGTCACAACGCGTCTACACATCGTCGTAGGTGTGAACTGGAGCGTTTTTCCTGCGCCAGTGTGGAATCGGGCAGTGTAAAGGTAGGAAACGATTCCTGGATAGCTTGAGCACGTTGACTCCTGGCTCTGGGACGTGTATTTCCAGCGCGAGTGCTCGTTCTGCGGATGAGCGCTTCGAAGCAGCGATTCATAGCCTCCTCTATACTCACAAAGCCTGGCAGTTCGACGACGGAGCCATGGAGTGCCCGCGGTCGCAGATTTGGAGCGCGAGGATCTGGTAGCACAGAGCATCAAAGAGCCATTTCTCGGGGAACCACTCTAGGGGAACCTAGAGTTCCTGTATATAGCTACCTACGGTAGCAGAGTTGCGCATTCAGCCTCGGCGGGCGGCCGTAGCGCCGGCTTTCCTGCACACCCTGGATGCTTTGCTCCTCACGTGACTAAATTTGGCGAATAGCGGCGCCGCGCGCGCCGCCGCGCATGGAAAACAGGAGAGGAGGAGAAGGAGGCGAAAGCAGGGGAACATACGCCGGGGATCGAGCAACGTCGGCGGAGCGACCGTATAGGTGGCTTTCTTGCACGGCGCCGGATGCTTTGCTCCTCACGTGAGGGATCTCGGCGAATAGCGGCGTGGCGGCGCGGGGAAAACGAATGCGCAACTCTGCTCCCCCTTCGGGGGAGGGGAACCCTAGAGTTCCTGTATAGGCTCCCTACGGGAGCCAGAGTTGCGCGTTTGATTCCACGTGCCGCGTGCCGCCCTCGCCGCTATTCGCCGAGATCCGATCACGTGAGGAGCCGTATCAAGTGTCGTGCAGCAAAGTAGACGTTGCACGCGTCCCGGCTTACGTTCCCCGGCTTTTGAGCGCGGCGCTGCTATTCGCCGAATTCAGTCACGTGAGGAGCTGAATCCACATGCCATGCATGAACGCGCAACTCTGGCTCCCGTAGGGAGCCTATACAGGGACTCTAGGGGAACCCGGACGTCAGCGCACAGCTTTTTGCAGCGGCGAGGACCCGAAACACTCTTGTTCGCTCGGGAGAAGTGTGTTTCGGCGTCTCGCCGCAGCGGGGCGCAAGTCACGTGGCTCTGCTCATCCGTTGTCTGCCACTCCACCTTTTCCATTCTGGCGGCCGCTTCTCGTGGCGATCTGCCAGGCTTTGTGAGTATATATAGGAGGTATTCACTGGCCGCCATATTTGAGGTCACTGTTTAGAGCGCATGCTCAGAACGAGCTCGCATTAATAGGCTGCCAAGACCGGCAATCTTGGTGGTGCGGAATGCACGTGGCGAAAGAACTGTGGAAACTCGCAGGCGCCAGTGCACGAGAAAGTTCGTGCCGCCTCGTGCTCTGCTCGCGCAGACCTCCGGTGGGGTTGTCCCGCGTGCAGAAAGACTACAGATCCCACGATGCATGGTGGCAGCGGTAGCGTAATGAAACTGGTTGTCAGATCGGTCTACTTTCATCCACGTTTCATGCAGCGGCGTTGAGGTGGGCTTTGTTCGTTCTTTTTATAGACCTTTCCAAAAACGAGCTTGTGGCCGGTGCCATTTTGAGCGTTCGTGCGTATGGCGCGTGCATTGCTCGCTTTCCGAAGCGACGAACACGCACGTGCTGGGCTGTGAAGATCGCACGCTGGACTGTGATTTTGTAAACATTGGAAAGGTCTATACGAGCCGGAAATTCGCTGGGACGTCACGGACGTCAAAGACTGGAGCAGCGCCTGGTGGCGGTTGCAAAGTAAAGGGTCTATTGACAGTCGAGGCCAATGCCAATTCTCGGGAAAAAGAAAAAAAGAAAAATAAATTAATATCTACGAGGGCATCGTGACCAGACAGTGCGGACATCATTGGAATAAATTCCCCATTGAAAGGGAGACTGAGCGCTTACTCTCCTAGCGGTTCCATTCGGTGGTGCGGGCAACAAAAATATATTGATTGTTTGTTTCAGCACCGATTGAACAGGAGCCCCAGTCGAGCTCTCATGCAGCACTACGCCCCGCACTCTATCGAGGGAGATGACGTAGAACACCCAGCTCGCGAATGCTCGGTATACAGACCCAGCCGCGTGGCGCTGGACAAAGCATCCGTTCGGCGTTCGAACGCCTGGGAACCGTGAGTAGAGACAAATACGGCTAGCTTTTTGCTTCTACCCACCAATCATTCCCATCAGAGCTTGGCGCTCTGACGTCCCCGGGTGTCCTCATGTCCTCCTCTCCCTCAGTTTCTCACCGCATAGGTTGTTCTCCTCGCCAATATGGTCAAACAGACTCCCCACACACGCACGCGCGCACACAGGCACAGTATACGGGCATGCATGCGACGCCCGGAGTAGACGATGCGTACGTGCATGCGCGCTGACGAGGATATATAGTGCACGGAGGAATGGTTGTTTGTAGATTCTTCTCACCTGATGCGATTAGCGATTGCGGCGCAGAAGCGGAAAGGGGGAGGAGAGGCCGCAACGAACGCCTCAAGTGTGGCGTTACAGATGGGATTGGGGCGCATTCCTTTTCGCGCGCGCTCTCTTTTTGATCCGATTAGCCGGGTTGCATTTTCGAAACGATCGAACTCCCGCGAGTGCTGTCGGCAGCCGCACGTTTTATGCATTCACCTTTTCTTTTATTCATCTGCTTACCTTTGGTGCGGGAGAAATAATATTAAAGGGAGCTTACTCGAAGTTAAAAGGTTCGCTAAGCGTTCCTCCGGGGTTTTATAACTTTCTTAAGATAAAGAAAAAAAGAGGGGGGGGGGGGGCGGAATGAGGGAAGAGCTAACTGCTCCTTGCGCCATTAAAGATGGTGGGATTTCACGACGAAATCAATTGCGCGAAATGTCGTTGCATCACTATACGGCATCTAATATGCCTGCCTTTTTCTTCCACGTCTTCGCTTATACTTCTGTTTCTTTAGATTAATTTTTTTTTTTTTTCGATTTGAGGTGACTGGACTTAGGCCTCATTGGGTATGTGTGTTCCGGAGATTTGCGCAAGGAACGTAATCCTGCGCCGCTGGTGTATTGTTTTCTGCTAGAGCAGCGGCGACCACGGTAATGGGGGTCCTCGGTAGATGTTGTTTTTGCTAAGTGCTTCGTGCGATAGGAGTGTTTTCATTCTCACGAAAGATTTTGTTCAATTCGCCGATGGCTCGCACAAATAAAGGTATATAGTCGCGAAGAAAAAAATTAGACCTGCCCAATCTCCCATCACCTTTACCATTTTTTTTTTACCACTAAGCTTACCTTTTTTGTGTGCAATTCAGCATCTATAGAGTTGTCTATTCACGCTAAGGTTGCTGAAGTGTACCAAAGCATGTACCAAAACGTTAATAAAGGACCATTTTCTTCTCATTTGCCGCTGTACGGGTAGAAATTGAGAGAGAGGAGGGGATGCTGCCTTTGTCTTTACTGCACTGTCCGAACGCGGAAACCAACCGGCGTTCGGCATTCGAACGCGTTCAAAGATTGAGTAGAGACAACGGCAGCTTGCTCGCTCTCGATCCCCCCTCCTCTCTCAATTTCTACCTGCGATAGAGTTGTTGTGCCCGTTAACGAACACGTGTTTTCGCTCACGTACTCTTCTCATTTCTCCGTGTACTACAAAACCACTGATGAGCACGTGCTCAATAGGCAACCAATAGGCACTTGCGTCATAGGCGTAACACTGAAGGCGGTTCGAAAGCGCCGATGGCTGGTGGCCGAGTGGGCTGGTGACCGAGTGGGCTGGTGGCCGAGTGGGCTAGCGTACACCAGCTCGGAGCACGTGGAGCGAAAGCTCGCGCTGCAGAACCCAGGGATCCTGGGTTCAGTCCCCACCCCTGCCCGTTTCGATTTGGATGAGCATCGTATACCGGCGTGCGGTCGTGTATCACTACTGCGTGGTGCACGTTAAAGAGCCCAGGCTCGCGGTTGTACTGCACTGGCTAAATTTCTCATCTACAGCGAGTGACTCTTCGCAACTTTGAAAATGGCTGACCAACTACACGCTGTCTAAATATCCAAACAACCGCAATTATTAGCGCCGATAAAAAGATTATCATCCACGTTTTCGAACCCCCGGATTCGCACCTGTTGTTCGAGTGGAAACTTTGGATCGCCCCCGCGCTTAGCTGGTGCTTCGAATATTTCTCAAATTGACCGATTGAGTGGTTTCAGATGACGCTCACCGAGTTTCCAATTGGAACCCTGTGTATATTTTTGCTAATTAAAGAGTGAATTACAAGTTTTAATTAATTACTCGACGTATCGGCATGATTAGCTCCCCCGTGTTTTCTCTTCCCCATCACTGTAAAACTCACCTGTGCAGACCGCATTAATGTATATTTTGTGGCATTTTTTTCCTTATTAATATATGTGGTCGCAATGAAATCAAGCACCCTGGATTGCGATCGTTATACTAAAATGCGGGCTTTTCAATGCAGTTTCGTCGCGTCCACCGTATAAATATAGCGGCTGGGCTCGTGCCAAAATCCGACTTATAGATCGAAAAACAAAACGGTCCTTGTGTGGTGGAAAGTCCTCATCCAGGGCAGCAGTCTAAGTGGTGATGTTGAGCTCCCGTCAATACCACGTGTCTGAATAAAGTGCATAAAAGCGCCGATGTCGCGTTCGCGCTCAGCATCACGACACCATTCGTCATATAGCGTTTCTGCGCGGGCAGCCCCTTTATGCGCGGAAATCAACTCGCACGACGTGTCATCTATTATAGTCGATTTTTTTTCATCGTTAACGCAGGCAAGACTTGTTTGGCGCCATATATGTCGTATACTGCCTCGTGGTTTGGCGACGCGTTCATCGGGAATCCATCGTCCCCTGACGCGAGCCCTCACGCGAGCCCTCACGCGATGCCCAGGGTTGGCAGCTCTCTCTGCACGTTCCTCGGGCGACCGCTCTTCCGGTATCGGAGGGCGCTGAAGGGTCTATTTCGGTCCGGCCCTCATTACGCTCTCCCGACGTTTCCCGAGCCCGGAAATTAAAAGAGTGGCCGGCCGAGCCGCGGGCGCGGACCCTGTGGCCTCAGCGCGGTCCGAACCCGGGCTCCCGTGCAGCCGCGCGAGTCTGCTTTTTGTTTTTTCCTTGGAGCCACTCAATAAGCGACGCTTCAGAGTAGCGACAACTTCAGCTATGGAGCGCGTCTCCGACTTGTGTGTTTTGCGTCCTATGCTGCCCATACATCAAAAGTGGCCCCGAAGTCGCAACAAATGACGTCACGGAAGCCAGAGTGTCCTGCTGTTGGATGTCGCGATCCTGGCGGTCGGTCGTAGAAACGCTGGCGAGAAGCACGAGCGACCGCGATGTGTCGCTGTCGTCGCGGCATTCCAACTTCTGGCTGCCGAAGCTTCCGTGGTTTGCAACCCTGGAGAGGGAGCCGCAGCGGAACAGGCGTCTGCCACATGCACCAACGCTGCTGGCACACCGCTAGGATCGCGACCGCGGCGACGGCATGACGTGTCTATGACGTGACGAGGTTGAAATCGAGGGACCACCTTTTTGGGGGAGCGTGGTAAACACACCGGTCGGAACTCAGGCGTTCCAGGCACCATACGTTAGCCATCTTTGTGCTAGAAATCATGGTTGCCAGTTATCTGAAGGTTCTTCCGAAATCGCGGGAAAGTGTTTTCCGTCCTCCAGAAATGTTCGAGCAGTCCGCGACAGGGCAAAACTAATATCGTCTTACGCTTCTTGACGTTGTGTCGGAAGATCGCCAAGTCGCATTCTCGAGTCGTAAACGTCTCCTATTTCGTCCGCTATGCGCTAAGCACCAATATATAGCGGCGCCCACGAGATAATTGAGACATGGAGCGTCGATACTGAGTCTGAGAGGATCTTATTGTTCGCGCAGTGAAGATACGTGAAGCGACGGGCCTATCTTCGGTGCTGTCAGCAGGTTTGGAAACATGAAATGCTTTCTTACTGCAGCAGACGCCCCAGCCTCCGTTGTCAACAAACCGTTTTGGAAGCGGCAGCTGCCTCGGAGGTTGCCAGCTGCCAAGTTGATTTCGCGTCTCAGTCCAGGTGCGTCACCCGCAACACTAGAAATGCTTGCATTGTATCAAAAAAAAAAAAAAGAAAACGACATGGCTTTGACATTTTTAATGGCTGTGACGTCTTTAATGAAAGAATTTTGCTCGTTCTTTTTGTACCCGAGTTTTTAACTATCTTGGTTTGCTTTGCATGAAAATACGTTTCACCAAATGCATGGTAATGAAATTACTCGTCGCTAGCGGAACTAGAGGCCGCTTCACGGGCGGTGGATGTCAGTCTAATTAGGGAGATTCTTTTGTGACCTTTTTGTGAACCTTTCTTCTTTCGGTTAAGGTCGCGCGAATCTTTTGGAATTAAGTTGTTGAAAAATATGAATAAAAAGAGCGTGTTTGTGCAAGGAGCGGGTTAGCGGCGAGATGTTTGGGTGGCGCCCTCCTATGGTTGCCTTTCTTGACGTCATTACCCTGTGAACAAGAAGTTCGATGGTGCTTGCAATTAGCAGGGTGAAAGCTGGAAATCATTGCGCTTTTAAACCAATACTGCCTACACCGTCAAAATCGAAGTTCTTACATTACTCTTATTTCCGTCGATGAGGAGTCCTTTGCTGACGTCAAAGTCGGCATTCGACCAATCGTGGAGGGCCGACCACCGCGACGCTTTCGATCGGTCACGTCGCCAATAGCGTAGCGATGCTGATTCCCGGTTGAATGGCTCTGCTTACGGCGTGGAAGCACCGGTGTAGTGGTAAGTCTGGTAGCGACCACTGTCGAGGAAGGAAGGGAGGAGGAAAAAGAAGGAGAGAGCTAGCGAGTCAGCAAGAGGCGGGGAAGAGATTCGCGGCGAAGAAAGACGCCAAGAGGAACCGGAAATTGGCGCCTCGAAGGAAGAAAGTGTTTTCTTTGTTGAGTGTATCGGAAGATGTTGCCTCGTCCGTCCCTGGCTTCTTTCGGTTCCTTTTATCGAGGCTCCATCTCGACAGCTCTGTGTGTTATGTGCAGTGTTGGGGGAGACACGGGGACGAGACGCGCGCGGGACCTTGGGCACAAGCATGCCCAAACAAGGGAAAAGAAGACTTGAAGCGGTTTTGTGGTATTTGCCGCTTTGATCCTGCTCGAGACAACTCTTGAGATCAAGTATACGGGCCTCGACTATGCGCTACAATCGACGACGTGCAACGCGTAATTTCGTGTACCCGGCGTCCCCAGCGTGTATACGTGGATGACGGGGAGCGTCGTGCTCGGACTCTATTATAGGAGGTATTCACTGGACGCCATATTTGTGGGTACTGTTTAGAGCGCATGCTCAGAACGAGCTCACATCAATAGGCTGCTAAGACCGGCATCATTCTTGATGGTGCGGAATGCACGTTATGAAAGAACTGTGAAAGCTCGCCATCAGCACGCGCTCTGCATTCGCGCACACAGCTATGTGGTGCCGTCACATTTCATATGGGGCAGATGGAAACTAGACTGAAGGCCTGTTCACACGTGCAGCGGAGCGCTACAAGCATAGCGCTGACCTCGCGCTAAGCGCGTGCTGACGGGAGCGTTCACCAGTTTGGTATCGCAGCGTCAGAACCGTTGCTCGAGGCAGACGATAAGTATACAGCTCACGACACGTGAGCAGCGCTACACATCAGCGCTTCGCTGCATGTGCGAACCGGCCCTAAAGGAACGCGTGCTCTTGTACTCCGTTCGCCGAACCATTCGAGAGCTTCCATCCCCTGACCCCTCTCTCTCTCTGCTGCTGGAGATAGACGTCGGCATGATCACGTGACAAAAGATAGACATACGACTCGTCCAACGAGCCCGATAGCTTCCACCGCTGCCATGCAGTGCTGAAAGCGGAATACCGCTTTGAACGTTTTTTTTTTTTTTCGTCGTACGAGCTATTACGCTGTCGGCCGTGACAGGTGGCAATGTGCGTCCCTGTGCTCACGCCTCGATTGTTTCGCTCTCCAGCCCGCCTGAAGCCGAGTTGGCTCAACTGTCGACGAACGCGGCGAAGTTTGGCCAATCCGACGGTGCCTGTCAGTGGCGACGGCTCGGAGCACTCGGATTGCGTATACCCGTCCGTATGTGTGCTGGGAAACAACTCGGTCGGAATTTCGCGGAAACGGACGGGCGACGCCTGCCCAGGGTTTGGTGACCGGGGGTCTGTTTAGTGCATTGCAGCACGTGGAGCGGAAGCTCTGCCCCTGCCCGATCCGGATGACTGGCGGAATTTCTCATCTACGGCGGAGTCAGCGGACGCCCCTTGGGAGTTATTTTCGGGACTATATAGGGTCCGCGGACTACGGGCCGGCACGCGGTGCTGATGTCACGCCGCTGCGGTTTGTGCTGCTGTCCGCACGGCGCAGACGTTTCACCTCACGCGAGTCCGGTTTCTGGGCACGTGCAGCGCGCGCCTATACACGGGCCAACGCGGGTTTGTTTGTAAACAACGCGTTGGCCACGCGTCTAAACGTCTACATGTTAGTGCGGACTGTCCACACAGGCGCAGACCAACAAATATAGGCTTTTTCGAGACGGCTCATTGTGACTAAAGACGTGGTGGATTTTGAGAATGACAGTTGGTGTTAGTAATAATTTGCGTAATATTAAGGCTTCTTTTGTGCGCGACTAAGTAATACATTTTTTTTTTTAAATCTGATTTGTAGGGTACTTTTTTACGTGCGGACTATTTGTTGGCTGTGGTCTATAGTCTGGTGAATACGGTAGATTCCATTCTCTTTACTATGGACGTTTACTTTACTCGATGGTTTATGAAAGAGATCAACCTCGCAGCCTTCGATCTAATCGGTATGGCTGATCGGGAATAAAACAACGAATATCTTACGGGGGAAAGAAGCAAGAGTGACTGAATGGCTAGGGCAATAACTTTTGATGGGGCCACCGAAGTTCTTTCAAATTCTAACTTGAAAGAAAAAGATGAAAGACGTTTACAATTTCCTGTAATGCCGAATTAGAGCGCAGCTCTTGAGGAGGAGGAGGAGGAGGAGGGTACGGAGAGGAGGGTATGCCCCTCCTCCCGGCCTCCTCATCCCCCTCCCCTCCTCCTCCCCCTCCGCGCAACGCGCGGGTCACGAGGGACGCGTTGCTCCTCCTCCCTTTCTTCCATCCTCCCTCCTCCTCTCATTCTCCCCCTCCCCCTCCGCGCAACGCGCGGGTCTCACTCGTGACCCGTGCGTTGCATCATGGGATGTTGCCCATAATGCAACGCGCGGGACCCTCGTGACGTTACTCGTGATGTCACGTGTGACGTCATTATGGGAAACGTCCCATAATGCAACGCGCGGTTACGCCGACGGCGACGGCGACGCCGCTCAAGCCGGAAACAACTGCCTAAGAGTTGCGCTTTAAAAAGAAAAAGAAAAATATATTCTGGAGTATTTTTTTTATTCGAGAGTAGTAAGGCTGTTTCGGATAATCGGGGAGCTGTCGACATCGGCTTCAACGGTGCTTGAACCTGATGGAGCGATTTTAACTTCTCCACACTGTCGTGCCATCTGCGGTGGTATGAGCTGGTCCAGTTTCGAGCTTGCCGAAAGGGGTGAAGTGCCACGTTGGTGCCTTCGACAGACTAAGCTATGAAACCGACTTCCTAGACCAGGGGTGGCCAGGCTGACTCGGCCAAAGAGCCGCAAACAAAACCACGAAACTTCCAAGAGCCGCGGGGAGGGGGGGGGGGGGGGGGGAGGGGGGCTCAAACTTGTGTTTAGAGCAATAAACAAAACTCCAACTACTTACAACCTATCCAAGTCAAAAGCAGTTCAACTGTACGTAAGGTAGCAGTAGCACTACACTACCAAACCGCAACCTGTCTTTCGATTTAAAACCCGTTTCATTTCTTTCTTTCTTTTTTTTTTTGGAAGGGGGGGGCGGGGGGAGAGGGGGGGGGGCGAAAGGGGAGGGAGCCGCGAGCCGCACTTTAACACGCGAAGAGCCGCATGCGGCTCGCGAGCCGCTGCTTGGCCAACCCTGGCCTAAACCGTAGGAAATTTGGCAATCCTGTTCGAAACTCCCTTTTAACGGATTAACCTAGCGTGGCTTTTGTGCCGCCCCGTCCTGACTGGGCCAGCTCAGATCGCCTCTCCCATTGGCATGCAGATAAACGTTTCCCGAACTGAACTGCTATATATATCCGCCCGATGAATTGATTCGAATTAATTAAGTATAACGGTCCAATTTAGTTGAATGCTCATCGCGCCTGCGGGCCTGGTGGGCATTCATTCCTAGAAATACACGCCATGAAATGGCCGGCCAAGAAAATTCGCCCCGAAAGTCAGTATAGAAGAGATGTATATTACTAAAACACCAGTAAAAGCAAAGACGCGGTAGATTGTTTATCGACATTCCCACGGAAGAAACTTCGAGAGGCCCCTTAAGCGCGCACTCGACACCCTCTTTCTCGTTTTCCCCCTTTTCTTTTAATGTTGACCCGTTGTTGGGTCTTTCAACGGGCCGAATAAGCGCTGTAAGAGCAGCTTCACGGCTGTTCACGAGCCAGCGCCAGCGAAGCCTCCTGTCCCCTATACTCCCCTCACCCCTAAGCTAACAGTACGGTGGGAGGTATACGTGCTCGGCGGAGCAATCCACCGCCTTCCGTTTCGTCACCTGACCGCGCTCCCTCTGCGCGTAAATATGTTGCGGGAGCGTGATGGCGTGGCCCGAGATGTATACGATTGACCCAACGAACGGGGACACCTTCCACCGCACTGTCAGTTTATAGGTGTGAACCGGAGTTTGGAGTCACGGAGAGGAAACAGGTGCCAACGGAAGGGCTGGCAAGTGGCCATACTATTGATTCGGCGGGGTCCAATCAAAGTGGGGGAGGGAGGAGTGGGAGGAGGGGGGCCCCGCAGTCGGGCCTCGCCGGGGGTCCCGGAATGATCGAAAAGAAAGCCCCGATCGATCGTGGACGCCTCTTCGAGAACCGCCAGGGAGCGCCAGCATCCTCCTCCAATGGTTCCGAGACCCCGCTCGCTTATTGGCTCCTCCATGCCGCCGCGTTTTTCACGCCTTTTAAGATGCGCTCACGCTGATCCTACATCGTACGAAGGGCACGTTGTTCGCCGCAGACGCGATGACGGAATTGTCTATATGCCCCTCAGTCGTGCTGGGAGCATGCTTGCTTCCAACACTCATGCTCCCAACACGATTGAGGGGTATAGACTATACCCCTCAATCGTGCTGGGAGCATGCTTGCTTCCAACACTCACGCTCCCAACACGATTGAGGGGTATAGACTATACCCATCAATCGTGCTGGGAGCATGCTTGCTTCCAACACTCACGCTCCCAACACGATTGAGGGGTATAGACTATACCCCTCAATCGTGCTGGGAGCATGCTTGCTTCCACACTCACGCTCCAACACGATTGAGGGGTATAGACTATACCCCTCAATCGTGCTGGGAGCATGCTTGCTTCCAACACTCACGCTCCCACACGATTGAGGGGTATAGACTATACCCCTAATCGTGCTGGGAGCATGCTTGTTTCCAACACTCACGCTCCCAACACGATTGAGGGTATAGACTATACCCTCAATCGTGCTGGGAGCATGCTTGCTTCCAACAATCACGCTCCAACACGATTGAGGCGTATAGACCCAACACGATTGAGGGGTATAGACTATACCCCTCAATCGTGCTGGGAGCATGCTTGCTTCCAACACTCACGCTCCCAACACGATTGAGGGGTATAGACTATACCCCTCAATCGTGCTGGGAGCATGCTTGCTTCCAACACTCACGCTCCCAACACGATTGAGGGGTATAGACTATACCCCTCAATCGTGCTGGGAGCATGCTTGCTTCCAACACTCACGCTCCCAACACGGTTGAGGGGTATAGACTATACCCCTCAATCGTGCTGGGAGCATGCTTGCTTCCAACACTCACGCTCCCAACACAATTGAGGGGTATAGACTATACCCCTCAATCGTGCTGGGAGCATGCATGATGTAGGTATGCTTCGAATCTGTCTGCGGGCAGTGTTCGCATAACCAACGTGACGGGGAACAAAGGCTCACCGGACAGTGTCTACAGACTGTATATACGCTGACGGTGAGACGGAGGCTTTGAGGCTGGTTCGCACACTTGAATAGACCGTTTTAGGGAACCGTGTTTGCACGTCCGATACGGTACGATGGACCCTTCGGTACGAAGTGCGCATATGCGAGTGTTCTGTGGTTGCGCATGCGCAGTTCGAACCGGAGGCCTCCATCGTATACCGTATCGGATGTGCAAAAAGGGTTCCCTAAAACTCCCTAATGTGTGTGTACGGTGTGCCTGCAACGCGTCTTCAACTGGTGTGCGCGCGTTTTTTGACATCTTTTCCCCCGTTCGTGCATGGAGAGAGTGCTCCCGAAGTGGTGACAAATGACGTCACGGCAGCCGCCGTGCCACGCTGTCGGACGCCGCGACCCTCGCGGTTGGTCGTAGGAATGGCGACAAGAACTGGGAGCGACCGCGAGGGTCGCTGTGGTCGCGGCGTCCCAACTCGTGCCTGCCTCGCTTTCCCGTCGACCGTGTGACCGGGGATCAACCTGCGGCAGGACGGGCGTCATTGCCGCGTTTTCGGCGAAGTTTTCGGGAAATCGTCAGAAATTTGACGAAGCTGCAGGAAAAAGCGCGAGCCGCCCCGGGAATAACCCGATTCAATAGAACTGGCCTTTGTAATTCTATCCTCTGGCAAGCACGTCACGCGTGCCCATTTTTCGGATATTGGTTCGTTGGACCTATACGCTGGTTTTGAGCCTTTGAAGCCATTCGTGCTTGCGATTTGCGCTTGTTTTTGGCGTTGAGTTTTTTGTATAGTTACATTTCGGAAGTGAAAATATGCGAGAGCGGCCATGGTCACGGTCGGATCCAAGCTAGACAAACCCGAATTCATTTCCATATTTTTCTCCTCTCGTAATGGCCGTGGAATTTATTCGACATAGTCGGGGAAAACCTGTAAACGTTAGAGAGCTTGAATGAAGTAATTTGGTAGACTTCGAGAACACGGTAATACACCGGTCGGAGTGAGTGACTCGAGTCAGTCGCCTTCCCTTGTAGTCGCATATGACGAGATAACACTGGAAAGCAAATCTGTGAACGAAACCTTATTTTTTACGAAAGAAAAAAAACAAGGGGGGGGGGGGGTACGGCGTACTATAGTAAGAAGCAGGTACAAGGAGGTTGAATGGAGTTCCCCGTGATACAGGTATACGGGAGCCACCGCGCTTCACGAGCTCGTTCTTGACCATCGGTGTTTGACAGCAGTCAGCCACGGCCGCTCAATTCAGCGAGGCTTCTGGGTTCAAACCAAAGTAGACGATCGTGTTTAGACAGTATATATAAGGTCGGTCTGCCTTGGAGGTGTGTTGGCCTTGGTTCACGCCGTAAATGAGGGATTAGCCGCCGCGGTGCGACTGCTATAGTCAACGTGCACCACGCAGTACTGATACGCGTCCGCACACCGGCACGTTGCTAATCCAGATCCAAACGGACAGCGGTGGGGTTTGAACCCAGGATCCCCTTGGGTTCTACCGGCCGCCGCCGATCCCCCCTGTACAGCGGACACACAAGACGCTCCTTGGGGCGGACTAACTGCCCGCTGTCTAAACTCACATACAACACAGTTACTTTGCAGCCCTTTAGGGGGCTGGCAATACGAAAATGCTGGCGTTCAAAAAAAGAAAACGGGCAGTTTTACGCTATGTTTTAATCAGTTGAGAGTTGAGACATAGTGTCACTGTTTTCACCTTAAATTAATATTTCTTTTATCTAGTTTACCTCCGGTTCATTATGGAAATAGTTTACCAGCTTGCCTGCGCTTTTTCGTATATATATACATATATATATGCTGGCAAATCCGAGATGTCAGCACAATGGACAGCTTTCTCGTGTATACCGGTGACATCGACCTTGCTACGACCTACTACAAGTGCCTTCTGAATCGCTTCTCGTTACCTTACCATATCGTTATCATATTCCATAATCGATGTGCCAAAAGTTGCCTTTTTTTTTTTTTTTAGGGTGCAATAGCGAAGTCCTTGAAGCGCGTCCTTGAAAGATCTATAGTGGGTACGTTCTGCAGGAACTTCTATGCTAGCTTCGATTGCCGTAAAGGGCCCGTGATCCCACTTAGTTTTCTCATTTGTCAGACTGGAAGCGGCAGTATATGTCAGGCAAAGGACCGGCCTCCCGATACCAAATTCCGTTTCACAATGACGATGGACCGCAGCGGAGGCTACGAGCCACCCCAGCCGACCCGGCCCTACGAATGAACGCATCTCGTGACTGCGTTCCCTGCGCGCATCCCAAAAAGGTCACGTGACATTCACGCGGCATTGGATTGACTCGGATGATTTCTCTCGCGGAAGAAAAGTAGCGCCCATAGTAGCAGGTCAAGAAGGTAAGGCGAGGGAAAGGAAGATGGGAGAGGAGGAAATTGACGCAACGCTGGTGAGGGGAGGGGGCTTCCTCTTCCCCTCGCCTTCTTCAGTTGTCACCGACTATAGCTCCTCCTACAAATCCCTCCACTCTTTCCACTTTATCGGAGCGAACGCTGGAGAGGAGGATCACGGCGGGCAGAGAGCTTCGCGGAAAGGGCCTGTCCCGCTCGCAGCACGCTTCACGTGGCTCGAATTTACGTCACATCAGCCACCATTGCTCCTCCGTACCACGCTCCCGTGCCCGTACCTTCGACAGCGTATACTTTTAGCACCATCGAATTTGTATGTTCTCGGCAAGACTCGTCTAGAAGAACCACCTTTGATGGTGCCAAAAGTACGCTGCAGAAGGTGTACGGGCGGAGGAGCGTGGGACGGAGCAATGGCGGCTGATACGGTGTCATATATGACGTATTATTGCGGGAACCGCTCTATTTCGACGGCTGAGGGCTCACTGACAGCGCGGGGCGTGGCCTATGATATTCACGCCCTTCCTGATTAATTATTTGGCGTCCTTATCTGCTAATGCTGCAATCTCATTGGCTGGTTAGCTATAATGAGATGCTCCACGCCTTTCTTAAGCTGATTAACGGATAAGTTTGGGCTAGTTGGTATGCAGACGTAATTAAAAACAAAACAGCGCAAAGACGAGGACAAAGTAAAAGGTAACCGACGGGACACAGGGCTGTGTCTTGTCGGTTCCCTTTTGTTTTATCCTCGTCTTTGCGCTGTTTTGTTTTTAATTCTTTCTAAAGCTGTCACCGATGGCAAGCGAGTGTTACAAAACGCGTCTTTGATGCCCATGAACGCTGGGACGGCACGCCAGTCAAGGGTCAACATAGACACCGTGCACTGGAACACGCGATGACGAAGCAGCAAAGAGAGAGCCATCATTCTTTTTGAGGTTGGGAGGGAAACAAAAACACGTGGGCGCATTTGGCGAATAAACAAGCGCACGATGTGCTCAAGGAGCTGCAGAACTTAAGAAGTGCGCGACCAAAATCGTCGCTGTGGTCGAAGTTCGCGACTGGCCAGTCCATAGCTTCTTCTCATCATGCTGTCCCAATCGCCGGTTCACGGCGAGGCAAATTCTGGCCGTGACGTCAGGAAGGGAAGCCATAAGGGGGCGCCACCGAAACATCTCCAGTCAACAAAAATGTCACCGAGGAAAGACAGATAACTGACGATGCTCACTCCCGCGGTTCGCATCCCGAAACGAGAGATGGATGCTGCCTTTCTCGCTTTTGCTTTTGCTTTTGACGTGGCGGACGGAACGGGACTTCTGTTTGCTGTCACGCAGCGTTCCGAGAGAAACGCTTGCCGCTGCAGCAGCCACGTCTGCTTTATGCTCGAGAAGGAAAGCAGTAAATCTGTACTCGTGTAGTTCCCCGTACTAGTTCTTTATTTCGTAATTTATATTCTCGAGGCCGAGCGAAGCGATGTTGAGAGCAGGTGACATCACGAAAAATAAAATAAAACGATGTTCAACCTAGGCTGCAGGGTTACGAGAAATGACTACAAATGTCCGGTTTGAACGCGAATGGCGGGCTGGTTCTCGCTGGTGCACCTTTTTTGTTGGATAACCGCTCTGACTGTATTCTATCGGTTGGCGTAATACCCATCTCACGCAAGCACACTCTAGCGCAGACTTCAGTGGAACTCAGTTCTATGCCGACTATTTGTGAGCCAGTCAAGCTGAACATGAGGGAAGCAGCAGGTGGGATGGATATCCGAGCAGCGATATCCGGAAGAAAGACAAAATGACGAGTCAGTGGTGGTTGTATATGCTGAGTCCGCATATATATTCGCTGCAGTGTACTATACTTCGTTTCAGCTTCGGTCCGAGCGCGGCCGATGTGATGAGCCGAAGGGCCAATCAAACAGCGAAGAGGCACAACGTCATGGCGTGCTCTCTGCAGTTGATAGGACCAGCCGGTATTCGCCGTTTCTCTCTGCGTGCTCCTCCGCCGGCTAGTCCTGTGACCTGTCAAGCGCAGAGAGCACGCCATGACGTTGCGCCTCTTCGCTGTTTGATTGGCCCTTCGGCTGATAACATCGGCCGCGCTCGGACCGAAGGTGAAACGAAGTATAGAGGCGTGCACTATGAGTGCTCATTTTGTTGAGGAGGGGGAAGGGGGATGCGAATATGCACCGACAAGAAAGGTATACGGTGATAAGAGCGTTCCGGCACGCGCGTTCACCTATGGCAACTTTAACCCCTTGCATTTGATCTTCTTTCCTCTGTTTCACATTTCGGCCGCCATGCTGCGCCAGGAATTCGCCGTATACTTGGATAGACGGCGTGTCCCGGTTCCTCTCCTTGGCGTATTACGCCTGCAGCTGTATTTTTCTCCGACACCTTTGTCTAGAGTAGTTAGAATTTGTGGCACGCTTTCACCCGTCGATTTTAACAGGAGCGATGGCGACCGTTCCAACGTCTTCCACGGACAAGTTCAATAATGCTCCACCGGTTTTTATTTTTTATTTATTTTTTATTATACAGTTGTCATCAAATCGCAACCCCTTTGGTAATGCCTTTGCGTCGTTTATTGGAGAATCAAACAAACGTAAGGCATTGGGCTAATAAACCCTCCACAACTCCGGAACGCAACAGTAGTTTGCAGCACGTGAGAGCCAGAATGACAATGCACATACACCGCGCCGTCCATACTCCGAGCAAATTATAGGCAAATTGTTGTGTGTATGTTTATACGGCCGGAAGTTAGTCTGCCTCAGTGGGCGTCTGCTGTCTCAGCTGTAGATGAGCAGTTTAGCCAGTGCGGTACAACCGCTAGCCTGTGGTTTTTAACGTGCACCACGCAGTAGTGATACACGACCGCACGCCGGTACGATGCTCATCCAGCGCTCCACGTGCTCCGAGTTGGTGTGCGCTAGACCGCTCGGCCACCGACCCCCCCCCCCCCCCCCCCCCCCCCCCCCCAACCCCCGCCCCCCCCCCCCCCCCCCCCTCTTTCCCGAGCAAATTAAAGGGAGTGCAAAAACTATAGGGCAAAAAGCGTCCGTCGTTGTTTTCAGGCAGCCGGTGTTTGCTTTTTGCGAACACGGCGCCTCCTGTGGTTCGATCCCCTCATCAACTTGGTGGCGCGATGTACGTGATCCTCTCGGTTCTCCGGCGACTCCGCATGCAGCTCGGAGCACGCAGAGCGGCGAAAGCTGGCGCTACAAATCGGTTTTTAATTTATTAAAATGAATCGAATAATCGCATACCCGAAAGTAACTTTGGATAACGTATTCCCCGTGTTCTTGGGGTTTCTATAGGGCCAGCTGCCTAAGTCGTAGGATCGTTAGTTAATTCACGGGGAATATTATAATATTCCCCGTTGATATCATTTCTATAATAATATTGTTAAGAGGGTTATCATTTTATTTTAGTCGGCCTACTCAATCTGCAAATAAGCAAGGGAACGAGGAATTTTCGAATATTTTTGTTTTAGTGTTTTAAAAAAATGTTTCGTGGTGCATATTATTTTTTAAAACGCGATTTGAAACGAGAGTTTCGCAAAAACTCTTCTGCACTTCTTTAAATAATACCGAGTACGCGGTGTAAAAAGTTTACCCTCTTAACACTAATAATGGACGAGAAAAATGAGGAACACGTTCCATTCTTTACTCGTTCATTATATAATAGAATAATTAGCCTGTGACTATAATAGCTTTCCCTAAAATCCCCCACAACACAGGGAATATCTTTGCAAAGTTACTTTTGGGTTTGTATTCTTAGATTTCTTTTAATAAATGTGAAACAGTTTTGTACCCATTCAAGATGGATGACTCCTGCACGGGCAGGGCTAGCAGTGGTATATCGCACGGGCTAAATTTCTTATCTACAGCGCAGACACCAGACGCACACTGGGGTTAACGATAGACCCTTTTCAAAACTAAGTCTGGCAACTTTGATCACTGTCATCATCATCTCAGTGTTTGGCATCTGTACCCAACTAATGGCGACCTTGTGGAGGCTGATGTAGGAAGAAGGTCAAGCTTCTAACAAGCGGATCGATGTGTAGGAGGCCATGTGTGTTCGAGACGTCGATATACTACGCCACGCCCGAATACAACGGCTGCGGAGGCGTTTATTTCGGAGTGTGGTTCAACAACATTTTGGCACAAGTTTGACTCCAAAGCCTTTTTGCTGGCGGAAAACCCAGTCAAGCGGCTTATGGGTTGCCGCTTTTTACCGGTCAGTTCTTATTTTCGCACCATCGAAACCGAACCAGTTCTGGTCTGCCATTGACGTGCACGATGAAATAGGTTCATGACCGCCGTGTTTTTAAAGTAATATTTTTTTTTATTTTTTTTTATTTTTTTTTTTTTTTTTTTTACCAGTGGCACTGAATTTTGAAAACGGCCTAACACCCGCAGACTCTGCGGAGACCGACGGACGATGGTTCTGGCGACTTCGTGGCGCGCGCTCTCCTCAAGGTCGCGTCTCGGGTTCTCTGCCGCCTCTGATGAAATGGACACTGGCGGTGACCGTTTATTATAACGACGACGGAGGGCCGAAACGGGATGCTTGCTGGGCTATAATATGACCGCGAGGGATGGCGCGGTACTTTTCCATCGACCCATCTCGATCGCTCCGGGAACCGGTATACCCCACGGGTCGGCTGGCATTGCGACAGCGGTGAGCTCGGGCCTGTGCGCTTGACGTTGTGAGAAGCGAACCAATCATTTGCATGTGAAGTGCGTTTGGTTTCTTTTTGTACTCTTTCTCGAACGAGAGCGATCGGGGTGCCTGACCCTAAACAACAACTAAGTTCGCTTTCTTTTTTTTTTTTTTTTCTACTTCTGACGAACACGTCTACATCTGCTATAAAAGTATCTGTCTCTCTGTTTTTTGCAAGGTTTTCTTTTTATTTATGTTTTGTTATTCTGCTCGGGCCGTGCTTCGTCCGATTTTTTTTCTTATAATCTGGTTCATCCATGTTGCGCAAGAAATCCATCACCATATAAGGGAAGATATAAGGGTTGTTTTAAAGATTATAGGAATAACAAAGAAAGGGCAGGTGAGCTATTAACTGAGGCAGTCTTAAAACAACAAAAAACGATCCTAGAAAATATAATTATCTGCGCTGTTAATTTTTCTTCTTTTGTACGTATCGAATTTTTATTCCATTAAACCGGTTTATATCGATAAATACGATGATTGAGCTCATTATTCAGTTCTAAGAAGGAAAAGAAAAAGAAACTGGTGAAGGTATTTGTTTTCCGTCGTGTTTCCTAGTAAAATATGACGGAACGTACGAACCTTGGCCACTGTTATAATCGCCTTGTTCCGTACCTTGTGAAAAGCATACGTTTATCGTAGAGATATTATCGTGCGATATTTATAAATTTAATTTGTAGAATGCGTTCGTAGGTAGTTTTTTTATCAGTAATAGGTAGGTTGATTTGACTTTATCAAATTTTTGTTTGAAAAGTGCTTGATGGAAAAGCAGATAATGTGTTATATGCTTCGATATTTTTTTTAGAAATGTTGATTTTCAATACATTTTTCTTCTTTTTTTTTCTTTTTGGAGAAATGAAAGAAGCTTTTCACAATTTCTTTTTTTTTTTAAGTTTAAAAACACATCCTAAACTAAAAAAAGAAAACAACAGAATATGCCAAGTAAGAAAATACTTATCTGTACTTGTCTGTAATTTTATTTTGTGTTTATTTGACGCTGAAACGATGAAAAGAACAAAACATCCAACGCACTCTGGTGATAAGATTGAGAATTAAAAACAACAGATAACGTTCCTAGTCTCATTAATTATACGTAACAAGAAACAATAGAATTTAGTTTTTTTCTGTATGTATGTTTGTACATGTCGTATCAACGGGCGACTTGTCTCCCAACTGTAGATGAGAAATTTAGCCAGTGTAGTACAACCGCTAGCGTGGGGTCTTTAACGTGCATCACGCAGTAGTGGTACACGACCGCACGCCGGTACGATGCTCATCTTGATCAAAACGGGCAGGAGTGGGGATTGAACCCAGGATCCCTGGGTTCTGCAGCGCGAGCTTTCGCTCCACGTGCTCCGAGCTGGTGTGCGCTAACCCACTCGAATGATTGATTCTGGGATTCTGCTTTAGTTCACAATGGACCTCTTGGCGAATATGTGCTGCCACCTAGACACGCGAATCGGTTCGAGACTAGGTGACTGGAAAACAACGCGCGCCCAAGGCCTCTCCCACCCGTTCCACAACCAAAACGTCAGCTACATCCTGTTCACCAGGCGATGTGACCTAGATACGGCTCCCCCAAGCTCACCTTTGTCCCCATCGTGCTCTTCCGCCCCGAGGTCGACACAACGAAACCGCTCAAAGGCGCGAAATGCAAGATGGCGGATTGTTTGGAACTTGATACTCTCGAACCCAGGCGCATTGAAATACTCCGCGCATGCGCACCGCGTATTTCTACAAAAGGTCCATTGTGAGTGGCAGGAATGTTTCGTTCCATGCGGTAGTCGAACCGGACATGCGCTTAAAACGACAGGCGTCATATGTGTATTTTGTTTCTCTTTCCTTTCAAATACGAAATTCGCCATTCGTAACGCATTCTCCGAGACAAACTTCCGTCCTTCGCTCTCCAAGGAACAATTTCCATAGTGTCAACTCTCAAGTATATAGGCAGGCTTTTACACTTCACGCCAAATATACGCATCTCCGCAAATTATGTACGACTACGAAAGCTCAGATGTATACTTTATGCCTCTATTGCCTCATTTCACAAGAGCGACAAAACAGCAAAAATAGTCATTGTTTCACTTCAGTCAGAGAGTCTAAGAAAGTGGGAATTACTAGGACAGCCGACTACTCATTGTATGGGTAGTCGGCTGTCCTTGTCCATTCTCGTTGTTAATCTTTCGCATCGTGCCTGGAAGGCGTTTCCCACCGGTGCATTTAGCGCTCCGTTTCGCCCCATACACCAAAAATGGCCCCGAAGTGGCAGCGAATGACGTCAGAAAAGCCGGCCTGTCATGTTGTCGGTCATCGCGATCCTGACGGTCGGTGCTGGAAGTTCCGGCTGAAGCTTCCGTGGATTGTCAAAACTGGAGAGTGACCTGCGGCAGAACGGGTCTCTGCCGCATCCATCACCGCTCCTGTGAGTCCGCCATGATGGTGATAGGCGACATATGACGCTCCTATGACGTAATAAGGCGTAAATTGGGGTTTCGTTTTTGTTTTGTTTTTTAGGACGCGCTAAACACAAAAGTCGGAGACGAGTTGGAGGCAGCATAGGGCAGCTTGTATATGCAAGCTTTCAAGCAAGCTCTCGAGCGCCAGTAACTGGCATCCAGGCGAGAAGACGTTTGTCGGAAAACGAAAAAGTCGGCGTTTGTTGCGCTGGTGGGACCAGGTCGTCACCGGTGTGCCGACTGTCTTCCTTGTCCCGCACCGGAAGTCGGGACGGAGGGGTGGCCGTTCCTCGCAGGGCGCCTTTCCCTTGCGCCTGGCGAGGCTCCCCTACTATTGATCGGTTCCTTTGTTTGCCGATGAATCGATGCAACCTTCGATGCCCTCCCCAATCCTTTTTGCGAAGACGTGATGATGAGAGCTGCCGCGAGAACGGCTGCGGTCCCGCCGGGAAAAAGCGGGTGTCGCTGAGTTCGCAACTGCGGCGTCCGCTGTGGTGTAAAAATGTAAAAACGGCTGGTTTCGCAGTATTTGCGAGATTAAATCTACGCACAATTTTTGGAAAATGGTCGCTTATTGCCACTCTTGCATATAATTCACTCTTATGGTGAAAGAATGATGCGTAAAAATTAAGAAAATATACCCGGACCCGAAGCGTGCCACGACTACCGAATAGATGTCGCAACTGAGTTTGTTGCCAAACAAAAAAAAAAAAAAAAAGGGGCGAATAAGCGCAATACACAATTTGTCTTGTTTTCTATCAGCCGCCTCGGTGGCTCCGAGACGAGATCGCCGGCCCACGGGTCCGCAGGTGGCGGGTTCGAATCCCGACCGAGGTGCCCGCAGTCTGACGGAGACTGACGGTTGCACGCTATAAAGATCCCCAGTTCGTCCAAATTCATCCTCAGTCCTCCGCTGGGGCATATGCCAGATGCCCTTGGTTGGTTTGGCACGTAAAAAAAAAAAACAAATTTGACTTCTTTTTCTATCACCAAGAAATAGTTGTCAAAGAACTGGTGTAGTGAAATCTTGTTCGTGTGAGGCACCAATTTAAGTAGCTAGTTGCCGCCTTAAATGGCAGTTGTGTGCGAATAGCCGTTTGAATCGTATAAGCACCTCGCTGCCTTCACGGTGCAAGGCAAGGTCACGACAACCAGCTGAGAATGACAGCTCTGTTCGATTCAAACCACTATTTGCGTACCTCTACTAAGTCCTTACTATTTATGGGGAAGGCTTCCATGTCGTATATTTGCGTTAACTGCATCGTGCAGTCTGCTTGCTTTGCTCGCCTGCCAAAGTGATTCTAGCTCGAGCAGCACGACAATGCCTTTTATTTTCTTTATTTGTGAAGCTTTAAAAAAAGAGGCTGAGTTTGTATAACCCGTGGGATCTTCTTAGGTGACAGGTATCTTTGAGAGCAACTTTCGACGATCGAAAACAGCCCGGCGAAAGCCGCCATTAACGAAGACACACCCCAAACGGCCTCGATATACTGCGTAACGCACGTACCGCCGGTTCTGGCACTGACGTTCCGGACGCTGACATTAGCGGGTGCTCGCGACAGACGTGCACTTTTCGAAACAAAAGAAGAAAAGAACAGAAAAAAAGTTTTTCTTTAGAGCCAGGAATCAAAGAACGAGCGCGCAGTGTCAAACTGCGATGGCGCTCTCGCTCGGTCTCGATTTCATCGAGACGGAACGACGTCGTCATTTTTAAATAAATAAACATGAATCCTTCCCAAACCTCGCTCGTTGCCGCGTGATTGGCGTGCCCGTAACAGGCGACTCGCTGCTCGTTTGTTTGGGTAATTCAAGAGCGGGCCAGAATCTCAGATGGCCCGGCATTATTTTGGACTCTCTCCTTCGTTTTTGTTCGGCTTTTCGGTGGTCTGGCTCGAGTGATTTTAGTGCTGATGTCCGGAGGTTTTAGTGGATTCGGCGCGTGTTGCTCTTTCTTATCCTCTTCGCTTCGTTTTACGAGAGATAGCTTTTATGTTCTTTGATCGTTTTCGTTTTTTTAAGCGGAAGCATCGCGAACGATGCTGCGTTAGTCTGGTGAGTACCGACGGTGCACAATGCACTTACTCAGCGTAATGGAGGCGGCTGTGAAGGCTTTTTTTCTCCTTTTTCTTCCGCGAGCCAACACCACCTCGAATAATCGAAGCCTGTGCACTCGAATTTTGACGTCACCGCAGTGAGATAGGGGTCGAAGACGCGGATTGGACACCGAGTGCTGGCTCGGCGCTCAGCTGGGCCTCGCGTCCAATCAACGCGTCGAACGACGCTCGACATCGGGCTCGGGGTCCAATTCCCGAGCTGGCACCGTCCGACTGCGTTGACCTTCCATTTGAGGAAGAGGAGGTCTGACTGCACTTCTCGCCGACGTTGAGTCGAGGAAGTAGAGGCGTTGTGCACGATACTTATTATTCTGTACGCTTCGTCTCACTTTACGATGTACCAAAGCGGACGCCGCTATGAGCCATGCCAGTCAGTCCGGCGTGGCGAGCGTACCACCTGCACGCTCCGCGCCTCGCACGTCACTGCGCCCCTCCGAAAGGTCACGTGACACTCGTGGCACGCGGCATTGGGATTGGCTGGGATGGCTCGATGGCGTCCGCTACGCCCCAGGGTAAGTTGAAACAGGGGGTACGGAAGCCGGGCGATCTTTTTTCTTTTACCGCCATCTGCCGGAAGCCTTTGGAAGTTTCGATCATCCGGAGGCTACGACCTCAAAGATGACGCTTTGTGTGTCGGTTTCCTGTCTCTTGTGCTTTTCTTCTTTTTTCTTTTTATGCACATTGTGTTGTTATTTTTTTTACGCCGTTTATAGGCTTAACCTTGTACTCATTAATCACGGCCGTTTGATTGAGAATCAGAGCCCGCGTGGCACTGTCTACAGTCATGGCAGTACGTGTTGCCGTATTTGATTTAATTCCGGTACGGTACGGTCGAGGATGAACCGAAATGTGTCGACTCTTGGCGACTGGAGTAATCCTTTGCGAATTCGTTCTCTCTCTGTATGTATGTTTAGTATGTGCAACGTAAAAAAAAAAAAGAAAAAGAAAATGACTGTTTAGAGCTGTTTCACCTGTGCACGCTTGTCACTGCCGAATAAGGTGAAGAGAAAGGCCCCTCCCACAAAACTCTCTCTTTGTCGTGATTGTTGGCACCCGGCCTCTCCAGCGTTCGCTCTGCTAAAGCGAAAAATACTGCAGGGCTTTGTGGGAAGAGCTGGGACCGCTATTATTAATTAACTCGCAACGGATGGTCACTCCGGTCGATCGGGTTTTCTGCTTTCGTTGGCGACCAAGGTGGGAACCGTATATTTTACATTTTTTTTTTTTTTTTTTTTTTTATCGTGCGGTGCGGAAACCTCGCGGTGTCGGAAGTCCCTTATCTCAGTATCCTGTCGGGAGTGCATTGACGGGACGGAAGAGAACTTGAGAAAGTAATGTTTTGTTTCGTTCTTTTGGTGCATCCTTTCTTTTGCATCGTTTTTTTTTTATCCTCTGTTTTTGTTTAATAGTGAGTCAGTGAACTTTTTAAAGGACTGTATCAACTTGCTGAATGCCTGCTTGTCAAGTTTTTTTTTTCTTTTTCTTTTTTATAGAAACTATAGATATGGGTTTTTTCGTTTATGCATTTTACCCGTATTACATTAAAACAGATGCATCCCTAGTCTAAGAGAAATCGTAACATTTCTACAGAAACAAAGAAACGTGGAAAGAACGTCAGAAAACAAAAATCTCCATGGACTTTGCAGGCTAGTGCCGCGTGCGTTGAATTGCTGCGAACCCAGGACAACCGCTCATTCTGTTACGTCCTCCCCCCCCCCCCTCCTCGTCTAAGAAGTGCTGAAATGTGACAGGTTCATTGAACGGGGTCATTCCTTTCACTTGTGATGAACGTCATATTGTACCAATACTAGTTCATGGCAGCGCTAAACGGATTGGAAGATTCAGTTGGATCGAAATCCTCCACGTATCTCCAACGTCTAACGAGATGTGTCCCGCGAAGTGTCCAACCATGCTGCAAAATATTCGAAGATGTTCAATGCGTTATCCTTCGAACCGTGCGGTATTCGGGCAATCGAGTCTTTCCAGCTTCATAACTGTGTGCGCAATATCCATACAGAAGTGTATGCTGCTTATTCGTTATAAAACAGAGCGTGCGAAAAAACAGCGACAGAAGATGACAGGTACGATAACAAACGATCGTACATCATACTTGGGTAGTAATTCAATTACTGTAATTGAATTACTTTAGTTTACCTACTTTTCTTGGTAATTTGTAATTGTAATTAATTACTTTTGGCTAAAAGGACTTGTAATTGTAATTTAATTACTTTGTAGCGTCAGTAATTGCAAAATTTCAGGCACAATTACAATTACTTTTGCAAAACTTTGCGGCGCCGACGGAACCTCTCTGAAAGCCTCAGCGCTCGCACAAGCGGCCTAGCTCTCGGTGAAACGCTCACACACAGAAACAAACTCACACACACAGACAACATAAATAGCGTCGCATTGTTTGTTGTTTTGTTGCTTGCACTGTGGGCTGAGAGACAATCCTCTTTGGAGCCTCCCTCAACGGCAACGTGTAGCGCCGTCTGCGGTGCGAGAAGGCAACAATAACGTAAACATGCCAAAATATTGAAAGGAAAAAAAATGAGCTTCAGCTTTAAGCCGATGTTGGGAACTTATTTGTCTATGAAGTTATTTTTCTTTCTTTTTGCCAGTTTTTTCACGTCCCTCTTCCAGTATTTTTGTGTTTTTTTTTTTCAAATTTATTCCAGTTAGTTTTACTTCGGATATTATTTGGATAATCACTTTGGAGACTGACCTCGCACCTGTGAATATTGTCACCAATGATTCGGGAACCCCGATTCGGTACTTATATATTTCTGATCCATTATAATTTCAACTCAATGTAAATAATTTACAATACCATGATGTTTGTATGTGAATGTGGTCATATTAGCACGTGTGGATTTTACCTTTATATTAACACTTGTAAAATATTCCTATATGACTAATTGTCACATCTTACTTTGCGTGGCTAACAAAGGTCTGTCAACCCAATTGTTTCTTTAGCGATCTGGCATCTTCCAGCATATCTAATTTATTATTATTTATTAAAAATGTAAGAACGTAGTACTTCATTGCCCCGTACTGTCAAGTTCTATAATGAATTTGACAAAATTCATAAAATGAAGTACAATACGTAAACATTGGATTAGGAATGAACAAATACGTTGCATTCTATACAACTCGTTTAAAATTATATGGCCCAAGTCGGGTCGCTCTTAGAAATAAGTAATTGTAAACTAATTGCCTTACTTTTTAAAAGTAATTTGTAATTGTAATTAATTACTTTTCACGTATTAGTAATTTTAATTGTAGTTAAACTACTTTTAAAGCAAAGTAATTGTAATTGTAATTAAATTACATTTTGGAAGTAATTTACCCATGTATGTCGTACATTCACATCTGTAACTGTATCCATACCTTCGCTCCTCTTTTCGTAGATTTGCTTTTTAGTTTATATTCCTGCTCTGCACCTCCAATCGGTAGATATTTAATGTTTCGTTGTTGTTTTCTGCTGTTATTTTCGAGCGTTTATTATTGCCTTTTACAAGCCGAACGAACTGCGAGTGACACGCATAGATAATAGGCCACTTGCAAAATTCTTGTCAGCTATCATCATCATGCCATTCAAAGCCGCCATATATATATATTTTTTTTTCTTTTTACATTTTTCAGTTGTGGGCAAGGCGCATCTGATTTAATTCGGTTTTTATGATATTATGACGATGTATTTGTACGCTCAATGGGTCGCTCTTTGTTTTTGGTTCAAGGAAGAGAAAGACGGCTGCGTAATTCTGGAAAAGGAATTGTCAGCAACGAGGTCGCAACACTCGTCACTGTAAAGCCTGGTTCACCGCTCATTCACACTGGAAGCGGATCCGCGTTCGCAAAGCGGTTGCGAACGCGGTTGTATAAAGGCCTGTTCACACATGCAGCGGAGCGCTACAAGCATAGCGCTAACCTCGCGCTGAGCGCGTGCTGACCGGAGCGTTCACCAGTTTTGTATCGCACCGCCAAAACTGTTGCTCGTGGCAGGCGATAAGTAGCTGACTGCACGTGAGGAGCGCTACACCAGCGCTTCGCTCCGTGTGAGAACCAGCCCTAAAGATCCAGTACAATTGCACGGGCACTTGATGTCATCGAGTGCGCGTGCAATTGCACTGGATATTTATACAACCGCGTTCGCAACCGCTTTGCGAACGCGGATCCGCTTCCAGTGTGAATGAGCGGTCAGACAGTTGCGTTTGACTGCGTTTGACTGCGTTGTGGCGGCGACAAACCAGGACATCCCTGCTGCTTATATCGCGTGCCAAGATGATTCCTTGAATTGGATTCCACGTTTCATACGGAGCACAGATGTGCCGGTGACTCGCTTTCGGTTCTCGACGCAATGCAGTCAAACGCAACTGTCTGAACCGGCCTTAACGGTGAACCGGGCCGTCTTTGTCGAAGACGTTGTGGTGTGAAAGGTTCGTACTGGACTTGCAGCAGGTGATCATATCTTAGATCTACGACTCCCACTTTGCCGGGACCATTGTCTCTCGGGCGAATCTATCGCTTCGGGAACCGCCCAATATATGGCGGACCTCTGATAATTGATCACGAGTACACTGGATGGCGCTTTTCTTTTTGCGTATGTAGTCTATCGACTATACTTCGTTTCACCGTAACTCGGCAAAATTCGAACGCTACGGCCCCTTGGAGGCGAATCAGAGCGATTGAAACGAAGCACTTGGCAGCGTATACCAAAGGAACGGGGGCGAGAGCGTAGCCCAAGCAACATGGAGAAGAAACGAAGGAGGGACTCCCCTCTTACCCGGACCTAGTGTCACTATATGAAAAAGCCGGCGTCGCGTCATTGGCGTCGTGACGGGAAAATCCTGATTGGTCGTAGGGTCATGACGTCACAGCCACTTGACCTCGTGCGGGAATTTCAAACGAGCCACAACGCTCACGTAACGTCACGTTTGGAATGAAAGTCATTAAAACGTGACATGTACCGCGAAATGAAGGTCGCCGCACGTCTGAAATGATTTCACTTTAAAAATAATTAATTTGCCTTAAAGAAAAAAAAAACGAATTTTAGGCCGGATTCGATTGCGAATCCGGTTGCGAGCCAGACACGCTACTGACTATAGGCCACGCAGAGACGCTGGCACGCTGCTTGGGGACGAGGAGGAGTTTATATGTTTAGCTATCCCAGGCGTCGCTTTTCTTCCCCCAGAGTCCTAGGCGATTAACCCGTCACTCAAACTTGGTGCAAGAGTGGATTTCGCCTCCCTCTCCCGCCCGTGGCGTCGACAGCACTGCGCGCAACTCGTGAGACGGAGGCAGGTTTCTCCCTGGGACGCTCTGATTGGCTCACACGGGACCGTAGCCTTGGCCCTTTGTCAAGTTACGGTGGGACGGGGAAGCTGGGCCGTGTGTGCACGCCTCGTCGGCCTCTTGAATCCGCCCGCATGAGCGAAAGTGTCGTACGTGTGTGTGTGCACGGTTATACCTGCACGACACGAACCTGCTACAGCGATGAAGGATAATTATTCGCTAATTCGCGGTAAATGCCCATCATCGGCTGGTTCGCGTTTTTGCATTACTTTGTGCATATTTTCGTTTTTTCTAGTTTGTATTTTACGAGGGATAAACAGAACGCTCTATGTACGTGGATCTACCAATTTTCGTGGGGTTCTTTTTGTGTGTGTGTGTGTTTTTTTTCTCGCGTCGCACGCACTGTAACCTTGTTTACTTTGTCAGCCGTGCATCAACTCTTTTGGTGGAGCTTAAAATCACTGGTGTCGTCGGTCTTTTCTTGTTCACTGCATGTGTCGCAGTATAGTGAGATCGCGTGTTATGTAATGGGCTTTGCTCAGTTGTGTGAGTAATCGTTTGATTACTGACAGGGCGCCTTCATCTACTGTAGACGAATAAGTGCGTGCTCGCAAACGGCGGCGCGTCACCGGCAGCCACAGCAGACCAATAGGAGCGAGCGCATCTGAATGTGGGATACGCCATAAGCCAGAAATGGCGGCGCGTAGCCGGCATCCAATAGGAGCACCCGCGGCACGATCAAACTATGGCGGTAACTTAGATAAGGAGGATATCCAGCGCGTTGTCATACCTATACAGGTAAAGTACATGTACGTATGAAGTAAAACAAAAACAACATTTGCTGGTACAACTTTTATTTCATCGGAATTACCTTAAAAATTCCGATACTCGTAATTACACTGAATGACAAAAAAAAAAAAAAAAGCCGCAACGCATTTTACTTCGGATTAATTTGGATGATTACTTTGACTAAGGACTGTTTGTCGTCAACGTCCGCCTTGAACAGCGGACAACAACAACAGCAACACATCGACAACATAGTTGTAGTACAAGCTATACGGGGCACTTCATTCCCCGACTTTATTGCGGGCGCTGCCATTTTTTGTGCTTACTGCAGAGAGGACGCAATTTGCTGTTGTTACGTTTCGAAAATGCCACTCTCTGAGCTTTAGGCATACGGTCGTTTTGCTCTGGCCCGAACTGTTTCGACATTTCTGGAGGACGGAGAACCGTTTCCTGCGATCTTGGATAAAGCTTCAGATAACCGTGGCAACAATGATTTGAAGCATCGATACGGTTCGAGCGTCGTTACCCTGAAGCTTATTTTGTGGCTCTAAACACAATGTTTCCGCATTTTTGGGGTATTGCCTGTTCCGGGTAACGACGGCAGTCAGTAAAGGGCGTATAATTGTAAACCACTGTTCAGCATTTTTTTTTTTTTTTTTTTTAGTTTAGTCTGTTTAGACTTTTGGCCAATTCTTTTTTGGGACGTTCCGTGGAATGAAAATGTCTTCGAGAAAATATCAATATTCTAATTGATTTACGTTCTATGAGAGAACATTACGATATTCTGCCAAGGAAAGCAGAAATTTATCATTTTGTACATGTAAACCTACTGATTCAATGCAAACAAAAATTGCAGAGCCGTGGAATAAAAACTATACGCGCCAAAAAGTTTAATTATCGCTTATTAATATTTTAATGCTGTCATCTAAAATAATCCCGGGAAACACTGCGATCTTTGTTGTTGTTCAGTTGAAATTCTCATTTTCGTGCATTCGCCGAGGCGTCCAAAAATGTTGGGGATGGTTGGCGACGAGATGCTTCAGCGGCTCCCTCTCATGGTGCCTATCTGTGATGTCACGACCAGAATTGTCGATATCGATAATCCGTGTAAAATGCCCGAGGGAAGCTTGTAGTCATCGCGTCCTTAAAATGAGAACGTCAAAGTTGACAGTTTGACGTTCCTTTTATGAAAGTAACATTCGTCATACTCGAGACATCATAGTAAGCGTTTGGGCAATAGCGGAAAGCCGACTACAGCGACGTTTTTGGTCGCGCACGTCGCCACTAGTGACAGAATTTACTAGGGCGGAATCCTTCGAAGTGTTTCCAGACCAGGGAGTCTTAGTCAAACACAGAGTTGAAGCCAAAAGTTAGCGGCGCGTGCCGATTAACCCTTTTTGGACAAAAGCGCGGCGGCGGCGTTGCGAGAGTCTGATCGGCGTGCCCCAGCAACTTCAGCTCCAACTTTGCGTTTAATGAGTTTAGGGCCCCAATAACTAGTTTTTCTGAGGACCGTGGCAACATCCACCGAGCGCGCGGTTGTTTGTGTCATCGAGCTTGTATATTCTTCTTTACGCTTCATGCAAGCCTGCCTCTGGAGTCCATATATCTTCCACAATGTTGCACCTCGGGGTATACGACGACAGATACGACGTTGCCGCTGCAAGACACAACTTTGCCTTTTTTTATTTTATTTTTTTTTTTTGGGGGGGGGGGGAATTCGTCGCGTGCAAATCTCTTTCTCTCTGTATACATTTTTTTTCTCTCTTTCTTCTGGTTGTTGTGAAGATTCTAACGAGATGTTCTCGTGCATTCCGCTCGCGTCGAGAGCTCGTGAGCGGTCGTCCCTCCGTTAGGTGGGATCCTTTGAAGTGCCGTCGTTGTTTTTCGTCCCTGCAGCATTCAACGAGCGACCGAATGCGTTCCGGAATTTCCATAATTTACTCGCGACTAAGAAGAAGGAAAAAAAAAAAAAAAGAATACCCGAGGAACTGAATGTGGGACGCGGGGTCCAAACTGAGTTACCCGGAGAAGTTTGGAGGTCTTTCCTTCTGTTATCCTGTTTTCGAGACGTTTTAGACCAATGGAGACGGTGTGGCGTGTGCGTGCGTGCGTGCGTGTGTGTGTGTACGCATGCGCGCGCTTTTTTGTTTGGTTGTTTGTTTATTAAGAACGTGGCTAAGTTTGAGACGTCCCTGCGTGCTTCTCTGTTTCGTTTGTTCGGTTTTCCCTAGTCTCAGCTAAGTTGGGAAAGTCGTGCATCAACTTGCCCGCCCTTTCCCCTTTCTTCGTCAATTTCGAGAATCCGTTTCTCCCTTGAAGATTCGAAGGAGACTTTTGCCATCGCAGTAGCAGCTGCCTCTTTTGGCAACGTTCCATCGCAGTTCCTGTTGTAACGCTCAACCTGGAGCCTATATACGTACGCAGTTATACGTCCGATGACATTTCTAAGTGAACCTCGTCTAGGGCACTCTACCGACAGGAGTTCAAAGGAATACCCGAAGAGACTTCTTACATTCAATTTTATGGTTGTTAAAGGTAGACGAGGTATTGGAGTCAATACTGACGACGGTTTTATAGATCTTCCACTCTATACAAAATTACTCTTTCCACCCACGCATTAATTTCAAAATCGACGAACCCCGGCCGCGGACCGGTGGTGCCACAGGGTTAATTACCCGGAAAGGAAGGTGATTGTTGCAGCTACCTCTTCTCTCCCACGCACTGCGCCGAGTTCGAGTACAACGTCACGGTCGAGATCGTCCATCTCTGCCGGACTCTCAGTGAATTATGCTGCGCGTACGCAGTGTCAAGTTATGTCAGCCTCAATGGGCGTCTTGTGTCTCTGCTGTAGGTGAGGAATTTTGCCAGTGCAGTACAACTGCTGTACCCTGCGGTCGTTAACGTGCATCACGTAGTCATACCTGCCAAGTCTCCCGTATTACCCGGGAGACTCCCGAATTTTGAGCAATTTGTACAGTTGTACGATTGACAGAAAAATCTCCCGGAAAACTCAAATTACTGAAACAAGGAGACTCTGCCCTTGCAACAAACGGCTGCAATGATAACGAGGCCCAGCTGTATCTCGCTAGCATAAGCAGTGCAATATAAATGCAACGAGGTTGCCTTCATGGAAATTTGTTATCAATATTTATTTTTAAAAACCGCAACTCCCCCCCCCCCCCTCCTCCCCAGCTTAGAAATTCTCCCGGATTTGGTTTCTCCACACTTGGCAGGTATGCGTAGTACATGACCGCACGCCCCTGTACGCGATGCTCATCCAGATTGAAACGGAAGACATGCGCACGCCCACATTAACGTTTGTACGCGCCTCGCTGCTCTCCCTAGGTAAGCAGGACTTTCCACCTAGAAAAGCAAGCAGGCCGAGACCGCCAACGAGGTCCGGCGATTCGCTCCATTATGCTAACTGCAAAACGAAGTCGGGACCCCATCCCCGAGACGAAAACAGAGCGCGCGTTGCCCGGGCCGACGACACCACCCATGGGGGGAGAGTCCTCCGGGAAACAATTCGGAAGGCGACAGCATTCGGCAAAAGAACCGCGTAATTAGTGACCAAACAACCCTTCTTTGAGATATATCGTCGGAGTACTATTAAATATAATTGGAGACATGAATCCTATGAAATACCACGGTTCAGAACAACCTAGGAAAATCAGAAATCGGCTCTCATTGCTAAAATAGTCGTCCAAATATTATGTAAATAATACAAAATAGTGTTTGTCATTTGAACTTCAAAAACCATACGAAAAGATATCTTTTGACCTGTCCGTCATAATATAGTTTTCCTGTTAATTTCCTTATAGCATTGTGTTTACCATTTCAATATATTTCTTAATGCTTTTGTTCATTGTAGCCACAGTATAAATATGTCGTGTAGTTTTCTCCTCATGAATATTATAATAATAGTATTACTCTGCCGTTGATTTTTTTTTTAATGTATTTCTTAAATATGTATAATTTACCTTTTCCACTGCTAGTTGACGCAATGTGTTAGGTTGACTATAGGCCTCGTCGGGCACAGTGTATCTGCTTTTCGCCTCGTTCTCGCTGGCTTCCGGTATGCGAACAAATCCAGTACTGCGGCCTTGCTATCTGCAAGACATGTTTAAGAGTTAAAAGCGCTAAAAAACGACGGACGAGTTGCTCTGTAGTGTGTGTCTCTTCTAGTAGTCCTTCGTTTTTTAGCGCTTTTAACTCCTAAACACGTTCAGCCAACTAGCCCAAATGTAAACCCTCCATATATGCATATCAATTCGAAAAACGCGGCAACATCGCGTCGATTCATAACGATTCTTTCGAGGAGCGATTCTTTCGCAAATCTTTTCGCTTACCAACACACGTGCGCGCTGAAAAAACAAAAACAAAAAAAAAACAGAATATTGAAATGAGGAGAAAAAGGGGGTAGGAGGATCTGCCCGGTCAGGTCGCGACAGGGCGAAGAAAAACAATTACTTTTTCGACGAATGAAGTTTGGTCGAGAGTCTAAAAGGACGCGAGCCGCGGGCTTCGCGAAGGGGTATGAAAGTTCCCTTTTTCACGTTGATCATCCTCCGTACTTCTTTTGCTTCTGCCGGATGAAAAGGATGCCGCTCTTGAGATGGGGACGATATGGAAGATGCTGCAGTCGCCGAGAAACTCTCTTTCTGTTCGTCGCGTCGTTGCTCGATTGTTGTTGTTGTTGCTGCTGCTGTCGTTCGTCGTCGTCACTCGGGGCCCGTTGTCGTTCCCTGTCTGTCTGTTTTTTCGGCAAACAGCGCCGATCTATAAAAGGGATTCCCGACTAAGCTATTTCTCGCGAGTTTATATAGACGGGGTTTCTGCGCGGCTGAGAGGGATTCTGGGTTTATGGGAATCGGGGGAGCGGGGAGGAGAAATCGCTTTACGTTCGTGGAGCTCTCCATGATCGCGCGCTATTGTGTACCCAAGATTGTTTTCGTTCGATCTGTCTTTCCTTCGAGGACGCGGTGTTATTGTGCGCCGTAGTTGGTATTCTTCTTTTGTACGCGCACTTGCAACTGCCTATACGTACGCGCGAATACAAGTCTATGTTAGAAAACACGGGACCGTTTTTTTTTTTTTTTTTTTTTAAGCGGGACGTTGAGATTTAGTGTTATAACTTATTTCAGAGCGGGTCAAAATGGCTCCTGAAAAAAGTTGTCACGGACAAGATAGTTCCGGGCAGTATGGTATTCAACAAAATGGTCCCGATAAAAATTTTCCCGGACAAAAAGTCCCCCAAAATATGGTCTAGGCCAATATAATCCCGTGGAAAATGGTTTTGGAAATGATCTCAAGTGAATGTGTATACACTTTGTATACACATTAATGATTTTAGCGAATAGCTGCTATAAAGATTCATTGAACATGCGTCCAGTGTATATATTTTTATATTTAAAGGGACCGTGCAGCGATATTGGGTATAAATGTTTCTCACTTCGCACAAACGTAATGGAACTGATGTTTCATGGGTTATAAATATCGACGAATAATTCGAAATGCCATTTACCGAAAGTATATACATTGTTGCATCGTCCTTTTAAGCGTTTCCTGATGTATTAGGAAACGACTAGTGCAAAGAACGCGCAATTGAAACTGAAACGCGCGTATATATTTAATAATCTACTAACGAGTTGCAAAGTTCAATCAGAATTCTCCCAGCTCAAGATGGTAAGTGGACTGCGGTACTTTGTGAACAGCCAGAGTGACGTATAGGGAGTATTCACTGGACGTCATATTTGTGGGTGCTGTTTAGAGCGCATGCTCAGAACGAGCTCACATCAATAAGGAGTATTCACTGGGCGCCATATTTGTGGGTGATGCCTAGAGCGCATGCTCTGAACGAGCCCACATTAATAGGCTGCTAAGACCGACAATCTTGAGGCTACGGAATGCACGTTGCAAAAGAACTGTGGAAGCTCGCCATCAGCACGCGCTCAGCAGTCGCGCACACATCTATGGCCGCCAGTGAATACTTCCTATAGGCTGCTAAGACCGGCACTCTTGATGGTTCGGAATGCACGTTGCCAATGAACTGTGGAAGCTCGCCATCAGCACGCGCTCAGCATTTGCGCACACAGCTATGGCCGCCAGTGAATACTCCCTACACATCGATCCCTCAAAAGACAGTCTGCATACAGATTCGAACGCGAGTCACCGCGAGATCCGGGTTTCGAATGCCTCATGGCAATGAGTTCAAGGAGGAAAGGTTGGGCAGGCGGCATTCGAACCAGGGATATTGCGGTGACTCGTGTTGGCAGACTGTATTTTCTATGGTGTATGAGCAATGTGACCTTGGCTTTATTATATATCAGAGGTCCTATCCGCATTGTCGCTTGTTTCTTCGTTGTACGTTCGTGGCAAGAAAAAGTGTAACGCTTGACCTTGAAACTCACAAAACAAGTGCACACCTTCAAGGGGTTATTAGGACACGAAAATTAAACGGGTAGATTATTCATGAAGGAATGCGCATAGGCTACTTAGTATATATACACCGAGTTGTCCGACTTTATAGCTCTGGTAATTGCAATAATCAATTTACGAATTTTTGTCATTTTCATCTGGCGACCATGGCAACACTGCCCAAGTTAGTCTCACCATGGTGCCCATAAACCACGTGATCACGAACGCTCTCTTATTCTAGGCATCCCCATGATCTCCCAAGCACCCAGCTCTCATGCAACTCGCTACTCCATCGCTACTCTCGCTCTCACCCTCCGCCCTTTGACCTTCCACCCTGCATGCACCGGCGACGTCGTCGCGGACGACGGCGACCACGGCGAGTTCGTCCGTGACCATCTCGTCGTCGCCGGAGTTGTCGCCAGCGGGTCGCAGTCAAAATGAACAGCTTCCAACATCTCTCGATAGCAATCACTCTCATCGCTCCTGCGATCAGTGTCGAAGACTTGGACGATGTGAACGATGCCCTAGACGTAATCGTCAGGGACCGCATGCTCGAAACGCGGAAGGTAAACGAGGATGCTGAAGCGATCGAGACGCCGAGAGAGCCAAGTTCGTGAGTGCGTGCGAGGGGACGCCGCGCTTTGGGCAGCTGACGTCACCAACCCAACAACCACGGCGGCCTTTTCGAATGGGGCGGATCTGAGGGTCCCGCATATAAATCGATTTATAACCGAAGCTATCGCGCCATTTGCAAAGCAAATTTTGCAGCAACATAGGAACATACAATGGGTCCTAGCAGTATAGCTGTCTCATATTTTGTTTATGGCGTGTCCTATTTTAACCCGCGAGGAGAGCTACAGCTGGGGCTTATTAAAGGGAAACCGAACCAGTTCTATGTTTGAGGAAAAACACCTAAATCTTCTTCATTTGGCCTCCAGGATCACGAATATCGAGATTATTTTTCAATTTGGTGCACGAAGGCTGCAGAAAATCATTTTCAAAGTACCACTGAAGCCCCTTTTTCCCGGAGAGTGGCGTCATTCCCAGAGTTCTCCGAATCTCCGCTCTCGTGCATCTTCAGCGCCTATCAAAGCTATGCACGCGCACTCTGGCTATTTTTAAAAAGGTCAGAAAGAGACATCTCGACTGGTGTCGGTGCGGGGGAATATAGGGTGTATTCACTGGCGGCCATATCTGTGTGCGTTAATGCTGAGCACGTGCTGATGGCGAGCTTCCACAGTTATTTTGCAACGTGCACCCCGCACCATCAAGAATGCCGGTCTTGGCAGCCTATTAATGCGAGCTTGTTCTGAGCATGCGCTCTAAACAGTGACCTCAAATATGGCGGCCAGTGAATACCCCCTATAGGCAATTGCGTATGGCGGCCGCCATGTTCCTCCTCGGGGCGCCAGTCGGGGCGCCATGCTTGCGAGTGTCTATACCTGACAAGCTTGCAATTGCACGTGCTTCGCAGCCGAAAGACCCTAGTATGACGAAACGACTGTTCGGAGGTTTTTCGTGTTTTCTCGCGTTTAGTTACATCTTCAAGGAAAACTAACGGGATATTCAGATTCACAAGATAAAAATACTCTAGAATTCACCTCTAGCTCCTTTTTTGTTTTTCTTTTTTTCGAGAACCTGTTCAGTTAGTTTTTTTGTTGTCCGTCGCTGCCTGGGCATAATAATACGTGGGCGGCCGAGCCTGAATAGCTCTGTCGGCCAAAGCAATCTCCTTCCTAAGCCCAGCCGGATGAGACTCCTCCGAATCTCGGATTAGAAACACATTCATGCGGTCGCCGTCGGCTCGGAGAAGACGACTCGGCAGCTCGTTTTGTGCGCGCGTCATCCGTGAGTTCTGTTTGCTTATGTATCTGCCGGGACGTGTTTTCGTTGCGGCCCAACAATTATATATTTTTTTAGAAGTAACGATGGTTTGGAAGTTATTGCATATATAGTCCGGCTTTAGCGACATAGTAATATAAAAAATCACGATATTTTTTTTCAATGAAGTTTTTAAAATTTATTTGATTTTAGTCAAACTTTTTATCAAGATCACTCAGTCCAATCACTCAGTTTCAAAAGAGTTATGTTGTTGGTTGTTTTTGTTTTGTTTTCACTATGAGCTTTTTTATATAGTAGATTCACGTTTTAATGCATGCATGCCACTGGAAATGCTGTGGGACGAGTAAGTTACTGTAAATTTTTATTATACCCTAAAATACAACTTAATTAAAAACCTTTATTTTTTATTTTTACGTGAACCACGCTAGACGTTTTACTAAAACCAAAGCTGCTCGACTTTTTTGGTGAGTGAGCAATCTTTATTTGCTGAAACGCAGAAATAAATCAGAGCATGAGCTTCTTTTGAGATAAGAATGCCTGGGGGGGACCTTGTTAAAACAGCTTACGTCCATTTTTTTTTTTTTTATAGTTTTCAGTCGACCTTTCTTTAATTTTTTTCCCCGTCGGTTTTGCGCACACGGTGCCACTGTGACCGTTGCCTCTGCGGCTGGCGTCAGACGAAATTTTTAACGGCTCCTTTTGGTCACAGCGAAAGTGCAAATGCAACAAAAGGTATAAATATATGTCTTTGTTAAAGGGCGTGATTTTTCGAGCTACCTAAACTGTATACACATTTTCGGAATGCCCAGTCTTTGCTCTTCCCGTGGTATCGTCTATTATCGCCAAATTCAAAATATATAGCTATCGAGAAAACGGCAAATGAAAGTTACGACAAAACCAACCTTCAAATTTTCCCGCGATTTCCACTAGGGTGACGCCATATGTATATCTTGCAAGTCGATCAGGCAGTGTAAGAAAACCACGGTGGAGAATAAAATTCAAGGTGATTTAAATCACACTGGTATAGCTCAGATGATCTAAATCAAATCTTTCCCGCAAAAATTACCCCGAAACATGTTCTTATTAATTTTTTTTAAGTTTTTTTTTTATGTGCAATTGTTTTGTTCCACTTCTCTCGCCAGTTATGTAACGTCGTATTTCAAGCAAATCAGAACAGGAAAGAAAGGAACAAAAACTAGAAAAGTTACGTCTTGTTGCAAGCAAATCAGAACGGAGAAAAAAGAAAAAAAAAAAACGCTTCATAGCCAAAAAAAAAACATTTTTTTTTGTTCTATAGTTGGTGGGTGCTACATCAACAAAACGTTGTTAATTTAACTACTTTAAGTTTACGGTAGTTATTTGTTCCGTCACATATATAAATCAATCGATCAATTTACCATATTTAAAAATACATGCAGTGATAAAAGAGTGACTATTTTTTTCTAGCGACAGTGATTTAAATCAAATTGGTTTGATTTAAGAAAATAAATCTGATGTAAATCAAATAAATCTTATTTATGATTTTTTTTCTTTTAAATCATGATTTTTGTCACCCTGCTAAAAATACAATATTTTAAGCATCTTTTTTCCTTTTTTTTTTCTCTCGCTGTCGTGAGTTTAATTAGCATTCATTTCACTCCATTAAACTTCTTGTAACACGTCGGGATCAAGCCGTACTGCCCCCATATCAGAACATCTGGCGTCACGTTTTCAGTATTTTTGCATCTCAGACTTAATTTAAAACTTGAATAACTTAGCAAAAAAAAAAAAAAATCATTGTCACTCGTAATTTAAGTTGTTATAGTTTAGATGTGTATGTTGAATGCGATGAATCAATTTTGAGACAAATCTTTGACTCGAAATTTCACCGGCGCCTTTTACGACTTATAGATCAAGCAGTATTTACAAACAAGTCGGCGTTTGCGCAGAAACCAAATTTGCCTGAGGCGAAGCATCTGAGCATGCGCAATGCCGACAGCAGCGCCACCGCAGTCGAGTGAAGTCAGAGGGTTGAGTCGGCCCATACTCATGATTGTCGAACTCGAGTGCACACTCGCCCTTCAACAATAATTCTTTCTTTTTTTTAAGATGTGCAGAGTCTTGACTTGGTGTCATGAAGGAGGCGGCAAGCTAGTGTAATACGAATCGGACATGGCTAACCGATCAGCCTTCGCCGTGTGTCTGTCTGTATCTCTTCTCCTCTTGCTCCTCCGTGTGCCTCGTTATTTCAGTTTCTTCCTCCGTGCGATACTCAAAAGGAGGTGAGCGTGCACACACACAGACGGCTTTGTAAGTTCGATTCGTTTCTCTGTTAGGGTGCTGGGAACCTAGCGCCACTTGAGCGAAACTAAGAAACGCAAATAACGAATCCGACGCAGTCGGTCCTCTTAATTAAAACGGACAAATAAAAATAACTGTTTGATTTGCATTTTGATCGACGCCGGGTGGCTGACGATCGAAGTGTAAATTAGAAAAACAAATTGCTTCGATTTACCTTAGCTCCAGACCAGGACAGCTTCTTTGTTCACCGTCATCGTATTTTTTTTTTCAACTCAATGATAGTTTTATTTAGGCAACAAACGAAGCACTCAAATGATAGGGACTGAAACTAATAAAAACAAATTCCCCGCTATTTTTTTCTTCGTTTTTTTTTTTTTTTTTGAGGGGGGGGGGAGTTTTTTTTTTTTTAAATCATTATAGTAAAACCGATCAGACTTAAATCACAATATTTTTTCCTCTTCTAGTTTCAGCATAACTTAAAGGGGCACTGACACGTCAAAATCATATTTTTTTTTATTATCCGAAACGATTGAAAACGGTGCCGGGACATTACCCTCAAAATTCGAAACTTGGGAATTCAGTATTTGTGAATTAAAAAAAAACAATTTCCAAATGCCGAATTTGAAGTTCCCGCGCGATCCCCGCCAGTGCAGTCAGTCAAATTTTGCGGTCTCCTGCGACTCGACTTTCTCCCGGACCTCCGCTGACCCGACGCGAGGAGGAGGCGAGCTGGCGCGCGGGAAAAACCGGTTTCTTCGCCGACTGGCCGATCTGCTCGAGCGCAGCCAAATTTTCTGAGGGAGGACACAAATCTAGGAGGGGACATCTCACCGAACTCTGATTTTTGGTATTTCAAAAAGAGGGGCCGTAGTGCGTTCGCAATTGCGTTAAAAAACATGTTTTACGATTGCCGTTATTAAATGTTATAGAAATGTCGCCTACAAAGCTTCTAAATTTCCTGATTTTTGACGTCACCGATCAAAAGAAGCGAGGAGGTAGCGGCGGGAGATTTAAACGCCAAAAATAAAAAGGCGCGCGCGCGCGCGGAGAAATTTTTTTTTCGCGATGCGTTTTTTTTTTGCGTGTCTATGACTACAACTTGCGTCGTTTTAGACAATAAAAAAAGATACGACCTTTGGGGTGTCAGTGCCCCTTTAACGAACGGCGAAAGCTTCGATCCCGATGAGCCAGTGGGAGCTCAGCAACCAGTCACGTGGAAACACGTACTGCGCCGGAGAACACTCTTTGTAAACCGCTGTCACGTGACTCGTGCCGATTGCTCTGGTTGGCTCTCCAGGTTCGTAGCTTTCGTCCCCTGCCAACTCACCAGCCTATTAGGAAACCAGACTTGTACGTAAATGTAAGACTCTACTCGAGTCTTTCGGGAGTAACTAAGTACAATACCTTCAAAAGTCGGCATTGAGTCCTACAACTTAAATACTCTTTTTGCAGCCAACTCCGTAATGCCTGATTCACATTGTGCGATATCGCACCGTGTTAATATTTTTTTGCTGCACGAGCGACCTGGTAGCTGCGACATCGCGAGTGAAATATTTTATTGAAAATTTTACAATTGCAAGCTCGCTCGTGCGGCAAAAAAAAAAAAGCGCGGTGGAAACGCGGAAGATTCAACGTAGCAGAGCGAAATCGGCAGTAAAATTGCACGCATGTGCAATTAAACGCATGTGCAAAAAAAACAACAAAACAACCGAAAGTTGTACAAATTCGGAGCACGCGAAAATTGTTTCACGCTATCTTTGAGAAACGGGGGTAATAATTGCGCATAAATAAACGACATGTGGTTTCGTTAAAAGACTTAAGATTTCTGCGCGATAATTACAATCACGTAAACCGTTCTTGTAGATGTTTTTGTTTGTTTGTTAATGGTGTGATTTTCCCCCCCACAATTTTGTGAGATGCCCACGTGATATTTCACATGGTTCGATTTTACTTGCGATTTCACAGTTGCGACGTCGCTCGTGCGGCAAAAAAACACCAACAACAAAAAGAGCGTGGTGGAGGCTGCGGTGCTTAACGCTGCAGCTGAGAAATGGCAAGAAAATTCTCTGCGATTGCAGGTGTTTTGTCTCCTTCGAGACATGCTCGTTCTTGTGGTTTAAGGTGCAGTTCGCAGTAAACGCAGTCATGTGATCGTCGCGCCGGAATGCTTTCCACGCTCCTTACGGCTGCATTTCATCGAAACGTGAGGAATCGGCGCCATCATCGCGCGAAAAGTTTAATTCGTTTTCTAACTACTGAAACTAAAAAAAGTCACCTCCACACTGCTGGACCTTTACGGTAGACTTGCGCGTACCTTCGAAACTTTCGAGGATCGTTTCGAATAAACGCGCTATTTTTGTAAGCGATCTTCGCGACTCGGTGTGAGCTCCGTTGAGTGCGCTTCTCACTGCGCACGGCTGCATGTAGGAGAAGCGAAACCCGCGGAGCCGTCGCTATCCTGTGCGTCATGCTTCGCCGCAGCGCGGCCACGTGATCGTGCAAAAAACGCCGCTCCGGAGTGTATGAGTGCACGAGTCGCATATTGTGGGGAAAAAAAGAAAAAAAAAGAAAAAGAAACTTGACTTTATAATCTTACATTGTAGTTAAATGTAGAACAAAACAAAAATTCGCGACTAATCACACACGACGAGTGAGGGGTAAAAACAAAACGACTTTTTATCTCATTAAAGGGGCCCTGCAATCATACTGAAGCGTTTACCTTTTTTGCGGTTTCCACGTCTGGGGGGGTTCGGGCAAGCCAGTGGGCACGGAGAGTAACTATCAGTGCGTCATATTTTAACCGGACGACGCGGAAACCTCCCCCACCTACGGGGGTGACCCGCGATGCCGAAAGCGCGCAAAATGTGACGTCCTTGGTCCTGAGCTTACCTACTGGTCAGAGCCGCTAAAAGCTTCTTTTTAGTCGAAATACAAAATATACGTGGCGCGAACCGTTTCAATTATTTATAAAAGTGGTTTCTGTTCACTATTTTAGATCCGAAAAGAAACAAATGCAGTTTAGAAAGTACGGAAACAAGAAATGACCCGTCGACATACCCGCCACCAAGCGGTGGAAGAGGCGGTGCATACTAGAAAGGGGTAGTGGGATCAGGCACCAACGAGCAGCGAGCGTAGAAAGGTCCCGGATGTACGCGTCGGCGCTGCGGTCGTATGGCCTGGAGGATCCCACCTGTTCCGAGCGTTCCCAAGGCCTTCGGCGAGCAGCTTTGGCTTGCGGTTTGGCCTTTTGGCGGTATGGCAGCGCGAAGTGGCTCTCGTTCTGAACTGATCTTTACCCCGTGTTTGCTGTCGTTTGTGGCCAATGAAGTGTCATACGGAATTAGTGTTTATTTCGCGCAGCAAATACAATGCGAGCCGCCCTGGCTACCCGCTTCATACAGCCTAGCCAGAACATGCTTTAGTGGCGCCCTCTCGAGCCGTCCACACGGAGTGCGGCAGCCGTGACCGGTCGCTGAGCTCACTACCCCTCCTCTAGTTCACGGCCACTCAAGCAACCAAGGACGTCATGAAGGAGGTTATTTTTTACTTGTTTTGTAATTTTAATTGGCCTATAACTTTTAAAATAAAGCGAAATTCTAGAAAAGAAAAGTTCTAAAAACCAGTAAAAAAGTCCTTGAATGGCCCCTTTAAGATAGGAGATATGTTAATTACGATATTTTCATGGTCGTTGGTTCTGTGCCTGCGAATTACATAGAGCGAATCGTAACTTGAGCTAAAGTTCAGAAATATCTTTTTTCTAAGTAATTAGCGATTTGGATAGAGAGAAATGGCAATACCCCTTGTAACGGGCGGCAGCTTGCGCCACCTAGCCCCTCTACTCAACTTCTCACTGCAGTGTTGCCAATTTAGCGGGATTTTTAGAGCGGAGCTCTTAGGCGCCCGTTTCCGGGCTGAGCGGCGTCGGCCGCTCGGCGTATTCGCGCGTTGCATTATGGGACGTTTCCCATAATGACGTCACGTGTGACGTCACGAGGGTAAAATTTCCCCGCGAAATTTAGCGGGGAAATAGAAACAAACAGCAACAATAGAACGCACTCTCGTGAGAAAACTAAGTTAGAAACAACGCAAAACGTTGCGGGTCTGTTTACATGCATGTAGCCAAAATGTAATATAACTTTTATTTATAGGGGTAGTATAATTGAAATGTTCAATTTTGAGAGACTGTTCCAGTCCCTAGTTGCTAACGGCAGCATCAATTTCTAAGTGCGCTACCCGAGCCGAATATGCGCCGAAATCTACATGAATTAAATCGAGTAATGTCACTTTTATTTTATATCGTCCTCAACCCTAGTGAAGAGTTTAGGGGTTAAAAGCGCTAAAAACGACGGACGAGTAAGAGAGAGACACACCACAGAGCGCAACTTGCAACTGGTTTAAGTTGCAAGTTCTGTGGTGTGTGTCTCTCTTATCTCTTACTCGCCCGTCGTTTTTAGCGCTTGTGTTCAACCAACTAGCCCAAATCCAAACCCTTCTGCTAGTGAAGAGTGTCCACTATCTATTCCGTAGTATAGGTCGTAGCCGCGCTTCATCGATATACGTATATATACAACGGTCTCTGTGGGCGTCCGCTACAACGATATCAGCGTGCCGCGGGCGTCTCGAGTTCTCTACGAGTTCGATTCGACTCGATGTTTGCGCTCCGGGTCGATTTATTGGGACGCGTTAGACCCTGAGCCATTCTCGCGTTTGATCTAATCCGACCCGAATTCGCTGACCGACGCGGCCCGACTGTTTTATCGATTGCGCCCGGGCCAGCCGGTATTAAAAGGAGGGCAGTCGGAATTGGGGGTTATCCCCGCAAGTAAATAAAAACCAGCAAGAAAAAGAAAAAAAAGAAAAAGGCGCGAGAAGGTTTAGCTCGCTGAGCATGGCTCGGGAACGGAGAGGAAAGATGGAAGTCTCGCGAGTCCCGGATCTTCGGCGAGTAACTCGGTTTTCTTTGGCTCTTGTTATGTCTTCGGATCGTCCTTTCGGCTTCGTCCTTGGCTGCCGTCTTATTGCGTCACACGGCAACCCTGTCCCGGCCACCTGGTGTCGTATTTTCATTCCATAGATGTACGATTTCCGTTTGTTCGGTTGGGACGTAGCCGCCTTCTTTGGAGCGCGTTGATTCTTTTTCTTTTTTTGTGTGTGTGTGTGTGTGCGTGCGTGCGTGCGTGCGCGCGTGCGTGCGTGTGCGTGTGTGTGTGTGTGTGTGTGTGTGTGTGTGTGTGTGTGTGTGTGTGTGTGTGTGTGTGTGTGTGTGTGTGTGTGTGTGTGTGTGTGTGTGTGTGTGTGTTCAGAACAGGATTGACGTTCGGACGATAGCGCTGTAATTTTTGTGCGAACACGAGGCTCGTCGAGGGTGGCGTGGACAGAACAGACGGGCTGCCAGTGTTCTGCGTGCGACGGTTTTTCCAAGCAGATCCCCCGTCCCCGGCTTCTTTTCATTTTTTTTTTGTTGTTTTCGGGGGGGGGGGGGGGGGTGGTTGCTAGATTATAGTCGTGTAAATGTTCCCCTTCGCGGTTTTCTCTATAGTAAAAGACTGGGAATGGCGAGGCAAATCCAGTTTCGGGTTCTCTTTTATGGCTGAACTAGGGAGCCTTCACTAGGGAACCTTCATGTCGTTTTGTAAGTACGGAGTTTTTCGGTGACCACCTCAGCAATAAATAATATTCTCAGTATGTTGGATTTTTTTTTCAGTAATGTCATACCTCTGAGAGTATTCTGAACGGCTCAGGGGATAAATCCCTTAATAAAAAGTAAACGCTCATGCCGTAATTATTTGAAAGCCAATAAATCAAGCCGCTCCACTGCGGTTCCAAGCCACGTGCTTGTTTGCCTGCGCGGCACGTCGTATACTCAAAACAAAATTATATGAATTTATTTCTGATATGTTTATTGGACACATTCATATCAGTTGGCATATGTTGTATATCAGTTCTTACATGTCGCATATCAGTTTTTGGGTATTTCATATCAGTTTCATATATCGCATATAAGTTTTTGAATATTTCATATCAGTTTCATATGTCGCATATCAGTTTTTTAGATATTTCATATAAGTTCTTATATAAATTCATATAATGTTTTTTCAGTAGGGAGGGTTTCTGCCCCTGATAGGCAGAAGGAGTGTTAAAGGGGCCATGAGACGAATTTTGGGTTGGGATGAATGATTTTAAATTGGGACTTTACTAATCGCATATCGTTTAGTTGGCCAAAAGAAAGAGGCTAGAAAGTCAAAAGCCAGATTTTCGGTACGAACATTTGAAAATATAGCGGACTATTTTGTACCTTCTTGCCTTCGAAAGCTCTCCGCCTTTTCACTATGATACATCCGCGGTTCCAAAAGCGCGTCACCGGCGCCAAACTGACGTCAGCAGAACCCAGCTCACGCATTGGACACGAGAACTGCGTCACTCGGACGTATGCACTCGTCAACAATCAATCCGTCAACGAATATTTGGATTCGCGTTCATGGCCAATGAGTGCCCTGACGGAACTTATTGTCACCGGGGAATGACGAGTTCTATGGTGTGCATAAAAAGCATGGTGGAATCTAGGAGTCATCGCACCGGTGCCGAAGGAATGTCACGACCACGTGATTTCACAATTCGCATTTGAGTTGAGGATTAAAGCTAAGGAGGAAGAAGTAGGAAAATCGTTTCATGACCCCTTTAAGTCGTCGGCGTATAAAAACGGCGTTGAGCTGAAGGAACGGGTCACATCATGAAGGAAGATGTTGAAGAGGGTTGGGCCTAATACGCTGCCTTGAGGGATGCCCGAGACTACTTCTAAGGACTCAGACTTGGCTCCTCGAAATACAACCCTCTGGCTTCTGCCTGTTAAGAAATTTGCAATCCATTTGTGCGTTGCACCTGCTACGCCAAAGCTCGACAGTTTCCACAAAAGAAGGCTGTGGTCGACTTTGTCAAATGCCTGCTTAAAATCCAACTGGACCAACTCGCATGCTGTGCGGTCGTCCAAGCATTCACTCACTTGCTGCACCAGTGTGGCCAGAGCAAGCTCGCAGCTACGGCGTGAGCGGAAATCGTACTGGTGAGTCTAGAGTAAGCTCCGCTCCTCCAGTTGATGAAGTATCTTGGTTTTAATCATTCGCTCCTATTGTTCTGCACACAGTTGATGTAACAGAGATAGGGCGGTAGGAGCGCACAGACGTGACGGAAGTGCTGTTTCCCTTGTGGATCGGTTTAACCAAAGCTGTTTTCCACTTGGATGGAACTGACCCCTGTTCAAGAAGTGATGAGAACATGATGGTAAGGATCGGACACTGACTCAGCACGTGCTCGTATCCAATCTTCGCTCGATCTCACATCGATCACGTCGATATGCTAGTGCATAGCCTTTTCTACACTCACAAAGCCTGGCAGTTTGACGACGGAGCCATAGAGTGCCCGGTCGCAGATTTGGAGCGCGAGGACCTGGTAGCACGAAGCATCAAAGAGCCATTTCTCTGGGAACCTGGACGTCAGCGCATAGCTTTTGCAGCGGCAAGGATCCGAAACACACTTCTTCGGTCGGGAGAAGTGTGTCTCGGCGTCTCGCCGCAGCGTGGTGCCAGTCACGTGGCTTTTCACATTTAAATATTCTAAGCTTAAAGGGTAAGACAAAATGGCTAGGTGGCGTAAGCTACCGCCCGATCCAAAGGGCTCAGCCGTATTCATCCATCCATCCATCCTCTCACCCGTTGTCTGGCGCTCCACCTTTTCCATTTTGGCGGCCGCTTCTCGTGGCGATCTGCCAGGCTTTGTCAGTATAGTAGGAGGTTATGGCTAGTGTCCCCGTGCTGCCATCAACCTGCGTCCGTACTCCTAACGAATGCAGCACGGAAGAAGACCGTGCGTCGAACAAAGCGTAGCTGAACGAGTAGGAGGCCGCAGGAACCGAAATGAACTGTTTTTCATTGTCGACGCCCTCTTGGTCGATTTCTTGCGGTCGCCCTCGAGTCAAGAACAGCATTTGTTCCGAAACCGGAACTCTGTCGTTCCGTGTTGTCATGGGAGGGAGAGACACCGTGGCATAGCTGGCATCTTTTATTATTTTTTTTTTTTTTAATGACGTTTCCTGGACCGACGCAGCTTCACCTTAGGATGGGCCGCAGCGGACGCTACGGGACATCCCAGCCAATCAGATGCCGCGTGCGCGTCACGTGACTTTCGGGAGAGAGACGGCGACGCGCATGGCGCACGTGTTAGTCAGTGGGCGCGGTAGGTTCTCGGCGCTGCATTGGCTGGGGCGGCGCCTCATGTCCGCCGCGGTCCATTAGAAGCCGTCGGCGCAGGGAGGGGCGAAAAGAAAAGGACTCGACGTCTTGGAAAATAAAGATAAAGAAAAAAGAAACGACATTTTAAAAGCAAATTTGGCAATCTAACTACTTTTTTTTCCCCCGTTTTCTACATTGTGGCTGCCAGCTCAGCACGAAATATACCCAATAGAGTAGAAGCAATCTTCAAAATAACTTGCGTCAAACCAGGCTAAAAAAAGAAAAGGATATAAATAAATATTTATATAATTTACTCTATACATGTTATCCACAAACTTTCCATTTCGGTATTTATTCGTACATTGGATGGATATATACATATATATATATCCATCGGAATGCGTCCTCCAATATATGTACGAATATAGAAATGGAAAGTTATTTCCCCGTCTTCCGACATTTCGCACGACCGAGTGCGCCGACCTCTGAATTGAAACGTTCTTGCGCGCGGATGCACGGAATGCCTTCCGGTCCAAAGTTGTCGATTTCTGCAAAACCAACAATTTCTTTCTTTTTTTTCTTTTCTGCCGTAATTTTCGATTGTTTCGCGGCTGTTCCTGAAATTCGTTTGTTCCCCTCCACCATCCTCCTGTCGTGTTTCTTTTTCTTTTTTGTGTGTTATTGTTCGGGCGCCACAGTTAGTACTCCCTTGTCAATGGTTTCTTCACTCCCTTTCCACGATAAAACGGAGGGAGATTCAACCACGTGAAGGAATGTATGTAGAATGAGGGAGCTTTCTTTTCTTTCTTTTTTTCCCCCTGCATGATTTCTTTTTTGCCTTCCTGTGCCGCTCCTAATGTAATAAAAATAACGATCCCGCAATTCAAGTTTATTTTCACGTCCTCATTTTATCGTGCGGCCTTCTTTCCATCCTCCCTTTTTTACTCTCCCGGGAATTACCGCCACCGACCGCGCCACCCTCCCCTCTCATTTAGTGGTCGTTTCTACCTTATCGAACCCGGCGTTAGCGCTGCCCTCCAAAGCAAAGACTGAGAGCTGAGTGTGCTTTCTTTGCAAAAGGCAGACTCTGAAGCTTTCAGTCTCTTCTTCTTTTTTTTTTTTTTTTTTCTCGTTTTCTCTCGAAATTTTTGCGTTCGGCGAATAGAGTTTTCAATGGCCTTTAGTTTGAGTATTGTATTTGGAGGAAAGTGCTGGCCTATAGGTTCTTCCTTCGAGAAATCATTGAGAGCTACACTAAGGCTTCCCTCGTTCAATTTTGTGTACGTTTGGCTTTCGTTGAGGGTTAAGTCGGAGATATCGATTTGGTTAGCGTACTGTTCTGTATCTCCATCGCTTACGAATATTCCGTCTATCATTGTGGCACGTAAGCAAATAATTTTGAATGGTTTTTAATAGCTCAGGACACAACCCATGTCACTGAGCGTGAACTCGTGTTGTTATGTGCCGAACATCATTGTTCGCTTGTTCCTGTTTCTCATTGACAGGTTTGTAGTGTTGCGCGAATATTCGAATTTTCGAAGAGTAGTTTCGAATAATTCGCTATTCAATATTCGCTTCGATGTGAACTGCAATATTTTCGAAGTGTTGATCGCGGCGGTTTAGCCCCGTTGAGTGCGCTTCTCACCCATCATCTGTGCCCTGCGGGAAAGCAATACCCATGGAGCTTGCGGGACCCCAGCCCGCGTTCATTATTAATGCTCGTTTCCTTTTTTTCTTATCTTTTTTTTTATATATATTTGATTTAGAAGAAAGAATATTTGGGTAGGGACAGAACGAGCGGGTTGGTAGGGATAATTAAACTTGAGGAAGAAAACGAGAAGTTTAATATTTGGGTACAGCAAGCAGATTTTCTGTCTTTTACATGTCACAGTTCATATAGTTATATTAAAATGAATTGACCCTAGAAGTGGACAAGTGGAAGGTTTGGAACAATCTTTCCGAGTTCACCTGAATTTTCATTTAAGCGTGGTGTGCGGTAGTGAAAGGCTGTAAGGAACTCTTCAATATTCTATTCAGAAATATTCTGCAAAAAACACTGTTCGCTTCGAATTCACTTCGAACTCAAATTCCACTATTCGCACAAACCAAAACTTTTTTTTTTTTTTTGCGTGATGGCACATTTACATATGATCTATAATTTAACTAATCACATATGTGCTTTCATATCCTTACTGGACTAATCTGTTATATCTCCCAGGACACGGATTGCATAAAAAATTGTGAACTCTACACATTTGGCCAAACCAGGATGACACTTCATCCAATGCAATAGAAAACACTGACAGAATAATGTAAAGGTTCATGCCTGCCTCTAGCTGATTTACAATGCTCTCCGCTTAAACTCCAGCCATGCCAACAGCTTACCGTAGAATCCCGTAAGTGCGCCCTTCCCCGAGAGATTGCCCACCCCGTTTTTCTGGCTAAATATCCGTAACATAAAAATTCCGAAAACATCGGCCGATTTCCGTCGGACATCACGCGACGTCCGACGGGCATCAGATATACCGCGCGATCCGCGATACCGGTACGCGTGTGACAAACGAGTTCGCAACGGGTTCCCGCTTTTTTTTTTTTTTTTTTGTCCGCGATCTGCGCGTGCAATATCGGTTCTTGTGACATGCCAGTTCGTAGCGAGTTCCTTCGTTTATAATGCAATTAAATGCAAAGGTGCAAGCGAGCTGGACAAGAATGACGAAAATAATCCCTGGAGAAGGGGAACAAGAGGGACAAAGGACAAAAACAAATCTCCAAACACAGCTAGGTGACTGGTGAGCGACCGAAAAAATCCGCCTGGTCCGGGTATCGAACCCGGGACCTCTCCATTACAGGTGGAGCGCTCTACCAACTGAGCTAACCAGGGGTTAGACGTCAGTAGAGCAAACGGGTTTTATCAGTTGCCACCAGTCTAACACCAACAAGGGTGAAGCTTGCAATTTAAGGTTATGATTATAATGCAATTAAATGCAAAGGTGCAAGCGAGCTGGACAAGAATGACAAAAATAATCCCTTAAATTGTAAGCTTCACCCTTAAGTTGGTGTTAGACTGGTGGCAACTGATAAAACCCGTTTGCTCTACTGACGTCTAACCCCTGGTTAGCTCAGTTGGTAGAGCGCTCCACCTGTAATGGAGAGGTCTCGGGTTCGATACCCGGACCAGGCGGATTTTTTCGGTCGCTCACCAGTCACCTAGCTGTGTTTGGAGATTTGTGTTTGTCCTTTGTCCCTCTTGTTCCCCTTCTCCAGGGATTATTTTCGTCATTCTTGTCCAGCTCGCTTGCACCTTTGCATTTAATTGCATTATAATCATAACCTTAAATTGCAAGCTTCACCCTTGTTGGTGTTAGACTGGTGGCAACTGATAAAACCTGTTTGCTCTACTGACGTCTATCCCCTGGCTAGCTCAGTTGGTAGAGCGCTCCACCTGTAATGGAGAGGTCCCGGGTTCGATACCCGGGCCAGGCGGATTTTTTCGGTCGCTCACCAGTCACCTAGCTGTGTTTGGAGATTTGTGTTTGTCCTTTGTCCCTCTTGTCCCCTTCTCCAGGGATTATTTTCGTCATTCCCGCGTTTCTTGTCCTGCGCTCTGCTCGCGCGATATCGGTTCCCGTGGCACATAAATTCGTCGCCGGTTTCTATGTGTTTATCGCACCGTAAAGCGCGAGTCTGCTGCATCCGCAGTATCCTTTTGCTTGGCACAGGAGTTTGTAGCGAATATCCACGTGTTTATCGCGGTGTGAAACGCGAATTTGCTGTGTCAGCAATCTGGTATCAGTTCCCGTGTTGTGGTTTGTAGCAGGTGCGGTGCCCTGTGTTTATCAGTATTTTTTGTTTTATAAAGAGTTGCTGTCTCATTTTAGAAGATAGCCCAACTCATGTTTTTCCCTATTTATCTCTTCCTTTTGGGTGGACGCCCTTAAAGGGCAACTCCAATCGAAAACGAAACCAAAATAAATGACTGATATTGCTCTAGTGGCACGAAATATGATCACAGCCGAAATATTACGTCAAAGTGAAGCCTCATACTCCACTAAAACCGATTTTAAAGATGCAACCAACTGCTCTTTAGTGGACAGCATGCGGGTGAGTTTTTAGTCAAGGAACACTGGCGCAGCACCTTTGTGACGTCACATGGCGGCCGTACGACTGATGATCAGTGTTGCCATCTCTCTAACTGATAGTTTCGGTTTTGCCGTAGATGCCCGATACCAAAGTTTGAGCTGTGATATCTATAAAACTACACAGAATAAATGTTAAAAAATTATCCCTTAATTCAGGGACACTGCTTTCATCCAGTTCCATCTTTGTGCACCCTATGAATAGATAAAACCATTGAGCATTTCATTGGAATTCTCGAATTTTTTTTCTTTACGCTCTCCCAATGCTTGGCGTTCTTCGTTACTGCACACGTTACATCCCGTCCCGTGTCGATCCTCAAAATATGGCAGGCATCCCCCATTGTCAATCATTGTGCTTCTTTCTGTAAGTCTTTCCTACCCATGACATCACCGAATTGGAAACGCCTTCCCGCACTTATTGCTGGCATCCCTGGGAACGCCAAATTTAAAGAGGCTATTTGTCATTTCGTTGCGTGTTCTGATTAAGTATGTTTTCTTTTTATGTGTTTACCCGCCTAATTCCTGTTTTTGTGTATGCTTCAGTCTTTCTTGCCCCATCCCCTCTGTTAATTTGCCTCGGGGCCCCGAGGGAGTAAATAAATGAATGAATAAATAAATAAACCCTCCTTTATCTTTGGAACAAGCGTGTCCGAACGTGCTCTGTCCCTGTTGTGTGCAGCTGGGTTGCAACGCGTCGAGGTCCCTGGAGCGCTGCGTCCCCTGCTCTCGCAAAAGGAACAAGGTTCGCAACCAGGGCGGCAGTGGAGCCGGGCATGCCGCTCAGGACGAGGACGCCATGAGCGGGAACAGCCTCTCCCCGGGAGCCATGTCCGCCACGGGATCAGGTGGGAGCCTCCCTCCGGTTTCCTCGGGTCGACCCTCGTGAGGCACCGTCGAGAACACGATACCGCCACGGACGAGGACAATTAAAATAAGCGTATGGCACCTGTCCCGTTCACTCCTTCTACTTGTCCTCGTTCGTAACCCCGTTCGTGTTTTTGATACATTCACCCGACTATGGTCTGCTGCAGGATAAGAATAGCAGTACGAAGCTTGGAACGCGTCTCCGACTCGTGTGTTCACGGAGTCCTTAAACCTCAATTTCCGCCCAATGACGTCGTACGAGTGTCACGTCATCGCCGTCTGTGGTCCCACCGGTGTCCCGACAGCGGCGTTGGATGTGGCAGACAGCTGTTCTGCTGCAGATCGCCCTCTAGCTTGATGGTCCATGGGAGCTTCGGCAGCCGGGAGTTGGGACACCGTGACGACAGCGACGCTTGCACCTTTTGCGGGGACTTCTGGCACCAACCACCGGGATTGCGACATCCGACAGCATGACACGCCGGTGTTTGTGACGTCGTTTGGTGCCTCCTAAGGACCACTCTTGTTTGTGTGGGGGGGATAGGACACCGAACACGCCAGTCCAAGACACGTTCTAGGCAGCATAAAGGCGGGTCGAGCTTTTCCCAGAAAGCTTTCCTCTCTTTCCACTTTAGCAGAGCTGGCACTGGAGAGGAGGAAACCACAAATCGTGACAAGAAGAGAGCCTTTGTCCTGCTATTTCTAACCTGTAGCCCAATAGTTTGTATTAGCGGCACAATCGACGAGTGTTCACTTGACTGAAGTGCCGTTCTTAGAAAAAAAAAAAAGATGGCTCAATGTTTCCTCGACTTAACATCTGATTCAGTTATTTGCGAGGGATTCATTTGCGAGGGAAAACAAATTATTCAACTTCCCATCTTCCGGGTCTGTCAGAAATGGTGATTTTCAGCATCTTATGGGCACATGTCTCTATGTCAAAAGTGTCTTCGGCTTCATCACGAGAAATGGGTCTCTGGTACTAGTCAAATTTTATCACACATAGCATTCCTTTCTGGCTAGAAGGTTGTAGCATCGGAGCACTTCTTGCCACAAGTAATATTTTTTGGGCGTTGAAGAGGTGATAACTTAAAAGATTCAACTGTATTCTAGAAAAATTATACTTCTGTTACCAAAAGAGAAATGGCATGCTGAATTTAAACATGACTCCTTTTACCTCCAAAATTCTGATAAATAATTTATTGGGTGGCCTGCACACTATACAGCGTGCTTTGGGGACAGTTCAGTTTTATAGCCGCAGAGGAGCTGCGGACTAGTTTCAGATTTACTGCCAAGCGTTTCATTAAATTTGTCTCTTCGTCTTGAATGTGGTGCACCAAGTATCAAGGGTCATGTAAATTGGAACGAACTTCTCATATGTGCACTGAATCTTACTGAAAACATTCAGAACCTGTATCCAATCTCACTTTTCTGCAAGTAGGCAAATGCTCTTTGTATCCTTTTCACCAAACCTCTCCCAACCTACAGTAAAGCAGGACAAAGTCTTACATGCTTTCCACTGAGAGAGGAGGATATCCTTCTTTCTGGGAATAAGATTGAGGGAGGAGGAAGTACAAAAAAAAGTTAAATTACTACCGTAAAATGTTGAGCAAGCACCCACTCAAAAGTTGTAGATAATCATGTAAAGCTGGGGATGGGGATAGGTAAACAATATGTAAAGATACGTCTTTTCTCTATTTTCTTAATGTTACGAAAATTGAGGGGTGGGCGCTTATTGTTAAATGGGCAGATGTTCGGTATCTTATGTTAAGTCTGTATTAGCTTGTAGGGACAATATTCACTACTGTTACTGCCCTAAATGCTGCTGCTTTGCACTGAGTAGGTTCAAAGAAACTGAGAACTCATTTTGCTCGCTTACTGCATTTCTTTTTGCAGTTTCATTTCATTCAAGTAGTGAACATTTATATGTCTACATCTTCATTTCATTAATAATTTTGGTTTGCAACAAACTTGGAGACACGGAGGTGTTTGCAGTGGATTCTTAAATTGAGCGAAAGTTTGTACAAGTCATCCTGCACACACCAGAGTGTCCTGACAAGCGCGCACACATTATTTTGGGGAGCAGGACGTGTGAAGGTGTCGCTGGGTCAGGGCCGGTCGCTGATGGACTGGATCCGGCTGACCCACGCGAACCCGAATCTCTCCGGCGTTGGTGGGAAAGTGCTGGACGTGAGCCCCGAAGAGCTGGCCAGGCACAGTCGGAGGGACGATGCATGGATCTCCCTCAAAGGTGAAGCCTGCCATGACCTTTTTAACATTCAGCACACCAGCTCCATTTTAACCATAGTCACCATTTTCTTTAAAGCACGAAATGCTTTTTAGCAGAACCACAACCCCAATCTCAGGATTTTGATCATCAATTCGTCTGTCCATGCATTTCCCGATAAATTTCGCGGGGAAATTGATGGCCTGACGTCTCAATACCTATACACCAATTCAGTCTCCACGCTAAATTTTTCGTAGAAATCAACGTGACAGACCTAGACGCCAATTCAGTTTCCCCGCTAAATTTAGTAGTAAAATTGATGTCACCTGACCTATACTCTAACTCAATCTCTCCGCTAAATTTAGCGGGAAAGTTTACCTCGTGTGACCCGACGTCATGGGACCTAAATTAGATCAATTCTGTTTCCCCACTAGATTCAGCGGGGAAATTGATGTCAGATGATCTATGCACCATCAGTTTCCCCTCTAAATTTAGAGAGAAAATTTGCGTCATGACCTAAACACCTTCAGTTTTTCCACTAGTCAATATAGCAGAAAAGTTGACGTCCCCTGACCTATTCACCAAATCAGTTTCCCCGCTAAATTTAGCAGGGAAACTAACTTAGTGCATAGGTCAGGTGATGCCAATTTTCCCGCTGAATTTGATAAACGTATAGGTTTTAGTTCACTCCCCTGGATGACTGTTTAATGTCTTTTAAACAAATTTAAACGAATTGTTCCTTAAAAACTGAATTTCATGCATTGTAGAACCTGAAAGGTGAAGATTGCTGCCAATTTTTTTCATCTTCACAATGCGATTGCATCATCATTAACCGCATAGCATCAGGCATCTGTAGCATGGGTGACTTGCCTTTCAGCGATGCTGCGGCTCTCCTGAGTCAAAATAGATATGACGGTGACTGACCATTTCTCTCACTTCAGTTGTCTTTTGAATGTAAGAGTTATGCGGGGCAGCCTGCCGTGACACATATGGCTACATGCTACAAACGGGACAACTGTCAAATATTTTTTATGCTGTGTAAATAATGACAATTCTCTCGTTACTGGGATGGAAAATTTAACTTTTTTGTATGACGGTTTAGACAGCGGGTTAGTTAATTAGTCCACCTTGGAAATGGCGTCTAGCTTCTCCACCGTACGTAGGCAGTTTGGCCAGTACGATATGACTGCTAGCTTGGAGTCTTTAATGTGTATCACACAGTAGTGGTAACACAAATGTACACTGATACGATGCTAATCCAGAACTTGTTTTACTTTGGACATGACCTAATAGACTGGCATTTTTTAATTTTGCTATAAACGCGAAAAATGACTGTTTATTGAGGCCCATTTTGCTGGGGACTATTTCTGCATCTAAGCCACGCAAAGAGCACCTCTCAGCACTAAAGGCATCCCTGATTTGTCCAGCAATCCATTCTTTGCTTGCTACTCTGAAAAGCTGCAAGCGTGAGGTCACAGGCTCTTGTTTTTAATTTTATGTTAAATTTCTCTGCCACTCCAAAACGTCATTTTCTTCTTCGTGCAAAGCAAATATATGGTGCTAAGACACCACCAATTAATTTTTTTGGATCAGGGTCTTATATTTACCTAGAAAACCACGCAAAGTCAAAACTGAAACCAGAGGGCTAGCAAGTATGCTTTGAATGCTTTTGCATCTAGATATCCTTACTCAGTGGCGTACGCAGTATTTCATTGTGGGGGGGGGGACCATCGAGAGTAAAGGGGGACAAGATAAAAAGAGAAAAGAAAGTCCAAGACGAATTAAAAGCATTTTCTTTTTTTTCTAATAAACCTATGCATTCTTCTGTTAAATAATTAAAATTGATTATGATACATAAAAATGATGCCCTGGAAATTCCTCACGAGGAAGGCATTTGCATTTTACTTTTTTTATTTACAAGTCACGTCAACAGAAGGCACCAGAATTAGCAAAAAACAAGAATCCTAAAAACAAATATTTTATAAAGCACGACTCCAATGCACGAAGCCTCCAGTCATCGGGGCTGATAAAACAATGATGCATAAGTAGGAACGCGGAACACTTTGATGGGTAGACGATGAACACTGGAAAGCCGCTCCACCATAAATTACTCCCCATCTTAACCTGACCTAACCAACAAAAATCTCACGTGATTTGTTCGTTGGTGTCGATTTCTAAGGTTTCCGAAGTCCGGTCACAAAAGAAAGTCGAGGAAGTCACACAGCGCAACAAAGGAACGATGGAAAATGGTTTATACACTCAGATATTTCACTTGGCTCTCGTCCTGAGGCAGCAGGTCGCACACTCGCGCCCCTATCTCACGCGGTTCTCAGACTGCCGATGACAACTTCCGTACTCGAACCTTAGAACCGCAAATCCCACCCCTTTAGGCACCTATAATTACTTTGCTAAGACTTTTCCCGCCATCCGAGGGGCCAATCAGATATCGCTCTTTTTACACCAATGGGAGCCACGCGGTACAAAACAAGCACATACAATACAAAATCCAGTTAAGAAAGGACACATGCACATACCCCCGAAAACTCCCATAAACCTTCGCCCTAACTGTTGACCGCCAGCCGGATACCACTTCCAGGAGAAACCCCTCGTTGGGGTGCAAGAACAGTACCGACGCTTCTTCTCAAAATAAACAGAGCTAGAAAACATCAAAGAGCCCCGCTGCGCTCGAGCGAGGCACAGTGCATGGTACGCACCCATAGCCGAGGTCCTCGAGGAGCAATTAAAACGGGGGACACGGGGGCCGCTCTGTGGCGACGACAACCCAGCACTGGCGGCTTCATGAGAGGGACACGGGGCACTCGCGAAGCAATAAAAGTAGAAGTAAAGAAATATATTTCCTTTCCTGAGTAACGCTACACAGCACAGCCTACCTCACAATTTATTTAACAAATGGGATATGCGGCCGATTATAGTATATATATATGTGTGTGTGTGTGTGTGTGTGTATGTGTGAATCCCGCAGTGCCGGCTACTCCGCGATGACCGTTCTATAAAGCTATATTGGAACAGTCGAAAACGCAAAAGCAACAACACACACATACGCAAAAAGCAGATTGCGGGGGCCGCAGCTTACACGCCCAATCGCGCAACCCGCAGTCCTTGGTTACATTTATAGCGATTTGTGGGGTCCCCACAAGCTGAACTCTTCTTATTAAATGTTTGATGTTTTTGTTGTTGTTTCTTCTTACTAAAGGTTGTGTTATATCGTTTCACACACGTGGAAATTCAGCAAAGCGCTAAATATTAAGTCGGATGCTTCCATAATCTTAGTGCTGTGGTTTGTAGAACCTTTGGTCCCACATATCTTTGTTATATCGCACAATCCATGGCTTTCATAAACCGTTGAATCTTGATTGGAGATGGGGGTTCATTAACAAATTAATCCGACTGATTGCCACCCTTTAATAGACTAGTCAATCAATAAATTCGTTAATTGATTATTCTCCTATCATATTACATGAGAGACTTTAAAACTACACATTTTTCATTATTTTTACTTATGTCATAAATGGCATATTGCATTCCCTTTCTTTTTTATTTCCTTTTTTTTAAAAACTTCTCCACGAAGTTGGCTCCGCTGTTTTAAAAAAAAATATATAACACCACATTGATATTGATGAACCCGAGAATCAGTCACCTCGCCCACTCCCTCCCCCCCCCCCCCCCTCCCCCCTCTCTCGGAAATCTTGGGGAGGGGGGGTTTGGGGGGGGGGGGGGGGGGGCGGGCCTTTTCGTCCTTTCCCTGTGTACGCCACTGTCCTTACTCCTCTAAAGCTGAGAGGTTTTGAGCACATAATTGTTGGACCCAATCTCGAGCTCAAACGTTTGAGTGCCGTGCTTGAGCGTTACACATCACTCATGCCCAATCTTTTTGTGGCGTGGCCTGCCCAATTAAAGTTGCTCTTTTTGGCCACCAGCCGCGGCGACTGGCAGCCGACCGAGACACCTCCCCGTTCACTGTCCTGGAGCAATGAGATATATTTTGAGTATACGATTTGCCACCAGAAGGGCATGTTTTTAAGATGGCTAATTAGTTTAGTTAAAGTTATGGGAGGTTACGGCACTCTTAGTTCGGCTCAGCCAGAATAAAGCTAATCGGGGTTCCTTTTTCTTCAGGGAGGGTGTACAATGTGACACCATACATGGAGTTCCATCCTGGTGGAGAGGAAGAGCTCATGAGGGGCGTTGGAAAGGATGCCACTGACCTCTTCATACAGGTAAGGCAGTCGAGACAGCTTCTGGTGGTTCGGCCAACTTTATTTAAACCTCTCGCTCCTGCTTCCAATTTGGGGACAGAGAGGACAAGGGAGGTATTCTGGGTATGTGTACTGACTTGCTTCCTGCTGTTTCAGGCAGCTGCTTCCTTCAAAATATACAAGAAGTCTTCATTTAGGTTCTCGCATTCAGTTGTTGAATTTGTAGTAGCATTTCAGTTGACATTGTCTATCTGAAATATGTGCTCTCATTGTATGGTGCGTAGCTGGCTGTTAGAAATATAATTTTAGGCTCTCACATTCACAAGGGACAATTGTTAACTTGCAGTACATGTTTATATCTAAGTACATTTAGCCATTAATAGCTCAAGTACATTTCAAAGACATTTTCTGCGTTCAATGGCAAGCATCTTTGATGTTTTCCAAAAAACGTTTAACCCGCGATTGCACCTCTGTCTTTGCTTGCACATGACTACCCGCTAGCGAACTGTGATTAGACACACGGATGCTGCCTCGGTGAAAACGACACAATGGGATGTTTCTCAGCACACTTTACGACTTTTGCATTGGAGGGTTTGCTCAGAAATTAATATTGAAAAAATAAGCTAATTAATTTGCAATAATTAGTACGACGCAACGCAAAACTATCTTGACTTCCTCAATAGGACCGTGAACAATACTGCATTGGTCTTGACACAACTTAACCAAAACAACCTGTGCTCCTTAGCAGCTACTTTGCATACATTAAGCTATTGTTTGCTCTTAAGAGGAATTTGGTTGTTTGGGTCATAATTGTTTGCTAATCTCAGTCGTTCTTCTGTGTAAACTCTCTTTTCACAGGTGCACAAGTGGGTGAATTTCGAGTCCATGTTGGAAAAGTGTCTTGTTGGGAGGCTTGTGGGTCCACCTGCAAATTCCATACGGAAATGTGTGTCCCCACTTTTCTTCTCGTTTTTAGCCTTTATTCTGCTGCCTATGTATTCTGTATATCACTCATTTGTGCACATAGTTCTTGATTCGATACTTTCTTGGTGTAGGCTCAAGATTGGTAAGCATTAGCTGTTACTGTTAATCTTTTGTAAGAGGTTCATACTTTGACTTCATTACAGACATCGGATCGGCGCATATGTTTTTTTTTTTTTATTGGCATCAATAACATGTGCAATTGGCGATGTGAGAAAGATTCCAATCTGTGTTTTTATCTCGTTCTCAGCTAGCTTTGTGGTGCCGAGGTTACCATTTTTCAAGAGACTACAACGAAGCGACACCGGTGTTTCTGAAGGTATGGTTTGCTTTCAGTCCAGAACATGTGCTATTCTAATTTTATTTACACCTGTGCTTGATTGGTTGTGTTTGTTTTGAACTGAAGAACGCAACAAAAAGTCACTATTTTTAGGATGGTATATGGTTGGGAGGAGACGAAATTGAAGACACTTCTTAATGATGAAATATTGAGCAATTTATTCATCAGTGGTTCTTGGGGATCTGGCTATGGCAGCACATACTGGTGTTCTACAGGTTGGGACCTGTTACTAAAGAGGTCATCGACTTCCTCTCCTTTTGGATGACCACATGTTCCACAGGATATATAGGGTTTTTAAAAGATCTCCAAAGATTATTGTGTGTTGTCATTCGTCGGAACTTACGAAAAGTGAATGACGATGCAGAGTTGCATGTATTCAGAAACGTGGACTGTGTTGGAACGTGGAGCATGACATCCATAAACTCATCCTTGAACCCTCCTATCACTCAGCTCATCTCGATCACATTTGTAAGGTTGGCATACCGATTGTTAACAGTCGCACATTCAATATCTCATTTATACCTCGAACAACACATGATTGCCACCACCTTCTCTCTTCAATTGCTGCAATTAGCGGTGCTGTTCTTTGTAAACAAACTCTTACTAACAGCGCCCTTATTTGATTTAATTGACATATTTTTTCATGTGTTCACTCTCCTCTCTATTAAAATAAATTAATTAATAAATGACATTCACATTCTCAAAACCTTAGATTTTATTTCTGATAGGATAAAAGAGTTAGAAGAACTTTGAAAATGGAAGGAAAATTACACAGAAAGGGGCTTGTCTCGAACGTCCCTCTCTTGCATCTTTTACAGCGAAGCTGTTATACGCTAGGGTCTGTGAAAAAATGCGTCCTCACATGTCAACAAAAAACAGCCATCGTGGCAAGTATGAATAAATAAAAACAAAAAGAGTGGTTAAGTATAAATAAATAAAAACAAAAACAGCCAGCATGAGTCAGCCTTCCTTGGCATTATTAGATAGTGAGGTCCTGATCCCTTATTATCATCTCTAGGCATCGTCCTTGAGGTCGTCCTAGGCGTCGTCCTCGAGGTTGTCCTAGATGTTGTCCTCGAGACCGTCCTAGAAGTCGTCCTTGAGGTCGTCCTAGAATTTGTCCTCGAGGTCGTCCTAGAAGTCGTCCTTGAGGTCGTCCTAGGCGTCGTCTGAGAGGTCATCCTAGAAGTCGTCCTTGAGGTCACCCTAGACGTCGTCCTCTAGGCATCCTCCTCGAGGTCGCCCTAGAAGTCGTCCTCCAGGTCGACCTCGAAGTCGTCCTTGAGGTCGTCCTAGACGTTGTCCTCTAGGCATCGTCCTAGACGTCGTAAAGATAACAGCTTAGCTGGTCCTCAATCTTCACATGAAAGGGAAGGGCTCTACAATTCACAACTTTCAGCGATGGTGGTACCGCGTTGTGAGAATCGTGCACCCTAGCTCCTGGATGATTGGCCTCATAATAAATGGGCTTGCCTACACCTTTCTGGCGTGAAAAAATAACGTAAGGCTCTAATACTGCTCGTATATAGTAAAACTAGAATTACTTACGCAAAGCAGACCCAGCCTCGTACCGCTGTTCTACGACGATCATCCAGATGACAGCCATTTTGATAGGCACCACTGCGCCCCCTATAGGTCGTGAAAGTTGCGAATTCTTTTTCTTCGGACTTTCATGTTTTTTTTTTCTAATGCTTTTACCCCTTTCTCTTTTAATTTTACGACATTATTCACTTCCACCAGCTGCGTTCTTACTGCATTTTTAATTTCTGGGCGTTATTGTTGCCTTATTGTTTTCTGATTTCCCTTAAATCGCAAGAGACAGTGACATGCTCCTATACTATGTATCTCTTCTCTTTTTTGTCTGGCTGCATATTGGCCAACATGCTCCAAATGTTCGGTGTGTGTATGCAGTGCATTTCAGTTATTTTTTAAAATTTATTTATAGATATTCCGGATTTAAGTGAAGAGATGTCATCAAGGCCTTCTATGAGGTGAGTATGGGCTTAGAAAGTTATAACTGACCCTGGCATCTTGCTCGTTCAAAACAAGACTGGGTGTCATACCCAAAACTATGTCTTAGGGGTGTTTTGTTTTTTTTAAGGGGAGGAGGAGGGGGGGGGGAGAGGAGTCTAGAAAGAAAATTGGTTTTTTAACCTCACATTTGTTGACTCGAAATTTTATTAATTCGATCCAGGACAAACTTTTTAATATTTGTGTTTACAGAGGTTACATTAATTGGAAGAAATGGAGGCAACAAAACCTCTAGGCCAGTTGTAATTCAGAAAAGAAGTTTTGGAAACTTGCAGATTGCTTCATAACTAAAGCATTATTCAAGTGAAGAGCCTGTTCTTACGTATCTGAACAGCTTGTGTTGAGATACGTTGGCATTACTAGGTACGTCTAGCACTGCTTTCTTTTTTTGCTGCCGACCCCAGATATGCTTCCTCCACTTTTTCAAGTTTTTACTGCATCTTGACAAGTGTTTTTCTGAGTCTCAGTTATTTACGAGTGCATATTGAAAAGTAATGAGTCTGACTTTTTTTATTCAGAATTTGGGGACTCTAAAAGTTCTGATTATTTTTTTCTTTTCAATGCAGCATTCTTCACTGTGCAGTTACCACCCTGTTAACGCAAAATTCAATCACGCACCTGTGCCATACTCTCACAAGCACATCTTTGTCATCTGCCGTAATGACATATATACTAAGCTCGCTGCAACAAAATGCTAAAGTCTATGACGGTCCAATTGTAGTTTCAGACAAATGGATGTACACATCGCGACACTGTTAGCACGAACACGACATCGGCGCATTTTCGCATTTTACTTCTAAATAGTATTAGCGAGCACGAAATTTTATCGCTTACATTATAGAACTAAATGAGCTCTTTCCGTAGCAATAATAACTTGGATGACATTTCTTAGTTTCAAAAAGAAAAACTGAAAAAACCGGCAATCGGTTGTTCGCGCTAACAGTGTCGCGCTCTGTACAGTGCAATGTATACTTATAACAGTAATGAGAAAACCCCAAAATTCAATCCTTATAACCAATTATCGTTGTATTTGGGCTAGAAACTGAGTGTTTTAGTCTAGAAACTGTAGAAACTGATTGCTATACAACCAGTACATCATTAGAAGTGGATTGCATTGTATTACCTTCACAAACTTCTGCACAACACCGCCCGTCTACCTCTTTGCAGAGAAAAACAGGCAGTTTCATTACTTCTCAATCAGCCCTCATACTTGAGAAAACCTATAATACTACAGTATCAAGCAGAACAAATTTAGTAAAAGTCTTGGGTCCATTTTACCTCCCATGTTATGTATAGCACACCAGTCTAGGAGCCAGAACTGGGTCATTCTTTGGTTCGTTTGAAAAAGATTTTGTCATCATTCTTATTGATATACATGCCATAAAATACCGAGCATCTGCCCATTCCACAATAAGCACATACCCACCCCCCAATTTTGTAACAATTGGGGAATACGCAAAGGACATATTTTTACATATTGTTAGCCTAAAGAGTCCACATCCCCCAGTTTTGCATGATACTTTTCAAATTTTGAGTGGGCACTTGCTCAGGATTTTAGGGTAGTAGGTTCATTGACTTGTATCATAAGATTAAGGTTTTATGTTAGTTTATTGTTCGCAAAATTCGAAGGGTGTGTTTTGAAGTTTAGTTTTTGCCCGCAATTTAGATTTTATTAAGGTATATTTGGGTTAAATTATAAAATCTTCCGTATTCAGAGTTTAATTTCGCCGCACCTCGAATTTTCCAAAATTCAAAATAAAAATGGACAATATTAGGACATAAACTTACGCTAACTCGTAAGAAGTCGCCTGTATCAAGAGATATTTTCTTCAGCTAAATTTGCTGTTGGTGGCCTTGTTATTGGCAATACTAACCGTCCCACCACAAAACTTGCCATAGTCTCTTATATATAAAAGCTTTACTTCAATGAACATCAGTATTTTAATATCACCAAACTCCTATCCGTAGTCGCTGGGAAGCTGGCTTTTTTTCCCAAACCATTCCACCACTCCCCCCTGCAGCTGCACGCAGTGGGCTGATGAAGGGAGGAAAAGTTTACAACCAGTGTTACCTTTCCAAACAACTAAAACTCTAATAGAATGGATTTGAACGTTGACTTGAAGAAAATGTTTCTTAGTTTTAAAAATGATTGCAGAAGGTTCCTGGTTGGCAGTGAAATTGCATTTTTATCTCGATAGTGTATTGCATCAAGAACATAATCGCTAATGTATAGCAAGTATAAAAAAAAAAAAAAATTAATTGTAATTTTATTTGAATTTATTGTATGATGTTTATGTTTCCAAGATATACATTAACTCTATTCTAGTTTTTGGTTTTGTTTTTAGTTGTAGCAAGACTAACATTTACTGACGTTTACTTATGGTATCTTTTTTAAACTAATGTGTGGCTTTTTACTTGCTCTTTTTGCTTTGATTTATCTCGCAGAATTATCATGTAATGTTTTGTGAATTGTTGTTATTATCTAACTATACTGAGCTACTGAACTTGAGAGAGCAAAAGCTTTATCAGGTACCACGCCTTTAGCTCTGCCTCCTACATGGAGAACCTGCAGAACAAATAAAGAAAAAAAGAATATATTGAAGTTTCAGGTCACCGCTCACTCCTATAAATTCTAGGTGTTCATAGCTTTCACTGTCAAAAAAAAAAAAAAGCACAACTCCTCATCTAGCCTGGAGGTACAATGACGAATAGTCCCGAAGGAACCTTGACGAGATGAATGATTAAATCCCCTTTCGTCAATAGTCCAAGATCTGAAAGGAAACTGGAGTGGCCTCTCCTCGAGACAACTGACTCTGTGCTCCGTCCAAATTTACTTGTAGAAAAACATATTATCTTTTTCTTTTTTTCTTTGACATTGTAATTTTGAAATTCAGAGTTTATCAAATAAATCCAAACCGACGAAACTTTTACCGGCGAGTGTTTTTCGGAGTTCTTCAGATTTATCGGGAAACACAGAACCCTAGGTATGTTGTAATGGTCTTCGACCCTGCGTTCACATATTTTGTTGCAGCTACGAGTGGTCGCAGGACGACTCTACGGTCACGATAGTGGTACAGTGCAAGGGTGACTATGCAATTGAGGACGACAAGGTGGGCACGGACTTGTCCGGCAAGAAGCTGAGGATACGGGTACGGGTCTCCAAGTTCCTCTATCTAGTACATATCGGTGAGTTCCTCCCTCCCACTCTCTGTCTGTGCATGGTGTAGGAATTGTCCTTTCTCGTGTTCATGCGCTGTTAAATACCACGAGAGCTTGTTGTGCATATCAAATCCATTGAAGGGGAGGCATTTCAAGGACCCAGAAGCAATGGCCTGTCAGTATACTACATGTGGTTCGGTGACTTCAGCACCAAAAGCAGCAGGTTGTTAGAAAGGAAGCCAGCTGTAGTTATGAAAATTTGGAAGGATTGAGGCAATGTAGTAAACCGTGTTTGTGTAATTGACCTCTGTAAGATCCTGAAATGTTGGATGTCTTGTAGTATGGCAATACAAGTATTTCCATAGGCTGTGTGTCGTACTAATGGCAGCACAAATGTTTTCTGTTATCAAGACTGTGCATTGTGTTGTGTATTACTGTGCAAAACTGCGCTGTCTCGGTGGCATACTACGGTACTTTATCTCCGGAATAGCTTGTTCCTGTGGCTGGCACTTCAGCTAAGGTTGACGTCACAAGGCCCGAACACATTTTAGAATATGTAGCTTTTTCGGCAGGCCAGCTGGCTAAAACATCTTAGAACTGGAAAAGCAAGTATTGCAAATGCTTAGTTACTGGTGGGTAACAAATCAGGTTTTTTTTTTTTTTTTATTGAAATTATTGTTTTATACATACTGATTTGCTGTTTCTTTTTTTTGTTTTTCTTTATTCAGAATTGCAAGAATCGGTATACTGCAACTATAATGGTAAGTACTACTACCACAGTGCTCCTCATAACTTCGGTAAAAAGGGTAGTTGCTTTTCATACAAGAAGCAATATCATTCCCAAAAATTAAAAATACTAGGTCCAAGGTTGCTGCCTTGGGGAACACCTGAAGTACACACAAAAGGAGCAGAAAGGTGTTCAGCCACTTGTACAAAGTTCACTCATTGGGATAAATAAAGGCCCGTTCACACTCTTGCAACCGAGTACGACCGAGAGAGACGAAACTTGTTAAAACCTCTTAAAATTTCTTAGGACGAGAGAACACACTGGCACTCTGGTGCCATCAATCCGGTTATCCTGGAGCTGCATTTCACAAGAGCGAAGGTTTTGCGGGATTTCCGAGGTCAAATGTGCGTAATACAGTAAAACCTCGGTACCGCGTACCCGCATACATAAGCCGTAGTTCCGCTTTAAAAGTAGCTTAGTCAGATCCCCGATATGTCTCCCGTTAAACCTAATGCATTCAATGCCCGCTTAATGCGTAGTCGCTTATCGTGTACTTACCGGTCAATGCGCACTGTTTTCACTTCCCGGTACGTACTAAGTTAGAAGTTGCAGCCAGCGTGCGGCCGGGCCGCCGCGCACCAGCAGCAACGACCACGGCGGGAGTGAACGGCGAACACGCGAAGCCGACCCAGCGTGAGGGCGAGGGCAGCGGGGGCGCGAATTCGGCCAGTTCGGCTGGTTCGGCGCCGCGCAATGGCGGTAGTTGACGTGGTTTACACAATTTACGGGCCCGGCTGGTGGGAGAGGAGGAGCGGAGCTCCTCCGAACTGCGTTGTTGACGTCGCGGTCGCAGGCTTGGCTGGCTTGGCGGGCTGCGCAGGAGGTTCCGAACTTGCAATTGGTTGCGCATAGTTGCGGTTTTCTGAACGGGATTTCTCTTGCTGCTCTGCTCTGAGTGGTGATAGTCATCCACTCGAGATACTGGTTCTGGGGCGAGGCTGATATTGACAGCAAAAGTGACCAGAGCAAGGTCAATTATGTTTGCACAGCAGTTTTTGAATGATTTTCCCATTGCTAAAGTGAAGACGTCAGGTAACATGTACATGCATGTCTTGCAGTGCATTTGTGGAGGAAACTATTTACATTGAAGAATGATTTTTTCAACAAACCTTTTTATGTGCATAGCATATGTGCATTAAAGTATGGTAGTTCAAGGGCACTGGACTTCAAAGATAGATTTTTAAAACACACACATCAAACGTTGCCTGGAGCCAAATACAGTAGAATCTCAATGATACTATCACGGTTAATCCAAATTTCTGGACGATACAAATTTTCTAAAAACCCCGGCCAAAAAGCCTTACCTGTAATGTGTTACATTTGACACACTATCCCGAAATTTCGGGATAATGCGACTGCTCTCTCAGGCTGCGGCGGATTATACGAACAAAAGCGCTGACCTCGGAGAGGATGGAGTCTCTCCATTTTAAAAATACCTAGGCACCTTGAGGTACACAGCACTGTGGCACTTCCCGCCACCTTAGTATTCTATTCTACTAGCTCAGCTCACATGTCATCAAACCGTGAACGACCTCTTTGCTCAGTCGGTGTAGTCAAGGCCAGACTACACGGCACGAGAAATTGCAACTGCCACAGGGTCACAGTCGACATGGCTAGAGGGCTACCGCTAGTTCTAGGGAGCTCTACTTCAGCCCTAGCCGAGGCTTTTTAACCACGTCTAGGGATAGGGTAGAAAAACCTCAACAAATAGAAAAAGTCGGCCAATCTCGAAGGCATTGCAATACTGCGGTATTGCGCTGCCTTTGGGATTGAAGCAAGTTTCTCATTCGGAGCCATCTGGGCCGGCTTGCTAGAAACAGCATCTCAGCCGAGACTGAGTGAAGGAAAGCATTTCCTAAGCCAGCGCACAAGCTGAGCGGGACTCAAACCACGTCTCAAGACGCTCGCGTGCCCCTAGCCTTTGCAGTCCTTTCTTTCACCCAGTCTCAGCTGAGACGCCATTTTAGCAAGCCGGCCCTCACCGAGTATGTGTGCATTTTTTATTACCTTTTTTTGGAGCCCTTTTGAATGTACACTTTTAGGATGATGCAAATATTTTACGCGACCCCGAGAGATCTGTATCATTGAGGTTCTTAGTCTTTTGTGCCCAATGCTGACCAAGTACAGTCATATTTCAGACTGACAATTCTTTGCCTCACAATCAACTAACCGATCGTACTGGTGCCCCTACACACTGCCGATGGAGAAAAGAAAAAACATGCAGATGACGTGTTGGTCCCCAAAGTTGTCCTTAACAGATACCTAACATTTTCCTTCAGAATCTTGTTTAGGTGCTTTTCTGTAATTTTAGTGCCATAGTGTTCTGGAAAAGAGCACTAACCTGAAACTTTTTTAGACAATTTCAGCAGCCTTTTTTAGCTTCTTAGTAAGTGAGAAACAGCTTTTTTTAGAAAAATGTTATAACTCTCCTTTTGTGCCAAAAAAGGAGCTCGCATATGGTTACATGATATCGTTCCAACGTGGCCAAAACGGTCGCTGTTTCATGCATTTTGTTGTGTCTGCTGCAGTGTACTCTTTATTATGTGCCGTCTACCTTTCTTAACTCGTGACGACCTGCTATGCTTGCACTTCTTCGTGCAGTGCAAGTGAAGTGCAAGTTAAAATGCATAGAGCTGCGGCTGGTCAAGGAGAAGTCAGGCCTGTCCTGGTCCAGCCTGGGGACATCCCTGCCTGGCCACAACCAAGTGGTGCCTTTGAAGAGTGCAGGTGCGTCCAGCATGCTTACGCGTCGCTTGTCCCGAAGGCGCTCGTTGTTGCCTCAGACAGTTAATTATTAACTTACCAGATGGCGCCGCATGTGTCACGTGTTTTATACCATGTCATGCTTCATATATGCTGTTGCTTGTGGTTTGTGCTTCATCTTTTTGTCAACGAAGGCTAGGCCCAACCTGACTTGATTTACAGTTAGTATATTATGGTTAGTAGTATCAACATCTGTCTCCACCATAGAATTCCAGACCTGCTGGTGTGACTTTATGAATCTACAGTGAAATCCACTTATAACGATAATGAGATAGCTCAGAAATTCAATCGTTATAACCAATTATCGTTGTATCTGAACTAGAAACGGATTGTTTCTAGTCTAGAAACTCTGGAAACTGGTCGTTACAAGCAGTGCATCGTTATATGTGGTACCGTTATAGGTGGATTGCACTGTGCAACATAATAATTAGCTTGCTGGAGTAAAAGATACACTAATACAAATGCATAAGCAATCTCAATTCACTTAGCTATTTTGAAAGTGAATTCAGTGGGGAATAGTACAGGCATTTCCTGCCAACAAAAGCTGCGGCCTCACACATAAAATTCCGGACATCGCGACACTCAAACAATGGATTCTATTCACCACATGTCGCATTATCTGAACAAAGTTTATTTGAGAAATGCGTCAAATAAAAACACATTCAATCGACAAAGTTGACAGCCACTTCATGACAATCTCACTGATTTCAGGCGGAGCTCATTTTGGGGCCCATTTCGAGGAGAGGCTACTTCTTGCGTAGCACCACAACAAAGGAATGAATACAACTGCCTCCCCCCCCCCTTTCCTGGGATGAACTACTTGTGGTCACTGTCTTACTAATAGCGCTGAGTTATTATTTATACCGTTCGGTGCAGTATATTTCAAAGCAAATACAGTCATATCTTGTTAATACAAACCCCGTTAATACGGACACCCCGCATTGGGTAAATACAGGCATTTTTGTCTCATTATTATGGATGTGCCAGCACCCCAGTTTAAAAAAAAAAAGAGGTCCAAACACTCCCCCGGGATTTCACTGTACCCAGGAGGTCACAGTCTGCACCTGGACGTTTGTTGCGGGTCTTGCGACGAAACCTGCGCAGCAAAACATGTTTTGTCTTGTCTTTTACTAAAAATGGGTCATTACCACTTCCAGTCTATTGTTGCGCTCGAGACAGTGTATGACCTATAACTGGGAACAAAGAAGAACGAACCCTAGACCAGCTATGTCAGCTCACTGTAGATTTCGTCGTTGTTTGGGGAATGGGAGAGAAGATGGCCCAAGCAAGGCTGATTTCTCGTACGTGCTGTTTCACTGTAACTTGGCAAACTGCTAAAGCCATGGGGGAATAAATCAACGTCCGAAACGCACAAATGAGGGTGCGAGTTCCTCCTTCCTTTCTTTTCCAACTGCTTGGGTTGGAGAAGAGGGGAAGGGGGGACTCCCCTTAGCTCATTGATCTGTGCGTTTTGACCCCGATTCGTTGTTATGGACGAAGTTTCTGGGGAACGGAGGCATTCATATTGACGAGACATGACTGTAGTGGCCTTCTTTGGTCCCTAAACTTAAACCATGGGTTCTCAAACTGGGTTCCTCGGAAGGCTTTGCCCAGAACTCTCGGCGTATCTCCAAGCTTCCAAATATTCTTGGACATCGCTGCCTCTGAGAAAATTGTTTTCACACTCACTATTTTAGAGAATCTGAGCCATTGGTGCATACTACAGTCACGTCTTGTTGGTATGAAAACCTCCGTTCCTCCAAATAATCGTTCATAAGTGAGTCGTCCATGACCGGTGGCAACCAGTTCATCGAACGAATGTTTCATAGAACGACGTTTCATCGACAGATCGTTTCATCGACACGCAATGTTTCATCGACAGCTCAAATTAGCTTTTTCCTGTAATAAGCTGCATGAGACTGTCACCGCAAAGCAGCGTGCATGGGTCAGTCAGGTGGGTTAACATTTTTGTAATGAGCCGCCGCAAACTGTTGCTGCGAAGCGGCGTGAACGCAGGCAGGGGGGGTGGGTTAACGTGCACCCCAGTGATACACACGTGACGAAATGTCCATACAGTGTGCAATTCGCATAACGAGTGTCGACGAAAAATGTGTCTATGAAAAGTTGTTTAAGAAACGTAATTCCACGAAACGAGTTTCGAGGAAGTGATAGGGACCCATCCATGACAATGAGACAAGCATTCGTGTATTTGCCCAGTTGGTCTCCGAAAAGATTCTATTCTAGTAGGGTATCAATATTAACGGGGTTCACATATTAACGATACATTGCTGTAGGTTGCAAACATTCCCAAGAATGTGCATTCTTTCTTACAAGGTCTGTAGGCCTCTACAGTACTCTATTGCATCAATGCCAAGACTGAGAACAGTTCCTCGGATGCCACTCGAGAGAGAGAGAGGCACTCCTCGAGATAGAAACATTAGAGAATTCGTGCACTAACTTGTACGGCTAGAATCTGCATCCAATAGACATTCTATCTTGTGTAGGTCACACTTACCGACGACCTTGGGTGACGTCCTTTATTTTGGCTGCTCGAGGCGTGTTTCTTGTTGTTTGAAATCGGTTTTCCTCCTGCAGACACTATGGGTGACCAGTCGGGCCTCGATTGACCTTTGCAGAGAGCTTTTCCAGAACCTGCACGCTGGTGGACAAGAGCAGCATCACGCACGACGTCTTCCTCTTCACGTTTGCGCTGCCAGCGGGGTCCCTGCTGTGGGTTCCCATCGGACACCACATCTCCCTCGAGCACGACGTCAGAGGCACGGCTCTCTTCCTACTTTTTGAGTTGTTCGGTTACAAAATGGTCGGGGAGGAATTGGTTGCGTGATTGCTCGTACAATGAGAAAGCGTACGGGCATCTCGGTATTTGGATGGTTTCGTCTTTGCTGTAGACGACCGTTTGTCCATTCTTGTACAACTGGTAGCCTAACGGCAGTCCAAAGGGCATGTCTGGTGCAATTTTTACTTTTGTGCATTACACAATTCGTAAGCTATACTTGCCATATTTAAACGTGCCTATTGAGCTATGGTAATTTTTTAATGCAAAAGCATTAGCTGTATCATGGAGCGAAGCCGGCGTTTTTCGTAATTGCGAAAACGACACAGAAATTCCCTCGGTGGAACGGCTCTTAAAATGGCTGCGACGCGGCCGGCATGCCGGATAGTTCCAAGGAACGCCACCCCACAGAGCGGCGCTGCTCCCGCACGCCGCCGCAGCAGCGCTCTCCCGCCGCTCGCCTGAACCCGGCCAGCTGGCGTCCACAGAGGATAGCGGGGCACGCAGCTTGTAGGAATTCGATACATATACGAATGCTTTCGCATTCCTACATGTAAGCAGTCTTAAGTGTCCTCCTGTAGTTTTTTTTAGGTGACTAGGGAGCCCGTTAAATGTGTTTACAAGTTGCCCGAGAAACGGAAGAAATCAGTGCCGTTTTGTTTCGTCCGTGTTCGTGCTTCCCGTAACGTCTTACTGCGACCAACATGCTCATCTTCAACTTTGACTTGAACAAATCCTTCTCTTGCCTTTCTCATTGGAAAAAAGGGACAGGGTTTGAAACTTCGATTACATGTTTTATATAAAAGCGAGAGGCTTGTGCGAGTAATTTTGGGCTTCAAGAGCGAATAGCTGTAAACTTCAAAGGCTGGGTGGATTACATTCGAGCCATAGAAAAGGATGTCATAAACTGCTCTAGTGCACCTTCATCTGATGCGGCCACTAAAATCCCCTCTCTAAATTATGAGAAAATATTTTTGAAAAAAAAAAATAAAACAACATTAGAAAGACAAGAAAAGGAACAAAAGAAGTGCCGACCATCAGCTGAACATTAATTGGATCTTGTTTTTGACGCAAAATTTGTTTAAGGGCTGGGATCACGAGGAAAGTGTGATGGAGCATTGCAGAAACCATAACCAAATGTGTGACACATACTTCAGAGGACTACCTGTAAAAGAGCTTTAAACTGAGAGGGAGGAATGAAATTCTAAATGGGCCCCACCCGGAATCAAACCTACGACTCCGTGATTGTGAGCTCGACATCCCACCACTGCAATAATCAGCAGGTACAGTAATCCCTCGTTATAACGAAATCGCTATTTACGAATAATCACAATTTTCGAAGTTTGACGCAGTCCCGATCGCAACGCATGCATTTTGAACCGGATTATCCGATGTGTATCGACGGCTGGACACGCTTATTACGAAGGACGATCCTTGCGAATTGTCGCATTTTTTTAAGTTTGACGCGGTCCCGATCTCAATGCATGCTTGAAGTGAGGCGCCAAAACAACGAGGACACGAGGAGAGAAGCAGACAGGACGAGGCGCACTTTCAACTGAACTTTATTTTAGAAAAACACAGAAACGCAAGCTATGTCCAATGTGCACGTGCGCATGGGTAAGAAAAAAGAAGAAAAAAGAAAAAAGACAGAACGAAGCCTAGCGCGTTTTCCTACGTGACTCGTTCATTTTGAAGGAACGTATACTCCCTATCAGATAGAGATAAAGAGGGGGCGCTGACACATACATCGGTGCCGCGAGATCTTATGGTGAAGGCCTTCAAGATTTCGCGAGCGATTTTTGTTGCGCCGCTTCCAACAATTCTTGTTTCGTCAAACTTTGGTTCACACTCGCATCGATTACAGTGTACTGCCAAGTGACCAGAGGGGGTTGCCTAGTTGACGCAGAGTGCTCCCTGATTCTATCATTAATGCACCTCCCCGTCTGGCCAACATACACTCTCCCGCAAGACAGGGGTATCTCATAGACGACTTCAGTGACGCAATCGCGGTACCGCGTCACGTGTCTCTTTTTGCAGTCCATTTCCGTCCCAGTGGCTTCACCTGAGCTCCTATTGATCCTATTGCACAATGCAGAAAGTTTATTTGGCGCAGAAAAGACAACTGGAATGCCAAACCTATTGGCTACCTTCTTCAGGTTGTGGGATAGTCTGTGTATGTAGGGCAAGACCGCAGGTCTGGCCGCCCTCCTTATGTTGCCCTCACAATCCTCCCTGCTGTGCTTTTTTATCTTTTTTAACAAGGTCTCCGACACATCGCGAAGCACATTGGGAGGGAAACCCGCCGCCTCCAATCTGCTGAGCTGCGCGTGAAAGCTGGCGCTCATTTTCTGCTTGCACGATTTTTTCAGCGAGGCCGCCAAGCAGGTGGAAGCTATCCCTCTCTTCACAAGCTTGGAGTGAGCAGAATCGTACGGCAGCATCCCTTTCTTTGAACGAGGCTCGTACGCCCAGCACACATGATCTTTGCCGAATGACAACCCCACTTCAATGCAAAGCTGTTAAGCTTTGCATTGAAGAGAACGGGGAGATTTCTTTCCGCAATTCGACTGGCCTCACGGTAGAAGGCTTGCTGGAGTTATTAACACATTACCTGGGCTCCACTATGGTTTCTTTCGAAGGGGAAATATTTGTTCAAAAACGCGGAATCTGCATTGGCTCGAGAGTGGCTCCGGTCTTGTGCGACATGTTTCTTGCCTTCTGCGACAGGGCGATCGCAGATAAATTGGAGCATAAAGAACAAGTGAAGATTTTTAGATATTTAGATGATTTTTTGGTGCTGACATCTGAACCGGTGGGGTTGAGTGATGAGGTGATTTCTGGGATAATGAAGCTGTTCACGAGCTGTGCCTTCGGCTTGAGCTTCACACATGAAACTGCATGCTCAGGTCGATTACAATTTTTGGACTTGGGGTTGTCATTCGGCGAAGATCATGTGTGCTGGGCGTACGAGCCTCGTTCAAAGAAAGGGATGCTGCCGTACGATTCTGCTCACTCCAAGCTTGTGAAGAGAGGGATAGCTTCCACCTGCTTGGCGGCCTCGCTGAAAAAATCGTGCAAGCATAGAATGAGCGCCAGCTTTCACGCGCAGCTCAGCAGATTGGAGGCGGCGGGTTTCCCTCCCAATGTGCTTCACGATGTGTCGGAGACCTTGTTAAAAAAGATAAAAAAGCACAGCAGGGAGGATTGTGAGGGCAACATAAGGAGGGCGGCCAGACCTGCGGTCTTGCCCTACATACACAGACTATCCCACAACCTGAAGAAGGTAGCCAATAGGTTTGGCATTCCAGTTGTCTTTTCTGCGCCAAATAAACTTTCTGCATTGTGCAATAGGATCAATAGGAGCTCAGGTGAAGCTACTGCGACAGAAAGGGATTGCAAAAAGAGACATGTGACGCGGTACCGCGATTGCGTCACTGAAGTCGTCTATGAGATACCCCTGTCTTGCGGGAGAGTGTATGTTGGCCAGACGGGGAGGTGCATTAATGATAGAATCAGGGAGCACTCTGCGTCAACTAGGCAATCCCCGTCTGGTCACTTGGCAGTACACTGTGATCGATGCGAGTGTGACCCAAAGTTTGACGAAACAAGAATTGTTGGAAGCGGCGCAACAAAAATCGCTCGCGAAATCTTGCAGGCCTTCACCATAAGATCTTGCGGCACCGATGTATGTGCCAGCGCCCCATCTTTATCTCTATCTGATAGGGAGTATACGTTCCTTCAAAATGAACGAGTCACGTAGGAAAACGCGCTAGGCTTCGCTCTGTCTTTTTTCTTTTTTCTTACCCATGCGCACGTGCACGTTGGATATAGCTTGCGTTTCTGTGTTTTTCTAAAATAAAGTTCAGTTGAAAGTGCGCCTCCTCCTGTCTGCTTCTCTCCTCGTGTCCTCGTTGTTTTGGCGCCTCACTTCAAGCATGTACAACCAACTAGCCCAACTCGCCGTTCTAATTCAATGCATGCATTTTGAGCCGCATTGTTCGAAGTGTATCGACGGCCGGACATGTTTATTATGAAGGACGATCGGGCGAAAGTACAGTATGTAAGCCAGCACAGCCCTTCGAAGAGGTGTGCAAAATGCCAGCAGCTGCGAAAGGTATATCGTCCTTTGCCGCTATAAATGCGCGCGGAGCACGTGCCTTGCACGCGGAGTGACTCGTGCCCACTGAGCCGCGACGCACCTGCCCGTTGCCCGGCGCCATTCCGACTTGTCGAGTCAAGGGAGCAAAGAAGGCGGGAGATCGCCCCTTCGGGAGCTCTGTGCGCGCAGAGAAATGCAACTGCGTCAGCAGCGTGTTGAGCGACAGTTCCGATACTTCACACGGTGCCCGTGGTGCCCGAGCCCCGCGGCCCGGTGCCCGGCTGCCCGGCTCTCGTCGGAATCAAGTCAGGGAAGCGCATCCCCTGCCGGCGCCCACCTCTTTAAAAGCTCCGTCTTATGAAAACCGTTTAGTACAGCCAAAGCTACAGGAGAGAGAGAGAGCGTATGCCAACCTGCTCGAGAGGAGAGAAAGGAAGAATGAGAGTGGGGGCTGGGATTCTCCCGTTCCTCCTTTCCCTCCCCTGTAGCGTTGGACTGCGTTTGACGGTGGTGTTGGGTTGACTCGCAATGCGCGCGATGCACGTGTTTGCGAGCTTGAGTCGACGCTGCATTTACGGATCGCGTGCGCGTCGAGGCAGTGCCTTTGATATCGTGTTCTGCATTGCGAAGGCAGCACAGCCCGTCTGCCGCGTGTACGGTAGCTGCGTGCAACTTGCTCTACTGCTGATGGCGCCTCCAAAACCCGCGCAGAAGTGCTTGACCCTGGAACAGAAGGTCAAGCTGATCCGAGAAGTGGAGAAAGGTGGCCGACCGAAGTTGGAATTTGCGAAAAAATTCAACATCCCGGCATCGACGCTGTCGACCATCCTCAAAAACAAGCAGGATGTGCTGGGAAGGTTTCAAAAGAGCTTCTCAAGCAAGAGAAAGCGCTTCCAGGATTCGAAGTATAGGCCTCCTGCGCTGAAGCTTTGAACAAGCTGCAGTGCCCTCATTTTGGGTAGTACAAGCTCACCTGATTGAGCCTCGCACTACTTATGGCACGTTGGTTGAGCTTTTTTAATTCTGTCTGGTGCTGAAGAACAAAAAAACACCTTTGGACGCCTGAAATCGGCCAGACGCAACGCCGCAAGACAATCAAAGGTGCCAAATTCATGACACCACTGCTAGCGTACGCGTCTCTTATCTCTGGGTGGTGACGTCAAAACACCTGTGTCGCGACGCTTTCATTTTTCTTTTTCTTTGTCATGTCTACTTTGGAACGCGTGAAACGGCATCTCTTGGCTCGCGCTCTAAGCGTCTTAGCTTTGACGGCGTTCGAATTTTTGTTGTTTCTTTGTATATTCATCGTGATCTCGCGCTCTGCACCAGAGCAGGCACACTTCTGCATGCGTGACAGTTTGAGACGCTAAAGTTTTTACTACCCAAAACAAGGCCTGACAAGTCCCTTTTCGCAGCACCCCCTGGGCAACGCAGGAGGCCCATCGTGAAGTCGAAACTGCACTTCTCGAATGGTTAAAGAATGCCAGGGCCGCCAACTTGCCCGTCCATGGTCCCGCACTGACTGCCAAAGCTGAGGCACTGGCCTTGCGAATGAACAAACCAGAGTTAAAGTGCAGCAACGGGTGGCTCGAGCGATTTAAGAAGCGGCATGGTGTGACTTTCAAGACGATAGCTGGTGAAAGTGGAGCGGTCTGCCAGGCCACCGTGGACACGTGGCGAAGGCATCGCCTCGCCGAAATTCTGGAGCAGTACACGGACAGGGACATCTACAACCTCGACGAGGCAGCGTTTTTCTACAAGATCTTGCCCAAGCGCACTTATACGACTGCGGGTGGCTCCTCGTCCGGAGGCAAGCAAAGCAAAGAGCGCGTCAGTGTGCTGTTTGGAGCAAACGCTACGGGTGACCACAAGCTTCCCCTGCTGATATTAGGGAAGGCTGAGAAGCCTCGGTGTTTCCGGAACGCGGAGCTCCCAGACGATTGCATATACAAAAACAACTAGCGCGGGTGGATGACGGCTGCTTTCTTCGAGGACTATGTGCTCCATTTGGATCGGAAGTTCGCGAAGGAGCAGCGCAAGATGCTGTTCTTCGTCGACAACTGTCCCAGCCATGGGAAAATCGAAAACCTGCAAGCCATCACTTTGGAGTTTCTGCCACCCAACACAACTTCAGTATTGCAGCCCATGACCAAGGCATTATTGAAACGACTCGGAAACTGTACCGCAGGAACCTTCTGCAGCGCATGCTCCTCGCTTACGACTGCAGCAAAGGCTACAGTATCGACTTGCTCGGTGCCATTCATCTGTTGAACTTTGCATGGAAAGAACTGGAGACTATAAAGACAGCCAATTGCTTCGCACACGCCGGCTTTTCCCGCGCGCGCGTGCTTGATGTGCCAACGGATGACACCGAGATCTGCGACAAACTTTACAGAACCGTGCACGAGATCGTCGGTGCAACTCCCGAAGATGACTTCAACTCGTTTGCACTTGTGGATGCGGACATCTCTGTTGTTACTCCCGTCACGGATTCGAAGATCGTGGACCTTCTGTGTGGCCAGGGCAAAGACTAAGAGCCGTCGGATGAGGAACCCTGAGAGTTACCCATAACTGGAGAAACACGGAACATGCTTCGCCTTCTTCGCAACAAGGTGGAGTGCGGCGGCGGCGATGACAGCCTCATGCGGTGCTTGAGGCAGTTAGAGGAGGCTTTTTAATGCCCGGCAAAAACGCCCGGCAAACTGATATCTCGTCTTTTGTCATGCCTCAGTAAGCCTGGATTATCAGCAAGGTTTGTTTCATTGAAAATATATTTGTTATAAGCCTTCCACACTGTTCCTGTGCACTTTCTAGGTTACTGTTATACTTTTTATGCTTTTTATGGCTCTCACGTTTTTATCGAATTACCGGTTTTATAGAATTTTTTCGCCGTCCCGTTGACTTCGTTATAACGAGGGATTACTGTAGATGCAAAGCTGCCGGCTTTATCTCTACCACAGTGGTATCTACTAACAGTTCAAACGCGAACGCCAAATGCCGGATGCCGGCATTCAAAGTTCATCATTCACATTTTGGCATTTGCCTTTGAACAGTTTATCGAGAGAAACAAGAAATCCAAGGTGTGCCCATCATCGCCTAAAAAAGGACAGAATTCAAAATACAAAAACTAATTACAGCCGTAGAAAAATAATAATAGTAATATACAATGTCCACCACAAACCCCAAAGAATGGTGCAGAAACAGATTCTGTGTATGCCAGATGTGTTGGTAGAATCAAGATGTAAATCAGTTATCTCTATTGTGGTGCTGTTTAAGTTTTTATTCGGTCACTAACCAATTTCCCGTAATTTCTACACTGATGGTGTTTTGCAGAGGCCTTTCCTGACGTGTTTCTCATATGCAAACAGGAATGAAGATCTCCCGGAGCTACACGCCCGTCATTCCTGCCCTGAAGGCCGACCAGGGAAGGAGTGACGGGAAGACCGTTCATTTGATGATCAAGGCATATCCTGAGGGAGCGCTAACACCGGTGCTGAAAGCGCTGCAAATTGGTTTGTACCGCTTCTGCTGTAATTTTATTGTATTGTATGTTGTGTATCTCAGACAAAAAAAGTCCAAGGGGCTAGGCCAAAACAAAGTCTAAAAAGCTACAGCACTCGGCAGAAAAAAAGAAATTGCAAACGACCACACAAAGTATGCTGTGATCGACAGCGGTAGCTGCTGCATTGTGGAAAGGCACGTTGAAGCAGTACGCTGTACAATGTAAGTGTGGTTCTGCCTAATGTTATTAGAAATGATTATTGATGCTTCGACTACTCGCTCATTTTTTTAGTATACATATTCTTTGGATAGTTTAGATGTGAAGCCAACTTAAGGAATGGAATACCCAGGTGAAAATCAATCCACCTGTGGCTGGATCATGAAGCGGCAGTGACGTGATTGCTGCGCTGTTTGCTCAAAACTGCACTAGTGTGTTTACCCTGCTACAATTCGACGAAATGTGATTATTTGCAGCAACAGTGCGCTGAAATGTAATTTCACTTTGTTAATACTGAAGACATAGCAAATTGCTGGGCAATTGTGTTGCACATGAAACATGTGGATTCTACGTTCTTGGTGCTTTTCATTAGTTAGTTTAGCGACTGGCTTAACGCGTGTCATGTGCTCTCTATACCAATTCCTGGAATGGAGATACTGGCTCTAATTTGGGTTTTAAAAACCTAACAGGGAGTCAAGTTGCTATCTGCCAGATGCAGAGCAGATGCCCCACAGGGCTTTCCCGCCAAACAGCACCTCCACTCACGGCGATGTGTCGTGACATGCTGGAAAAATGCTCCCTTACTAATCTAAATGGTCTAAATTTGATTCCCGCCGGGCGCAAATGCTTTTCTACTGTGATGGACTCTCCCCCCCCCCCCCCCCCCCCTTATTCAAAACCAATCATTGTCGAGCCTTGCAACCACACTTTAATTCATTCTTCACTTTCGGGCTTCACGAAATGCCGAACACCTAGCCAAAGAGCGTTTTACATTAATAAAATAGCTGTAGACCCACGAAATGGCCGGATCGTTACGGTAGGCTTGTCCAAATCTTCAAAACTTTTGATTATTTCCTCAACCCCTTAACCATTTTGGACGAGTATAGCTCGTCTGCTTTCCCCGGCTCATGCACTCAACCATTTTGTACGAACCAGGCTCACTCATGGCTTAATTTGAGGTTCTGCGAACAGATGGTAACGCTTGATTTTTTTAAAGTTTTGCTTCCATTCTGTTCGTGGCTATAAATTTTATTTTGAAGGCAACAAATGTAAGTTTAGAGACAACAATTAAGCATTTGAGGGTGAGAAATTCCCCAAAACTAAAACCGGTTAAGGGGTTAAGTAATGTACCACTCGATTTGATCTCTGTATCAAAGACCGACTCTACTTGGGAGTCGCGCAGTTTTCTCGTGTTCGTGGTCTGTTCTGCTGGGTTAGGGCGGAGCTTCGCTGAGCATCCCTGGATTAAAACAGTCCCACGTGCGGCTGCAGGCGACACGGTGGAGATGAAGGACACGGAGGGGGACTTCGAGATGGCACTTCTCCACAAGTGCCACACCCTGGTTCTCTTGGCGGCCGGCACCGGGTTCACACCCATGGTCCGCCTCCTCCACTGGGCGCTCTTCGTCTCCAAGCAAGTGTAAGTCACCTTTGGTGCCGCCGAAAAGCGTTAACAGCCATCATATTTGTCGGGTTTAGAAGTGTAGTCACATTACTTTAAATAGTGTGTATGCCATTTCTATTTTATGTAGTCAAACACTTTTATAATGAAGTCCACAGGACCGTCCAATGTTTTTGTACTATGAATAATTTCGTTGTAGTAGTTGAGTGCGAAACATTGATCATGCGAAACCGAATTTGTGTTATCGCGTATTGACGTATCTGCATGACGTTGGAGATGTCTTAGGAAACTGTAGCGCCAAATATAGTACGAGGGACATAAAATGAGGTTTCCTGCGTCGACAATTGACTTATCAAAAGGGGGAACGGTGGCTGAGTCTGTTAGTACATCACAGCTCGGAGCACGTGGGGCGAAAGCTCATGCTGCTAAATCTAGGCGTCTTAAACCTGATTACCACTTCATTTTTTATAGCGTGAGCTAAACTGGCCGAGGTTGAGCAGTTTCGCGTGGCTCCTGGAGAGCCCTGCTGCGCATGCAGCGAGGAGCAGTGACGTCACACGGCGCACAGCTGGCGCAAAAAAGTCAAATTTGAAGGTTTTATGTGCCAAACCAACGACGGGCATCTGGCACGCCCTAGAGGAGGACTGAGGATTAATTTGGACCACCTGGGGATCTTTTGATGTGCGACCGAAAGCTCGGTTACACGGCGCCTTCTCCGCAATAAGCCTCCGTCAGATTGCGGGCACCTCGGCCGGGATTCGAACCCGCCACATGGGGATCCATAGGCCAGCACTCTCGCCTCGGAGCCACCGAGGCGGCTGCACAGCTGGTGCGCCGGAGCCGCCGCCGCCGCGCGCTCCGCCGCCGCCGCGCGCGCCTCGGTGGTCTGCGCATTTCAGAGGAGTGACGTCATAGCCGCGGCAGACGCACTAGCGCCGCCGCGTGCTCAGCTGTGCGCCTCTATTGCGCAGTAGCCAAGTCTGACGCTGCACCAGAGCCGCTTGATAGCGCCCTTCAATTTGTGTGCATGCGCAGAGGTATCGGAGGGGTATACATATAGCGGGGCGTTTGTGGTATAGCCATGGAGAAGGAGAGCGAAATTGCTGCTCAGCGGCGCAGAAGAGCGGAGAAGCTTAACTCATCGGATCCCGAAGTAGTCACATAATGCATATACCGTGTGTGTGTCATTGAAGCAGCAGTAAGCATGATAATCAAGCTAATCCTAGACAACCAGAAAGCTAAGAATAACCAGCTGAACCTAAGCTTACGCTATGTATACCCTGGCATAGCCGAGCTAAGCCACTGCAATTTTTTTCTTTCTAAATGAAAATTGTATAGGCACGCATTTGTGTACTCACCACTCCAAGACTCAATTTAAAGGTGCTGGGCTGACAGAGTTTGTCATCTACGGCCGAGACACTGGGCGCTCTTTACTGCAGACTAATTTCCTGCTGTCCAAACTTCCATGCAACAAACTTAACTGACTTACCAAAATAGGAATCGTAACAATCACTAAACCACCGGCGTCGAACCCGCGATCACGCAGTGAAGGTGTTCGCCGATTGTGTAAGTTTGGCCTTTCCTAAATCGGGCAGTAGCTTGCGCCGCCACGTGTCATTCGGAGGAAGCCCTCAAAGTGGCTGCACTACTCTCGATTGCATGTATAGTCTCTGGATGGCGGAGGAGTGGGCGCTGCGCGGCGACATACGGCGGCACAGCGGTATCGACCATGCGTTCGACACACGACCGCTGCATCGCGCAGCCCAGCGAAGATGGGGAGAGGCACACAACCGTGCCGACTGAGCTCTTTTTCACATTTTTCCAGCACAAAAAGGGGTGCACATTTCTTCATGTGCGGCTCTACTGACTTCGCTTGGATTTTGGCGTCACGGGTAGAGTCACAAATTATCGCTCCAAGGCAGAACAATTTGGGACTCCGATCAAGCAAGATTGGGAATCTTAGATCTTGACGAAAATTTGGTGCGTCGGTAAAACAAATGCCAAGACAGCACAACTAAGTAACGGGCTTTAGTTGAGCTTGTTGGGGCATATTACAAACTATAATAGGGCCAACTGAACTTAGGAAAATAGGATATAGAGAGAAAAAGAGACAGACATACCGCTTGACTGCAGACTGTAGGGTTTATTACTTCCTCCTCTTTTCGAACCTTGACTTTGCTTTTTTCTTTTTGTTTTAAAAGCCACATAAACGCACTTATATCGTAAGACCTAACTTAAGGGGGGACACTACCCAGAAAAAAAAAAAAATTCTGCAAAAAACATTGATTTTGAAAAATTACATATTTACATCCATCTACATCCAGAGAGTATTACCAGAAATTTTCACTAGTTTACACTGCATAGTTAATTTTTTATAAATTATTTTCTGCCCACCGAAGCTAAAGAAAAGGTAGGGTTTGGAGCACTTTAAATTAGGCATGGGCGAATAGAGGATTTTGGGTCCGAATCGAATTCGAAGCGAATAGTGATTTTGGTCGAATAATTTCGAATCGAATAGATCGAATAGTACAAGCAAAAAATACCACAAGATATGTTTAAACTATAGTTTTTATATTTGCCCTTATTTGGTATTAGATATACTGTAATTGTTAATTTCAAGTGTAATGAGTTCGGTAGCACGAAACGGTCGGAAGCTTGCGCCACCTGGCCGTAAATCCAAGCCAGAGTAAGTGAAACCCGTTTATATTGAACTCGCAAAAAAACGTCTACCAGTCCGATATAGCGGGTAATTCAATATAAAAGTATTTCAAAAATTCACTTTCTCCTGAAATATTACACAATAAGGTAGTCTTGCATCTTCTGCTGCTTTTTCTTCATTGCATCCGCGATAACGATATTTTTCTACGCTATCGACAGACTCCAAAATGCTGAGGCCGCTGCCTTCTATATTCGCGCATTAGCGCCGCACTATGCCGAGAGCACGGAGCACGTTTTAACGGGAGCACCTTCTCCTGCAGAGCGCCGGTTTGCTCTGCAAGTTGACTTTCCCCTAAAACGGGTGGCTGCGTTGGGGGAAGCCAACTAGCAAAGCAAGCTGGCTTTTTTCTTTTTTTTTTTTTTTTCTGGGCGGCCGCGTCATTTTGGAAGAAAAATATTCTCTTTTTTTTTTGCGGACGGAGCGGGGAGAGGGAGCACGGAGCACCCTCTCTCCGCTCTCTCCGCAAAAGATATATTTTCTTTTCTTCCAGGCGGTCAACGCGGCTGCCCAGAAAAAAAAAAAAAAAAAAAAGACAGCTTATAGAGCAAAACGGCGCTCTTGGCAGTTCGATATTTCGGTAGCGGCTGCTATTTTTGCTCGATGCAACCGTAGTTTTTGCTATATATTATTACTGTAACATTACTGTGCACAAAAATTGTTCGATATAAGGAATAATTCAATGTAAACGGGTTCAATATAGTCGGGTTTGACTGCATTTAGAAAGGTCGAATAATTCTATATTGTCGAATAATTCGATATTGTCGAATACTTAAATTCGATTCGAAGCGAATGCCGAATAGAACAGAATTCGATTGGCTATTCGTAATAACCGAATATTCGCCCATCCCTACTTTAAATACATTTTTCTCCGTTCGACTTTTTGGTATAAATTCCATTTTAGTCAACCTATCGTTTGATAATGGCAATACAGGGAAGGCTTGTTCTTCACTTTTTCTGACTGAAATTTAATAAGGAATGCGCTGATGGAGTTTGTTTTTCACTTTACAGATGTCTTTTATAAAAAATGTTGACATTTTGTCGGAGACAAAGAAGACCAAAAAGTTGACCAATTATGCAGAAGAGAAAATTGATAGAAATCAATGACTTTTTAGAAAATCTTTCCATAGGCGCACCTCCTAGGCATTCTGCTACATATCTAGCGAATAAAAGTCTTGAATATTGCGATAGTTTTCCGACGATAGACTAACTAAACAATGTAGGGGTGTCGCTGGTAGAAGCTGCCCTTATCTCCTTCCCACCTAACCAACAGACCTGAAATTTTCTTATGCACCCTCTAGCATGACCACCAGCCTACCCTGTAAATTTCATTAATTTTAAGCCAAGGGTTCAAAAGTTGACCTCCCAGGGGGGTATCCCTTAAATTGACACTGGGCGCTCTTTACTGCAGACTAATTTCCTGCTGTCCAAACTTCCATGCAACAAACTTAACTGACTTACCAAAATAGGAATCGTAACAATCACTAAACCACCGGCGTCGAACCCCCGATCACGCAGTGAAGGTGTTCGCCGATTGTGTAAGTTTGGCCTTTCCTAAATCGGGCAGTAGCTTGCGCCGCCACGTGTCATTCAGAGGAGGCCCTCAAAGTGGCTGCACTACTCTCGATTGCATGTATAGTCTCTGGATGGCGGAGGAGTGGGCGCTGCGCGGCGACATACGGCGGCACAGCGGTATCGACCATGCGTTCGACACACGACCGCTGCATCGCGCAGCCCAGCGAAGATGGGGAGAGGCACACAACCGTGCCGACTGAGCTCTTTTTCACATTTTTCCAGCACAAAAGGGGTGCACATTTCTTCATGTGCGGCTCTACTGACTTCGCTTGGATTTTGGCGTCACGGGTAGAGTCACAAATTATCGCTCCAAGGCAGAACAATTTGGGACTCCGATCAAGCAAGATTGGGAATCTTAGATCTTGACGAAAATTTGGTGCGTCGGTAAAACAAATGCCAAGACAGCACAACTAAGTAACGGGCTTTAGTTGAGCTTGTTGGGGCATATTACAAACTATAATAGGGCCAACTGAACTTAGGAAAATAGAATATAGAGAGAAAAAGAGACAGACATACCGCTTGACTGCAGACTGTAGGGTTTATTACTTCCTCCTCTTTTCGAACCTTGACTTTGCTTTTTTCTTTTTGTTTTAAAAGCCACATAAACGCACTTATATCGTAAGACCTAACTTAAATGGGCACTGACAGGGTATTTATGCTCGCCGAGGTTTTTAGTTGTACATATGACATTTGAGAACCCAACTACCCAGAACAGAATTTGCGGCTCGAAATTTGGTTGCTTTCCGCCCGAAAACCGCCGATTGAAAACTGGCCGGTTTGAGTTGCGCTCATTCTCTTTTCCGTTGTCACGGGCCATTTTCTAAGGTTTAGACACGACCACCAAATTTAATCGAAGTCGTGGATCATTGAAGGCACAAAGTCAATATTCAAAATAGAAAAAAATATGAAACCCATTTTTTATGGCTTCCGAAAAGCTGCAAATACGTTGATTAGAAAAAAGAAAGGTTGCACAGACAACCGGAAGCATTATGTGCGTTCAATGCATAATTTTTAACATGGCGTCGTTTCGCGTATCGTGGGACTTGCGGATGGCAGCGGACGACGGGTGTGGGACCTCTACTTCAGAACTGTCGTTCACGGTACCGGCGAATTCTGTCTTCCTTCGAAAGAGAAATTTTGGACCAATCAAAAGAATTGATATTCATCCCGTACGACACGCCCGACCAGCAAGCCGATTGCACGAAGATGTCGCTGAGCCGTCGTCCCTTCTCGTGGCTGAAGACATCGCTCGCGCAAACGTCAAGCACAAAGTGTGTACTTCGAGTTGAGCACGCACGCGTGCGGTTTCTTTACTAGGTGGGAATCTGGCCAATGCGTGGCGCTGCCCGACTTCGAGCTGGCATTGCATGTGCTGGAGGGAAATTGGCAGCAAACTTTCCGACATACAGTCGACCGGCTGCATTACTACGAACAAAGAGTTCTCACAGTAGCTCAGTGGAAAGACGTCCGCTTCACACGCAGAGGGCACGGAATCAATCCCTAAAAAAAGCGTACCTTTTTTTTTTTTCACATTTAGCAATTTTTTTTTTTTTTTTACAATTATTATTGAAAGAACAATTGTTGTGGACAATACCTCGCTGAACTAAATGGTATGGGATTCTCTTTTGGACACTTGCGAACTCAATGTAGTCACTTTCCACAAAATGCAAGGGGCATATGAATCGGGTAGCGTCCGCTTTCCGAGGTGCCCGTAAATATTCTACAGGAATTGCAGCCAGCCATTGGTCCTGATCCCGTTGATCTTTCGGAAACTTGTGCAAACTCTGCCACACAATGCCACTTTCAGATGCAGGACATGTTAGGCAGCTCTTCACGCAACATCTTGGGAGTATTCTTTTCGGAGCCGATCACGGGAATTCACCACGGGCACTCACTACTAATTTCCAACACTTAAATGTACAAAAAAACTCATCATGAAGTACAGAACAGCGAGCGGAACAAACATAACAGCAACGGATTCGCACGGCAATCGGTTGCCGCAACGCATTTCGTCTGCTGTACACAAAGAAAACAAACAAAAAACAATTGCACGGTTGGGTGTAGCCATGTGACTTCCGCCACTCACTCTTTCCTCTCCACTTCTCCGTGCGGTGCGGGGGTTTCGGTTTCGGTTTCGAGCAGTTGCGTTTTTTGGCTTTATTAAAAATATACGTTACTCTGGAGCAAAATATTAATTGGGTAGTATTCCAACACCATAATGAATCGCCTGGCAAAAAGTGAAAAAAATATTTTGGGGGGATGTCAGTGTCCCTTTAACTTAAATTTGAATCACCCACACTTCATCGGGACATAAAACACTGCAAATATTGTTTTTCTTTGCTATTGAGCTTGATCGAGAGCTCGCTGACATACAGCGCTTCGAACCAATGAGAACATTGCGCGCGTCACGCTCTTTCCCTCTTTCTCCTGTACGTTGCTTCGTTTTCCTCTATGGCCAAGGTCTCGAGCATCTCTCATGCATACTGGGTATTGTGTTTTGCGATGATGGTGACGCTGCTGAACTCTGCACTGCATTCACAGTTGCGGCAATGGGCTGGTAGATGACCTGCTGTTGTGCCTTTTAGAGATGCTGCATGTTCTCTTCTCCTGTCATTAATGCATCTGCCAGTTTGGCCAATGTAACACTTGCAACACGATAAGGGAATGTGATATACAGCCCCCTTTTCACAAGGGCCATATTGTGTCCTGTGAGAGATGTTGCAGGTTTTCATGTGGTTGGTGTCCTGGTCTACCTTACGGTACGTGGAATATGCTTTGTTTGGTGCAGAGTACACAACCTTGATGTCCTGCCTCGCAGCTATCTTTTTTAATTTGTGAATTATTCCATGGATGTATTGCAGTCTTTGTTTAGCTTTCGTCTGCTCCGTTCCGCCTGTATCCAATGTTTTGCACTTCAGTTTTGTAGAGATGTTTTCACACACGCTGACGAAGAGACCATTTGAACATCCAAAGTCTCGTAAATGGGAAATTTCTCTTTTAAAACTGAACTCAGTATTATGGTGACACAATTTGTTTAAGGCCGATGGAAGAGCGGTGTTCGCTACTTTTCGTTTTATGGTTTTGGAATGTCCTGACGCAAACGGAAGAAATCTTTTGCGTGACATGGGTTCATAGATAGGTCCAGCAAATGTGCTTATCTTTAAATTCCAGTTTGAGATAAAGGAATTGAAACCCATATCCACGGGTAGTTTGTGTTTTAAAACCAGTTGTGGGCAGCCTTCTTGGAAGCACTGCAAGACTGTCTGTTTGCATTCATTGGTTTTATCCCCCACCTCTTTGGTATGAAGTATCAGAAAATCATCAACATACCTGAAGATGGCCTTGATTCTCGTGTCTTTTAAGTTATCCTTGATAGTCCTTCCACCTGCTGCCAGGAACAAATCAGACTGTTGAGGGGCTATGCTAGACCCAATGCACGCTCCACTTTTATGTAGAAAGTGTTGGCCTTGGTGTGCAACTACTGTCAATGTTAGGTATCCACTGAGCAGTTGAGGGAAGGTCGCCACGTTGATCCCCGCCGCATTTTTGTACAATACGCTGCCTTGCTCTTCTATGATATTGCAAAGAATTCTCTATATTCTATTTTCCTAAGTTCAGCTGGCCCTATTAGATAGTAAGGTCCTGGTTTCTTGTTATCATCTACGGTCACCGAATTATCTCAGCTGAGAGTGAGCTGTGCCGAGGCTGAGGGCAGAATGCACCGATCTACTAACCTTCTTTTCTTTCGCTTCCGCGATGCTGAAAGAGACTTGGGCTCAATCAGACAAAACTGTCTTCGAGGTGTGCCTGGAAAAATTGTGTTTAGAACTTGCCCATAAGGAACCATAAGGCAATGATCACTTTAGTCAGTAAGAATTAAATAAAGAAATTAAACAATGAAGTCGTGCACGTGTCTTCATTGCAATCCTATGTAAATTATATAGATGTATAGTTGTCGTAAAGTTGTCGCAACATTGTCGTAAAGATAACAGCTTCACTGGTCCTCAATCTTCACATGAAGTGGATGGGCTCTACAATTTTTTTTTAATTGCTCGCAAGAGAACTTTTAGGTGATCCGTCACTTCTATAGTGGCTAATCTTGATCTGTTGGCATTTGGAACCAATTTTCGTTAAAATGGTATTTCCGTTAGAGTAATAAAAATGCATAGAAGAGTGTTTATTGTGTATTTGACTCATTTAAAAAAGAGCCTTCTCATGTCGCAACCGATGTAAGCGATCTTGTCGGTGAGTTCAGCCCATTGCACTATGCTTTTAGGCTATTTAATTTTAGCCTGTGTATTTTACTTTGAGCATCGGGTCCCTTTGTTAATCGTTTGTACGAGTTAGGTAGCCTGTTTTGTACAGAAGATGTCTGACCTTTTACATTTTTTTTTTCAGGGATGTGAAGCTGATGACCTTTAACAAGACGGTCAAGGATATCATTTGGAAGGAGGAGCTCGACCACCTGTTGCAGGAGCACAATCGGTACACAGCCAGAACCCAGTTTCCTCTTGCAATTGTTGCTTCTCTGTGTGGTGACATCCATACTTCGGTAGCAATTTAATTACAGTTATACACAGTAGAACCTCAATGGTACGTTCACGATAGTTACGTTTTCCTGGCTTTTACGTTGAAAACTGCCGGTCCCGCTAAGCACCCAGCCCTTGGGGGCCTTCTCGTTTTTTACGTTTTCCCAGATTATATGTTTTCCTTTTTTTGCAGTCCCCTGAGAAACGTATCAACGAGGTTCTACCGTATTTCAATTTAATATATTTCATGTGTGGAAAAATGCTGTCACATCAACATCAGTGAAGTAGGGTAGCTTTCAAAGTGAAATAATTGCATTAGTTTCTGAAAGTATAATTGTTCTAATTGTAATTTAACTACCGTTGAAGCACATAATCTTAATTGTAAATAAATTACATTTACAAAGTAATCTACCCAAGCATGGTGACATCTGTTTGCAGCGAAACCCACTGTACAACTTGCTATATTCAATAGACCCCTTTCAAAAGTGTATCGAGCGACACTGGCAGTCACCATATCTTGGTCACCGTCCCCTGCGCGAAACGCGTGATTGGATCCGAGTATGCACCGAACGCTGACGCAGCAATCCTGTCCAGTGCACGCTTAAAGCGCATGCCCAAAATGTGGTGGTTTCAGATAATCGGCGCATCAGCTACTGGATGCTGCACACTTTTCAAAAAGGGTCTACTGGTCAAAGCTTGCCGATGCCAGCTTGGAACAGCTCAAGACATCAGTTAAACTTTTTTTTTTTTTTACAGCGGAGCTGTTAAGGGCTAGTTTCCCCAGTTTCGTGTCCGGTACCAAACAAATGTCGACACAAAACTACACAAAACTCTGGACAGCTACCGCCATCTATGAGCGACGACGGCAACCAGACAACCAGTCTGGTTGCTGCCGTCGCTCATAGATGGCGGCAACCTTTCCAGCTATCATGGAAAAATGGATAGTTGGGCGGGTTGGTGGGAATTCATTGTAGGAAACAGCACGCAAAACAGACAAGGACGAAGAAGAAACACGGGACGAGCGTACAGCTTCGCTGGTCTTCCTTCTTCACCAGAGTGGAAAGGCTGAAAGTTTTTTTGTATAAGAAGCATCTTAAGTGATTGTAATTCACGATTACAAGTCCGTATATCTGCCGCATTTGGGTGCACCAACAGTGTCACTCCATGCATGCAAATGTCGCCACCCTGCTTCAACCGCTACAGCGACGTTGCCAAATGGCAGCCAAGAAACTGTTTTCATATTGCCTATATAGTATGCACTTGTATGCTTCTCAGAAGACTGCCATATGTGGCTCGTTGTCCATCAACATTTGCTAAGTGATCGAGCACATTGCAAATCAGCTTTCCCACAAAACATCCAAAAAACAAATTTTTCCTTTGTTGATGGGGGAGGGGGGTGCCAACGAATTGCGAGGCCAAAAATATGTTTACGTACAAAAATAGTATCAGAATTGTCGCACCGAACATGGTGTTGCTTCGTGTGCTCAGAAATCATTTTTAGTCTAAATGTATTCTCTCCATCATGATTCGCTAGGCTCGTTTCATTGGCGCCAAAAATGGACCTTTTCTGAGAAGCGTTCTGCGCACTCGCGAGCGCCCGATACCAAGCAGCGGAAGTCGGCACAAAAATCAAGGAAATTTGGAAGGAGGCTGTGGGAGGGGGGATCAGCGAGTAGAGCACGTAATTGCAGCATATATATAATTGTATTACACAAAAAAGGTGGACGGAGACAAAAACACGACGTTTGGGTGGACGCCACGGATGCCCCTCTTTAAAGTTGCGTTGGGCACGCGCCGCAGCTCAGAAAGCGAAGAAACTGGTAGCATAGCTCCCATTGTCGGTTGGTAGCGCAGGTAGGTCACTTCCTCGATTTTTAGTTCGTGCAGCCACCGCCTGGTGCCGTCGTATGTGGAAAAGGTCCATTGGCTGTCTCTGCGCCGCTGGAATATCGAACATTCAGGCTGTTCTCATGAAATGGTTGGTCTACACCTAGCAAAATGTAGTATGTATATATATCTAGCTGTACCAACATAGATTTCTGTCGTTAGTTATTAGTCAGAATGAAAACTCTACCGCTTTGTTGAGCAATCCTACTCTGATCAGGTTCTGATTGCACCTTAGTTTGGGCGATAGTTTGGATCATAGTATTTTGCTTTAAAGCAGTGACTGGTGTGCAAACCAGTCTTCGCATGTGCTGCCCAACTTTCACCTGATATCATTATACTCTACTCTGTCTCACCTTACGATGGCCTACGGTGGATGCTACAAGTCATCCCAGTTACACGAGCGCCACGCGATTACACGCCCCGCACATCGCTGCTAAGGTCGCGTGACACTCGCGTGGCAGTGAATTGGCCGACGGCTCGTAATGTCTTCCGCAGTTCATTGTAAGGTGAACCGCAATGTCCCGTAGGTAATAGCCGCTCGAAAAGCCAAGAAGGAGCGTGAGTGCCGGAACCGTTTGAACCATCAACTGAGCGTTCGGGTTCTGCGATGCATTTCCCGACGGACTCGGCTGGTTCTCCCCGTCGTCGCCAGGCTTCGGGTGGAGCACGTCCTCTCCGAGCCCGACGACAGCTGGGAGGGTGCGAGGGGCAGGGTGCGGAGTCACCTGCTGCAGGGCTTCGTCCCCAGCGAGGACCCGCGCCAGCCACTCCTCATCTGCGTCTGCGGACCCTTGCCCTTCACGAAGGCTGCCCTCAAGTGAGTGAAACGCTACGACGCTTTCGGCGGGGCACCGCAACCGGAAGACCACTTTAAAGGCTGGCTCACACACTTGCAACTGCGCTCAACCGAATGCGACATCTTACGAGAGAACACACACCGGCGCCACCTTTTCAGTAGCTTGGAACGCTAGCAGTCTGTATGCAACTATAGACCGAATGTTTGTAGTATGTGCAAGGTCGAACCCATGCATGCTCTATCTATGGGAAATGGTCGGTCGTAACGCTGTCAGAATTATTTGGAGCCCACAGTGGAAATGTAATGCATAAAAGAAATTAGAAGATATGTGCATATCAGGTTCCAGGGCTACTCTCTCCTGGGCGCGTTCCGTCTTTGGGAGCAGTTGCAAGCGGTCATAGCATGGTCGGTCGCAGTCATGCACAAATGGGCCAACTAGCCTTTACTCATTCGTACTGACTGAAGCCACGTAGACGGGATAATAGTCCTCGTTTGGCGACTGACTGTAGCTCGTTTTCAAGTGTGACTCGGAAGTTTAACTTTATGTTGCGGAAAGGCTCGGACACTAGAGAAGGTTTATTTGGGTTAGCAGGATGGTTCTGAAACTTTTTGACCTTGAGGAACCCCTGCCTGCCTTGAACGGCAGCAAAGAACCCCTTCCGGTCTTGGCATTGATACAGTACTAAAGCAGTGCAGAAGCTTATGGGCATTGTAAAAAATAATGCTTATTAATGGGAAGCATTTGACCCTCGTGATGCACCAACGGGTGGCTCAGTTCTTCTAGAGCAAAGCTTAACCTGGAAGTACACTTAACTTAGGGGCAGTTAAGGAGTGTGGGGAACCCATAAGGGTAGTCTAGGGAACTGCCATGGTTGCTAGGAATCCAGTTTGAGAACTCAAGCTATCCTGCGCGTCCCCGGCGGCTTGCTGCAGCTCAGCAGCCGCCCGATTGCACCCAAAGCAGACAACCTTTTCGAATCATAAACGGTGCGAGCTTTTTCGGCACTATATATTGGTCAGTGCATGATTCTTGTAATGGAAAAAAACAGTCCAAAAGATGGAAGACAACTTGAAGAAGTACACTTCTGCAACTTGTCTTCAGTCTTTTGCATTGTTTTTTTCAGCTCAGTAATGCTCAACGAACCAGCCGAACTTCATGCCTTGTTGCACGATTGCTTTTCCGTTCCCAATAAAACAGATTAAATGGACAGAAAACAAATAAAATCGATGGTTCGTTGAGTACTTTCAGCTACGTGTTTGCTTTTGGTGCAGCCGGGCTGCTTCTCATGTGTAAGCCACTATAGGAAGGATCCCTAAGCAGCCGCAGAGCTGTATATGGGGTAGAGCACTGCACGGGCCTACTTTTGAGGCCCGGCCCGGCCCGGGCCCGCTGACATGCAGTCTTACCCGACCCGGGCCCGGCCCGACGGGACTCCGCTCTAATTGGGCCCGGCCCGGGCCCGACCCGGCTGCTGGCGCCTGCACTCAGACTTGGCCCAGGCCCGGACACGCCTCCTTGTCCAAACACAGGCAGAATTGGCTCGAAAAAGCCCGCATCGATGCCCTCGGCCTGGTCATTAAATATCTATTACACGACGAGTTCACGGCTTTTGCAAACTGCGCAAGCGCTCGTGCTAGGAATCGAAGCAGCTCAGAAGGCTATGAGGTTGTGTACGTGACTCTGGTCAGTTAGAAGAGTACATTATTTTCTTATATAGCATATTACATAATGTGAAGCCAACAAGTTAGACATTGAGGACAATACCCAGCATACAGAGGTATTATACAGCTCGGTTAAAAAAGTTAGACAACACGAAAATCAAAGCATAGCGGTTTATTTACAAGGTGCATATATAATGGGAAAGAAAAAATAAACTGAGGTTACAAGAGATTAACATAAAGTTGGGAGAGATTACAAGAATGTTCAATGATTACATATTTTTGTGCAAAAATAAGAGATTATCTGGAGACTCTTGCTTTAGGCAGGTTCGCCGCTCATTCATGACATACCCAGTCTGCCACCATAGCCATCAAGCCCTTCATTCCACCTTCGCCACCATACTCGGCACATAAGTACTTGTCAACTTCATCACTTTGTTCTAGCCCTACTTCCACATCGCACGATTCTTGGAACTCATCCACACATCTACGCTTTGTGGGAGTTGAAGTGTTGTCTCAACTATCCACGTCGTCTCTTATTGATGCCAGCCGCAGTGCCTCGCTTGACAGCCTCTCTTTCACGTTGCCGTAGACCGATTTTCTTTCATTTCCAGGGAACATGCGGAGTTGTCGGTACTGTGGACACAAGAATGTTGCTATCTTGCGCATTTCTTCGAGCTGTAGTTAGCCTTCCAGGAAATGCCTGGCCCTCTCTTTGAGTTTTACAGTAAGCGATGAGTCGCAAGGCTCCACTTGAAGGTGTTTGCTTAGTTTGGCAAAGCACAACAGCACAAACGGCAAAGCGGGGTGTTTATCTTGCTCCAACTTGTCGCTCGCCTCCTTAAAAGGCTCCAAGAAATCAATCATTTCTTTGAGGTTAGACTTGTTCACCTCATCAAGCAAGCAGTTGTTTCTGGTGTCCGAAATACGTTCGATATCTTTGTACTGGACAAACACCGACCGGATCATTGTCAGTTTGGAGTTCCACCTTGTGCTCACATCTTGGTACACAGCATGTGGCAGCTCGCTAGCAAGTCCACTTTGCTTCAGAAAAGTCACAACAGACTTGACACCTTTAATGTTTTCGTGCATGGCGGGCAGCTCTTCTCTAACGAACAACTCGTCAAATGTATGCCGGAGTACAGTGTTCAAGATGTGAGCGGTACAACTCATCCTTGTGTACGGACGGAGTGCACTTATAATATTTGCACCTTGGTCAATCACAAACACCACGTTTCCCAGGAGGTCTTCACTGAAACCAAGCTTTGAAAACCTTCGAACAATTTCTTTGCTTATGCTTTCGCCCGTCTTCCTTTCCTTCGGAAAATCGCAAGTGAAGAGAACTTTGCTCTGCTGAACCCAGTTTTCATCAATGAAGCGAACCGTTGCGGTAGTGTAAGCAATTTTTTTAAGTCGTCTGTCCACATGTCAGTTGTAAGAGCGCAGCGACTTTCCTTAATTGCTGCTTCAATGATAGGCCTCACGGCATCTCTCGTAGCATTCGCTACATCGGCTACCTTTCGGGACACAGTTGTAGGATGTGGAAGCACGTCATTCGCAGAGATGTTTCCGTAACGGGTGCCAATGCTAATAATAGTTTGTCTGCGAGCTGAAGAAAGCCGTCTCCGCATCAAATGGCCGCATATCTTTGGCGCATAAGCCAACGCAAGCCGTTGTCAACTTCTCTTTGGCAATCGCAGGAACGCTGCAGCTGAACTTCTTCGTAGCAAAAAACGAAGTAACGCTCGCACACTCAGAAGGGGACGAGTTACATTTGTGCCGGCTCAAATGCGAGGTCCCAGGCTTGATGCCGTCGTAGGTCAAAAATGCTTTGCAGTGGCTGCATTGAACATGTCCCACCAGTGCTGAAGTGGTTGCGTCAACAACTTTCACAAATTTCTTCCACACATCACTTTGTTTGGAGTCCTTTGTGACAAGCTTCAGCTGCCCCGATGAAAGTCCTTCCTTCAACTTGGCGACGTTCATTTTAAAATTCACGAAAGGGAAACTGAAGACCGCATATAAAATTGAATTGTCCACTTGCGGCAAAGTCAGCTCGACGTAGCTGAAGATTATCTTAGACATCAGTCATGTCGCAGTCACGTCGAAGCAATTTGTGTTAAAAAACAAGAGATGAAAGCAGGGTCAGTCATGTAAACTTCTTTAACCAATCAGGCGGCTTCGTTCACGCGTCCACGTAGAGAGGGCTGTCACTTGACGTAGGGTGGGGAAGTCAGCTCGTTCTCGTTTCAGAACGCCGAACAATGTGTCCCCCTCGTCCCGGGCCGCGATAGAGTGTATCCTGCAAGAGTTTTCCACTGGTCTAGTTATTTTAGGGGCGAAGCTCCTTAGGGGCTAGCCATGTCCGTATGTCTGTCCGCCGTAGGCCCGGCGTCGGGTGCTCGTGCTTCTGCTCGTGAGATCACGTGCTCACGAGCACATGCTCACGTGCTGGTGTAGGGCAAAAAAAAAAAAAAATTGGAAAAAAAAAAGATGAAAAAAATTATGAAAAAAGAAAAAGAAGAAAAAAAAGAGTAGGGGGTTCTGAGATGCCATCCCATCTGTCTGCTTAAAAAAGAAAAAGAAGAAAACCACACATTCTCCTACTGACATGAATGAAAAGGCTCAAAGAAAAAGAAGAAAAAAAAGAGTAGGGGGTTCTGAGATGCCATCCCATCTGTCTGCTTAAAAAAAGAAAAAGAAGAAAACCACACATTCTCCTACTGACATGAATGAAAAGGCTCGGCATGCTGCGGCTCGGCGTCTACGCAGACAAGCACCACCAGAGCTTCGCCCCAAGCAACATCATTCACCAAGTGGAGATGCGGTCAATTTTTTGAAGCACCAACATTACAGCCAGAAATACAGCAAAAATGGTTCTTGCTTTTTATTTTTTTTGCGTCGGGAAAGAAATGCACAAGAGCACAAAGACGGTCCACCAGAACCCCTGACAACGTTAAGAAAACAAAAATCGCTGGCCAGGTCGCAAACTTCTCCGAAGTCAAACGATTGTCCGAGAGGAGCATGGTGTGGAGTGGACTGGGACTCATGGTGTGGGGTGGGGCACCCCACACCACGAGGTCCCCATCAACGCTCACGGCCATTGTGCTCACAGCTCAGGAACAGTACTCGTCCAGAGCCACGTGCACCCACAAATCACTGTCAACCATCGACGGACCCGTACGCGACCTGTTTTTGGACACCGCAACACACGAAAACCCTACATCGAGGGCGCCCTGACGATATGCCCCCAGCAAAGGCCTCGCGTTCACAAACCCACCCGTAGAAAAAGAATGCGCGGACAAAGAATGTAAAAGATAAACATGTTCAAGGGGCGCGGGCTGGTCCAAAGGTTCGGAGAAAGTCGAATTGCGCAAAAACTAAACGACCCTCTTTTAGGTGTCGGTTGGTTCACTTGGTGTTCTGTATGTATATTGCCCCTCTGTTTTATAGATTGAGTGAACTTCTATGCTTTCTATGCGGACGGCCGAGATCCGGGCCGGATCTGGGCTGGACGGCCCGAATGCGTCCAAGGTGTGGCCTGGGCCTGGCCCGTGCCGGGCGGCCCAGATGCGTCCCGGGTGTGGCCCGGGCCCGGCTGAAATGTGAGCTGCCCGGCCCTGGTTCAACCCGGGGGGGCTTTCGGGTAGGCCCGGGCCCGTGCAGTGCTCTAATATGGGGAGAGTCTGCCCAGTGGGTGTGGCGACGAAGGTGCTGGAGAGGAGAAAAGTGAAGGAAGGGAAGGAGAGCGTCGAAGAGGCGAGAGAGAAAGAAGGGAGCAAAAAGGAGACAACCAGCCATTTTGACGCAACGCTGTCGGTGTGCCGAGCACTGTTGAGGCTACGCGTCGTTTGCTACAAGCTTATTTCTTTTTGCCTGAATAAAAGTTTGCACTCAAACGTGGAGAAACTTCATTCATTAGCTTCCTAAGCTACTGAGGAATAACACTCATTTTCTTGCCAGAGCCTGCCAAATAAAAAGAGAAAACCGAAATTTTGATGTCAATCCCATGCATTCCGCCAGGTGAATGAATGAAAATGGTGGCCCTCCCCACTCAGCTGGGAGCAGCCGGGAGTTCACGCGCATGCGCTCACGCCTCTTGCTCTGCACCACGGGCTGATTGGCTCACTCGGGAGGGCGGTGTTACGCCGGCGAGATCATAGACTGGCCAAACTTTCCCCATATACGGCTCTGAGCAACCGGGGCCATGGCGGCCATCTGTCTGTTGTTGCGCCAGTGTGGTGCCTGGAGTGCATCTCCGACTGGTGTGTTTAGCGTCCTATGCTGCCCCTACATCAAAAGGGATCCCAAAGTGGCAACAAACCACGTCACAGAAGCCGGAGTGTCATGCTGTTGCATATTGCGATCCTGACGGTTGGTCGTAGAAAAGCTGGCGAAAAACATGAGCAAACGCGAGTTATGGCGCATGAGCAAACGCGAGTTGTGGCGCTCGCAGCTAGCCGCTCATATTCGCGCTTTTTGAGGATTATCCCTACAGGAAAGGCCGACACAAAAGAAGCCCCTGCCGTCACGTGACTTTTGGGAGAGGGTGAAAAGAGGAGGGGCGCGAGGGGCGTTTTCCTACCTTGTGGAATATGGTTTCGTAGGTCGGTCTTTAAGTCTGGGACTTTTTTTTTTATCATGAACTTTTTGCAGTAGGACTTATCACAGCTTGCTATTACTCTGCAGGCCAAAAATTGCACTTAAAAAATTAATTGGTTTGGAAGCATTCCTGTCACTCGATCAGGAGCCAAGATACCCCAACGTCCTCTCTTGTCTCGTGCAGGTGTCTGGAAGACATGGAGTACTCCCCCGAGACGGTTCACGCGTTCCTCGGCTGACCGCCCCCCCAGAGCCGGATCCGAGCGCCTGCAGCCCTCCATGAGGAGGGCGCTTTCTCTGTGCCACACCCCCGCTGTTGGAAAGGACCTCCTAGCTGCTAACAAATTTTTGTACATTGCATAGCCGGCCTTTGGACCCCAGTAATAGGCTCGCAATGGCTCGAAAATATATTTCCACAATGGTTTTGTTTTCAGAAACTGTGTTGTGTGAATCACGGTCTGTTCCACTCAAACTCAAAGGATAGCCTCAAAAATCCTTTTTCCTGGGGGTTGGGTACCTCTGTTCTTTTTCTGTACTGACAGAGGAAAGGGGAAAGACCAAAACCACCACCATTTAAAGGGTGGCGTTTTTCTCTAACCCTTTGACGGTCGTTGCCAGACACGTACGGCGGCAGTTACACATTTCAAAGTTCCCGCCTAAATGCAAAACTGCATTCACCCCGGGATGCGCTCCTATCTGTTATTTCTTTGGGGAATTATAAACATTATATTGAATCCTTGACCCACAAAGTGTGGGTCGAAAAGACACAACCATTCGATGTGAGCTTCGAGACGGCGGTTTATTATTGTACCAGCTGAGGACTGTGAACAGGGAAAGACGAGTGAACAACAATAAAATGGTGATGGTTCGAAAAGGGGTAAAAGGCTAAAAACATGAGCAGTTCCAAGACAAACCCGGCATGCGGGATATTCTGCATAGCGATTGGAGTACGAACCTTGGAAGGCAATCTCTCGTAGAGGAAAAGTGGCTGGATGTTTTATGTACATTGTTTCACGGGGCTTATTTGCTGGAAATAGATAGGGAGGAGAACATAGAGTGAATATGCAGCTGCCAAATAGACCAGAAAGTCTGTGGTCCCAAAGATCAGTTTGTAGGAGCATACGGTGCAATCCACTAACCGTAAAATACTGCAGGAGCACCTGCCCCACCTTCACTGAAAACTGGGTTAATCTAGACATGGGCGCTTGTCCGGCCAAATCAGGCGATTAAAGTATGATTTTCAGAATTGCCAAGTTTTGGGAAATGTTAATAGTGGGTGCTTGAAAGAAGTGGGTGCTTCTGCAGTTTTTTAGGTCTTAACGACATTGAGGAAACCCGAAAATGCAATCGTTATAATCGATTGTCGTTTTATCTGGAGTGAATACCCCACGATAAAATGCATGGTCCTCTAGAAACTGATAGTTATAAACAACACATCGTTATATGCCAGGGGTGGCCAGGCTGATCCGGCCTAAGAGCCGCAAACGAAACCACCACGAAACTTCCAAGAGACGCGGAGGGGGGGGGGGGGGCAAAATTTTGTCCACAGCAATAAACGAAACTCAAACTACTTTCAATCTATCCGAGTCAAAAGCAGTCCAATTATACGTAAGGTAGCAGTAGCACACGACTACCAAACCGCAACCTGTCTTTCCATTTAAAACATGTTTCATTCCTTTTTAGATGCGGTGCATCTCTTGCTCGGGTCTATGTCCCGCGGCGTCGGCGTCGTAGTCCGCACTCACACTACGCATGCGCAACTCTCCTCCTCTAGTCTCCTCTCCTTCAAGTGTGAGCGGTAGCGCGCTGCGCGCGTTCCCCATCACGTGACCGGGGCGGGGTCCGAGGCGAAACCGTGTTTCCCCGGAGGAGGGAAAAGGAGGAAAGTTTTCGGCGCGCGGGTCGCAGCGCCAGGCCAGGCCTTTCTAGTGGGGTGAGCTTTCCCCGCAACTCCGCGGCTGTCGTCTGCTAGCATTTCCCGACCGCTCGCGTCCGTTGCAGCCTAGATCTCGCCGGCCAGCCCGGTCTCGACGAGGAAACCTGCAAGCGCTGTTAGGGCATTTTGCGCCGCCTTACCGTGCGGTCTGATTAGACTTTCAAAGCTACTCGTGCTACATCAGTTCACCACTGTTGACTTCACTTCACTCCGTTCTTCCGATGAAGTGTGATGGAAGCAACAGTCCCGTCAGTTAGTGGGTTGGCGCAAGCAAGCGTCGGCACCACCCCGATGCTCCGCATCACCCCATGGTTCCCCTCGGGAAGATGGTGTAATTTTTTTTTTTTTTTGTGGGGGGGGGAGAGGTAGTGGAGGGAGCCGCGAGCTGCACTTTAGCAACCGAAGAGCCGCATGCGGCTCGCGAGTTGCAGCTTGGCCACCCCTGTTATATGCGGTACCATTACAAGTGGATTGCATCGTACCATCTGTGGACATTCAGAGCCCTCAGATGCTGACTTGTACGAAAAAAAAACCTATGAATCAAGTATTTGAAAGTACCAATTTGTAAACCTGATGCACCAAGAATTATATGTAAAACAGGTTATTTGGAACTCTAGTTTGCGTACATGCACTTTTCCACGGTGCAAGTACACCCACTTTCACAGTGCATACATCGCTAATACCTCCCACTGTTCCCTGTACTTGTGGCGGAGGTATTCAGCTGAAGGTCATTTTCCCTCAAATGATTACGTATCAAATGTTAGCGAAGGGCATTCATACTGTATTTGATTTGCGACAAAAACGAGTATCGTCGAAGTTTGTGTTGAGGGAGAAACACACATCTTTTAGTCTTTGCGTTTAAAATGGTCTATCACAAAGCCCAATGATCCGCACATGATGAAGGTTCCCGCCCGCTGGGTTCCGCGACTGCTCATGCCCATGCAGAGACAATCATCGCATTTGGCAATGGCCAAACATGCAGCCAAATTTTTTTCTCGTTTTTTGTCAGGTAGTTGAGACATCCCGGAAGCTTTGTTGGCACCACGTCTTTCGCCAGAGCGGCTTTCCGCAGTATACTTACGAGAATGTGGCCCTTGTAGACAGCTTCTCACGATTTGATCACAAACTTCGACTCAAAATGTTTCTCGCAGACGAAGTCGGTCGGCTGCAGCAGGTGGTTTTTGCGCGGTGTCGCGTCATGATGCCTTCAGGCGGTCCTCTTCCTTGTCGAGTAGCAAAAAGGGAGAGCTCCTCCGTGCACGTCTCGTATCCTGCGTTGCACCGTGGCACGAAGCACTTTGTAATAATTTAAAAAGAAAAATCTGCAAAATAAAAGAAAAGTCGCTGGGCCCACGCAGGACTGCGGAAAGCAAAAAGCTCACATTCCGAAGACGGCGGCAGAAGGTGAGGCGCAAGGCCAGTGCACCAACGCTGAGAAGAAAAGAGTCGTCCGTGCGGGCTGAGAGTTGAAACCAAACTGGATTGGCAAAGACAACGAATATGGAACTCGCACCCGGGAAGCCAGAAGCGCACTTCCAGTGATGGGGCGATGCCACCATTTATGTGTATGTAGAGTATAACTAAAAAAAGATATTAAATACTACACTTACCCTTTCTTTAAAGAAGTCGGAAGACCCCTAAGAACTTCTTATGAGTTGTGAATGCGAAAGCATGAATGTCCAATGAAACGCTGCAGAGTGATTCGCGGAGTTTTGTGGCGCGAGTAATGTTTTCGAGTTGTGGCGGAAGCACCGGCAACGATGAGGATGCTAGAGGCGGCGCCATGTTCGTCGTCGGCGAGATGAGCAGAAACACCGCCGACGATGTGGATGATGGAGGCAACCGCATGTTGGTCGGCGGCGAGACGAGCAGAAGCCTCCGAACGCGCGAAAACGTGTCCGTTCTAACCGGCGCGGTGCCCATAGTATAAGGGTGCGGCGGTTAGTTTTATCGGCGCGCTGGCGGCACGGACACGCAGCGCCCTCTGGCGGCAGTCGTTGAAACTGACGTCCGCAGCGGTCAATGAGAGCCTCCTCGCCTCGCGCCAGCCAATGGGGCCTTTGGGATCAGGGAGACTAGGTGCCGTTTTTATGCTTCAAACTGATGACGTCGGCTCGCTGAATGGGACAGTTAATGCTTTCGCATTAAAAAAAACAATGTATACACTCTTTCCCTTTCTTAAAAAAAGAAAATTCCCAGGGAAGAAAACAAAACAACATCAGTAGCTGACATCAGTTGCCAAAGAATTCTATAAGAAAAAATGCACTGAAAACACTCGCGACGATGTCTTCTAACTTATCACTACATAAAGTGACAAGTAAATGAAATATCAAGACATATGGCAACCTACGAGGTGGTATCCAAGAGTTCCCGGACTGGTGTGATTATGTGGAAAATGAGGAAAGCATGCGGTTGTGCCGTTAGATGTAGCTGCACGCATATCACACGAGTAGATGTATTAAGTAGCGGGCAGAGCCGTGTATAGAGAAAGTTTGGTTAATGGGAGGAGTGGGCAGAGCCAGAACGTGCACCAGACGCAGAAAGAGCGCTTGACATGCTCTCTTGGCCAACCAGAAGTCGAAAAGGATTGCATCAAGATCAATTGAGCGGCTAGTTGGTTGAACATCTAGACCAGGGGTGGCCAAGCTGCGGCTCGCGAGCCGCATGCGGCTCTTCGTGTGTTGAAGTGCGGCTCGCGACTCCCTCCCCTACCCCCCCACCCCTACTTCGCCTCCTTCCTGGTCACACGAGCACTTCCCTCAAAAGACAAATGGAACGCGTTTGAAGTCGAAAGACAGGTTGCGGTTTGGTAGTCTTGTGCTACTCCTACCTTACGTACAGCTGGACTGCTTTGACTCTGATAGATTGAAAGTATAGTTCGAGTTTCGTTTATTGCTCTGGACAAGTTTGCCCCCCCCCCCCCCCCCCCTCGCGGCTCTTGGATGTTTCGTGGTTTTGTCTGCGGCTCTTAGGCCGGGTCAGCCTGGCCACCCCTGATCTAGACGGTGATTTAAAAAATCACCGTCTAGACAATGTCCCCTTCTTCTCTTCTTAGTCATTTGCGCTTTTTAAATCACCGTCTAGACGAAAAGAGTCCCCTAGCGGTGGTAGCAAGAAACAGTTTTAATCATGGATATGTGGTTTTAATGAGCGCGTAAGAGTTAAATGTAGTAACCCTTCATGGTTGAAAATAGGGTGCACGTGATGTTTCAATAATGATCATGCAGAAAGATGTAAGAAACGAATGTGCTCTCGAACTCCGTTCTGCTCGAACAGAATGTGACCGCTTGGACTGCAGATTCCTGGCCCTTGGCGCCTGGCGTACGGATTATGTCGATTGTTTCACTAGTCGCGCTCTTCCACCATGATTTTGGATGACCATGATTGAAACAGCACGTGCACCATATTTTCAGCCACCGAGAGTTACTCCGATGCACTTATTAAGTTTGTTTCGTGCGACCACCACCAGGGTATTATTTCCGGCTTCTGGTTGGCCACATTAGAATTTGTGAAGACACCCTGGAACGCGCCCAGCATGCTTTCGGCCAATGGTGTCTCATTTGACTCCTATACTTCCCAATGAATGGCCAAACTCTCTGCATATATGGCTCTGGTGGTGGGGTGATAGGAGAGTTCATTTGCCTGCAGCGCGCACTAGAGTGATGAAGTGTCAGAAATCGTCTGAGTTTTGAAAAAATTAAAGACGTTTACAATCCCCTGTAACGCCGAATTAGAGCGCAGCTCTTGAGGAGAAGGAGGGGAAGGTATGGAGAGGATGCTATGCCCCTCCAATCTCCCTCCAATTTAGCGGAAAATTTTCCCCTAAACAAGAGGCGACTCTTGTTTAGGGGAAAATTTTTCGCTAAATTTAGCGGGGAAAATTTTCCGCTAAATATAGCAGGGAATTTTTATTGTTAAATTTAGCGGGGAAAATTTCCCGCTAACTTTAGCGGGGAAATTTTTCCACTAAATTTAGCGGGGAATTTTTTCCGCTAAATTTAGCGGGAAATGTTTTCCACTAAATTCAGCGGGGAAATTTTTCTGCTAAATTCAGCGGGGAAATTTTTCCGCTAAATTTAGTGGGGAAATTTTTCCGCTAAATTAGTGGGAAATTTTTTCCGCTAAATTTAGCGGGGAATTTTTTCCACTAAATTTAGCGGGGAAATTTTTTTGCTAAATTTAGCGGGGGAAAACTTTCCGCTAAATTTAGCGGGGAAATTTACCCATAATGCACTGTGCGGTTACGCCGCCGGCGACGGTGACGCCGCTCAAGCCAGAAACGGGCGCCTAAGAGTTGCGCTCTAAAATGATTGAGAAACATGAGCAGCGGGTTTGCGGGAAATTTTGCGTGAAGTTGGGTAAATCCACCAAGGAAACTTTGGAAACGCTTTGTCACGCGTACGGTGATGCTGCAATGAGACGCAGTCAGTGTTTTGAGTGGCATTCTCGGTTCAAGGGTGGTCAAACCTCAGTGGAAGACGGCGAGCATTCGGGACGGCCTTGGACCAGCACAACACCGGAAAATGTTGCGAAAATTGCAGAACTGATTCGAAAGGATCGTCGCCGAACTGTTCATGAACTGTGTGAAATGGTAGGAATTGGTTACGCGCAGTGTCAAGCAATTCTCACTGATGACCTGCAAATGCACCGCATTGCCACGAAGTTCGTTCCCCGACTCTTGACTGCCGACCAGAAGCAACGGCGCATTGATATGTGCATGGAGCTTCGTGCCACTGCACGTGCGGACGCAACCTACAGGGTCATAACTGCTGATGAATTGTGGGCTTACGGGTACGACCTTGAAACGAGCAGCAATCTTCCCAGTGGTAGAGCCAGAGTTCACCGAGACAAAAAAAAAGCAAGAACAAGTGAGGAGTATGTGCTGCCAAAACCTTGCTCATCATTTTCTTTGATGCGAAAGAGGTCGTCCACAGAAAAGTTGTTCCCAAAGGGCAGACTTTTATATCAGATTTCTACTGTGATTTTCTGCGACGTCTGTGAAATGACGTTTGCTGGAAACGACCTGAACTTTGGTGCAACAAAAACTGGCTGCAGCACCATGACAAAGCGCCCAGTCACACCTCCCTCAAGACCACAGATATTTTGCAAAAAAACACCGTGGCAATCGTACCCCACCCTCCCAACTTACCCGACCTGGCCCCCTGCAACTTCGCCTTGCTTCCGAAAATGAAGTTGAAGCAGTTGAAGCTCAATGGGTGGTGTCACTGGAGTGTCATGTGACCCCCCGGTTGATGCTGTGCAGATATCAAATCTCGAGTAGCTTGGATCTATGATGATTTCACTGATCATGAAGGCCGCGCAGAGCGTGCGGTAGTCTCTGGCCCCTTGTCACCTGTCAGACTGTGGCTGGGGCTGGCGTGTTCGGTGGTGAGCCGGCTCGGGATTGTGTGGTGTCTTGCCTTGACAGCAAGTTGGAGCCGGGCACAGCATAGTCTCTGGCGGGCTCATGACTAGACCGGGCCGGTTGGGGGCTCGGTCGCCTTCCATCGGGGGAGAGATGATGTATGGCCCGACTTCCCCACCCAACACACTTCCCCCTTTTTGTTCCTCCCTCTTCCTCCTCTTCCTTTAATTTCTTTCATTGATGCATATGTATGCAAAACTGTGGTTGTGGCTACCTGCCCAAACAGTAGCAATGGCAGGTGGCACCGCTGCCGCGAGTTGGAGTCGCTCGAAGATGAGAGAGATTCGGAAAATTTTGCGATTTGTCAGCCTGCTGCGAGTTGGTCAGACGCGTTTTTCATAAACTTTTCATGCAGATATTGTTTTGATTTTTTTATAAGTTAATATAGGGTGTCTGAGGATAATAAAACATGCACAAACAAAAAATAAAAAATTTCCGGGAAGAAGTTGGTTTTTTGACCCGCATGTTTCCTAAACATCATTGATCAAATCTGATCAAAAGCAATAGCTATTGCATCGTAACAATGCACAGAAAACCTGATGAAATTATTAAATTTTTCCAATTTTCTGGCTACTCTTAGGCTGAGTAAGATTATCATGGCAAGCTGAAAACTAGCGAGGTAAGAACCAGAGAAAAAGATACATCACAACTGATGATACATGCACAATTACAAATTTATTTACAGCAATCATTATGGTACAAATATGGGCCTGATGTTTTCTACTTTCTCTTTGATGGTGACTTCGACCGAGATTTCCGGGACCGAACTTTTCTTGTCGGTGATGGACTGGTTGTTCCTGACCTGTAAAATATGTGTCCATTAAACATTGTTACTTGCACACAAGCAATGAAAAAAAAAAAAAAAATGTTTATTAATTTACAGTTAGAGCTTAATATATGAAATTTCACAGAAGGCTGTGAGGCTTTGTTGAATCTAGGTTTTATTACGAGGGTCGTTTGATAAGTATGGTGAAACGGATGGCAACTATGGCTCTTCAAACTAGCTCGGGACTAATTTCAGCCACATGCAACGAAGTGGTTCACGCTCAAGAAAAGTTTGAAGCGGGCACTTCAACAGCTACCACGAAAATGGAAAAAAACTACCGTATAATCGCGTGTAAGGGCCGCACCCGTCCGCATCCCGCGGACGCGTCCGCATCCCCGATATTTGCTCTCCACTCATCCGTATCACCGCATGGCAAAATGGCTGTCGACCTCGATCGTGGTCGGCCGCACTGTCGGGACCACTGATCTCTATGGTGGTCGGGACGCATTTATGTTGCAGCAAGGCATTGAGAAAAAATGAACGATATGTCAGGTTCCATGGCAAGCGCGAGGAATGGGAATTCAGCGGGCTCGGCTCGCACGTGCACACAAATTTCCTAACGCCACTGTACGCTCTGGGGAGGTTTCCTTTTGTTCTTCGATTCGTATCAAAGCGTCGTGATTTGTCTGGCGTCTTGATTTGTCTGCCTTTTCGCGCAATCTCAGAGCTATGGGCAAGTACCACTTCAACAGTCGTACGGGATTCAAGCCGAAAGTTGCCGCGCATGCTATCAAGTACGGCAAAAAAACAAAAAACAACAACAAAGATGCGTATTGCGCAGTATGTAAACTAATTAAATCCGACTGAGTCCGGATTCCGGAGTGAAGGCGTTTCCGACCAGTGCAGCCGAGCGCGCTCATGTACGTTCATTTCAAAATGTGGATACAGTTTTTTTTTTTTTTTATCCGTGTATGGGCCGCACCTCGAAAATTCGCCCTCAAATCGGGAAAAAATAGTGCGGCCCTTACACGAGTTTATACGGTAATTCCGTTCGGTGATCAAACATTTTTTAAAAAAAAGTGGATGGTTAAAGTCACCACGAAGGAAATCCTTAAAAAAATCCTTGGCATCATTTTGGAAGATTGTTGAGTGAAAGTGCGTGAGATAGCTGAAACTGTAGGCATCTGAACTGAACGTGTTCACAATATCCTGCACGGAATATTGGACATGAAAAAGGCGTGTGCACAATGGGTGCCGAAACTGCTCACTGTCGAGCAAAAATGCACACAAAAGGACACCTCAATGCAGTGTTTGGCGATGTTGAATCGCAACTTGAAGGACTTTTGGCGTCGATTCGTGACTGTGGATGAAACTTGGATCCACCACTCGACACCCGAGTCCAAGCAGCAGTCAAAGCAGTGGACAACGACTGGGGAGAGTGCACCAAAGAAGGCAAAGACCATCTCGTCAGCTGCAACATTATTAGATTGTTTGAGAGAATAACTAAAAATTCACCATTGCAATTGCAAAACTGCAAGAATTGGGCTTCAAACTGGTTCCTCATCTTCCCCTATTCTCCAGACTAAGGCCCGTGCAACTTTTTCCTTTTCCCAGATTTAAAAATGTGGCTCAGTGGGAAAAATTTTTCCTCGAATGAGGATGCCATCACCGCCGTCAATGTATATTCTGCAGGTTTTGAGAAAGCCTATTTTTATGATGAAAGAGAAAAATTCTAAACTCGCTCGACCAAGTGTGTACACAAACTCAACTCTCCTACGTCACGCCGCGGTGGTGGCGCGTCGGTCGCACTTCCGGTCTGGGGCGGTAGGCAGAAGTCGCCGTGCGAGACATGCATTTCAGACACAAAACTTGCCTTCTCGTCAAAATGCTGCGACGGGGGCTGTACCAAGAGAGTCTGGAAAGGTTTGAAGGTCAGTTTTCATGTGTTTCTGCCCCCTCCGTTCGTCCGAGAACGTGGATAGTAGCCGTGAAAAGGGCAAACCGGACGTTGTCGAACTACGACTGCTTGTGCGGGCAACACTTTGTGGTCGCCAGATGTATTTGTTTTGTTCCAACATGAACGAGAGAAAAGCGCCAAGTTGTCCGGACCACCCACGGGTTCAGTGCGTCTTCAAATTCACACGGCCGCCTGATCATTCAAACTTTCGTCTGCTCTTTCAAACTCGTCTGCTTTTTGTCGTCTGCTCGTTCAAACAAAAGCGGCCCGTAGACCGAACTTCGACCCGGTGATTGCAATAAGAAGTAATTGCAGGCCTCAAAAGACTTAAGTAGGCTCGGTTTAAGCAGTAGATAGAAGATGTTGATCATTGGTACCAGTAACCATGACCGACTTGTTACGCTTGGTCCGTTCCCGCTTCCGATTTCCAGTATCGACGTCGATCATCGCCGCTACCTTCTACACTTTTGCAGCACGAGCGACGTCGCGACCGAAAATAGCTAGAAGAATGTCATCATGGTTTTGGCGTCCATTCTGCGGCGTTCATGCGAATGAATCGCCGCACGTCAAACTATTTTGACGTGCGGCGATTGCGACGTGCGGCAACAAAGTTGTACGACATTGCTATGAGGACGTAGAATCGACAATTCCAACGCGAAAAAGAGTATGCAGACTCACACAGACGCCGACAACGTGACATTCCAATGGTTTGTTGACGCGGGACGCGGTGCTTCTTGCCCGCACTTTATTGCGCATGCATTCGAACTGCCGTCTGCTCTTTCAAACTTGTCTGCTTTTTTTCTTCACCTCGTTCAAACAACAGCAGTCCGTAAACCAAACTTTGACCCGGTAATTGCGATAAGAACTAAGTGCAGGCCTCAAAACACTTTTGAAGGTTGGTTGGGGTAAGTAGGCTAAGTGTAAACAGTAGATACAAGGAGATGTTGATCATTGTTACCAGTGGCCATCACCGACTTGTAATGCCCGATTCTACTTGCGGTTTTCAGTATCGCTTTTGCAGCCCGAGCGACGTCGCGACTGAAAATAGTGAGCAGAATCTCATTGTGGGAGTCAGGCTTTAGCGCCCATTCTGCGGCGTCCACGTGAAATTAATCGCCGCACGTCACATTATTCACGCAAAGTTTTGCGTCATTAATTTTGCTGAAGCCGCTCAAGTAGTCAGACATTGTTAGGAGGACGTAGAATCAACAATTACAACGCGAAAAAGACCACCGGGGACTCCCACCGATGCCGACAACAACGCAATTCAATGGCTTGTTTATGGGCGACGGCGGGCTTCTTGCCCACCGTCCACCGCGCATGCGCGGCGCCGGTGGCATCCGCTAGGGGCGCTCCGGTTTGTTTGTAAACATGAGTTGGTGTATAGCCCTCAGTGGAGACTATGTCAAAAAATAAAAAAAAATTAAAAAAAGTGGTGTTTATCTTGCTTTTTTTTACCATACTTATCAAACGACCTTCATATATCTAGGGGTGCGTTTAGTCCCAATTCATACATTTTACGAAAAATTCGGAAGAGTTGGCAGGTATGCTACCGTAGAATCCCGTAAGGACGCCCTCCCCCGAGAGATCGCCCATCCCGTTTTTGCCGAAACATTGCCCACTCTCCCCCGATTCCTGTCACGCGATGTCCGACGGGAATCACATCATCTGCAAACTCCACGGTACCGTTACGTGTGACAAGCGGGTGTGCAGTGGGTTTTTGTGTTTTTGTCTGCGATGTACACGCACAATGTCAGTCCCCGTGACGTGCAAGTTCCTGCATTTTTTGTTTGCGAACTGCACACGCAATACCGGTTCCCTTGGCATGTAAGTTTAGCCGGTTTCCACGTGTTTATCGCACCATGAAACACAAATCTGCTGCATCCACAGTCCAAGGTATCCTTTCTCGTGACACAGGAGTGTAGCGAATTCCCGCATGTTTATCGCATTGTGAAACGCAAATTTGCCGTGTCCGTGATCTGCGGTGTCAGTTCCCGTCACGTGGTTTCTAGTGGTGGTTTATAACCGCTACAAACCACGTGTCTGTGTTAATTTTTTTATAAAGTTTCGCTGTCCATCTCTAAAAATATGGGCTATGTTTGGGGATGAGACAGCAAAACTTTATCAGAAGTGATGTTTGAGCCCCATCTTTCTCACCATTTATCTCTTCATTTTGGGTGGGCGCCCTTATGGGATTTTACGGTAGTTGAATACTAAGAAAAGTAGAAAACATTGGCTGGGGTGAGATCGCCCGGCCTTAGTGCTGAGGTTTCTACATCACCTAAAGAGGTCGGCTGAAGAGGCAGATGCGGGGCATGGACTGGAAGTGTGGATGGCTGCTAAGTAATTTATTTTACCCTCGTAACTTCATAGAGCACTATTATTTCTTCCTTCGCTCGTCTTAATTCTTCGTAAGTGTCCACGCCCTGCATGAGGTGCCGACTCGAAAACGTAGGGTCAACAAAGCGTGCGAAAAAACGCGACTGACCTTTTGGTGCCCTGCGGATGACTGCGGTGATGCTTGCGGTGGCGGCGTTCTCTCGAGCGCGACCGGGAGGTGGCGCCCTTGCGATGGTGCCTTGAGTGTCGGTGTCGGGACCCCGGCGACCGGGAGCGGTGTCTGGAACGCGAGGAGGTGCTCTTGCGGGAGGCCGCCTTGGACGACGGGGGCGGCGGCGAGCCGTCCGAGGAGTTTCCCCCGCTGTCCCTGGCCCCGTGGCGGCTGCGCCCCCTGTGCGAGGACGGTGCCGGGGCGGTCGGCGAGCCGGGCAGGGAGTCCGTGGGGCTCCGCTGGACGTCGCTCAACCTGCGCAATATGGGCCAGGGTATTAAAAATAAAAAAATCCGCACTTGCGTTTTATCTTATTGATAGCACTGCGGTATGCAGAAATGCATTTGATGAGAAACGCAGCCAACACTTTTAGGTTTGATATTGCCGCGTGCGTGGCTGGATTGGCATGGTGAGCAGCTCCCCTGCGAAGGCATTGGGTTCAAACCCCACCAGTCTACATCGTCATTTTATCTTTCACGGCTCTTCTAGAACGTTCTAGTAAATCTTGTAATATATCGCTTGTTCCTGTTCAGAATATTCCAGACTACATAGCTGAGACTGGCAACACTGGGTCCGTCGCTCCTTCATCGCCAACACACATTGAACACAAAAGTATGGTAAATTAACCTCGAGTAGAAATTTCCGCGCGCCTCTGCTAAAACCGAAGGTCGCAACAAACAAGAGCTTACCAAATAGAGCATCCAAGAGCCGCTAAATACAGTAGAGCATAGTTGGGGAAGACCGCAAACACCGCCGCGCTTACACGCGCCTGGCCGGGTCCTCCACGCAGCATAAGCGACAAAAAACAAAAAGAATAAAAAGAAATGAAAGTAAATCGGAAAAGCGAGAAGCATAAAAATATCTCTTGATCAATAGAAAAAAGTTAAGCAAGCAACAAAAAAGAAGTCCTACTAAATTCAAACAACAAAAACAAAGGAAAAAAAAAGGGCAAAGCAGTAACAGCAAAATAAAAAGGTAAACAAAGATAAGGCATTGGAAGTGAAATTGCACAACCGTTGTTGTCGAAACACTCAACTTGCCAAAGACTTTTTTTTTTTTTTTTTCTCATGTTATTTTGAGGTTAGGGAGTTACGCAGCATCAGCAGTGTTCGGGGAAAGGGCGCAGGCCACCGTTCAGACAGCAACGCACGCGCGGGTGCCCTTCCCCTTGCCATCCTCCTTTTTCTTTTTTGCGGTTTATTGTTTTTTTTTTTTTTTTTTTTACAACTGCTCTTTTGCTGCTTATGTTCCCGCATGTATGCTGGCTTTGCTGTCTGCCAGCACCGCAACGCAAGCGATGTGCTCGCCACCGGCGCAATTGGATCGCTGGAAAAGCAACGGGCGGTCGGGCTTCCTTCGTCCCGCCATATGAGTTGGATACAAAAAGACAATGCTCCTATACTATTATATGCGATTTCCAAGGGGATGTTTGAACTGTCTGATATAAACAATAATTCGAAATACCCGCAAGTGATATAACCGGGCTCGACTATAACAAACGAGAGTGTTTCAATAAACAAAAGTTGTCAGTCTTTCTTTTCTTTTTTTTTTAAGGAATTTAGAGGGCAAAGTTGCCCTCAAAACTTTCTCAAAAACAAGCTCTGAAAAGGCAGAACCCTACCTGTAGTGCAGAACCAATAATAAAACCTTCATATTGGTTTCTTTTAACAGGGGTTCCTCAGGGCTGCTCTTGATAAGGTTCTTTTGTATATAGTATCAGTTTGCCCAGGTTGTATTTATCTTGCTCTAAATTGGGGAACTTGAGTTTAGTGGTGGTGCAGCAAACCCTCGTCATGCTCCCAACCTTCTAGACGGCTACTGCTTACCACAGCAGGTGCACAGAGCCTTTGAAAGGCTCCACACAAAGAGCTCAACGACCTGAACGGGACACTGAACTCCCAAAAAAAAACAAATTTTAACTCTTAACAAAACACCAATGTCAAAAAAAAAGAAAAGAAAAAAACCTTAGTGGAATTTTTAGTTTACGAGACTCGTGCGAACGATTCCCATACGTTGTTTTCAAATACTGCAGCCTACCTCAGGAGTGGGGGAAAAGAATTGGAAAAAACAAAATCAAACAATGTACGAGCATAAATGTAAAAGCGAGGAATACAAAACAAAATCAACCATGCAACCATTTCGGGGTCGACATCTCGAAACAGATGCACGTCTCGAAATTGCCCGTAACTCAAAAACTATGTAAATATTGCGCTAAATTTTTTTTTTTCTAATTTGTGACGTTTGCGTTTTATTTAGGCACACTACTTCAGTGGCCATCAAAGTCTTCCTTCAAAGTTTCAACGACAGCTTAGAACAATTTATCTCGAGGATCCAGAGCTGCAAGTAACCAAACTATGGTGCCTGGAGTGTGTGTCCAACCAATGTGTTTAGCGTTCCATGCGGAGCGCAAGTTCATCCGCTTCTTTTGCAGGAGTTGTGGTGACGTCAGATTGCCGGACCTCGATTAGCTCCGATTGAAGGATAGTGGGTAGACCTTGAAGTGAGCTGCCTCGAGGTCTACCCACTGCCCTTCGATCAGAGCCAATCAAAGCTCGGCGCCCCAACGTCACCACAAACCCATCAAAAGTAGCGGACGATCTTGCGCTCCGCATCCCGGCCACGCATCAAAAATGCTTCCGAGGAGGTAACAAACGAAGTCGCAAAAGCTGGAGCGTCGCGCTAGCTGATGTCGCGATCCCGGCGGCCGGGCGTAGAAGTTCTGAAACAAAGCACGAGAGAGCGCCAGCGTCGGCGGCGTCCCAACTCCCGGCTGCCCAAGCTTCCGTGGGCCGCGAAGCGGGACAGCGATTTGGGGTGGAAAAGACGTCCGTCACGTCCACTGCGACGCCATTGGGTGAAAATCAAGAGACCATTGTTTAGGACGCAGCAAGCGTGCCGGTTGGAGGGGCGTTCTGGGCACCGTAACCCGACGACGATGGCTCGAGCGAGGTTGCCACTGACCTGCTGCTGGACCGACCCTCCCCAGACGCAGCGGTGCTGGCCGCCCTGGCCGCTTCGGGAGGCACGGCGGGTGGCACCGCATTGGTCGACACCGGGGACTCCTTGATCATGCTGAGGAACTTGGCCAGCCGCTTCTTGCGCTCCAGCTGAAGCTGTCGGCTCGGAGAAAGCCGGTCCTTGGCTCCCGAGGAGTCTGACAGGACGGAGAGAGAGAGCCACAATCTAACGGCTATTTCGCCAAGTTTCTAATTTTGTGGATCAGTATTAGTGCCGTAATATATATTTATAATATATATGCGTGCTGAATTTGAGTCCAGGTTTATGCCGAAATGCCATTTTCTCGAAGCACAAATTTTGTGCTTCTTGCAGATTGGGAGGCTCAACATTTAGGGCAGATAGAAATAAACTTTTTTATCGCAATATGTAGCTAGATATCTGAAGCATACAATGTTGAGAGCTGATTCTTCACTATAAGCCTAGGAGGTTTTTCACCTCATCTATTGTTTCCTTACTTGACACACTGAACGCTGACCTTCAATGTATCGTAAAATCACTAATAATAGATGAATCTCAAGTATTTCCGAATCTGTACTCTGTATATTTTGTATTACCTAGCCATTCATTAAACATAATGTTTTGAAGAGTAGACATTTTTCTGTGCAGAGTTGTCTGCTTTTTGCGCAGGGGTTCCACTGACGTCAGAATGCCGAGCTCCGATTGGCTCCGATGAAGGAATAGTGGGTAGACCTCAATGCTAGGTGGCTCGAGGTCTACCCACTATCCTTCTCATCGGAGCCAATCAGAGCTCGGTATTCTGACGCCCCTGCAACCCTCGCTCAAGAAGCAGACAAACTTGTGCTCTGCATTGTTCCCCAAAACAAAGACACGTAAATTTAATTATGTTGACGACTGATTAAAGAACTGAACAGATATTCGCATTCAGCGAGCAAAACTAATTGAGCTTGTGCACTTTACGTGATCGCCGTCGGCTAAATTAAGCGGGCGATGCCTCTTCGGGCAAATTTGACCTTTCCGTGACGTGACTTTAATGCTGAAAAGTGCCTAATCCTCCTCCACAGATAGAATTCTGTGTTTTTGGTCCTGAGCCGGTTTTATCCAAGTCGGGGAAAACAAAAAAAAAACAACCTCGAATGGGAGCTGTCCTTGCACAAGAAAAACCCAAGTTTCAGGGGAAGCAAGTTTTATCTAGGGAGTAATTTTACGTCAACCCGAAACAGAGCGCCCTAGAGACTACTACTTTGTTCCGGTTCGACGCCCTCATCGCGTTTTCTTTTCTCACCGGTACCGGAGTGCTTTCCACGTGCTTGGGTCTAGTGCACATTCCTTGGAGGTTGGGTAATCCCCTGCTTGTCTCTCGTTTTCATTGACATCAGTACTGATAAACACCGGTAGTTTGTCCAACACAAAGAAATTGACACCAAATCTCTGGGGAAAACTAAAAAAAAAAAAAAAAGAAGACCCTGAAAATGCGGAACTTTATTGATAACAATGTAAAAACAAAGCACCTCCTTTTCCTTCTATCTCCTCGGGAAACAAAGAAAGGGGGAACAAATGGCGCAATAAATGACCATATAAATGGCAACGAGGATGGGAGCTATAATTCACGCCCCCAAGACATCACTCTTCTCTCAGCCTCACCCCTGCAAGGGTGTTTGTTCTTGCAGTGCTTATGGCACAGCCGGCTTTGTCACGTACGCTACTAGAAATACCGAAAAGTGGCACTGCCATCTACGACAAGGTTCCAACACAGTACAGCGTGCGGTGTGGGCAAACACGAAATCTAGGGCGGACACCCTTCTCAACGTCCCTTTGAGAAAAGCTCCTTAGAAATGTGCCTCGACGTTGGATCACCGTCATGCTGTCATAGGTCGGCATTTTAGGCTGTCCCCACTCAAACTCATTGGTCACCATTTTTTCTTCAATCAAAACTCACGCCCACTCACGATCCCGATTTATTCACCCTCACGGTTCAACACAAAGCCACAACTCACTCGCCGTCATCATCACGGTCGTCACGCTCACAGATCATCACGATTCATCAGACTCACAGGTCATCACACTCACAAGTCATCATGCTCATCACACTCACAAGTCATCACGCTCATCACACTCACAGGTCATCACGGTCCTCACGGCACTCACACTCACAGCACCTCACGGTCCTCACACTCACAGGTCATCATGCTCATCACACTCACAGGTCCTCACAGTCCTCAACACTCACAGGTCATCACGGTCTTCACATTCACAGATCCTCACGGTCTTCACACTCACACAGGTCTTCAGGCTCATCACACTCGCAGGTCCTCACACTCACAGGTCATCATGCTTACAGATTGCTTTCTTTGTTTTTCTTCTGTTTCTCGCAAGCTGTTGGTTTGTCTTCGCATGAGTCGTGCAGCGGGGAAACTATTCCAAAACAGTGAACTTCTAAACCGCTTATCCAATTTGAAAGAAATGTACTATGTTTATGTTTATGCTCCGCACATTTCTACCAAATTTCGTTAGCCTGGATTAATTACGAAAGACACTAAATGCAAGCCGACGAAAGTGGGTGTGTTGAACTTTCGCCTGCTGACAAGGGCGGCGGTAAAACGCGAACACGCTTCCGACAGGTTACACAGACGTCGTCGCAGTGATTAGAGCATCGCCTCGCTGTGCATACCTGGCTCATTTGTACACAAATAAACGACTAATGCATATATCACCCCAGTTTCTTTTTTGTGCCACCCACACTGCACTTCTACGGAAGTTTATGCAGCATATATATTTAGTAAACATATGCATCGACCAAGTTTTTTTTCTGTTTTGGGAGGGCGGTAATATTAGGTAGGGTGGTTTCACGTGACGTACCTCTGGTTTGAAATCTCACCATAATCCCTGCTGGCAGTGACGTCCGTCAGTGGCATGCAATTCTATGAGCAGAGGCCGCCGGAGGCCGAATTTTCCTTCTCACTCGAGTTGCTTCTGCTTTTGTTGATCGACTAAGCTTGCCGGAGTAGGCTGCGGTTTAAGGAATCATCGGCCGGCATTGTTTTTCAGTCATCTCGGCCTTATAAAATACTGTCAGCATTTACTATCTTGATACATGCAGCCAGTCCTTGAATTGGTTTCGCTTGGAATGGTTTGGCATGGCTTTGCTTGGTTTGGTTTGGAGTGGTTTGGGGTCGTCCCCGTGTGTCTCTTTGTCGCGCTCTCGATCACGTAGGGCGCGCCACTTTTCGTGTGGCAAGCCGCGTTATGCTTGGCGTGCAGTTCTACAATGGGCAATCAGTTCGTCGAACGAGGTTTCACAGACAGATTGTTCCATCGACACTGCGATGTTTCATTGGCAGATCATTTCTTCGACATTTGTTTCATCGATATGTCATCCGCAGACCGTTTCTTCGACATTCGACGCTCGACAGAGCTTGCTACATTTCGTCGACACTTTCTTTTTTACTCGGACGTCTAGACGACATTTCTCTTTCTCTCTCTTTCATCGACGTGGCGTTGGCCTCTTGACGTCTCGCGTTCTTCGCTTCTTCGCGTGTTCGCAGCGCACTACGGTGTCCGCTACGGGCAGGGCGCAGGTGGCGCAAGCACAAATACTCCGTACTCTTCGTAGGCAGTGCATTGTGCGCTTACGTTGCTGGAGTGGTGCGTGCGGCGTGGCGGCCTTTTGGATACGTTTGGCCGTTTGGGCGCGTGCTCGGCCTGTCTAGCGGATATTTGTTTACGTAAGGAGCATGCCCTATATGAAGCTGAGGCTCGGCGCTCAGCAGCCAGACGGCCGGACGTAATTGTTGCTTTCTGTCGTGCTTTTGGCTGCATGTACACTCGAAGCTCGCGAGATGCTGAATCCTTTTAAACTTTTTTTTAAAAGTGGTGTTTCTCGACGCAGTGGTGGCCTCTTATACCGCTCATTTTTTTTCTTAGAATCATGTGAGGCTTATTTTGTGCCCAGTAATTCATGCGAAATACCAAAACTGATGTTTTGCATTCTCGTCTTGCAAGTATTTCGAAAAAAGGCAGTCACGTAGAGGTTAACCTGTCGGTTTCAGTAGTCTTTAAGAGTCGATGAACGAGGTATTTACATTGTTGTAGCGTGTAGAGTCGGAGCTGGCGGAGATCTATCGTCTACGTCGTCTTCTTTGCCATTGGACAGCTGACCGATTTTATGTGCTCGAGCTCTCGCTGGAAGCATAATCCTATTTATGTAGTATTCAACAGTGCTCATCCGTGTGTACTGTAGCGAACATTTCAGGTCCGACATATCAATAGTTTGTTGTTATCGACCAGGAAAACGCAATATCTGTAAACACTTCCTGACAAAGGAAGAACACGAGAGCTCGCCATTCGCTTTGACCAATAGACCGATCTCACCAACCGTCTGGAGCGTGCGTGACGCAGCCATAGTTGTACTTCACAGAAGGCAGCGGTAGTGCACGAGACGGCTCGTGATCGACACGCGCAAGCCTACAGCGGCGTTGACCGCTCGTGCGGAAAGACTACAGTTCCCGCAATGCATTGCGCCAGAGGAGGCGTATCGAAACTGGCGGTGAGGTCGGTCCATTACCTCAAGCTTGGTTCACACACCTGCGTTCCGAGCGACAAAAACGACAGAAACAACACGAACGACATGACACCGAAATGATCCTGTTCGCATTACAGAGCGTGACAGATAATGCAATGAGCAGCTTTGTCAAGCAATCATGTGTCACGGTTGTCCCGGTGTCATGTCGTTCATGTCGTTTCGGTCTTTCCTGTAGCTCAAAACGCAGATGTGTGAACCGGCCTTTACGAGCCTACTCTGATGTTACGCTAGAACGTCACGGAAAATCGGTCTTCCCGCCTTTTCGAGGTGTCGCCACGAGTGGAATACTAGCGGGGTCTGTGATTTGTTCGGCTCAGAAGCGTCAGTACAGGTTATGACTTTGTCAACATTGCCTGAAGCCTATTCCAATTGTAAAATAAAATATTGAAGGTGTCTTCATGGTCCCTTTAAGTGTGCGTGCTTGCACAACATGAAGTGTCACAGCTTTGCGACCGCAACACCTCACGCGAACACAATGTCCGCCCATATCAAAATTGAACTGGGCGGTGTTTTTAAATACAATATTTAGCATTATTTCGCACATTTAGTTCCCGGAGATCAGCTGCACATTTGGGAAGTTGAAGTTGAGTGTTTTTTTGCATAACTTGCGAATATAATGACAAACGGTTTCTCTAGTCATTTAGTTGCACATTCACAAGAAATATTACAATTTACGTTACCTAATTATCAAACTCGCGGCATCTGTCTCGAACCATCGGTTCGAGACAGATTCTATGTCGCTCGATTAATGAGTATTCATTCAACGCAGTAGAGCACTTCAATCAGCCGCTGATTAATCTTGCCCTCTGCTACATCATTGTGAAATTTCAGTACGGGCTTGAGTCATCGCGATATGTGTCATAGGCTTTCAAGCGATAAGAAGTTCTTTAGAATTGAATTGTAAAAAGTTGGTTATCAAATATATTATTTTTGTTTTACAAGAAATTCTTACCTCACTCTGAGCATATATGCATTCAACCATAATAACGTAAAAACGTAACATGAGCAAACAGTGGGCAAGGGGAGCACAGTGTCATGCACGAAGCCCGAGAAGCCCGGGCAATCGGCGCCTCGGAGTCGTGTTCAGCCGGCGCGCCGGCAACCCGGCTGTGGCCGTGGGGCAGGCGCCGCGACGTTGCAGCCGCCGCGCGCGACGTCATCTACTTCTCGGTGTAAGCAGGCACACGGCCCACGGCGAATTCTACGAATCCCGATGAGTCAGTAAATTCGTTGGAGTGCGACACGTGACAGCGTATCAGAGGCGTCCATTCTAGATGCCACATGTCTCTATGTGACGCTCTAATTGGCCCACTGAGTCGTAGCTTCCACAGTTTGCTAAGTTATACTAAAAAGGGCTTATTGGTGTGCCCATGGGCAAGCTGCAATGCAGTTTGTCACTACACGTTACGCCATCTAGTGACTGCAAATAAAACAAATTGGGTAGTCCAGGGCGGCCCGGGTCGCGGGTACTGCGGGCGGGCGCATTTAGATACCACGTGTGAACGTGGCATTTCTGATCGGCGGGAGCCTTTTTGGAACCGTTTTTCGTAAAAGTAAGTCTCAACTTCACTTCTCTATGACCTCACCGGGTTCCTGTGACATCTCACCTACTTCTAGAGTTTCCCCCAAGAAATAAACGTCTCTACTGCTGCGTGAAAGACTGCCACAGTCGTGAAGGTGACTCAAGCGTCAAACTTTACCACTTCCCTTCAAGATCTTGGGAATGCAACACAGCGACAAAGTGGATTACTCCAGTGCGACGCATCAAGTAAGTGAATTTTACTTTAATTGTTGAAGTGAACGAAAATAGATGTGCGGGCTTAAAAACTACTCTGCACAGTAACATATTTCTACAAGTTGTTTTACGAGTTTTTGAGACAGCCACATATAGAAATACGGTAGAAAAAATTGGGCCGATATTTGCTTCGCTGTGACGTAGAGAATCAGGCGATCAGGTCTTCAAGCGTGATGCCCGTCGGCCCGTTCCGGTACTTGTAGTTGTAGGCGTGCATTTGGTTGCGACCGCGCGCGCCGTTGGGCATGTGCGGTCGCAACCAAAACCTTTTGAACCTGAGAGTTTTCAAATTTTGAATTCCTTAGAACAAATTTTTGTTTGTTTCAGCTACCAAGTTTAATGCTGAGTCTGGTAACAAATGCGACGGCGTGCAGAAAGCAGGATGCAAAAGTTTTTTTTTTTTCAGAAAAAGCTCATGCAAAGCGTAAATATCCTTCTCACACGTACACTTTGTTGCCTGTCGCCTGTTTACACCAGGCTTCTGTAATGTTCTCTAGCATGCGAAGTTTGGTTCTAATTACCCACATTTTATTCTAGTGTCGTGGGGGCGTCGGCAGAAGAAGAGGACGGTCGAGCGAGACGCGAGCGGGGGCCAGCCGGCGAGGCAAGAGGAAGAGCGTGCTGCACGAGGCTGGGGACCGGGCAAGAACGATAGAGCCGTCCTGGCTGGTCTGGCCCATGGCGAACCCCGGAGAATTCCACCAGTGAGGTTCGGATCAGGACCGGCATGTGAGGTCGTCATCTCTTTCTTAGGACATAGAAAAAGAGGAGGTGGGTCTAGTTGCATAGAAGAAGAAGACAATACAAATCCAAGAGTTGTGAGTCAGCGCCGAGTGAGTGTATAGTTTTTGGTGTGTCTGAGTTTGCGAGTGTTTCTCTTGTGCCCTGTTTCAATATTCAACATGAACTACCAACTCGCCCAGTCAGCAGTTTTTTCATACCGGCCTGCCATGACGATCATTCCGCCGTAAGACTCTGGCTGTGATAGCCCGGAACAGCTAGCCTACGTAGCGCTGGCGTGGGAAGGACAATCCGCAGTCGTGGACACGGACTCCTACTGCGAGCTATGAACGACGGGCGACAACTAGGGTCGGCGGGTCCTGACTGCCGGCTCTCGAAGACGGGCAACCGGGAAGTACAGTAAACCCATTCGCTGCCTTCTCGTTGTGTTGTGTCACTTCCTGGGAGACGAGCGAAGCACAGACCGATCGGGCGGCGATTATTATAGAGCGACCCCACAAGTGGTGAAGACAACTTAAAACTAGTGTCCAAATGACAACTCTATAAATATGCTCTAAGCACTTCGACCTATCAAAGTTAAAAAACCGCATAAAAGAACCAGGGATATGGCGCGCACGTGCACACGGGGACTGCTGAAATCGGGGTCGCTGCCACTCGCCATGGCCCAACGGGCAGACTGGCCGCCCCATTAACAGAGACACCTCCACTTGTGGCACTGAATGCAGCACTCTCGTGGCGCCGCCTGGCCATTGCCGGCTGCCTATCATGCACTTGCGCCATGTTGCCCCGAATGACACATAAAAGCAGGATATCGCACAATGTGAACAATCTCACTCGAACCTTCGATCGATCATGACACCGCCTTTGTTGCACTTCTTGAGTGATGACTCATTTGCGAAAGGTATGGTGAGGTCCGCGGAAAGATAAAATTGTTTGTGCGACTGGATGCTGATGAGAATCATGCGAGTCACTTAATTTTATTGCAGCCGTGCGAACGTTATAGTTGACGCAATCATAAAATTCTATGCCCACCGGCACCAACTTGGCAACAGTAGCCGAAATCCACACGAGCCTTTCTATGCCACGGGGAAAGAAGCCCTAACCGTTTGGAGCGCTTCCCCAACTCCGACGTTACCGCGCCGCCTCAAAGCGCCATCAGTCCGTTGGCGTCTCGCCGTCTGCCGCGAAGCGAAGAGCGAACAACCGAAGAAAGACGAAAGCGAACACCCCCCCCCCCCCCCTTTCCCCTATACACCCTCTGTCCTCCACAGCTGGTTGAGACATTGCGGAGGGCACTGGCAAGGAGCAGCCTGAAAGATAAAGCACCCTCCCCCCCCCCCCCCCCCCCCCCCTCCTCCTCCTTCGCCCTCCACAGGACCCAGCGCGTTTACATGGCAGAGGAACAGGCGAGCGACCAAACCAACCCTGGACCCCACGCAGTAGTTGCGAAGCCTCGAAACTCACAATCACACTCAAGAGATCTCAAAACTCACACTCATGAGTACTTCACTTAGAGCTCAAGCTCACACTCACTCTCATGAGTCCTCAGAATTCACACTCACACTCATCAGTTTTCAGAACTCACACTCAAACTCATGAGTTCTCAGGACTCAAACTCACACTCAAGAATTTTCAGAACTCACGATCACACTCACGATCAAACTCACGCTCATGAGTTCGCAGGACTCACACTCACACTCATGAGTTCTCAGAACTCACGATCACACTCACGATCAGCCTCATGCTCATGAGTTCTCAGGACTCACACTCACACTCATGAGTTCACATAACTCACGATCACACTCACAATTTTTCGAGACTTGCGGCCTCACTCACGATCACCTCAAATCTGACAGTGGGCGTGAGTGTTCGTGAGTGATCGCACTCATGAGTGAGAATGCCGAGGTATGCATGCTGTGCACAGACTTTTCTAGGAGTGTCTTGCTAGGCAATACTGACGTTGTGTCTTCTATTTATTAAAGTGAAAAACAGGGATGCAGTCTTTGCGTGGCCAATATCCTAAACGGGCTGACACAAGGCTTTTAAGGTGCACAGTACAACAGGATCGTGCACAGAATGTCTGCTGGCCCCTTAGAGGACGCAAACCACTCCTGTCTATTTCGGGGGATGATTTTGCCCAGGGGCGTAGCAGGGGGCGGGGGGGGGGGGGGGGAGGGGGAGGGGGAGGGGGAGGGGGCTTATGGGACTTAATAATCCCCCCCCCCCCCCCCCCCGAAAAACAGCCGACCTTATAATATACACATGCATTTTGACCCCCCACCCTTTCCCCTCTCTGCACCCCAAGTCATGGACATCCCAGCCACTTCACCTCTAAGTAGAACTTCAACCAAGTGACGGTTACGCACTTTCATGCCCATTTCAACGAAGTTGGGAGAACGATGTACTGCATTCTCGTGAATACACATGTGGAGCAGCATGTTCATGTTAGAAGCATTGTGTGTAATCGCTGCGCAGTACCTGCCGAAAGAAGATATTATTTGAGCACAGTCTCAACCGTTTCCGTCTATGTGTGCTACGAATACAGCAACTCCGTTTGTAGAAGTGATGAGGAAATGGCGTGCCCTTGGTGATACGATTGTGATTATAAAATAAAATGTTTAATCAACCAGTAATTGCGACCTGTCCGGTCGCCTGGGACCCCGACAACTAATATCATTCTCTGGAAAGTTCATTCTAATATTTACAAGTTTTGTGGAGTTCATCGAGCGAATAAGAATGTTCCAACAATGAGCTAAACCTACATGAGTTCCCGAATCCAACACAGTGCATTTGAATTTTAGCACTGTAGATAGTTCTGCGAACAGTGTGTACTTGTGTGCAAATATTCGTCTAACAGTTTTGCAATGTTGGAAAGCAATGGAATGATTGAGAATCACTGCGGAGTTGATACTCAGGGAAGATAAGACGGGGACTTCGGTACTTGGGAGAAACGGACCTTGGGCATTTGAGACAGGGGAACTGCCGCGAGACAAACGTGCTACAATCGCATACCCTTCCAAGGTCATCGCTTGGGCGACCGCGGGCGTCCAAAAAACTTTTCTTTTCTACTTTTTTTTTTTTAGGGGGGGGGGTGTAGGCACTGATTATCTTCCTCCTTTGTGGCTTTTGACAGAAGCACAACAAGACTGGCAGAACAAGCGCGGGATTCATTTCTCTCGATGGATGCGTTCTGTCTATGTATGCAAACATGATTGTTTTTTTTTTCCTTTAAGTAGTTAGTTGTTCTTGCCTTGACTCAGGTTTCAGTGGGTGCGTTGTCGTTGTATGCCCACTATTTTCTTTTAGAGCGGCGTCGGCGTCAACATAACCGCGCGGTGCATTATGGGACGTGTGACGTAACTGATGACGTCATCAGTGACATCATCAGCATCGTCATCGTCAGTGATGACGTCATCAGTGACGTCACTGATGACGTCATCGGCATCCGCATCGTCCCTGATGATGTCATCAGTGACGTCACTGATGACGTCATCGGCATCGGCATCGGCACTGATGACGTCATCGTCACGTGACCTCATAGGGGTCACGTGACCCCGGTGATGTCACGTGACCCCCGGTGATGTCACGTGACCCTCGTGAGGCGACGGCGACGCCGCGCAGAGGGAGGAGTAGCAGACAGGATGAGGAGGTGAGGCGGAGGGAGGAAGGGGATACCTTCCCCTCAGTACCCTTCCCCTCCTCCTCCTCAAGAGCTGCGCTCTAATTCGGCGTTACAGGGAGTTGTAAACGGCTTTCATTTTTCTTTTAGGTTATAGTAGTTTTTGCGCTAATGGGGTATTTAGGTGGACGAAAAAAAATAATAAAAGAAATTGTGCCTTGACAAAAAAAAAAGAAAAAAAAACCTTTGTTGTTTTTGCGATCAGGAGCGTTTTCAAAGCCCGGAGCACATCGCCTTCTTTCCCGTGACATGTCGCTCGCTTTCGCGTAGCACCCCTCAATTCTGAAGGCCACCATGTTTTTCGGGGAAGAAGGCGATTTTAGGTATGCGCAGTGTTACCAAAGGTGCAGGGGGAGCTCCCTTCTTATCGGGACTCTCTTTTATGGGTTTCCACGTCGCGATTGTCCTACAAAATCAACTTTCATTTATTTCTCCCTCATGGCTTCCAAGTACTGCGCGTAACTAGTGAGATAGGGTATAATTATAGCTGATTAACACAATGCATATTTCTAACGCATAATAGTTTTGCGAAATCAAGGTTTCACTCAAATGGATAACTCACACGTACAGTTCAACGCGCAATACCTTTGACATATTGACTCGCGAGAGATGCCCCCAGCACAGCTGAGTCTGGCAGTGTTCCAGACCTAACATCTAAATTTTGCTGCCTTACCTGTACTACCTATTTCGTGCGCATTTTGCGCCATATCGAAATGAAAGCGCATGACGAAAGTAATGCTTGTTTTCCGCTCGATGGAAATTTCACGCCAGCTCGTTGTCTTCGCTGGTACCTTCAGCGTTTCCCAGCGATGCAGAGCGTTCAACAAGAAAAAAATGTACAATGGCATCCTTTGTACACTCATTACTTCTATAACACCAAGCCGCCTCGTATCCTTCTGTTTTTCTTTCATGGTACTGATTTCTTTCTGTGCATTACGGCTGTTACGACGCTAAGTCTGTCTGCACCCTCAAATTTGAACTTAGGCTCAGATCAGGGACGGACCAGTTTAAATCAGGAAAATATAATTAACACTGTAGCAAAGTAAATCCATCATATCGATCGGAAATACGATTTGACACATTCCATCTGAACACATGCTGTGCACAGCGAATGAAATAGCGAGTCAGCGTGCAAAACGCCGCCACACAAAGCCAACATAACATCTAAGCGATTTCTGCATAGCACCGAGCACGGAAAAGAGAAAACAGTTATTAATTCACATAAACAAAGCAAATTTATTTAAAGCCCGGACACTCCGTTAGCTTAGTCTACCTAAGGTTATCAATAGACTCGACCATGTCATTTGTAGAAACAGATAAAAGACGTTGGCAAAAATGATTAGACTGAATAAGTGAATCTAACGCACATATTTTACCAACCGACGGTCGCGTGCCTTCAATATTATTTCTAATTGTCACTGCGCACCTTGGACATACTTTGAGGAGTAATACATATTTACATCGCCGCCCGAGGTCTTCATTGAACGTGTAGTGCTGACCAAAATAAAATGCTAACCTGACTCTCAATCGCTCGCCGCAAAGTACAATTTCGAAAAGGTGGTACTGTACGTCCCTTGAGATGAAAACCCAAGCTATAGAAACGAGCGTCGTAAAAAAGGGGACCGACATTTTTATTCCTACCTCCGAACAGAAACGAGCGCCACCCACTGCATCACACAGCGCAGAGGCCTGACTCGACCACCGCGCATTTTATCACTGACATCCGATGCAATGCACACTGAGCTGACTGACCAGAGACATACCAAGCGCGCGCGAGAGAGAGAAACTTCCTCCGCCGGAGAAGAGCGTCACACGACACGTTTCGGGGCGGATAACGCGGGCCTTTTCACACTTCGATACTGGCGCCATCTAGAAGTCGCGCGTTCAACTACGTAACGAGCCGCGCGCCATCTGGTGTCTGAAACAGACGAATAAACAGAGGTACCGCGCCCTCTTAATGAGAGCACGTTTGACCCAGGGCACTGACATCGGACCATTTTGTGTCGCGACGCTTCTCTTACTTCTTTACTGTAGAGCAAAAATTCCGAGACATCTCGAGGAATGCTTGCCTCTCTACACTGATGAACAACGAACCAGGCCTCGGCACTGAAGCAATGAAGCAGTGCACAGGTCTAGGGACCTCGCAAACAATTCCTACTAAGGAGTGTTTGGCACATAGCTATGCATCGACAAACGACTCTTCTAAAATAGTCTTTGAACTGGGAAAACACTTTACTAAGGGGCAGGGGCGGCTGAGGAAATTTGGAAGCCCGAGAATATGTGCTCTGCAGTGCGGAAAAAGTGTCTTCGGACTCGAGCTCCCCGCTTTGACCCGCACTAAGGCAGCATTTTGTTTCCCCCCATTTCGACGTATTTTTCCGCAATCGCGCGCCGCCGGCATCAGGCACTACGGAGGATGGCGCCACCTAAAGAGCAACGACATCCTGGCACCCCGTGGCCGACGGGCGCTGAGAGAACTCACCCGCGTGCCTGCTCCTTTCGCCGCCCTCTGCCGACTTGGCGGGTGGCGTCTCCCGAGCCGACGCCGAGGGACTGCGTCTCGAACCGCCGTCCCGCTCCTCGGAATCTGATTCGTCGGTGCCCAGGGTTACCCGCTTCTTTTCCTTCCCTTCAGAGTCTTTAAGCCTCAACGAGAAGCTCACGGGACCTAGAAAGAGAGACGAAAAGATGGTCCACTTTGTTCCGTTTACTTCGGCTTTTCCTACGGTTGTCAGCGCTCGTAAGATGGTTTGCCGTAGCTTCTAAAAGACATATAGAAAATTATTCTACGGTTACGTAGCTCAACATATTGACAGAGGGGTGAGGAAGCTCTTCTTAACTTTGCTGAAAACGGAGATAATGTTCTAAATAAACCAAAGGCTATGGGTGTCAACGTGAACCAGTTAACTCAAAAATGACGTAGCACATGTGCTTCCGCGAACATTTCTGCACTTCATTGTTTTCACCAACATCAATAACATTTCAAGTTAAAGATGAACCAGCTTCAAAATGCGACTGTCAGTCACTACTCAGCCCCCTAAGCCTCGAGTATATACTCTATTTCACCTTACGATGTACCGCACGAAAGGCTACAAGCGCGAGCTCCTTGCTCTGGGGCACATCTCGGCAGCACTAGCTCTTGTGCATTAGGGAAAGCTGCCAATGCTATGAGCTCATGCTTCTAGCCTTCGCTGCGGTACAACATAAGGTGAAAGGAAGTATAGTACCAAGCATGAAATGGACAATGGAATTTATTTGTATATTGGCACATATTCACTTCATAAAACATTGACAAAGAACAACATAACTGCTCTCCACATTTTGTCCATAACGTGAATTCTATCGTCTATATGGCAAAGACAGGGGTGAGACAGGTGAAACAGGTTTTGGAGCAATTTTTGGAGCAGAAAAATCTCGATTTTGGAGCAGCTTAGGAGCACAAAATTCTCGTTTTGCAGCAGCAGTTTATGCATTTTGAAGCAACTTTGAAGCACAAAAGTCTACAGTTTGGAGCAGATTAGGAGCAGAAAATGTTAGAGCAGCTTATCAGCGATTTAAATCATAAAAATTCTGATATAAATCACATAAATCAGATTTTTCTTTTTTAATCATTATTTTTGTCCACCCTGGTTGCAATGAGTCATCAGTGCCAATTCGCACCAAGATAAAGACAGGAAACACAGGCTTGCTGCGAAGTTAGGTGGGCGCCAGGTACCTCAAGCTTATACGAACTGGTGCCAAAGCACAATTGTAGTGCAAAACTTTTTAAGGCGCTGATTCGAGAGCATGAACAGGGAAGCACGGTTTACTACAACCATACATCGATCGGACGCTCGTAGAAAGCATGCGCAGATAGAAAAAAAATCCCCACCAGAGTGAGTCACATGGTAAATAGCGAATTGGTAGAACAACTATGAGCACCACATGTGCAGGCTAAATACGGTTCTGTGACCGATTCACTCAATTGCTCACGCACTGGAAGCACGTGTGTGATAAACGAAAGTACTCATGGCGACGGCGCCGTCCATTTTGACGAGATTACGGACACGAATTAACAATTACACAATGGAGGCGCTCAATAGCACCTTTAAGAAAAGGTTTACTCTCAAAACGAAAGAAATACTTATGTTTGCTCATCTTGATAGCCTGTGCGTCGTACCTCCCGCGGCCAGACAGCGAGACCGCGTGACAATGCACCGTTAGCATGCAGTCACAAATGACAGCGGAAAGTAGTACGAAAATCGGGAAAAGACCACGTATCATAGGTATTAGCCCCGAGCGCGACCGAAAGCGTCGCTGTGGTCGGCCTTCCACGATTGGCCGAACGCCGACGATGACGTCGGAAAGGGGATTTATCATCGACGGAAATAAGAGGAATGAAAGAACTTTAATTTTGATGGTGTTGGCAGTGTTCCTTTGAGAGCGCAATGATTTCAACCTTCCACCATGCTAATAACAAACACCATCGAACTTGTTGTTTGTAAGGTAATGACGTCACAAGGGGGAACCACAGGAGGGCGCCACCAAAACATCTCGCCGCTAATAGAAGGGTTCTACAGCTGAAATCTTTGAATCCGGCGGTTGCTTGCGCCACCTTGTACCCGTGACGTGTACTTTACTACGACGAGATTGAATGTTGCCAACCAAACTCTCATTTCCCGCTAAATCTAGCGTCGCCGCAAACTTTTGTTTTAGTTTTTGAGTTACTTTGGCGCAGTGTAGCGCAATTTCGACCGATTTTGCATTTTTGGCGCAACTAGGCACAGAAAATTAGGTTTGTATCAAAATGGCACAATTGGCGCAGATGTCATACCCCTGCAAAGACCATGTAATACACCTAATAGAGGTGAGACATCACTTGTATTTTTATAAGGAATTAGAAACTCTCGGTGTTTTCTTTTATTTGTAAGCAATAAAATTAACAGTGCCTTCCTTGTTGAATAGACGACAGGAAGAAATTAGACAAATCATCACTAGCCTTTCGGAAGGGGTGGCAAGTAACAAAAATTTGAGAGAAACAAAAACTTTGCAAAGTCAAGCATATAAAGTCAACGACATCATTTATATTTTCAAGTTTCCTTCATTTGTGAAACATCGGGATTTTCTTCGTGCAAGCTCCTTGGCAAATGCTGAAAAAAGAAGCAAGAAGCGCAAAACCACAGGAGTAAAAAATTAAGGCATTGAGGCCACACGTGCAAGCAAGCATTCAAGTCATATGCAGTGCAAGCCTGCACCAAGTCCAGTGATGGGCTGGAAGTCTCAGCCCACTGTAAGCAGCTCGAGCCACACAAATTGCGCGCGGGAGCAACAGCTTCAAATTGTGGCAGAATGCGAAAACAAAAATGTCTATAAAACTTTGAGCCTTTCCAGTCTGGTGAAGAATGAAGACCAGCGAAGCTGTACTATGATGGGACGACCTCAAGGACAATTTCTTGGAAGACCTCAAGAACGACGCCTAGAGGACGACGTCTAGGACAACCTCAAGGACCACGTCTAGGACGACCTCAAGGGCGACTTCTAGGATGATCTCGAGGACGACCTCAGGGACAACGCCTAGGACGACCTCAGGGACGACGTTTAAGACGACCTCAAGGACGACCTCTAGGCTGACCTCAAAGATGACTTCTAGGACGACCTCTCGGACAACCTCAAGGACGACGTCTAGGACGACTTCTAGGACGATCTTGAGAACGACATCTAGGACGATGCCTAGAGAAATTCAGCCTTTCCACTCTGGTGAAAACCAGAGTGGAAAGGCTGGAAAGGTTGCCGCCATCTATGAGCGAGGCCGGCAAGCCGGTTGTCTGGTTGCCGCCGTCGCTCATAGGTGGCGGTAGGTGTCCAGAGTTTTGTGTCGACATTTGTTTGGTACCGGACACGATCTTGGGGAACCAAGCCCTTAACAGCTCCGCTGTAAAAAGAAAACATCACCTTTGTACAAATTCTCAGCTCTCCTAGAGCAATCGTGAATATAAAAGCCCATCTATACAGAAACGTTTGCTTACGTTTCCCTATGTTACGTCACGATACGACCCCGAGTCACTGACGTTCTGTACATTGCGTGCAAGCCTACTTCTTGAATCGGTTGCCACACTTTCTATGAATCGGGAATGTCAGAACGACTCACAGTCATAACTCGACGTAAGCTCCAGTAACATGATGCAACGTAAGCAAACGGTGCCACATGAAAGGGCCTTTACCGTAAAGTTCCGAGCGAACGCCCACCTGCGAGAGATCACCCATCCAGTTTTTCTGGTTAAATATCTGTAACATTAAAATTCCGAAACATCGCACACCCCCCGATTCACGTCGAACATCACGCGACGTCCGACGGGCATCGCATCAACTGCGCAATTTGCTGTACAGGCTCGTCTGAGAAGCAAGGTCATAGCGGTTACCCGCGTTTTTGTCCACGGTCTGCGCGCGCAATATCGGCTCCCTTAATACACGAGTTGTTCCCGTGTGTATGTTGCACCAAGAATTGCGAAAATGCTACATCCGCAATCTTCGGTGTCCGTATCCGTGACATAAGGTTTGTAGCGGATTCCCACGTTTTTGGCCACAATCTGCACGCGCAATCTTGATTTTACGCGAGTTGGTCCCGCGTGAATATTGCATCGTGAAATAAGATTCTGCTGCGTTCGCAATCTGCGGTATTTGCTCCCATAACATACGAGCATTAGCGGACTCCCGTTTCTTTGTACGCGATCTGAGCGAGCAATATTGGTTCCCGTGACAGGCAAGTTTATAGCGGGTTCCCGCGTGTTTATTGCACCATAAAGATTGAATCTGCTGACGTCCGCGATTTGCAGTATTTGTTCCCGTGAGATGTGAGTTTCCTGCGAGTCCTTTGCACCGTGAAATGCGAATCTGCTGCATCCGCAACCTGCGGTATCCTTTCCCATGACACAGGAATTCGTAGCAAATTCACGCGTTTATAACATTGCGAAACGTGAATTCGCGGTGTCCGTGATCTGCGGTATCAGTTCCCGCGTCACGTGATTTGTGGCCGGTGCCATGGTGTTTATCATTACTTTTTGATAAAGTTCTGCTGTGGCATCCCCAAAGGTAGCCCAACCCATGTATTTCACCATTTATCTTTTCATTTTGGGTGGGCACTCTTTCGGAACTTTACGGTAGTCCTATTCGGATGGCTGCAAACCGAGCGGAAAGCCTCCCTGCCACCAAAAGCTTCCACAAGGCATGAAAGTGACCTCCCACCTTTGGCATACGCCCTCTCCGTCGGTCCCAGCTGGGGCACTCCGTCGTTGCTGTCCAGCGAAGGGAAGGGCGAGTCAGACCCGGACCCCCTGGAGTCGTCCATGGCGCTGAGCCCGTTGTGAGCCTTCTTCAACTTCGCAGCCGTGGCGGCGACGGACGTGTCCACGGGCGAAGCCGGCTGCTGGGAGGCCGAGCTTTCCTCCGTGGGTTCCGTCTCGCCCTGGACCTGGGTAGGTGCCGCCGCCGCTGCCTTGGTCCCAGTCTCTGCCGACGTCTCCATGCGCTCCGACAGGTAGTCCTGCTTCTTGTAGATGTAGTAGGTGTGGTACTCGTGGTCCGGAAGCAGGAAGTCAAACCGCTTGTCGCCTAGTTCCGCCACGAGAAAATAGCCCGCACAAAACAGGTTAGATGTAATTTCGCTACCACTGGAAAGAAACCCGTACGCTGTTGCAGTTCAAAAAGCAGAGCGCACTCCTATCACAACGCCCTCCCCTCCAGCATTTGCTCGGATAAAGTGGAAAGGGTGGGGGGCGTTGCAGGTAAAGCTCGCCCAGCTTTTTTAACCTGCAACAGAGTAAAGAAAGAAATCTAAAGGCATTGTCGGCTGTTTGATGACCGTGTTGATTTTGAAGTTGTTGGTGTTGCTCTTCTGCCATGTCTCCTGACTGGAGAAGAAAGAATTTTGTAAATAAAATAAAAAATAAAATAAAAAAGACACATCTAAATGCGGCAGTTTTATAGGGTGGGTGGTGCTCTTAGTTCGGGTGGTGCCTGGAGCAGGATGACCCATAGTGTTTTAGAGCATAGGGTGGGTGGTGCCTAGGGCAGGGTTTTGTATGGGAACAGACTATGTCACATCAATGTCTCTTTGTGACAATGCGTGAGCTTCCCGTCAGCACCACCCGACTACTACAAAAGCCTTTGGGCAGAGTTTTCTGGGTCAGCGAGATGGGAAACACGCTTTCCTGCCCTTTCGACTCCTTGTTTTGCACGCTCTTCCTACAGCACCTGTTTCTGCTCTCTTTTTTTGTCCTTTCCATCCCACGCACTTTCACACACCACCTGCCTCTGCTCCTTCCGTTCCTACTCAGTCAGCAGCGGACTCGGCTTCGAGCCCAGTGACCGGGCTTTTCCAGCCCAGTGACCCCTGGCACCGCCAAGATTGTTTAGCGGTTAGGGACCGACCGACCTACACATTTCGTGCTTACGCGGCTCCTGAGGTTAGGTTGGCCCTATAATGCTACTGCTTTAATAAAACTGGGTTGATTTGACTCGGTTTAAAGACAGCATACAAATGAATGAGCAGCAGCTTAATAATTCACTTTGTAAAGCTGCATAAAATAGAATTTTCCCTGGGTACAATCAAAGCATCAAATAAATTTAGACTCCCTGGTGCCCTTCACCGAATACTGAAAGCAAGTAGGTGATGTGCAAAACTAGTGCCACAAGGCACTTTCTTCCTCTGCCCTCCCTCTCTGCAATGCAGCAGTCCTTGCCACCAAACCCAAAAGGAAATGTGTCTGTCTTGGACAAGCAGACTTCTATTTACACTTTTCATACAAGATATTACAATATTTTGCATACAAAGCTGACAAAGTCAAATTTGGGGGTTTCACATGCCAAATTAACAAAGGGCATCTGGTGTGCTCCAGCAAAGGAGCGCACATTAGTTTCTGTCATCTGGGGGTCTCTTCGTGCGCAACCGAGATCTCAGTTACACGGCCCCTTCTCCGTAATAAGCCTCGTGAGACTAGTGAGCACCTCAGCCGGTATTTGAACCCGCCAGCTGGGGATCCGTAGGTAGCACTTTGCTTCGGAGCCTGGCTGCAGAAAGCCGACACTCTGCTAATATATTTCTTACACTCGTAGGGATACAATGAGCCGACAATATGAGGCATTCCTATGCTAGATCATTCCAGTTTACGAGAAAAAGAAAATGTGAGGGGTAATGATGTACATTGCGGCAGACACAGACCTTTGCTCTTGACGATGGTCTCAAAGTCGTCGCCATTCTTGGCCACATACATGGCCATCTTATCGATGATGGGTTGCACGTCGGGCGGGGGTGGAATGGCATAGCCCGTGTGGCACGCCTGGGAGGGCAGCAGGATGGGCTCCAGCCCCGGAGGAGGCGGGGGCTGGGAGTAGTCTTCGGCCGCCCCGTAGCCCTCATAGCCTGAAAGAGGCGACGAGATGGCAAGAAGTGACAGGCTTGCGGGGCAACAAAGGAAAGTGATCGTGGACAAGGATCCTGACATGCCAGAGCAATCTCTCTACCGCAGCTCGAGCACACAAAGCCATAGCCTCCTTTATACTGATAATGCCTGCCCAATGGTTGGCTTCCCCATACTTCATCGTCGTTGCGCCTGCTTCCTATATTTGCCACTAGAGGCGCCAAAACCCCATACAAAAATGCAGACGACGCTTCTCTGCTGCCCGCTGCTACAGTCCACTGTGACGCCATTTGTGAATTGAATACATTTGTAACCCGTGCTACATAGCTAGCGCAGGGCACCGTCAGTATAGTTTTCATAAATGAAAGAAGTCAACCTTTCTTTTAGCTTTCACTTCTTGGTTTTGTTTCTATGCTGAAATGTTACCAGACCTCTGGTGCTCGTCATAGCGACAACAGTAGTGGTCAATCCAAATTAAAGAGGAGACAGAGAGGCTGGCGGACGTTCACGACGTTGCAACAGCAGCCACTTAGCGTTTTGATTGCTTCTGGAGCAGAGCCCGAAAACAAACGGCCCGCGGACCACATGCGGCAGTCAAGGGATTTTTCTCGGGACCGCGAACGAGCCTTCGCTGACCGGAAACCTGCGCACCCATCGGCAACGCTCTGACCGGGGATCTTAAGATGCATTTTCAATTTTTTTTTAATTTTTCTAAGCTCAGTTTTTTTTTTTTTGTTTTGACCGGTTTCTTCTGGTCCGCAATGTTTTTCACGGATGCAGTTCTAGAGCTTTAACGATTTCCTAGATAGTGGCTTGTTGAAGAAGATCTCATTGAGATCATGCTTGTCAGACACGGATGCAGAGTAGTTTGTGGAAATTGGCCCGAAATACTTAGTACACAGAATTTGCAGGAAATTTTTGTAATGGTTTACATCTTTATCTGCCTTTGCGCATTTCAGAGCGCCATGGTGCATAAGTGTATCTACCCAAGTCTCAACAGCTGCATACAAAGGCTTTTTCAGCATATTTCGTTTTTTTTTCAGTAAAACCTCTACGAAGTTCTTCAGCGCGTACAGAACCCTCACTAGCTTCTCCGATGGATAGTATAGTCCTACCCTGTCCTGGTGCCTGATGATGGAATCACTGTGAGCCGTAGAAGACTGCTTAATAACCAGAAGGAAGCAGTCACTGCAGTTGACATGTTCCTTCACCACCCGTGCCAAATATCCACCTACTACTACGTGACGCCACACGCAAACCGTGTGGCGTCACGGTGTGCGTGCCGGGAGCAGCAGGCAGCCTCGTGCTATTGAGCTATGGCGGCTATGGCTAAGCGCTCTAGAGCTCTGCGAATCGATTGATGACCGAAAGAAGTTACTCGTGTCACAAAATCATTACGTGATCACGTGACCTATTTGAACACGTAAGGTCACGTTACCGCGTAACCTAACATGGAAAACTTACGTTATCACATAGCTTAACGTGATAACGTAGCTTACGCTAGCTACAGTGAACTGTAGTAGCAGACAGCGGACAAGCGTCGTCTGCTTCTCTGTATGGGGTTTTGGCGCCCCTAGTAGCAAATATGTGAAGTAGGCGCGACGACGACAAAGAAACCATTGGGCAGGCATTTTCAGTATAAAGGAGGCTATGACAAAGCCTTCACCAAATTGTTGCATCAAATAACACTCTTACAAATGCTGTATCATGCTATAGCGCTGGTACTCACTATATGAAAGCCCTCTGAAGTAAACTCATTGCAGAAAATTAGAATGCTACCATATCAGTCCCATACCTGTATCACAAACTAACTGCACTTTTACAGTGCAATCTACTTATAATGATAGTGAGAAAACCTGAAAATTCAATCGTTATAATCAATTATTATTGTATCTGGACTCGAAGCTTAGCGTTTCTTGTCTAGAAACTCTAGAAACTGATCGTCATAAGCACTACATCGTTATATGTGGTATTGTCGTAAGTGGATTGTACTGTATAGCCATGGCTGAGTGCTGCCACTTTGTTACGTATGGCCTGCCGCTTCGTTAGAGTATGCACAGTACTGTGTTTCAGCTGAGCTTGTAAGTTCATAGCTGGAGGCGTGGCCCATCAGTATTGAGTCACACGACAGAACATGGTGCCAACGGCACTTGCCCCCTGTGCTTCGCATTTTTTACGCGGCACTCAAGGGCAGCTTTTGGTCAAAATTTTTCAGTCTAAATTAGTCGCTCCTAAATCGTTCAAATTGTTTCCCAGTAAAATTGACACCATAATGACATCTCTTCAGGTCCCCTGTCAATTTCATATGCATGTTCTAGTAACTTTTTAGGAATTTCTATTTACAAGTCATTTGTGATTCATTTCATCAGCTTGTTCATCACCAAAAGAATATTGTTAGGCAAACAAGCGCACTACTCCATGACACTGCCACAATCAGTCTTTGTTTGTCCTTTAACGTAGGGTTCATTTCGTGGCATTATGTACAGTAGCGTCAGGTAAGCTTTGAGCGTCTATGTGCAATGAATGTTGCATTTCTACGTGGCACTACCAATGTCAGATGACTTGTGATCGAAGCAGACTGCCCGAAATATGGTGACGTCGCAGCCATAATTTCAAAATTGATAAAATGCTTTCGAGTTGATTGTGCCTCGCACTTCTCCCGCTCGTTTGCCACAAGCTATTGTCACCAACGATTGGCGCCGCTGGGATCAACACCATTCATTACAGCCACTCTGAGGACCGTCGTTTCAAGTGGTGAAAACAGTCACTTGACCGGCTGTTCCCAGCAAAGCAGGAACCAGATTCAGCGGCTGTCGTTTGTAAACTTGTAGCAGTGTTACAGGCATTTGAGGTACTAAAATTGTTAGCTAAAATATATTTAAATTTTTTTTTTTTTCGTTTGTAAATTAGATGTTATACTATAAAAAGACTCTACACATGGGTATTTTGCTCCCACTACCTATGAAGACCTAAACTACACTTTTTAAATTAAAGCCTCCTTAAATTACAACCACTGCTATGCAGAAGCACTCAACAAAGGTTTGTTTCTAGCAAGTACACTTATCAAAGACAAACCAGTGAGAAGACTGAATAGAGGAACAGTGTACAAAGCAGGGTGGGGCAGTATCGCGATACAAATGTATCGCGATAGTATTTTAGAAATACTTTTAGTAACTATATTTCCATATCAGAATACAATGTTTTCAATCAGTATTTGTATTTCAGTATCAAGATACATTTTGGGTGTATTCCTTGTATCATGATACAATCCCTGGCCAATGTTTCTCGTGGCAATGTTTGAGAAATCAGTGACCCCCAAGCGAAAACTCAAGAGACTGTTTCCTTTCTTCTTTCATGGTTCAGAGGGGTAGAAGGTAGAGTAAATGGGACCTTGAGACTGTTATCAAGCAGACCAAGGTTTGCTTCTAACATTATAGCTCCGACATTGGTTACTTCTTTCCTTATTTTCCAAAGAAAACATGCGTCTTCTGGGGTGCTTCAGTTGGGCAACTATATTTGTTGGGTCAAAACGCTGAAGGCACTGCAGGTACGAGCTTTATAACTGTACATTGCACTCCCAGTCCCTCTACTACTAGGGCAAGCGTCAAATTTATTCCTTCAGATAAAAGAACATAATTTAATTCAAAGGCGACGCCTTGAAGTGAATGTACCGACATGGGACTAGAGGATGTTGATCTTTCTGGGATATTTGGGTAGATATAAAACAATATTAAAGGTTCATGTAATATTGCTTCGAAGGCGTGCAATATATCTAATGGAGAACCTCTACTGCAGGGGTTCTCAAACTGGGTTCCGGGGAACACAGGGGTTCCACGAGCTGGTCTCATGGGTTCCGCGAACACCCAAATTGCAACCCCCCCTGCCACGACGAAGGCTGCGCGGCAGGACCATGCAAAGCGCCTTCATCTCACTTTGTACTGACATCGCGATTGATATGGTGGGGATATATGGGAAGCAACAAAGGAAAATTGCCTACAATTGTGCATCTGTTGCTTCTCGGTCGGCAAATACGGATTGGGGGGGGGGGGGGTTCCGCGGCAGTTTTTGAGGCTTCCTGGGGTTCCGCGAGACCAAAAAGTTTGAGAACTCCTGCTCTACTGCATTAGGGATGGAAAGTATTGTTAATCTACTGAAGACTCTCTTAGTTTCCACAGCTTTATATTAAAAGAAAATTGGCAATTCTACGCAAAAATAATTTTGGACTCGAGATCGACAAAGTTCAACTTCAATCTTTACTTCACGGTTAGTATGAGTTTTTGTTTTTACTGGGGGACTCTTTTTTCACCTTAGAGGTACAAACTCTGTCAATGTAGCCTAACCACCACCACCTCCAAGTGAGGTCTTCATATACATAAAAACACGAAAAAATAAAACAAAAAATATTTGCGTGGTTTACAACTTCATGATGGTGAAAGTGGTCTTCGTTCATTTTAATATGAACCCGTGTTCGTTGACAACTGTGAAAAGCTTAATCTCGTTCGCTAACATGCCTTTTGCCCAAATCGGCAGCGGCTGACCGACGAGCTATTTAAAAAGCCACTTCTCATCAAATGTAGTTGAGTGTAGAAGCAAACTCGTATGTTTAGTTTTGTATTGCTTTCATATGAAAAGATAAAATATGTAGCAAAAAGTTATTTTTCTCCTTTACAAATAGTATAGTCGAACCCGGATATATCGAATTCAAAGGGAATCGCAAAATAGTTAGATATATCGATAACTCAATATTCAAAAATATGTTAACTTAAGCTCCAGTTAAAATTTCCACGCGTCTGTGCTAATCCTGAAAGTCGCAACAAACGGGACTTCACCGAAACAAAAAAAAGAAAGGCAAAAAAATGTAAAAAAACGGGCAAAGCAATAACGGCGAAAGAAGAAGGTGAACAAAGATAAGGCGTTCAAAGTGCAATTGCTCAACCGTTGTTGTCAACACACTGAACTTAGTTTTTTGTTTCTTTGCTTATTTTATTTTGGGGCTAGGGAGTCGCCATTGTTGTCAACACACTGAACTTATTTTTTTGTTTCTTTGCTTATTTTATTTTGGGGCTAGGGAGTCGCGCAGCGACACCAGTGTTCGGGGAAAGAGCGCACGCCACCATTCCAACAGCAGGCACTCCCTGCCCTCCCTACACGCGCGCCGCATGCCCTTCCCCTTGCTTTTGCCATCCTCCACTTTTTTTTTTACGGTTGCCCTTGTCTCTCTTTTTGCCCACAACTGCTCTTTTGCTGCGTATCCCCGTGCGTGTATGCTGTCTGCCAGCCACGCAACGCCAGCCATGTGCTTGCCACCGGCACAATTGGGGCGCAATCGAATCGCGGAAAAAGTGACGGGCGGGCGGCCAGGCTTCGTTCGCTATATTGAGTGTCCCTGCCATGGGATTTGGATACAAAAAAACAATGCTCCTATGCTATTACATGTGATTTTCAAGGGGATGTATGGACTGTCTGATATAAACAATAATTCAAAATACCCAAGTGTGATATAACCGGGCTGGAAGTAACTTTTTTGCCGGTAATGCAAGAGTTCACATCACAAAAAGTTCTCTAAAAAAAAGTGTATGTGAGCATTACTCCCCCGGCAAATTGTATTCCTGTATTTGTGCTCCCAAATACTTCACTATTTTTTAAATGTACTTCTGATACGTATTGCAATACTTTTGTATAGATGTACTTCAGTATCAGTATTTTAGCTGCCTTTATCATGTATTCCAGTATTTGTATTCATAAATATACGTTTTAGAGTATCTCTGCCCAACCCGGGTACAAAGATTGCTTACAGGCTACCTGGAGAGCAGGGAACCGGTGAAGCATGCTTTTACATACGGTTAACAGAGGACAGTGTTCTGTCATGCCAGAAGTCTTCCCAGTCATGAGTGTCCCGCTGCTCGCGAAAAAGAATGCTGCTGTTGCTAGCTCATGGCAGAAACAAGGCATTTTTCTTTTACCAAGCAAGCTCCAGTGTCTGTGATGAAAAAATGAAAAGCTGCCTCTTCACTACTGAGAGCACTTGTGCAGCCTAATGCAAAATTCAAAGAAATGTTCCCTCCAGAGCCACTGCAGGTAATGTATGCCATTTATAGCTCTACAAAGCTTCACTACAAACTGTGCAAGGCACACAAAAAACACAAATAGCATTAAAGAGAGAAGTAGCCATGAGAACACTTCCACATTACATGTTTCCCCGGTAAAAACTGGAACATTTAAAACAACAATAGCTTATGAAAAAAGAAGCAGCTACATACTGACCAGTAACTTGTCCATCGGTGTGAATGTATCGTTTGTTATTATAATTAGCTTTGGTTCTGGATTCATTCGCAGTATGGATGGTCTGCTGATGCATCAAACATGCCTTCTGCTACGTCCCCCAGACGGCACACTCGGAAGACGCCGCGCGCAGCGGGGGCCAATACCTGACCCGCCGCTTGGGACCACCGCTCTCCCTTCGGCCAACGGAGCGATGCACTGTGAGGAGGTGCCGGGAAAGGGGGACGCACAAAAGACCACGCACAAGCCTGCACTAGGCGAGACGGCTTGGGAACAGCGACCGGGAAAGACGCCAAAATCATGTCTTCATCGTTATTCTAAATTTGGCCATGTAATCATCATTAAATAAATTAGGTATTTTAGTAGAACACAATTCACTGCATTGGTGACTTCAGCAAGATGATATGTGGACGATTTAGAATCCGTGAGGCGTGTAGATCAAGCTATACTTTGTTTCACATTACGGTGGATCGCAATGAAGGTTGTGAGCCATCGACGCCAATCCAATGTCGCGTGACGCATCGGGACCTTCGGGAAGGGCGTAGCGAAGCAAGGGGCGTACAGTCACGTGATACGTCCGGCTCGTGCGGTGTCTGCTGCAGTCTACCGCAAGGTGGAAGAGAGTAGTTTGAAAACGACAGAACCGAGATCTTTTTAAGCTTATCCAGGACCAGATGATCAAGCGTAGTTCACGTCGCACTGTTAAACGAGGCAGGGTCCTCACCGGCGTAGTCGGCATAGCCCAGCGCCGCGGCCTGCTGCCGATCCGAAGGCTGACTCGGCGACGCCCCGCCGATGGGACTGTCCACCTGCGGCTTGAGATTCTTCACAAGCTGCAGGTAGGCGTTGTCCTCCCCTTCTTTCATCAGGAACACCTTGGACACCGCAGTGGGCTGCACAGCAACACACACCCACACCCCAAGTCAGAGACCTTGCAGGGGTTCTGCAAACAATGGGGACCCCCCCGGTTGATACGGTGTTGCATCAATGTCTCTGCCGTGTGTCACACTGCCTGCTCCTGAGTGGCGCGAAGATAGATCTAGTGCCCGAGTCCCGCGACGGGTTTTGTGGTTACGCAGCGAGACATGCATCATAATCTAAACCCTGAAACTAGGAGTAAAATAACGAATCGTGGACGTATGATTTCGAGTCGCATTGTCCGTCATTTTGTTGCTCCTCGTCTCTGGGTTTAAACTGTGATGTTTCCTAACCAACTCGCGCGTATACTTTTCCTTCAAGTGGTGCATTCCTTGTCTGAAGAGGCATGCCTCTGGGCCCAATCGCTAGTGGCCTCTCAAACTATTTAAGACCTAAGGGTAATGTGAACCTTTTGGTTGAAATATACGAGCCTTCCCGAGAATGATGTTCAAACGATGAAAGCAGCAGTGAGTGGATTTCAATGTAAACCAGGTTTTACAGCAAACTGCATCCATTTATTATAAAATTTGGCATTTCATTCAAGGGCATGAGAAACTCTGCCTCCAGATGAGAAGTGGATCTGATGGGTTGGCTACCGATTATAATGAGTGCGAGCAGCATCTGTGAAGCGCCTCGAGATGTAGTACAACCAAGGTCTCCATTGTTAAAAGCATCCCTTAATTCTTTGTCATTTTACTAAGATATAATTTGTGAAGTCATGTACTGTCCGTTTCGCACTTATAAAGTACATAAACCTATGATTTAACAGTGTGACAATTCTCCTGCTTCCACATAAAGTTTGATGGACCTATCCAGATCTCGCGAAGGTAAAGCAATTGACTGGGTAGGTTTCGAACTTTGAATGGAACTGGATAAAGATCCAAATAGTACACTTGTTTCGGATTATTGAATTTTTTTCCTAAGAGAGACCCTTTTATAGGCTTAGATGCTTGGCTCATGATAATGTGACCAATGAATGCGGTGCTTCCTTCACTACAATAAATAATGTGACTTAGGGCCCCACTATAATTGACGCAAGTGCGTGCGATGACAAAGCACACTGCCACGTATCGGCAAATAACACGACACAGAGGCTCACCGATTTGCATCCACGGAGGAATAAATACCGTTAACGAGTCACCCATACTTCGGGTACCGAAATGGGGCTGGCAGAAGCAAGGTTCCCCAGCATCCCTGGTTACCCATGATTTGATCCTGTACACTCTATTTCACAAACTGTTTGCCACTGCAGCGAAGGTTGCAAGCATCTCTTCCCTGCACGGGTGTACAGAATGCCATCCCCCTCTGCTACCACCGAACAGTTCTAAATAATGTACCACACCGAGCTTAATACATAATGTGGAAGGTTAAAAATGTCTACCTAGCTAGCCCAGAACCTGTAACAACCCCAGGAAAAGACGTCGATCCCCAGATGTTAGAATCACTTTCTCCTAGTATAAGTAGCAGGCACAGGATACAAAAAAACACCTACGAAAGTCGCCTAGTTTTTGCCGCATTGCACGCAATCTGTGAAACAGAGTGCATGCATCTGTCGTGTTTGGCCTCTCCTTTTAGCGTTCCACGTTTATTCCTCCGTGTCAACGGCAGATGAAACAGCCCGCCCAATCGGACACATCACCTGAACTCACGCAATGTCTCCGTCATGGCGCTCTTTCGCACTGGACATTTCCTAGAGCAGTAAACACAATTCACTTGAATTTCACAATGTTCAAGAACAGCACAAAGAGACCTAGCACAAGAAAGCCTGCCCTGACTGAACATGCAGATTTAACCATGCAATAACATCTACAAACAAAGCTCCACAAGGTATACATGCATATAATAACTACAATCAGACTACACAGTTTACTACCTTCGTTGCAGAAGGTCCCAACAAAACATTGGCACGAGCATTTAACCAAACTATTATCGCAACATCGAGTACAATGCAAGTCTCTACACATGTCGAGAAGTGAAAAAGAAAAAAATGTGGGATAATGAAAATAAAAGACTCACCAGAGAGGGTGAAGAGGTCGCAAACAAGCTCGGGTGTAGATAGTGATCGTCATCGTCGTCAGAATCTTCGTTGCCTGTTGAGAATGTGGTGCAAAGGGGAATTTTAATTACAGTACTTATCGAACAGGGAGACCAACATGTGCAGTGTAAGAAAACCGCTGTCAAAACAGGCCATAGTAGTTGCAAGATTTCAAAAAATGACGTTCTGCTTCATGCTATTGAGTGGTGAATTTAAGCAATTAGCCTTAGACATTCTTTTTTTTTTTTTAAACATCTGTAGCAGTATTGTTGAGACCGGTTATAACGAAGTCAAAGGGAATCGGAAATCACCTCGCTATATCCACTATTTTGTAAAAAAACAACTTCGCTTATAAAGAAGTGCAAAAGGGAATGGGAAATTGTGATCGCTTTGCTGTAGCCGCTATTTCGTTATAACCGTCTCGACAGTACACTTTGTTAGGCTTTGGAAACATTTTCCAAAACAGCAACCCAGTGTGATCACTCACGCTCAGAGGATCATCAAAACTACACTGTTGTTGCTCTCACTTTGCAAGGAAACTGTATCCCAGCTGTTTGAGTAAAGCGACATGCCACCTGATATCGGCCTTGTCACTGCAGGAAATGTTCCCATAGCAAGTGCATGTCGCGCAGAAGTCAAACTTTTTGCCTTTCCTCAATGTAAGGAAGCATGCAATATCTTCTCTGTAGGACTCTGCAAGCCAGCCTTGGACTTTACAAACACTACAAAGTACTTGTTTGGAAGATTTCTGTATGCCATCGCTTTATGAAACTAAAGCAATTAAAGAGACCATGAAACGATTCTGAAATCAAATTTCATCCACCGATCGTCGTAAAAGATGTGAAAAGAAACACAAAAATAGGGAGCCAAAAAAAATTCTTCGCTCTAGAATGTTTAAAAGAAAACTGGACTCTTTTGCACCTTCTTTCCTTCGAAAGCTCTCTGCCTTTTCACTGCGATGCATCCGCGGAACCGCAGCACGTCAGCTGAATCCACGTCGCCTATTGAGTTAGAGCCTACCTCACCAGCACCGCGATCATAAACAATAAATAGCCGGCAAATGTTTCCTAAAAGTTTTGTTAAATAATATTCAGATCCACATTTTGCAGCATGATTAGAGATGTGACGAAAATTGCCAAATTTGATAATGCTGAGAGCCAAGCGCCATCTATCGTGTGGTAAACGAAGCAACTACTGCGCTTGCGCAGTAGGGCTGGTAGGGCCGACAGCGTTGCTCAGTTACTTGGTCGCGACGACCAACGAACGTTTATTTTTCTATGTGTTCTTCTCGCGCGTCCCGACTTCAAGCAGCAAGAAAAATTTACCGCATCTCCACGGGGTGAATGATGTTGCTTGGGGCGAAGCTCTGGTGGTGCTTGTCTGCGTAGACGCCGAGCTGCAGCATGCCGAGCCTTTTTATTCATGTCAGTAGGAGAATGTGTGGTTTTCTTCTTTTTCTTTTTTTAAGCAGACAGATGGGATGGCATCTTGGAACCCCCTACTCCTTTTTTTATTCTTTTTCTTTTTTCATAATCTTTTTCATCTTTTTTTTTCCAATTTTTTTTTTTGCCCTACACGAGCACGTGATCTCACGAGCAGAAGCACGAGCACCCAACGCCGGGCCTACGGCGGACGGCGGACGGACATGGCTAGCCCCTAAGGAGCTTCGCCCCTAAAAAGTATTTAAAACAGACCATGACGAACAAGAACGCTGGATCCACAAACACCTGAGAAAAGCTACAACGGCCACGAATCCACCGACCCCGACCAAGCGAGCTGGGCAGAATATAGGCCTAGCAGGCACTCCGACTCGGCGCAGCGTTGCTTCAACGGTACTTGGCCAAGACCGTCTTCCCACGACCGGCTGGCGTGCTGAATGGAATATGCACACGCGACCCTTGTTTTTTGCGAGGCAGTGTTGACGAACACTGTCGTCGAAAAGGGACTCTCGTCGATCCTATCTTCTTGTTTTGTGTAATATAGAGCTCAAATAAACGCCATATGGATTACCTTCGTAACACGGTATGTACACTTTGTTATTAGTATGTCATTTTTATTCTGACACGACTGCACGTCACTGTCGAGCTATTCGCGACTCCAGCAAAACGGACACCGCCAAGCGGGAAAACCGGGAACCAGCCGGACCAGGTCGCTCCACGCCCCTCCGCGTCTCTGGTGGCTTTCGCGGACACGCGTTGTCGGCGCGGTGGCGAACAATGCAATTTGACGAAGGTCCGAAAATTTCTTAAGTTTGCCTGAGTGTTCATTAGTGTGGTGAAGCCTCAGTAGATTGTTTCCTTCCATCACGTGTCTGAAAGCCAGTTTACTCCACAACACACGGTCGCATGCTTTCGATTTCTTGGGTGGGGAGGAATCACGGAAAAACGTTTTGATTTCTTGTCTACCTTGAATCACATTCAAAGTGACGACTACTTGGTAACTGAAAAGTGGTTTCTTTATAAGGGTGTAGAACGGTGGATTGAGGACGACAGACGAGGTGTTTCACTGGAGGGAACACCGATGTTGCAGTCACGTGAATGGGAAGGTTCGATAGCTGCTTTTCTTGAGTTTGGTTGTGCTCGATTAGCTTCAAGTTTGAGCCACCCACGCTGGTCGGTGCGAATTGACTATTCATCTTGGCTGCTTTTCGCCGAAAAAGCCTCTGGACCACACTGAAGGAGTTGGGCTGATTTCGCAATTACTTGATTCAGGAAAACCTGCTCGCTGCATATGATTAATGAGGGAAATTATCTGCTTTCAAAAGGTGGGGGACGCGTCTCGCAAAGTTAGAAGCTGTCACGACATTATGACCTATCGCGCCTCCAATATTTATAGTATACCCCCGTCGAAGCCAGCAGCAATATAAGTCTACATTGCTCAGGTTGACCGGCCACAAAAAATACTCATTTTGTCTGTTCAGGATTCAAAGTCAAGTTCAACGCAGAGAGGTTCTGCGTGAATCTCCGATGAAGACTTTCCTCAGTTTGTCCGCATTCGTCTCCGTGCTACCGGCTAGAACCATTTGGCTAAGTTTAATTAGTATCTCTCTGTCTGTCAAATATACTTTTATTCAGCAGTTCACCTAATAGCTAGTCAACGAAGTTCATATTTCAACCCGAAAAATATACTAATATCGCTTTAGTGGGACGTAGTACGTAATATAATACATAACCCGCTCGTCAAAATGACTTTTCGATTGCTACTAAAACCTGAATTGAAATACGAGTATCAGCTGCTTAGTGAAGCGCCAGCGGGTTAATACGCTCCTTGGCTCAAGAAGCGCTTGCTCAATTTTCGTAATTTTCCTGCAGCCTGTGTTGTCGACCGAGCAGACGACTGGAGCTGTTTCTTAAACGCGGATACGCACAAAAGCTCGATTTCTCAGACAGATAAGTCGCATGGTCGAGGCATGCGAGTTAGCTAAAAATTACTCTCGGTGGAACAATTCTGTAGCCATCGCCGCTTTCCTTAGATGATCAAAACTAATTACAGTCTATTACCGTTTCTCCGGAGCCCATAGTTTCGGTTTTGAACGAAGTCTCCGAAACGAAAGTTTGACATGAAAAGAACAAAAAGCACCGGCAAAACAAAACTATGCTCGGCAAGTTTATGCGCACCGGCTACACTTAACAGTCTCAGTTCAAATATGTATAAAATTGGGGATGAAACAAAAGAAAATCTGTTAAATTGAATGCGCCACCCGTTCAGGCGGCCCGGCCGAGCCAACGCGACCTGGACTCAGCCGCCATGTTTGTTTGGTGGTGGCGCGAATAACAGTTTGTGGGAGCTACGTGCAATGCCGGTCCAAGCTTCCTTTGCCGAGTGTCACGTCAGTATCGAGTTGCAATCGTAAAAGATTGGTCCCAAAGCGCTTACCAACAGCGCGAATGCAGCACTTCCATCAAACGCGCGTTCGCTCCGAGTGTGAACAGGTATTTACGTGGCTCTTGCTGACACTGTCGTAGTTCAAAGGTATATTTTTTAATGTCGGCTCGCTCCTGCATCTCCGAGGTTGCGAAAAAAGCCGCGGCAATTTGTTTCCATCTACGTCGCTTTGCAAACAACTGACACGGGCCACCTTTTACCAACAATGACAGTTGGGTTGACTTCTGGAGTCTTCACCGGAAGACTCGCCGCACTTCCCAACAGGCATACCGGCGTATGGGACTAGTCCCATGCTGTCGCTGTAGTGCAACATATCTCATTGAATTTCGCTCAGCTGCGATGTGTCCATGGCTATTGCGGCGATGAGAGGCGCCGATTCAGAAAATATGTCGGTGACATCAGCGCTATCAGCGCAGTAAAACCTACCGCGCACCCCCAACTCGCCGCTGCTAATGCTCCCATTCTCCTACTGCCGAGAGAACTTCCGGTTCGTGTGCCAGAGTATGTCACGACTGTCAAAATTATGCCGCAACTTGTTTTGCGGTCAGTTGAAGACAAAGAAAAAGTCAATATTTCATTAATTTTTTGTGTAGAAGTTAATAAACTGAGACGAAAACGGATGCCTGTTCGGCATTCAGTGAACGTTGAAGGTTTAATGTAAAAGTTATCTGGCAAAAGTAAAAAGGTCATTTCATGGTCCCTTTAAGAGAATAACTTGACATATATGCGTAAATCAGACACGTGCGTCGGATGCGGCAAGTGGGCACATTTATAAAAAAAACACGGCCGAGCCACAACCCGATTCGGTAAGACCAAAAAAAATGTGTGTGTATGTTTATACTGCCTGAAGTTAGTCTGCCTCAACGGGCGACCTGTCTCTCAGCTGTAGATGAGCAATTTAGCCAGTGCGGTAGAACCGCTAGCTTGAGGTCTTTAAAGTGCACCACGCATAGTGATACATGACTGCACGCCAGTACGATGCTCATCCAGATCGAAACAGCAGGCACAGCAGGTCTGGACCTTTCGGATTTGGATCAGTGGTCATCGCATAGACAGCGCGGAGCTACAGTGTCTACGAACGTTGTTGTGAGCGAAATGACTTTACAGCACTTTTGCACTTTTTTTGTGAGTCAAATCGATTTTTTTCAGAAAATTCGAGGCAAGGGGCATAAAATATCAAAACAAGGTCCACGTTTGTCATCTTTACATTAAATTCGGAAGAGTTGGACACTAAGAAGAGCGGAGTAAAATTTAGTTTTCTGAACTCTAAGCACTGCTGAGACCTATTTTGACGATGGACTACAAACTTGTGAATCGGATGACTACTTACATTAAATAACTGTTTTAATACATATAATTACAAAACATACCTAGTACTGAACAAATCCTTTCTTTATGTTACCACATTTTTTAAAATAACTTTTCGTCTAAGAAATGATCTTGTATGTAGCACACTATTCATGTTTTATTAAAAAAAAAAGTAAAAAAAAAACAAATGTTTGCTTTCCTATAGAACAGGTTGAAGCCAATAATTGCTCTTCACAGTAAGGAAAGTAGTGAGTGATGAGTTTCCGCTAATGCTTGCACTCGAAAATACAATCTGCACCGAGATCCTGAGCGTGTGAACATCATGTATTCATTTAGGAACAATGCATATTGTAACATGTGTCTTGCCACAACAGTAAAAAAAAACTCAAGGTACACCCAGAGCCGTGTATAGCATAGAGAGTTTGGTCAATGGGAGGCGCGGGCAGAGCCAGGGTGTGTGCCAGACTCGGAAAGAGGGCCTGGCATGCTCTCTTGACCAACCAGAAACCGAAATGAATCCCCTAGTGATGGTAGCGAGAAACAGTTCTGATCAAAGGTATATTTTTGTATATGGTTTTAATAAGCGCGTAACAGTGAAGTGCAGTAATTCTTCGTGGTTGAAAATAGGGTGCACGTGTTGTTTTGATCATGTTCATGCAAAAAGATGTAACAAATGAATGCGCCGCTCAACCACAACTCTGTTTTGCTCGGACAGAGTGTGACCGCTCAGACGGCAGATTCCTGGCCCTCGGCGCTTGGCGTAAGGATTATGTTGATTGTTCTGCTAGTTGCACTCTTCCACCATCATTTTGAATGAGCGTGATTGAAACCTCACGTGTACCATATTTTCAGTCACCGAGAGTTACTCCGATGCAGTTATCAGGTCTGTTTCTCGCGACCACCGCCAGGGTATTATTTCCGGCTTCTGGTTGGTCACATTCGAATTTCTGAAGACGCCCTGGAACACGCCCAGCCCGCTTTCGGCCGATGGCGCCTCCTCATTTGTCTCCTATACTTCCCAACGAATGGCCAAACTCTCTACATATACGGCTCTGGGTACACCTAAGCACTTCTTACGAGTTGTGAATGCGAAAGCATGCACGTCATTCTTTCGCTCCCTTTTTTGTCTGCAGCGCATTTGCGTCGACGGCAGAGCGCGCCCTCTCCTCGCCGCTCTGACCTTGGACGTTTAGTGTTACCGGCGCGCTGATGGACACGCAGCGCCATGGGGTGGCGGTCGGTGAAACTGACGCGCAGCGGCCAATGGGAGCCTCGTCGACACACGCCAGCCAATGGGACTGAAGCCGAAATCCATCAGCTTTACTCCGCTCCTTTGGGATCGGGGAAACTAGGTGCCGTTTGGCTAGGCTTTTCGCATGGTTTCATAGCTGAGAGCTGTCTTTACTTGGAGAAAGGATTTAAGGTGCCATTTGGCGTGGCTTCAAAGCTGATGACGTCGGCTCGCTTCATAAGACAGTTAATGCTTTTGCATTAAAAAAAAATTACAGGGCAGGAACTTGATGGTTGATCCAAATTTGTAGAAACCACAGGGCTGTTTATCTATGAATGCGATAGCATTTACCTTTGCACACAGCCAAATTTAGCGGAGAAACAGAATTGGTGCATAGGTCGTGATGTCAATTTATCCGCTAAATTAAATCCTTGTCATCTCCGGCAATGTCAAGGACAGTGTCCTAGAGAACAATGTCAAAGACGACATCTAGAACGACCTCTATGGCTACCTCAAGACGTCTAGTACGACCTCTAGGACGACCTCTAGGACGACGTCAAGGTACACCAGGTCCTTCGAAGAGGGTGCGAATGTGAAGGAGTGCGTACTGCCGCTCCGCATACACGCGGCGCAATGGGTTGCAAGCATAGTGAGCTGAAGTGGTCTAGTGTGCATACCTATTGTGCATTAGGAGGCCAGAATATACATAGCTGGAAATCATAAGTAGTACCTTAATTATGCTATCACATTAAAAAAGCTTTTTGCAAGTGCAGCGTTTCTGACAAGGCTCACCGCTCGACTGCTGCACGGGTATGTAAGTGCCACACTTGATCTGCTCGACGAGGAACCGGTAGTAGACGTTGAGCGGGTGGTCGAAGGCCAGGAAGGCAAACTGTGGGTTGGACGACTGCTTGGTCTTCACCAGGATCTCCATCTGGGCCCCGTGTTGAGACACAAACACCGCCGTCTTCTCAATGATGGCGTGCAGCTTCATGGTCGGGGGCTGCACCGGGAAAACAGAAGCAGTCACGCCAGTATCCGCATGGACGAGTAAACGAAAGTTTCTCGGGACTGTGCCTCAAAGAAAAACAGGCGGAAGGTAACGAATATATGTAGAGCCACCAAATGTAAAAGTGGTGGCACACACAGCGAGAGGCCTTCGAGAGTACAACAAGCACGTACCGCGTGCCGGAGAGCGTCGCACCGCGTTCCACGTGGCAGTGCGTGTCTCCGGAATGCCTCTGGTTGGATACGTTCCATTTTGGTGCATTTGTGAAACAGATAAGAAACACCGAAAGACAAGACGGCGTGGCGTAGTGGTTAGCATACAAATCCGGGCACCGCCCAAGATCTTGTTTTTCGGCAGCTTCGTAACAATCATTCTATTTGATCGGTACGGTTCATTCATGCGCAAATTTTCTATTAGAGCCCCTCAATCAAGGTTTGTACAGAATTAAAAAAATATTCAAAGGTTTTCAAGGACTTTTAAGGGCCTCTAAAAATATTTTCAATACTCTATCTAGTAAATTTATAATATCGCAATTTTTTTAAATGCACTGCGAAAATTCTTTATTGCACGATACCTAGGAAAAGCCGCATTTGCCAAAGAGGTGCTAGTAAAGGGTTCAGTAGAGCTGCTGCAGCATTTCCTTGATTATCTGGTCGATGTTTAGAAGTTGATGCATCTTGGTTTTTGACGTTTTCCTTGGGCTGTTCGACCTGACGATGTAGGTGATGCCACCTCTTGCCTCGGCCTTCTCAGCAAAGTGATCGGCTGAGGCTGTCAGATCAGCGATCATTGGGGCTAGGCGCTTAATGGGCATCTGCTAAATATGTCCACATGTGCCATATAAGAAAACCTTCTTGTTGGAATTTCTAAATTTATATTAACATGCACACAAAACAAATAATTATATTTTATTATTGTAAAAACAATTTGTTACTGCACAAAAAAGAAGAAACAAAAACTGACTATCATCAGGAAATTCAAGGGTATTAAAGCACTGCTAAAAATTCCAAAGCTTTCAAGGTCCAGAAAATGCCCCCCCCCCCCCCCCCCCCCCCCGTTTTCAAATTCAAGAGTTTTCAAGGACCCGTGCGAATCCTGTAAATACACTTGGAGTGTCAACGCCACACTCCCAGACTGTTTTCTAAGCGCGGCCATCTTGTTGCCTAGTGCAGAGCGGATGCAAGTGGAAACAGTTACCAGTAGCCTCTTAATAATTCAAACTCCACTCCAGGAAGCCACATTTTTTATTTGGATTACCAGAAGATTAAATTGGAAATTCCTCTAAGATTAAATTAGAAATTCACCTAAGTATGAATCATGATAATGTTATGATTTGCTATATGGATGGTCCCACATACAAAGCAGATACATGATGATTTCCTCTACATAGGCATACTAATCATAAGCAGGTATGCCACACATGAATAGGGTGACCAGACGTCTCGTTTTGGCCGGGACAGTCCCGTTTTTGAGCTCCGCTTCTGCCATCCCGCCTTTTTGTCCCAAAAAAGAAGCATGTCCCGTTTTCGCAGGAGTGCAGTTTTGAAATTGGCACCAATCGAATTTAAGCAAACCAAAACTATGCCTACTCGTTACAAGTATAGTTTACAAAAATTAGCGTACATACTTTAAAATATTTACCCAGAGAGTAAAATTTAGAACTGCTCTTGCCCGGGCACAAACACCTTCCTAAATGAGTGCATGGAACTGAACTGTGAGTGTGACTGTTCCAGGGCTTAGTGCAATATGATAAAGTTTTGAAATAGGACTAGTTACTTAATTAAATTTGTTCTCCCAATCTCAATCTTTTGTACCCCCCCCCCCCCCGTTGGGATGTCCCGTTATCTACCTTGAGGAATATGGTCACCCTACACATGAAACATTGGTGAAATGTGTGACAGAAGTTTTTTTTGTCCCGTAGAAAGTGATGTTTATCGTGGACTGTTTAGGCAACACGTGACACCTCAAAACAAAGTTAAGTTTATTTATCCAGCAAAAAAGGTTGTCTATTGTTGACTATTAAGCAAGAGACACGTGAGCAATGAAAATGGGTGCCGCGCGGTAGTTTTCGTAGCAACTTGCGCGGACGCTGCGACGTGGACCTATGCCATGCCAGCACATCACAGCGTCCGTGCAAGATGCTATGGAAACTGCCGCACGGCGGCCGTTTTCATCCCCCAGTGTGTCCTCCCCTTTAGCCCCCTGAAGTGCGCCTCTTGCCAAGCACTGGTGCACTGCGGAGAAGCAACACCTGCGGAAGTGAGCTTCGCGAGTATTGCTTCTTTGCAGTGCACCGGCGCTTGGAAAGAAGCACGTTCGATGGGGCTGCAAGAACAGAAAGTAGGAATTACACAAAAACGTCATTCAATTTAAGCGCCTTATGGATACATTAAAGACGTAGGGAGACAACCCAAATTTAGAAATTTTAATTAACGAGAACTATGAAATATCTGAGTTTGAATTACCGTGAGTCTACTGTACGATTTGAATATGCGACTCCCCGAGCTTTAGGCATGCACGTTGCTGAGAAGCTTGGGGCGTATCGGTTTGCTCCACTGCAGACTGGTTTAACCGTTCTGGAGGACAAAAAAGGGTTTCCCGAGATTTCGGATGAAGCTTCAGGTAACTGGCAACATAATTTAAGCTCCACGACAGCTGAAGCGTCGTAGTTAATTTTGTAGCTCTAGGTACGCGCACTGTATCGAGCAGAAGCTTGCGCCGCAGCCTACGGCTTCATAGTTACCACGTTTCTAATCAAAGGGGAGACTGGAAGTTAGGTTAGATTAGGTTAAAAACAATCAGGTTAAAAACAATCACGCAGCATGTAAATAGCGCAATATCATGCGAGTTACACCTGAAAACACAATCTAGAATGTGATAAAGACAAATGAACTAAATACCCAAGAAAAGCTGCCATACTCCATTTCACACAGCCACTCTCAACCACCACCGTGGCTGTACGGGTATATATAGGATGTTTGAGAAATAAATTAGATGAGTTTGAGACGTTCACTTCTGTGTCTGTTCCTTCGACTAAAAGTTTTTCCTTTTCTGCACCGCAGTCTCACGTGTTAAACGACAGGATTAGCGACCACCAGCTTGCCTGTGCACTTTGTCTTTTCACAAAAGACAAGTGGCGGCAGTAGCGGTGTCAGCAATGTGAAGCGAGGAAGATAAGATAAAAGGAGAGAAGAAAGCTCAGCAGAAAGAAAAAGAAGGAAGGTGCAGAGAGCAGGAAAGGGTGGGGTTTGTCAAAAAAAAAAAAAGCTAAATTGAAAAAAAAAAAGTGTTGGAGGGGGGCAAAATGGGCCCATGCTCCCGTGAAAATAATTAAGATCCCTACCGTTGGAACCGAAGGTGGAATGTGCAGCCCCTTGGGTGCCTTGAAAGGGGTCTCTGCGTCATCTTCTGCAAAAAGAGTGGCACAAAAGACACCCTAAAATGGTAGCCATGACTAAGAATTCAGACTTAACCACCCTGACTGCCTTTGTGGCCAGAGTAGGATATGGTCTATTCGCCACCTGTCAGTACAATGGGTGCATATGTGACGAATCACCCTCATCCCGTTTGGGGCACCAGGCAGAAGGGTCCACCGAGCAGCGTAAGATACTTACGCGAGTCTTGCAACTCCTGAGCCGAATTTTCTGAATCGTAGGAGAACGGAGTCTCCTTGTAGGTGCCATCCGAGTTGAGTGCCACGTTGAGGCGCTTAAGCTCTTCCTCTGCCAAATGAAATGCAGAGCAAGTGAGCCGCACTGTCGCAAAGCGACCCAAGACATAAATTGCCCGTCAAAAAACAAACACGTTGCGTGTGAATATTGCAATATCACGCGAGCTATATCCGTGAAAAAAAAAAATCTTGAATTTGATTCAAACAAACGAACACCCAAGGGAGGCCACCATACTCCATTTCACCTCAAAATGGACCGCAGCGAACGCTATGAGCCATCCCTGGCAATCTGATGCTGCAAGCGCGTCGCATGACTGCACGTCGCCAAGCTCTTCCCGATGCTCACGTGGCACCCGCACAGCACCGGATCGGCTTAAATGGCTCGCAGCGTCTTCCACGGTTTGTTGTAAGGTTAAACGGAGTATGGGAACGAGGGCATTAGCATCATATGCAAACCTCGCACAGTACGGGCGTCTGCGCACTAAGTGATTTTTAAAATTTTTCCAGAGAGAACTTAACTCAATCTAGCCCTATCATCTCTTAATGTCTAGAAAGTGGCCGTTTGCACAAACTTGGGGGGAAAAATGTAATCCACCGAGGGCACGAGAGCAACGTTTGCGAAGCTCGATCCAGGTTGCCACGGCCCAGTCGAGCCAGCACAATCTAGCTTCGTTGCCCAAGGTCTGCTTCCGCGCATGTTCCTACCGACTCCTTGGTTCCTAATAGGTGCCCGGAATGCATATTAGGTTTGGTGCGTTTCACGTTCCATAAGTGGCAACAAATTATCCCAGCCCGTCCTGCCATCAGACGTCGCGATCTTGGCAGCTAGCAGCAGAATTGCTGGCGAAAAAAGGAGGCTCCAGTTTAAGAGAGTACAAACATGAAGGACGAGGGCAGACGAACAATCTCTTTCGTTTAGGAACACTAGATAAAAGAGAGCGTTTGTCTGTCCTTGTCCTTATTTCTTTAAACTACAGCATTCCATTCGCAACACGCTCGCATCACTTCAAAAAGGAGAGCAAACGCGAGCATCGCCGTCGTCGCCAGGCTCGAACCCCCGGCTGCCCAAGCTTCCGGGTCAAGCTGGAGACCGAGCTACAGCTGAACAGGGGCCAGTCACATTTGCTCCCGCAGCTGTGTCGTCGCCAGGGTCGCGGCAGGCAACGGCACAACACTTCTTCGACGTCATCAAAGCGGAAATCGAGGAACCGTAGTTCCTACCAAACCGTCTCGAAGCAGAGTAGCTTCGAAGACGGGCGAACCCTCACCGTGCAGGATGGACTCCTCGTGCAGGTCCCTGAAGAGAGCCAGGAAGCGCTCCTCTTCGCACAAATCTTCAAGGGCCCTCTCTTCTTCGGAGAGGCTCGCCATGTAAGCCGCCACAGCCCCCGGCTTGGGTTCGTGCTCTTCGACGTTGTTCAGGTAGCCCCTGGCGTCGTACCTATGCATACGCGGAGACGCTCATTAGACGGGGCTCGGGAACGGGGAGAGTGCTACGCTAGAGGCCACGTGGATCCTTCCTTAATCTCTGCTGGCTCAGGATTCAGGTCTGAAGTGTTGATGCAGCGTGAACCGAACAATTACAATCTCGAGAGTGAATTTGGCTAAAAAAAGAATGGCACGCATTTTTCTCTCTTGTTTGTCGACATGGTTGCAGTTAATAAGGCACGAAAACAGCAGCATGGCACTGAATGTTTGCCTCAGATAGTGAGGAAACAGAACAAAGTCTCGAAGGAGCTGGACAAAAAAGATTAGACTGATTTCATATTATGTTTGATATAACTTCAACGTGGCATGTATTTCCTAGCTACTTTATTCTGGTTACCCGACAGTTTGATTTGAATGAGCGACGTTAATGCAGCCGGAAACAGTGCAAAATCTATGCAACACCTCGTGTTGTACGCGCAAATGTCTAAGCAAGGAAAACATAATTTGAAGCACTCCTTTAGCCATCTTTCCTTAGTTTATTGCTCGTTGCACACTGCAGTCTACACAGAATCGATTCTGCCACCAAAGACGTTTCAAATAAGAGAGACACTGCCAATTTTTCTGCAATGGCGACATGGGTAGTTGAATTTTAAATCAAGACTCTAAAGTTGTATATTACTGTTTGTGTTATTAGTTCAATGCGGTAAATATATAAGCACTACAAATGACCACAAACTGCAACCATATCGAGCACACCACACCGCGCGAATCGTACGTGTCGAGCTTACTTCGGTCAACAACATCGGTTTCGACAGCATGTTTCGCTTTACTGATTTTATGCTCGGCTTAAATAAAACAAGACCACACTACGAGGCTGCTCTAAGCTAGCGCCAGCAGAAGAAAAACGGCGTCTGCACTTTCTACAAGACACAGCAACATTGGACAGAAATAGTTGAAACAACATCGCGGTATACCTGTTCGGGGTCCCGCAACGGGGCACACCACACACATTTGGCACTTTTGAACCTTAAAACTGCGAGCGAGCGCTCCGCAGCTACACAACACTCATCGGGACAACAGAGATCCCAAGGGCGCGTCTCTCTCCCCTCTGCTTCGGCTCCGCACGCTACCTGCAGGGAATGCTAGAACTAGGCAGAAATCATTAGCGAAACACGGGTTTTAAGGCATGCAAGTATGAGTCAGAAAAAACGTCAGTAAAAACCTGGCCAAGTGAAAATCCGCAAAGTGAGGAGGGCAGCATTGTTTGCTCGAAGACGGACCTGTCAATCATAAGGCTGTCGTCACCCATCCAGGGGATCAAATGTTTGCCGCGGTCAATAAGCATTGCCTTTTCGTTGTCCCTGAAAAGTTTACACGAGTAGCCGAACACTAAGAGCTCCTCGTCCGGTTTATTCCGTTCGCCTGCAGCCCACGTCCGGCCATTCGCAGCAACCGCCATTTTGGTTTTCGGTTCAGCTTGCACCTTGTTGCTGGACTATCAATCAAGATGACTGAGATTGCGCTAAATTTGGTGCTTAGCGAAATCAAGATACCCAAGCAAAACATATTTAACGGTTGCTTTATTTATACTTTATAAAAAAACTAGTGTGTCTACGCGTTTTTATTGAAGTTTAAATTAATAAATAAATAGTAGTGATTGTGAATATTAAAGAAGTTTGCTTCAAAAACTAATTCAATTCAATCCAATCCAATCCAGTGTTTGGATTTCGAGCATTTCGAGATTTCGAGGGAATTTGAGCGTTGTGGCCTGTGGTTGGGGCGTTGTGGTTGTGATTCTTGCATCAACATGACCGAACTGACCGAACTAATGTTGTTGCTCCGGATGCTGGCTATTCTGGGGCCGTGGACACGGTGAATATATGCTTACGGGAATGGGAGAGAGACAGTCCGCTGACGCGTTGCCACTAGTTGCCACCGCAGATCCACACTACCCCGTACGCCTTCGTGCAGATAAGCACGTTATTCATCTCTTCGATCATTGCTGTGGGTCCGACTCTAGCATCTTCTGACCTTTATTTTTTTTCCGTTGTCTTCGCAAATTGTGTGCCTACGAGACGCAATGAAGACGTGCGATGCGTGCCCTGCCGACGATGTGTCGCCCCTCAGATTTCCCAGTGTTCACATAGTCAGAAATAAGTGGATTCGGATGATCCGCGCGGTTCGCTTCAATCCTGCGATTCCCATGTGGTGTGCTTCAGACATTTTGAAGCGGACGTGATAGCAAAGGTGAGACGAGCGCGACTCGGGAAGGGCGCCTACCCGACGCTGCGGCTCGAAGAAACGTCGGCTGCGAAGAAGTGCAAGAAAACTGGAGGTAAGTAGCATTCGGCATCACATCGGCTGAAGGGGATCTATATGGATATATGAATGCTGGATGGCGGCGCCGATGCAGCACCGTTTGTGTTTTGAACTACTGACTTCCCATGCAGAATTTTCTCAGTATTCAGTTGAAAAGTTTTTCGTAAAATAAGCAAAAAAGGAGGGTGAACACACTCAGCTGAAATGTGTTCACACAACTCAGCTGCGTTTGGATACCCTACATCTACATGCAGGCGGTTACTCGGCGCTTCGCTAGCAGAACATTTGTGTCAGTCAGACGAACAAGAACCAGAATATCTCGAGTATATGCAGATCCCTGCTTCCATAAGCCCCGCTGCCTTTCTGACATCTGGGGCAGTCACCATCGCACAACTTCGTCAGCATCTAATGCAGCACATTGGGCAGCTCATCGGCGTGTTAGTATAAAGATCCATCCCATAGTTATCATTAGGATTGCAGTCTTTTTATATTTTTTTTAATTTTTGCTGAGATCACTTTTTTGTTTTTGGCTTCTTGAAGGTTGTGGCGGCCGAGCACATATTGGGCGTGAGCGCTGCATCGGCGTTCAACGAGGACTCTGATACAATCGTACGCCTCTTGCCCAAGTGACCTCCAACATTGTTCAATGGAGTTACGAAAATGGCATGTTTTTTTTTCCAAAACTTGTTTCTCGCTTTACTGCTAAGAAACATTCTCATGCAGTTCACGGAAACTTGTCTTATGCCGTCTTTCTCAACAGTGCCAGAGGACACGCTGCCTGCTCTGACTGGATAGAAATGCCCGCTCTGGGGACTGTGGCATGATGCCTCCTCCCAGTCTGCTCATGGGAGGGCAGTGGAACAACAGTTTTGCGGTGAAAGAAGGTGAGCCCAATGACCGCGTTTTACGGACCATGTATAGTCCGCACTCGGTGTATGGTCTGGATGTGGCAAATATTCCGAAAGTAAAATTTCTCGCAGACGGCACACCTTGAGAAAGGCCCGCTTGATCACCACGCAGAGGAGCATGCGGAAATCACCATTCGCAAAATCTCTCGCATCTCGTCGTAGCAAACTATCCTGAAGGAACAAATTGTTGTACAGCACCTGTAGGCAGTCTGCACCGCATAAAATTCAAACGTTTATAGGTATAAAGACTATGATCTATAGTGTGGAAATTACGGTATTTACCGCAGCTAATTTATGCAGAAGATTTTCTGATGGCAGCAGGTTCGAGGGACCTGTAGTTTTTGTCGGCAGGACAGAAAGAGTTACGTAATATTCCTCTGCTTTCAGAAAGCAGTGAGGCAGTGATTGGAAAGATATTTAATGTATAGACTAATGTATAGGTCTGAACCAATGACGAGTTCTTGCCTAATCTGGATTCTTGCCTCTCCTGAACTTGGAGCTCCCAGACAAGTTTGCTTTGCACTCTCTCCGATAGGGCGACACAAGGCGTTTGCTGATTCATCCTGCTTGAGGGCTGGCGTTGTGAATGTGCCGATGGGCTGCCCTCTTCCCACGGAGACCTGAATGTAGGCGAAGCAACCGGCGTTGGTAGCGAAAAAAGGCAAGCTTTTCTTGCACCACCCCTCCAGCTTCTCTCTAGATTGTACAACCAATGGTAAATGGCTAGACATTGAAGGAGAAGGAGGCATTCCAAGCTGCAACTACAACAAAGCATGTGACAACGCATAATAAAAAGTATTGTTTTTTGTGGTCACAGCTCTCTCAGCATCTACAACAGCAGTTTGATGTATGGTGACGATACATGCTTTGCTGCTTGTGAGGCTGTACTACCGTGGACAATATGAGCCGAAGCATCCCTCCATGCTTCTTTGGTCAGCTTTAAAAGTAGCTTCCATGAAAACATGTGTTGGCACACTGTAGAAGCCCCGTGCTAAACACTTCGTTGTTTTTTATTTTCTTTTGTTTAGCTCGCAGCACCATCGCCATGCACAAACGCTGGTGTGGTCGCGAGCGCGCGTGATTAAAGACATTCCATCCGAGACATCGGAGTCGCCTGACGTAGTTTCTACAAACTGGTGACCCGGAATCTTGAACAGCGTCACTTTCACACCTCGGACGCCGGATCCAAGGTAAACATGGATCAAGGCAACGCTTTTTCCGACGGTGACGTGACAGCAACCTCTGGTGACTCCGCTCTCGCTATGATCGAGGTTCGTCTACCAACGTTCTGGCCTAAGAATCCGGAACTCTGGTTTACCCAGGTCGAGGCCCGTTTCCACCTGAGAAGGATCACAACGCAAATGGCACGCTACTACCACGTCGTCGCCTCTTTACCAGCGGAGGTGGCAGACCAGCTCGACGACGTGTTGGCCCTACCGCCACGAGAAGATGCCTACGACCATCTGAAGACAATACTTCTCGCCAGGACAATGACATCAGAGAGCGTTACAGGTCTGCGTCCCCACGAGATTCGCGTTCTGACCAGCACTGCTGGTACCATCGCCGCTTCGGTGAGTGAGCCACACGGTGCACGAGACCTTGCTCGTGGTCGGGAAACGTCGAGGCCCAGCACAAGCAGCGGCGGGTGACCAAGGCCACACAACAAGCCGCTTGTTCTTTGTCGTCGACCGAATCGCTGGGCACCGTTTTCTTGTTGACACTGGAGCTGAACTCAGCATCTTACCAGCATCACGCAACGACCGCCTGCAGCAGCAGGTGCCTTCAACTCCCCTGCGTGCCGTCAACAGCTCTGCGCTAAAGTCCTACGGGCAACGATCCTTCACCATCGAAATCGGACTGCGTCGAACATTTCGATGGGTTTTCATCGTAGCCGACTTGCGACAACCAATATTAGGAGCAGACTTCCTCTCACATTTTGGTCTGTGTGTGAACCTTCAAGCCCGGCGACTCACGGATTCGACAACATCATTGTCAGTGCAAGACATCCTTTCGAACTTCACGGTGACTTCGCTGCAACCACTTCCAGCCACATCGCGCTATGAAGCCATCCTCACTGAATACCCCACACTCACAAGACCCAACAACCTTGAACTCCCTGCCAAGCGGAGTTACGCACCACATCATAACTACCGGCCCACCCGTCTCCGCACGCTCTCGTCGACTTGCCGGCGAGCGCCTCGCCATCGCACGTCGTGAGTTTGACCATATGTTGCAGCTAGGCATCGTACGACCCTCAGCGAGCAACTGGGCATCACCTCTGCACATGGTCCTAAGAAAGACCCCAACGACTGGCGACCGTGCGGAGACTATAGAGCGCTGAACGCCTGCACAGTTCCCGATCGCTACCCCCCTGCCGCATATCCAGAGCTTCTCAGAAAATCTAACAGGTACATCCATCTACAGCAAAATCGACTTGGTAAAAACATATCACCAAATTCCTGTGGAACCGGCAGACATAGTGAAAACGGCCATCACTACACCGTTTGGACTGTTTGAGTACTTCCGTATGCCCTTCGGTTTGCGAAACGCTGCTCAGACGTTCCAGCGATTCATTGACGAGGTCACGCGAGGTCTGTCTTTTGTTTTCGCTTACCTGGACGACCTGCTTGTAGCTAGTGCCACAGTAGACGAGCACGAGCAACACCTCGGAGTTTTATTCGACCGGCTACAGGAATTCGGCCTTGTCCTTAACCCTACCAAGTGCGTCTTCGGAGTGGATAGCTTAGAATTCCTTGGCCATCGCATCACCCAGCTAGGAATCCAGCCGCTGGAAGACAAGGTAAAGGTGATTCGCGAGTTCCCGCGACCAACATCTCTGCGCAAGCTCCGAGAATTCCTGGGTCTGGTTAATATCCATCGCAGATTCATACCACAGTGCACGAAAATTCTTAAACCAATGACAGACCTTCTGAAGACAAAGAAAGGACCTTCATCGGAAGTGCCATGGAGCGAAGAGGTTGCGTCGGCCTTTTCCACAGTGAAAGAGGCCTTAGCCAATGCAACACTTCTTGTCCACCCACTTCCTGATGTACCCACTCGACTCCTCACCGACGCCTCCGACACAGCTGTAGGAGCTGTCCTGCAACAGCAGTTAGACGGAGTCTGGAAACCGCTTGGTTTTTATTCACAAAAACTGAAGCCTGCGGAAACGCGCTATAGCACCTTTGGGCGTGAGTTGCTTGCAATTTATTTGGCTGTCAAACATTTCCACTACTTTCTAGGAGGACGACCGTTTTATGTACTCACAGATCACAAGCCCCTGACATATGCCTTTTGGGGCAATCACACCACCTACTCGGCGCGTGAGATAAGACATCTTGCCTTCATCTCCGATTACCGCCGACCTTCGACATGTCAAAGGCCATGACAACAGCGCAGCCGATGCGCTTTCTCGTATTGTTGCCTTCTCTTCTATTTCTGCCTCTGTGGACCTCCAGACCCTAGCTGCGGCACAACAGGTAGATTCAGAGTTACAAGTTCTGCGAAATGCAACGACGTCACTTGTACTCAAGGACATACCTCTTCCGAACTCTTCAACCATCATCACATGTGACATATCTACGGGAACAGCACAACCTTTCGTTCCGTTGGCCCTGAGACGCCAGGTTTTCGACCGACTGCACATCATCAGCCATCCAGGTATCCGAAATACACAACGACTGATCACTGCACGCTATGTGTGGCCAAAAATGAATGCAGATGTGCGCAGTTGGGCAAAGACGTGTCTACAGTGCCAGAGCTCTAAAGTGAACAAGCATACCGTAACACCCTTCAAACCGTTCCCAGCTCCAGATGCACGATTCGACCACGTGCACATCCACATCGACATTGTAGGCCCTCTCCCATCATCTCGAGGATTCACATACATTTTAACAGCTGTTGATCGGTACACTAGGTGGCCCGAAGCAGTTCCACTGGCCGACATCTCTGCTGAGATCGTCGCAAGAACATTTGTAGGGACGTGGGTTTCTCGCTTCGGTTGCCCATCAACAGTAACGACAGACAGGGGACGCCAGTTCCAGAGCTCCTTGTTTGCGGCCCTAACTGACCTGCTCGGGGCCCGCCACATCCACACTGCCGCATGCCACCCGTCGGCTAATGGCATGGTGGAACGCTTCCACCGGCAGCTCAAAGCGGCTATCACAGCACGAGATGGACGCCTTCACTGGGTGGACCATTTGCCTCTTGTCCTGCTCGGTATCCGGTCCACATACAAACAAGACCTGAACTGCACCTCTGCAGAGTTGGTGTATGGTGCACCACTTCGTTTACCCGGAGAATTCTTCGAAGCACCCAAGACTTCTGCATCACTCCCATCTCAGACATACTTAGAAAACTTGAGGGAGATCTTCCAACGGCTACAACCAACACCGCCTCGCCTGCCAAGCTCCCGGAGAGTTTTCGTAAGCCAAGATCTAACAACATGCACGCACGTTTTCCTGCGAAAGGAGGGCCTCAAGAGGAGTTTGACACCGCCTTACGACGGGCCATTCGAGGTTATTGACCGTACGGCAAAAGCGATGACCCTCGATTTGCACGGTCAAACAGAGATCGTTGCCATGGACCGCATGGAGCCAGCCTTCCTGGATGATAATCCTGTGCTTCCGACTCCGATCATACAACAAGCCAACTCCCACGCGCCTACAAATTCGCCACCCGTCACTAAGCGTGTCTCATGGAACATCTGACTCTGCCCCATGAGCGACACACTTTGCTCCATGTTGCTAGGGGCGGAGCCCTGTAGGGGCCCCGTGCTAAACACTTCGTTGTTTTTTATTTTCTTTTGTTTAGCTCGCAGCACCATCGCCATGCACAATCGCTGGTGTGGTCGCAAGCGCGCGTGATTAAAGACATTCCATCCAAGACATCGGAGTCGCCTGACGTAGTTTCTACACACACAAAACCTAGCTCTCATTCTTTGAACTTTCACAATTCGATAGGTAATAGAGCTTATGGGAACCATAGGCATAGAAGAGTCCAGATTGAGTGTTTCAGCTAAAATTGTCCGGAGATGTACGTGGGGCTCTCCATCCGCAGTTCATCCTTCGAGGTTACTTACTGATAGTCGTTGCTTACTCGTCAGCCTTTATCTGCAACACGTTAGTTACTATATCGTGCAGATGCTTCCCTAGCCTTTTGTACATGCCACGGGTTGAAATGTTGAAAGGGGCTACCCTTTCAGAGCTGTAGTGCGATTGATTTTTTAATGGCCAAACTTGGCTCTGCTTCTGACTTGACTAACCGCGAGATTTCTGCACTGTGCTTCTCATCAGAGCCCGAGGAGATTCTTGACACTCATATGGGAGCGAAGACGTGCGTTCCAGGGACTCCGGTGTAGCGTGCACTTGTACGTCGCACTTGGAGGGAGGGAGCAATAATACTTTCACTGTCAAAGAAGGTGAGCTTTTTTGATTGCAGTTATGTTTGATTGTTTCATTCATACACAAGGTCTCAAGTAACACGACAGAAGGCAGGTTTGCCACGTTACTTTGCAATCACAACGAGAAGAAAGGTTTCAAGAATTCTTCGCTGTCATGATGAAGTTTAGGCAAAAGTTGCATTACCATGTTTTGAAAAAGCTAATGTAGTAAAGGAAAGAAAAAAAAACAACTGAAGGACTGTAAATGTTTGAGTAATTTTTAGACACATCTCAAGAAACTGTTGCTTCGTTTCACTGCACCTATTTATTTCACACATGAACATGTACATGGTTCTTATCAGGGTGGGGAGGGTGCCACCGTTTCCAGTGCTTCCTCCTCAGCTTTTACAATTATTTGTTCTGGCTGCCATCAAAAATTTTGGAACCAATGTTTTTGCCTCTTTAAGTAGCTTTCGAGTTAGATTTGATGGAGAACATCTAGCAACGTCGCAGTTTTGCCATGGCAACGATTGCCTTCCACTGCATTGCTAGTGTTTGTTCTTGTTTGTTGGTTTTGTCTTGCCAAAGAGAGTGCCTAACAACACTGGCAACAGCGAATTTTAAATTTTATGACAATGTCTCGTTTGCGCGGGACGTGCGATGCTCCTCGCTTTAAGTGCACAGGCATTGCAAGTATGACTGAAAGCGTAGAAAGTGTGCCTGTGATGTCACCGGGAAATGGAAAAGTCTTTTTGCAACCACATCGCACGTCTTCTATCGGTGAAAAGAGAGAATGGGTCCACCCAAAAGCACACTCACAACCCAAGATTCGTCCTCTGTCAACAGCAGTGTGTAAGCTCTGGCAGTCCGCATAGTTGTGTTTCACTTTATTCTCTACAACACTGTGATAAGTCTATACGATGAAGTGCCGGAACATGCACGGTGTATGGTGTGGCACTGGCACACAAACCTACATAGAAAAGCATGCATTGCACCTTGGTTGCTGAGTTTTCATCTTCAGTTGACGGCTCCTCGACTGTGGTGACCTATTTAGTGTAAATCACTTCATTTTCATTCTGTTTTAAAATATGAAAGATTCTCGACGCCTAATGTGAGTAGGAAGCTGCGGCCTTTTGCCCTGCTTGTTTAAGTAAGGTGCCAATCGGCTTCTGCCCATTCTTATGCTGCCGTGCTTTGTTAATTTTACCGCGCAAACGCTTGGGTATTCGCAACTCCAGCGAAATCGACGCCGCGTAGCGTGAGCACCGAGAAGCTCAGGAAAGGAGGTCGTTTCGACTCCATCGTCTGCTATCGCTGCTTGGTTCTCGTAGGCAGCATAGAAACAAACATCGTTTCCAGTAATTATTTTTATGATTGCGCCGTGTCGTTCCTGCGCAATGACTAGAAGAAGGTTTCTATCGTCGAAAAATCGCTTTGCTTTCAAATGTAACACTGATTTTATGCTGCAGTGCAGGAATTTCTGGTGGTCCTCGTGCTGAACGACGAAAACGACCTCCTTTCGTCCGCCATTTTTTCTGAGTATCGCGCCCTCTATAGTTCGCTGGAGTCGCGAATATAGATTTTTCTATAAAATATTGAGACACTGGAATAAGCGAATAATGTTTGTTTATTTGTATTGCAGTAACTACACTGTTCTTAAAAAATTTTAATGAGTGCTAAAGAATTTTACAAGTGCTGTGTAATTTTTTGTTTTAGCAAGATACGGTGCATTTGTTTTTATGCAACTTTGCACTCTTTATCCCTCACTGGCACTGCTCCTGGATTCAAGTTTCATTTGATGTAGATATGCATGCTACATATACAAACTTGTCTAAATTATAAAGAAATGACTGAAGTCAAGCAAATGTAATCTCCATAGCTTTTGTTCAGTCAGCTCGGGTGAAGTACAGAAAAGTTGAACGCATTTAGAGTAATGATGGGACTTGCTGTTTTTTGAGACCTCCATGTTAACCGTCCTTCAGGTTGCTTTTCTTTGATCTTGGGTCTTTAGGGTGAACCTAAAGTGCCACCTTCTGGAGAAAGTGTGTAAACATACAGGTGGTAAAATTACGCATTTTGTTTAAACAACTGCAGACACACACATTCAAAGCAAGTATGCAAGCAAGCTGGTTGAGAACAGACATTGTAACCCTAGAGCGTGGGGAGGGACAGAACATCAAGCTCTGAGCACTTATAATAATAATAATAATGTTTATTTTTCCATCAAACAAATGATGGAGGGAGACAGAGGAAAAAAGCTGCATCGTGCATCTTGACGAGTCCCCGGCCCCAATCTCACAGAAACAGCAGTGGCACAAGAAAAAATAAACAAGACGGAATGGAATTCAAAAAGTAATCAGGCGGTAATATTTACATTTTTCGTAGTAACAGATGACACATAGTACATTGAGAGTTCTGCGTAACTATGTATCTATGTAACACATGATACATACCATAGATACATTGAGAGAATACATACACAGAAAATGTCATACATATATACATTTAGATATATACACAGAAAACACAAAGTATTATACATCTCAAATCTCTGAAAAGTGCTACTGAAAGCTTCATGTTGATGTTGGTGCTGACCCTCCCCAAGCTCCAGGCATACAATGCCAGGAACATAGTCCATGAGATGAATAATAGGATTTTTGATAATTTTATGTTAATTCATCTAGTGGCTCTGTATCATGTTACTATCACAATACCTTTGGTAGCCAATAATTGCAGAGAAAACATCTGTTGGCAAGCTCAGGAATTAGTAATGGACACCAAGACCTCTCATTAACACTCAGGGTATATTAAAAAAAAACAAAAAAAAACATAAACCACCGATTGTACTAACATCAAAACTCGTCAGAATATGTTTATCCCATGATATGATCTTGTATCCGAAAGGTTTGCAGTACTTGACAAAATACTTGCTACAAACTCTCTGGAAGAAAACGACAAATTTTTTTTTTCAATAGGTAACACATAAACACACTGCAAACACTGGTCATATTCTTGGAAGATTCAAACACTGCTTTATCCAACAGGGTTCCAGATGAAAAGGTCCGACATCCTACACGCTCTGCTTGACTTCTTCGAAGCACCAGTCCTAGCATCCAGGCACCGGCCAGGCCTATTTGTCCAACACCTGAAATTGTAAATAGTGCATTCTTACGGGATAGATTCTGAAAGATTGGGTCTTGGGGGCCTCTTTTCGCAGCCCTGGTAACGCCACGTGTGCTTGGGCCTTGGCAGTTCTTCCAACAGGGGCCAGCCAAGAAAGAACAGTTGTTACCTGATGACAATGTTCGATGCACTATACAGTGTAAAATTCTGTAAGGACGCCCGAGCAAAATGAAGTGATAAATGGTGAAAAACATAGGGCGGGCCATCTTTGGGGATGCGGCAGCAAAACTTTGTAAAAGAATACAGTGATAAAACACCAGGGCATCCGCTACAATCCACGTGAAACGGGAACTGATATCGTGAATTCCGGACACGGAAAATTCGCAATTCACGATGCCATAAACACGCAGGAATTCGCTACAAACTCCTGTGTCACGGCAAAAGATAACGCGGATTGCGGATGCAACAGATTCGTCTTACATAGTGCGAAGGACACGCGGGAGCTTGCCGCGAACTCCCATGCCATGGGGACCGATACGGCAGAGAGCGGACACAGCAGATTCACATTTCACGATGCAAAAACCCGCAGGGTCAACCCGCGTGTTACGAGAACCAATGTCGCGCGTGCAGATTGTGGACAAAAAATCTTTGAACCCGCTACAACTCCTTGTCACACATACCGGTGCCGCAGATTACGCGGTTGATAGGATTCCTGTTGGACGTCGCATGATGTCCGATGAGAATGGGGGTGGGGGATTTTTCGGAATATTTTTGTTCTAGGGAGATATTTTATTAAGTGCCTGCCAACAGCCCAGTGGCCTGGGCTGTTGGCAGGCACTTAATAATTAAGGGACTGTTGGCTGTACACTGCCAAAAAGTCATAAATATATACAGTAAGATTAAACAAAAATGTCTTCGACAAGAAAAAAGGCATTATATGTTTGTTGCAGGCATGTTATAAGCAACTTGGCATTTCATGGTGCGAACTCGCATGTCATGGGAACCGATACCAATATAGTAGATCAGGGGTGGCCAAACCACGGCTCGCGAGCCTCATGCAGCTCTTCAGAGGCCCAAGCATGGTTCGCGGATTCCTGGTAAACCTAACCCAATACCAGATATATAGAAAAAAAGGCAGCTCTCACTTTGTCAGCTTTGGGTCATCGTGCGCACATCGGACAAGGTCATTGTCTTCCAAACGGAGACTCGCAATAAGGAAACATACTGAGCAATTGCTTTACGAGTCGAATTTGCCGTAGCCACCGATTGAGCAGGAAAAAAGATGGAAACAGTTCCCCCCCACCCCACCCACTTTTTTATTGCGGCTTTTCACTTAAAAATGGTCCTATTTTATGGCTCTTTCAATATGTCCACCTGGCCACCCCTGTTATAGATATATGGCCAGAAAAATGGGATAAGCAATATCTGGGGGGGGGGGGGGGGAGCTTGCCTTTATGGGATTATACGGTAGTCAGAAAATTTCAATTTTAATGCAGTGTTTGTCGCCGAAACAGTTTTGAACAATCCATTGGGTTAAGTGGAGTATAATAGTAATAAAATAAATAGGTTGGAAACTACTCTGCTAGATTGTTGATTGCTCTCTGGAGGTTGTGGCGATTGTTTGAGTCTGCTAGAGCTGGGTGGTGTTGCTGTGACTGAACAGTTACACTTTCACTTGGCCCTTGCCAAACAAACTGTATGGTTTATCAGGAGGGCTTCAGAAGTGTTTGTTGTGTAAATGAAAGAAAGAAAAAGATTCACTGGAGTCTAAAAAAACATTACAGGGTAGATAATACGAAATGAAGCTCTACTTAACTAATTCCAACCTCCTTCAAACTCCTAAAGGGTTTGTGCGAGGGCATTATTTAAAGGGCAACTCCGCTCAATTCCAAAGATTTCGGGATAATGAGTGATTTCGCATTAAAAAGCACTACTAGTAAAAGAAAAAACACTACGTCATTTGCTTCGTGAAAAATGGGATATATATTGTTGAATCTAATTTTAAACACCAGCAGAAATGTAAACTGAAACTTTGGCTCCGTCCAGCAACATTGGCCTCGGGCCGCCATGAACACGGCTAAATGTGGTACAAGATGTCACGTGATCCTCTACGCAACGGTAGGCGGGATCGGTGCGGGCGTGTGCCAGGCGCAAGTGTCGTCTGCACTGCACTCTTCACTACATTTTGGTGTCTGCGACATTCGGCGACGTCTGCACAACTGTGGCATAAGTCTGCGCGTGTAGTGTCCGTAGTGTGAACGAAACTCCGAGAAACGGTAATCACAAACGGTGAGACAACGACAGTGGTTGTGACGCGGGAGACGGCGAGACGGCTAGACAGCTCCCAAGAAGCGCGCTGCGCAGGTGCGTACGCCAATCACGTGGACATCTCTGAGTGCCGAGAGGAAACGTTGCTCTGCATTGAGTTTGTCTTGTAACGAAACTGGTTTATCGAGGTTGCCAGACTGCTCTTTACAGCTGGCTGAAACTGGACATTAACATCAGATCCGATAGATCTTCCTTTCTAAAAAAAAAAAACGAACTTGAAACACTACAACTTGACTAACATGCTTGGCTGAAGTGTTCATCATAAGTAGGCTTCACTTTCTTCTTCTTTGGTCTTGATGACACTCTAGTGGGAGGTTGCATAGGCACTGGCGCTGGATGGTCTGTAGGACCATCCATTATTTCACTTTCCTGGTCACGAGTTTCCTGGTGCTGCACATTGTCCTCGTTGGGCACTTCTGGTGGAACGTCCATGTCCTCAGAGTCGGAGATGGTTTCTTCAAATGCTTCCTAACTGTTCAAACAACTCACCGCTTTCTTGTTTTCGTGAACGAAAAAACTTACCGTTTGTATGTTTCATTTTTCTGGGGCATGCAGTACTCTTCAAACTTCTTCAGTACTGTCTGGTAGTCCTGTTTTTCTTCAAGTGCGAAAATAAAGGTGTTGTAGACTTCGATGGCATCAGGTCCCGCCACATGAAGCAAGATGGCTGTCCTTTGTCGGTTCGCTTGGTGGTCTCCGTCGCCCTTGGTTACAGTTCCACACACTGTCTGAACCATTGCCAGTTCTCCGCTATGTTTCCTGTCAAGTTCAAGCCCTCGGGAGGCTCGAGCACGTCCATGGTTCGGCTTTCTTCTTAGTCTACCGCCCTTTTCCCGGGACAAGTCACTTCTGACACCATGCATTGAGTTTGTCTTGTGAGATATGGATATGGATATGCGGCTAAGCCCTTTTGATCGGGGGATCCCATCTTACTGGATCTAGCCAATTTATCTGTTATTTTTTTTTGGTTTCTCTTCCACCAGAGGTCCAGTCTTTTTTTTGTCCACTCTACCACTGGCATAGGCCTCAGACCCCTGCCCACGGTGCTGTCGGCGCCGTCGTTGCCTCTATCGTTGCTCTCCTCGTCGATTTCCCGGAAGCCCAACGCCACCGCCATGTTTCCGCCGCACAGCAATTCTGGCTGCAGGCCCATTCGCACTCCAGGATGACGTGCTGTAGCATTTCTTTTGCCCCTTTTGTGCATAGGGTGCATCGCACATCAGTGTATATGTACTTTGCACGAAAAATGCGCAAAAGGCAACGATTGGCTTCTGTCCCGCCTTCCCCGCCCACCGTTCATTTTCGGTCTCGGTGACTCTCGTGCGGATGTTCTCTTTTTGTTGTTCTGGAGCCGGGTAGAGGAGAGGGCTGCTTATATGTAGGGCTCCGTGTTTTCGGATAAATCCGAAAAACTCCGAAAAACACCCGCCGGTAAAAGTTTTGTCAATTCGGATTTATCCGATAAACTCCAAATTGTTATGTGCCCATGCCACCCCCCCCAGCAAAAAAGCTCAGGTGGTGCTGATGATACTGATTTTGGTCATAGGTATTGCTGCTTGCTGTCGGCGTTGACGCTTTGCCGCCGCTTCCCGAGCTCTCAACTCCGGGTCCGCTTGGCGTTTTTGACACTGTGCAGGAGCTTCTTGCGCCCTGGTCTCCGGAGCAGCTTGCTGTCTACGTAGACGCTGAGGCGCTGCATGCCGAGCTTTTCGGTCCTTTTCATTCATGGCAGTAGGAGAATGTGTGGTTTTCTTCTTTTTCTTTTTTTAAGCAGACAGATGGGATGGCATCTCAGAACCCCCTACTCTTTTTTTTCTTCTTTTTCTTTTTTCATAATTTTTTTTTCATCTTTTTTTTTCCAATTTTTTTTTTTTTACCCTACACAAGCACGTGAGCATGTGCTCACGTGCTCGTGAGCACGTGATCTCACGAGCAGAAGCACGAGCACCCGACGCCGGCCTACGGCGGACGGACATACGGGCATGGCTAGCCCCTAAGGAGCTTCGCCCCTAAAAAGAAAAAGTTGTTGTTTTCTTTTTTTTTTACAGTTTGAGCAGCGCAGGATTAGTGGTCCTGGGAAAATGACACCATAATTATCTTTCAAACCTCGGACCGTTGTCAAAAGGGGGTCTTACGGCTTGTCTCGTCAAGGTTGGTTCAGGGAAACAGGTCATCGTACCATTCGTGTCACGACAAAAGCCACTCTTTTGGTTTCCAGTTTGGGCCATGGGATTTGGGATTTAGAGAAAGGAGAGGGTATGTTTCTGGGGGTAACAGTGAAAGCTATGGACCATAGAGATTGTATAAAATAGAGAAAAGGGGCAGTTGAAACTTCTCTATTACATCCTTAACCACTCCACCTCGCACGGCCGCGGGATAGATTGATGGGATGACTACGAGCTTCCTTGCGGCTACCTCCAGCAGTTTATTGATTTTAAGGTACCGACGTTTATCGAAGCCACACTTGTGTGCGACCTTTGTCGTGGGACAAATTAGTATTGCCAATGACACAAACGCCAAATTCAACTGAAAAAATCTTAATTGATACAAGTGCTTTTTTTTTTTTTTTTATCTGGCATACGTTTGCATCCGGTTATTATTTATTAATAGGAAACACTGCGAAATTAATCTCAGAATTTCGGAGAATTGTGGATTTACGAAAAATAAACTCCGATAAACACCGAATTTTCGCTAAAAAATATACTCCGAAAAACACCCTCCGAATTTCACGAAAAATAAACTCCGAAAACACGGAGCCCTACTCATATGATACCTGAGGGACAGCTGGCGTGTCCGTCACACCCACCTAGTCTAGAGGCTCTTGAAGGGGATGTATTTGAAGGCCTATCTTGCCCACCGCCTGTCCTGCATATGACAGAGGTGTCGTTCGAAGCCCAGCTTGGCCCGGGCCTCTCTAGCATCGAAGCTGAACTCCTCGGCTGGCTCCCAGTGCCGCCCGTCCCACTTCTCTCTGGCGCACCTCTAGGAACTCACGCGTGCGGGACGACAGGCACAGAACTCCATTTCCAAAGGCGAGACCCAGCACTGCCACCATCTTTCACACCGCCCGGGAGATCTCGAAACAGTTGTAACCCCAGAGGGCTCTGGCGGTCGATATTCCCTTAGACCTCCTGCTCTTAGCCTGGAGCCTGGTCTCATGGTCTTTGAGGTAGTTTTGGCCCTCCTGGATGTGGATCCCCAGGTACTTGTTTGTGCTACCCACGATAGTTGTTCTCCCTGGATTCTCAGGTCTTCCGCCTCAGTGTTTCCTCTGTCCCCGAAGCCCATGAATGCCGACTTCTTAGCACTGAAACTCGGTCCCAATGCCGCCCCCATTGTGTTGCACTCGCTCATGAGGGCCTGCAGGGCCTCCAGGGAGTCTGCCATCAGAGCGATATTGTCAGCGTAGATTAGCCCATGGATTTTTCCTCCCCCACTGGTTCCCTCCCCCGTATACTCCGGGGTGAAGCCCTCGGCACAGTCCTGCAATCTCTTTTCGAAGCCCGCTATGAAGAGCATAAACAGCAATGGTGACGGTGGGCATCCCTGTCTCAGACCCTTGGTGATGGCTACTGGATAAGTCGTCTCTTGTTGCCACTGTGCCACCACAGTCGTCTCCCTGTAGATTTCCTTTAGCAGGTTGATCCACTCCCTTCCAAGCTCCCGCTTTGCCAGCTGCCTCCACAGCTTCTCATGGTCACCTGAGTCGTAGGCCCTGCTGATGTCGAGGAAACAGGTACAGTGGACACTTCTGCCTCTAGGCGATCTCTGTGGCCTGCGTCAGTACGAATATGTTGTCCTCATGGTGTCTCCCCCGCCGGAAACTGTTCTGTAGCTGCCCCAGGACTCCTTCTTCCTCTGCCCATGTCTGCAATCGGTCTCGTATTACCTGCCTGAACATGTGGTAGAGTACCGCTGTGATCGAAGGTCACAAAAACGTGTGCGAATTCCGGGAGACGTATGTGTGAGAGATGGTATATAAACGGTGGTGTCAATTAAGTTTAGCAGCTGCGTTAGAGACGTTCTGTGTTTCTCCTACTCTTCTTCATCCGCCGTCTCCGTTTTCTTTTTAAAAGGTATCATTATTACTTTTTATACCTTCATTGACATTGTTTTGGTGATATTCGATTCTTCACTGAACTCCTATATCTGTGAACATGTATAGCTCGACTTAAGGTTCTCTTCTTTCTCTCTCTTTCTCTCTCTTTCTCTCTCTCTAGTGTTGTTGACGGAAGTTCGAGTTCTTTTGTTGGATCGCCGCAGACACAATGACTGCAACCCCAATTCTGCCTTGGCCAACAGGGATGTAGTGGCGGAGGGACAGCCAAGTGAAGGATACGGATAAATATATGCAATATATTTACATATATACGCATCAACTGGTTTATAAATCTGAACTTTGAGTCCCGCGAGTCCTCCCTGAGTCTGACAGCCTCTTGTCCCCTCCAACGCTCAGTGTAGACCAGTGCTGCCAACATCTGCGGTTGTTTCCTCCCCGAAATTTATCGGAAAATTCCCTAGATCTCCCTGGATTTTCAGGAAATGTGTTGAGATTATCGTTATGAACTAGCTTAAGAATAGATTCCTGTAGTTGGGTGGCCATTTAAAGATTGGATTTGCTTCGTTAAAACCTTTTTACATAATTAAACGTTGTTACTTTGGTCTTGTGTGGCCACCCAAAATCCTTGTTGTTGCCACTGGAGATTATCTCTGGCCCCTGATAAAATACAAAGAAGCCTTTTTGCCGCTGCACTCGGCCAGAAAGAGGAGGAAAAAGGGAAGGAATGTGTCTCTAAAGCCCTCTGAAACCCATTAAAAAACAATCCCTAGATTCGAACAAATTTCCCTTTGCCCCTAAACGGTGAGAGAAATCCCTAGATCTAAGGGAAAATCCATAAGGTTGGCAGCACTGGCGTAGACTGCCTTTTTCCCTCGTGCGCGCCCCCAAAGTTCCGAGAATTGTCCCCACTTCCTCGGGCGTCTGGTCAGCATCACTGTTCACTTCGTCGGGTCGTTCTGCACCCCTTGGATCGTTCTGACCCAGTGGTAGTTCTCGTCGCCTCCCCACATTTCCAACCCTGGTGCTCGAGATTCGGGTTGCTTTGGAATTCTTTAACTGCCGTTGCGTCTGGGACTCGTAAACATTGCGGGCTCCCTGTTTTCTTTTGAGCACGTCACAAAAAAAAAAAACCAACAAGAATATTTATAGAACACAGTGTCCCCGAAAGTCCTGGAACCTAACATTCCCCCCCCCCAATTGTGTTGATCGGGCTGCAAGAACGAGCAACACACCAAAACAAATGCGCATGAAGGCTCAAGGACTAAGACGTGAAATGTTCACTGTGCACGAGGGAACGGTGATGAACTCTAACCTTCCCCTGCTACAGAATGAACACTACCCTTGCGGTACATCCGTAGTTAAAGCAAACACAGGAAAAACACAAACACAATAAACACCATGCATTAGCACTAGCACGTAATATTATACGGTTAGCACAACTCGTATGGGAGGCTCCTAAGATCATTCCACTGAATGTCATGTCAGCCCGTAGCCATATTTCAGGGCTCACCGTTCTAGGTCGCGACTCTGAGCCTAGACAACGCATCTGCACACTGGTTCATTAATCCCTTAATATGTGAAATACTTATCTCGCAGCACTGAAACGCAAGCGACCATCGCGTGAGACGTACGCTGCTTGGGGATGTGAGGGTGAGGTACATTAGGGGAATGTGGTCCATGACCACCTTAATTTTAGCCCTAAAAAGCCAGGTTTCGAGTTTTGATAGCACCCACACGATTGCGAACGCCTCTCTGCTCAGGAAAGCTATGCATTGTTCCCTCCCCTCCCCATCCCCCTGAGAGAGACAAGCACCCTCCGCAAAGTCCGACGCATCCATCGTCAGCATGAACTTTTTTGCCATGTTTGGCGTGGCAAGTTGAGGTGCCTCAGCAAGTTTTCCTTTGGCATCATTGAAAGCCGCTTCCGCATTGGCGTCCCTATGGAATATGGTTTGCCACCCTTTTAGCTGTTAGTTTTGTCAGCGGCAGTGCCAGCTCTGCTAAGTGTGGCACATAGTCACGATGGTTGAAGAGGCGCAACAGGCTTCTTAACTCTTTCTTGGTAGTTGGCCGCTCTAGGTTCTGCATCGCGCGTGTGTGCTCTGGGTCTGGAGAATGGGTGCCTCCTCCAATTATATGACTGAGGTATTTCACCTCCCTTTGGCCAAACTGACATTTCTCCAGTTTACGGTGACGCCCGCTTCTCCAATGGTCCCCAGTACCCCTGCAAGATGAATCATATGCTCCTCCGAGGTCTCAGAGAACACTGCCATATCGTCCACGTACGCACACACATACAAAGTGTGGGCTGCGAGCAGCTGGTTCATTGCCTTCTCAAACGTGGCAGAGGAGTTCCGGAGCTGAAAGGGCATTACTCTTCACGCACAGAGCCCCCGAGATGTCGCAAAGGCAGTACATGCCTGTGATTCATGGTCTCCGGAAATCTGCCAATAACCCTCGTCATGTCAAGAACTGAGATAAAGTTAGCTTTGGCTGCCTGCCACACCAGCTCCATTGGCGCTCTCATGAAAAATGTGTTTGGTTGAGTCATGGTGTTAGGCATCGATAATCGATGCACATCCTCACTGTGCCGTCTTTCTTTATGACGCACACCACCGGGTGACTGAATGGGCTCTCGACCGGATGAATCAGGTCCCAGTCCAGCAACTGGTCTATCTGTCGTTCTACCTCTGCCCTGAACTTCATGGGTATCTTATACGGATATACCTGCATGGGCTTTGCCCCTTCGATTATCCTAATTTTGTGCACACCGACCCTGCACTGCTTAGGTTGTTTTGAAAAAACACCACTGAACTAAGTGTGCAAGCTCGCGAGGTTTCCACATTGCTTCTGAGTCGAGTGCTTCGTGTGGCCAATCTCCTGCTGACATGAACGTACTGTATTCCAGTGAGCCAAACGCGTCATCAGCATCAAAGACCATGCCTACGGTATTCGTCCTAGCATAGTACCGTCTCAGTTTGTTCGCGTGGACGAGCCGCTCTCTCCCATTCAGCGTCTCCACCACATAACTGTGGTCCCTTACCTGCTGTTTAATTTTTACTGGGCCAATCCATTTACCCTTAAGCTTACCAGTGGAATCCTTTTCTAGGATCAGTGCCATGTCGCACACTGCAAAGGACTTGTTCCTTGCTCTCAGGTTGTATCGTGATTGCTTAGGCCTGCTGACTGGCCCTGGATTTCGCCTGTGCCACATCAGCGGATTTTTTCATCCTTTGTCTAAGTTGCAGGAGGTATGATTTAGGAGACAAAAGTGGGCTGCTCGGTGCTCTGCCAAATATCATTTCGAAGAGGGGCACCCCCGTTGCCTCATTCGGCACTTCATGATATGCCCAAAGCAAACAATATAATCGACGAAGATTGTTTGAAATGGTAGCTCGGGTCATGGGAGGGGTACAGTCGGTACTCTGTCAAGTATGTGGTCCCTGGTCTATATCTGGCATCCATGGCACGACTGGCAGTGGGTTTTGACATCTTGAGTCATCGTTGGCCAGCGCTCGCTTTTTATTCTTTGCTTAGTTGTCTTTCATGAAAAATGGCATCCCCACGAGAAGTTGTGCGCCAGCTCGAGTACCTTGTGACGCCTGGATGTTCGCAGCACCACCTGCTCGCAAGGTCGGCCGTTAATGTCTTCGCGGTGATATAGAAGCCCCCCCCCCCCCCCATGGACAACCATGCTGTGTGTCTCATCCTCAGCCTCCTTCCAGGCCTACTTCAGGAAACCATAATTAAGTTGCTCTTAACGGAATTCGCTTACGCCTGTACCTTCGTGTCGCACAGCACGTTTACGAGCTGAACATCAGTCCCTATTTCAGCCTCCTCGAACTCAATTTCCCTTTTCAAGCGCGCATCCGGGTCCAAACCTCCGGAATCAGCACCAAACTCACCCTTGAGCATCAAGAGTTTTTCATAGACGTCGGGTGTTATGAGCGCGTCAATCCCTCTGCCAGCTCATCTGTCACCGGGCAAAGCGACACCACCTGAGGTCCCGTGTCATACTCGTCACAGTCCGCACGTAAAGGTACATACATCAGGTCCGCAGTCACCGACTTACCAAAGACCCCATGAAGAAATATGGGCCCTGAAGCTTTCAAGTTTTTTGTTGGAATCACGCTCCTTCTGATCACAGTGAAATCTGCTTCAGAGTTTAGCACTCCGCAGAATTTGTTTTGTTCAGACACAAAAGAGACGAACTGGAGCCGTGACTCAGTGGGCGAGTCCCCCGCGATACCCTCTCGTCAGTCGACACTCTCCGTAGCGGTTCAATTGTGATCACGCTCCACAGCAGCGGCGGTACCACCTTTAGGGACCTTATCCTTAGGCTTCGGGCAGTTAGCCCAAATGTGCCCCACCTTTCCACATCCGAAGCAGCCTCTTTTCTCTGTACCAGAAGCCGCACCTTTAGTTTTAAGACTTGGTTAATTCCCTTCGCGATTTGGGAAAGGTGGCCCCTGCTTAGCCCTCGATCCCTTTTGCATTTGCACATAGTTGACCGCAAGTTTGGCCACGTCTTCCAGCGGTAACCATTTTCCCTTTTCGCTCAGGTTGACATATGCTCTCGTGCGCTTTAGCTGATCAGCTATCAGCAACTGCCTCAGCGTCTCCAGAGAGGTCACCTCGCTACTTTTTAAATAATATCCAAGGAAGTCGCCCAGCCGAGACGCAAACCGTCCCCAGGACTCCTTTTCAGCCTTTCTAGTTTTGTAAAACAGCTCCCGCTACTCTGCTGGAACAAGCTGAAGCTCCTCAAGCAGTGCTCCTTTTAAGTCGTCGTACGACGGCATCGCGTCAGTAGTGATTCGGTTTGCGACTGATCTCGTTCTTCCGGCATGTAAAGGCTATTGAACGTGGTCTCCAGCCCGGAGAACCACGAGGGCGCCAACGGTTCGGACTCTGGCATATTGGACAATACGCCACTCACAATCCGCGAGTGCCCAAGTACCTCGTCTCCCTCCGTTCGGGCAGCGCTGGCTTCTGACGTGGAGTCCTGCGTCCTGGCAAGTCTAGCCACTTCCTGCTCTAGTTTCAGCTTTTCAATCTTCATCTTCATTAGTTCCTTTCGGAGCTGCAAAGCGTTACTGTCTATATCTATATTGCCCCTTTTGCCCCCAGTTCAATACTGCTTTCAGATGTCTGGCCTTTCTTGGCGTTTGCTCGCTTAACCGACACGACGCCCAGAGGAGAACGACAAAGGAACCTCCCACCTGGTTGTCGTGTCCGTCACGATCTTGGGCTGCTGTTTGTCCCGGGTAACTGCACCAGCCTTGACCGCTGCCGACTTGTCTCCCTTGGGCACTGTGCAGATCAGTTGTCTTGAGGAGCAGCACCTGCAGCAATCACCAGCTGCTTTCCTATCACACCTGCGGCAACGGTCGAACGTCTCATCCCCCGGCGAGTTCACACGGCTGTTCGTCGCACCTGCGGTGACAGCGGACAGTCGACGCTCTTCGATGGTCTCGTTAACATTGCGTCACAGTTCCACGACGATTGGGTGGCTTGTTTTCGTTTCCATAGAGCTCTTCCAGCTTCCTGTCACATCACCGGCGACAGACGGACACGCAGCACTCTCCGGCAATCTTGTTGGCCTTCTTCGCAACCCGACGTCTTGTGTCCGGCGAGCTCCTGTGGCTCCTAATCACACCTCCGGTGACTGCCAGGCACTCCGCGTCGTCTGGTGTTCTTGACCCCATGTCACACTCACGGCGACGGTCGGACGTTCAAATGTCTGCTTCCAAGTAGCTCCTGTGGCCCACTCACACCTTCAGAGACAGCTAGACAATCGACATCCTTCTGGAGTCGCAGCTTCACTTCGTCACTCCAACAGGGACGAGTCCCAGTCATTCATCATCTTCACCTGGAAAGCTCTCGGTGTCCCTTATGTATGATGTAGACAGCTTTCTCCTCCGAAGGGCGGTGGCAAAATCCTTGCCAACTGCACCAGTTAAGGTTCCCTTTTGTCTCTCTCTCGTTCTGTCTCTCTCTAGTGCCGCTGAGGGAAGCTGAAGTATTTTTGTTGGGTCGCCGTAGATGTGATGACGGCAACCCCGATTCCGCCTTGGCCAACGGAGATGTGGTGGCAGAGGGACACCCAAGTGAAGGAGACGAATAAATATATGCGATTTATGTACATATATACGCACCAACTGGTTTACAAATCTGAACTTTGAGCCCCGCGAGTCCTTTCGTAGTCCGACAGCGTTTTGTTTGCTCTGATGCTCAGTGTAGACTGCCTTCTCTCTCCTGCGCTCCCCCAAAATTCTGGAAATCGTCCCCACTTCCCCGGACGCCTGGTCAGCATCACTCGTCACTTCGCTGGGTTGTTCAGCACCCCTCGCCAACCCCTGTGCTCGAAGTACAGTGGGCTAGAGGGTTCTAGTGGCGCGAGGAAACGCCTGGGGGAGGCCCTTCAAGTGTAGAAAACCTGCGGCGGCGCTGTAGTCGACCGCTCTTGAAACTTGAAAAAGTCTCTTCGCGTCGCAGCTCTGCTGGCTCTGCGTCCGTTTCTCTTCGACTAGTGCTCATGTGCTCGGAATGTGAAATCACTGGTCCGTTGCTTTTATACTTCGTCTCAATTGAACATGGAGTAACTGGGAAGACTACAAAAGCGAGCGCTTAGCTTTGGAAGGTACTCGCCGGTTTAGAGTTTCGGTTTGAGCTGCGCTCGAGCGCGGGATGAGCCGGTCGGGGTCGAAGTGTTGGAGGAATAAGGAATGACGATACGACCAGCTTCTAGGTTTACAATAACGGCTCGAAATTTATTTTCGCGTATGGCGGGCCTGGTTCGCCGTTGCACTGGCCTTTGTCGCCACAACCAAATGCTCCGAAACTGTGATTTTGGAAAATTGTGGATCGAGTAATACTACTAAAAAATAAGCAGAGTGTGCCGCTGTTTTTCTCCCCTTTAGTTCGTAAATTCCTCCTCAAAATGTGTGCCAAACAGGTCGTGAAACTGTCAGAGGAGTCAGCGAGAACGATTGCGTACATTGCGCTTATAGATGTGGGAAAATACGCCATTACATTAACATATGTTGCTGCCACCAGAAATTATCACAAGGCGTTGTTTGCACAAACCAGTAACATATTGGCTGGCACAGGTACTTAGCAAACAAGTAATTGACAACTAGATATGTAAATATTGATTTCTTTTGAAATAACAATGTGATATGCAAAGCAGTTTAGATCAATCCAAATTTATAATTTAGTAGGTGCCCTTCGTTCAAATTTTAGCAGGCCTTGTTGTCATGAAACGTGTGTGAAGAAACACGCATTTTATTCAAACAAATAGAATCCCGGTCATTGATACAACTTGTGAACTCTCACACACGACTCTGTTTTAAATGCTGTTTTGCCTTTCTTTCGCGTAAAGTCACGCGACCTGTTCAGTCCCTTGACATAAAAGTGCATCCTTGTCACAAGATAAAACCCAACCAAATTTGCAGTTAGGACCTTGCAGTGTTCGTCACAACCAATGCCACTCATGTCTTTCCTGTTAACAACAGCCAACACATCCATGATGCTGTCGTGATGAAGCTTTGTGGTGCTGAAACAGCCCGTGAAGATATCTTCAATATCACTAACAAACTTAAACAGTCTCACTGAAGGGTAAAGGAGGCCACCGAAATCACAAGATTTGGTGAACACTGCGGCATTCAAGTTCTTTCCTTCTGAAGCAGGGAGGAGGAGCTGCTCCATACAGATGCGGCACTTTCGTTTTCAAGACTGCACTTTCTTGCGGCATAGCCAGCCACATAGTAGGTTAGTCTTGCATCACTCCTTTGCATGTTGTAGGGATGCCCTGGAGTGGACGTACTGCTGCTGCCAAGTGCAGCTTGCGCTTCTCCGAAATCTCCCTTGTTGATAAGTTTGTCAATCAGGTGCTGCTGCTTGTAAGACCCTGCCGTCTGGTCCTTGACACTCAGCAGTGAACTGATCACATCCTCGTGGACATTTGATCCAATGACACTCTTCGCGAGATTGTAGTAACTAAGGCAGTTAACTGTGGTAAGGAACTGCTGCGGGGTGGGATGCGCATTGCAGCCCGACGATTGTCTTACAATGCCAAAGAGATTCTCTATCTTGTCTTGGCTCAAGCGAGATGTCATTATATATGAATATTCCAACTTCGAATGAACGTAACTGAGGAGATCCAAAGTACTTGCAATCGTGACTCTCAACCCTTCTGCTGTTGAATCGCTCAAAAAGTGCTTCTTCTCTGCCTGGTTCTCCCATTTCGTCAAAAAGTCCAGGAAGTCCGCAAGCTCTTGCACTTGAGATGAGTCAGCCCTTAAAACTTCAGCTGGGAAGCGTGACGTCATGAGAGCGATGAGGGAGTTCATCATCCTGCAGAGCAACAAGTGTGAACACTTTATCAATTGATAGAGCCAGCACGAATAGCAGAGCAACACTTGTTAAGACAAGCATTTTCATTGGAACAAAACCTACTATGTTCATAAACTGAAAGAGGGCACCTCACAACATGCATATTTTTTTATAGAAGCTTTGAGACAATATATAATGTCTCTGACTGAGAGGACTACAAAACTAACTGTGAGTTGCTTTGAACCGCTTTTGCCATTCCAGGGAGTGGAATACTTGTTATATATCATAAATACAAACCTAAAGAACTTCAGTGTTGCGTCGATGCTTCCGCAGCGTCGTTCAAGCTGTGGTTTATAGAAGTGAAGACCCCTCAAGGCCTCTGTGCCAAATAACTGGAAGGCGTAGGTGACTCGCATCTTTTCGAAGTTGTTCAGCTGAAGATGTGTGTTGGTCAGTCGGGGCATTGCCTTCATTGTGATGTTGTTCGCATCAAGCTTGAGAGCCTCTCGAAGGGGCTGCAGGGAAACCTGAAATGAGGGTAAAAAATTGAAAGGCGATGAATCTAACCAATGCAGAGGAAATGCTTTAGAATTACACGGATCGTGGTTAGGTGACCATTAAAAGAGCGCCATTTCCAGTGTGGTCATATGCTCCTCTGAAACCATGATCACATAACCCGATCTCACTATAATCATGTGACCTTCGAAGCTTGTTTGTAGGAGCCTGTTGCGAAGGTTTTTGACTAGATGAGGGAAGTCCGACAAGAAGTAGAGGAACCTCTTGCTGTCTGATGGGTGCAGCCTCTTTCGAAGTCGCCTTCACACCCATTATTCGCCACATTTTTGGGTTCCATGATGCCGCATCACAAGTGATATAGTCCACAAACAGTCCAGCTTTCTCAGCTAAGACTGTAGCCTCAAGGACTATCTTCGCAAGGAGCTCTCCTTTGATGTTCGTGCTGGTGGCAAACGTGCCTAAGTCCAGCTCCCCACTAGAGGTACGAACATGACTACAAGGCCGTGGTCGGACAGCAGGCGCTCCTCTTCTTGTGGTGTGTAAGGGCCCAAGTCTACAAAGCCGGCAACTTTCCCAGCTGTGTCGACGGAGAGGTGCTCGGAAAGTTTCATTTCATCAAGTACCAATCCCCCATGGCACTTGAACGGCTTCATTGCGCAAGTTTTCTTCTTCAAGGTTCGCAGCATTTGGTCATTAAATCCAAAACTTCCCTTGTAGTTCGACATGTACTTTCGAATCGTGCTTCTTCCTGGAAGTACTAAGATGCTCTGCCTTCGGATGTAGTCGTAAAGCTTGGGACTTCGCATTCTTAGTAGTATGCACTCAAGCATCCACTCTTTGTCGTAAGCCATACCCCGTGTGCTTTTTCTTTTTGCAGCTTCAAAACACTGCTTCACAGCCAGTTGCTGTTTTAAGGGCAGACATTGTAACTTCTCCTGTAGAATTTTCTCTGCAGTAGCTGCTGTTGCCCTCTTCATGTTGGCGATAGTGTTACTCAACGCCTTTACCTTAGATACTAGTCTTCTAGCCTTTCGGTTTGAAGCACGGAGTCTATGGGCTGTGTTGCGGCCGTTGTCTTGGCAGGTCTTCTTTTGCACTTCCTTGTCTGCAGGGCCTTGCGGAGGTACTTGCAATTTACGCATGGGAGTCCTGCAAAAGAGAAAATATTCAACCGTTAAAATGCAAACAGAGGCACTACAAAGTGTTCTAAGCTTTGTATTCCAGAATATGATATATAGAGAAAACAACATATTGGAACCTACATGTTTTTTGTGTTGTACCGAAACTATGTCTTGGAATCAAACCAATTGACTTTGAAGTGTGGCACTTTGTACTCTCTGCTTCCTTGGAAAGTCAAATAAATTTCGCATGAAATCTCGATATATGCTGTGATTTTAGTTCTAAATATCTACTTCAAGACGTCAGTTTTGTTAATATGACTGATGCATAATCTGTACTCAATGGAATAAGTGTCAATCTTCATTTCAGTCTCACCTTCTCTTTGTGACTTTCCCCATGCAGTGGACGTTGAAGAAGGCTCCTCTTTTTAATTGCATCTGTGTCTTCAGTACTTCGGTCAGCTCAGATGGCGACACACGATGGCTCCGCCGCTCCACAGCAAAGTGGAATTCTTGCAGCTCGTTTTAATAGGTCTGTCGCCTCTTGCACGGTCACCAAACGAGATGCTTCGACGAGCTTGTTCAGCAGAAACACTTTATACTCCACACTGTCCTTCATTGGAGAGGTGAAAGAACACTGCTCTTTCAATTGCAAGTTCGCTTGTGCGAGAGTTCAGATCGCAGGCTACGTACGAAACACCGACGAAGTCCGGGAATTCATGCAGTGCCCAGGATTTCGAAGGAAGCGGAGAGCTCGGAGGCATGCGGTTTAGAGAAGCTCGTTTTAGCGAACGCCGTTTTACCGACCCCGGTTTATCGAATGCCTTTATAGAGAACTCGGTTTAGAGAAAATGGCGATGAGCCTCCTTTTAGCGAATTCGGCCGCCGCGAAGCGGCGTGTACGGGTAAATCAGGTGAGTTAACATTTTTGTAATGAGCAGCCGCAGACTGCCGCCGCGAAGCGGCGGGAGCGTAGCGGGGGGCTTGGCTTAACACGCGGAGCAGTGATACACACGAGAAGTAGGAAAGCCTCTTTTAAAAAAGCGTCCCCTTTTCGATGAACGGCGTTTCTCTAAACTGAGGCTCTGCTTTCTCTAAACCGTGCTTCGATAAAACGTGCCAATTCTCTAAAACGTGCTTCAATGAAATGGCATTCTCTAAACCGTAGTAAACCCGCGCGAGCTTACGAAGCTCTTCGAGACCGGCGACTACGTCAGTAAAGTATTTGCTTGCTTGCTTCATCGACTCCCACCGTGGCACTTGTGGAAGGACTCTCCGGTGGAGATGGCAATCTTTCATCTGTTCTACGGCATTTTCTGTCGCTTTCTGCAGGAGTCACTCGCCGTCGCTTCCTTTGTGGCCTAGGGGCTGGAGTTCTCTTGCTCAGATGTGTAGGTACAGGGTGCCACAAAAGAAAATTTACACGTTTTTTTTTTTTTTACCGCAAAAATAAACTAGGCATCGCCGAACGCTCATTCTCCGTCCAAAGGTAGCGCCAGAGGTCACAACCAGATGCCAAAGTTTCAGCCCGATCCGATACCTTATTCAAGAGTTGTAAGTGATTTTCTGAAAATTTCAAGTGGGAAAATGGCGGCCGACGGAGTTTTCGAATACATGGGGCTCTATGGGAGGCACTCACTTGATCGAATGACGTTTGAGCGAACGCCGACGTTTCACCGAATGACACTTTAGCGAATAGTCGGACGCCGCGAAGCGGCGTTTTCGGGTAGGCCAAATGGGTTCACATTTTTGTAATGAGCCGACGCAGACTGTCGCCGCGAAGCGGCGTAAGCGCAGCGCGGCGGATGGGTTAACGCGCGCCCCCGTCATTTGCTAAAACGTGGAATTCGCTCAAATGTCGCTGTTCGCTAAAATGGCACCAGGAACCGAAAACGGGCAAAAATGGGCTCCATTTTCCCATTGAAATTTTCAGAAAATCACTTATAACTTTTGATTAAGTTAACGGATCGGGCTGAAACTTTGACATCTGGTTGTGACCTCTAGCGCTAACCTTTGGACGGAGAATGAGCGTTCGGCGATGCCTAGTTTATTTTTGCGGTAAAAAAAAACAAATGTGTAAATTTTCTTTTGTGACACCCCTGATTCGGCAAGATCGTCGGCACCGCGTCGGGCGCAAGCGTGCAAGCGTCGGAGTTCCTCTTGGTGTCCGAACTTCGATCGGTTCCATTAATCACATGCAGATAATCCCTTAAAATAAAGTGTGGTTCGAAATGCAGCTCGCACACGGCACAGTCAGCGTCCAGTGGTTTGTCGAGCCTATGAAGATTCCTTTGCCAAGCCAGGCGTCGTTCTTCGTCGGCTGGGGCCTTAAACAGAGAAATCCTACGGTCCTGGTGAGTTCGGGCGTATCCTGTCTTGCACCCGGGAGCATAGCAGTGCTTTAAACGCAGCTTTTTAGCCATCGGGCGCCAGCAAAAAGTTCAGCAACAAGCTCCGAGCGACCGCCGACTGCAGGAAGGAGTGGGAAGACGCGAGCGCGCAGCGCGCTTCAAGAGCGGGCGCCGCCAGCGCCACCGCTGCTTTCTACGCGAGCGGGTACCGGCGTATGCAATAGGAGCGGCCTTCGCTCGCGCCACTAGAAACCTCTAGCCCACTGTACTCGAGGTTCGGGTTACTTCGGAATTCTTTAACCGCCGTCGTTGCGTCCGGGACTCATAAACATTGCGAGCCCCGTTTCCTCTTAAAAAAAGCAACAAGGATTTTAGTAGAACGCAGTTTCCCCGAAAGTCCTGGAACCTTGCAGTTTACGAGATAGTTGTTTTTAAAGGGGGGGTGCAACGATTTCCGGACTTCGGTCAAAGATTTGTGGAAGTTGCCCTCTGACACCTCTGAAGTAAAGAACAGAAAACCGATTTCGCCTGCGTGTCCTAGTTGTTGCGTAAAAAAAAGATAAATATTGGCATTTCGGGCACCCCTCAACTCACTCCCAGTCTTCAGGGTCACGCCTGGTCGCACTCCCAGTGACGTCATTCGGAGTGCCGTGTAGGTTCCCGTGTGCTATCTCGGAGGACGCTTCCTCTCCCTCTCTCTGCTGACATTAGCGGGCGTTAGGATGCAGCTTAGAGCCGAGCGAGGTCACGTAATCTTTTCGCCGTAGTTCCTTCGGCTGCCACTTGGGGCTGCAGGTGGACGAAAAAGCTCGACTTTTGCTTTGGGATTGTGCAGCGGAATCGCAACATTTTTAATGAAGGAGGTGTTTTCTCTATCCCTCGGGACACGATAAACAACAAAAAAATGACAAGATGTTAATTCTTTTAATCATAAAATCGTTGCACCGCCCCTTTAACACTAGTTTGCATGCTTATTTGTAGAATCATTTTTTTTGTTAATGTGAGATTACATATTAAACTTGTATTTGTAAATATGTATGGCTTGTCGCATTGTTTTGCACCGATTTACTCATTTGTTGATTTTTATTTGTTATTATGATTACTCATTGAACTATTGTATTTATGATATGTATATTTCTTTAATTCATACACGGTTAGTGTAAACAGTCTTGTTATGTACTTGCCAGTGTTAATAAACTGACCCAGTGTTGCTTTGAAACAAATGATGCATGTGCTCACTTCCACAAAATAGGGTGTTGTTGTAGGTCGTTCCGACGCCTCCAATAACGTTATCCGATAACGACGCGATGCGTGCGCAAAGGCACCAACGAAGTATCGAGTATTGTTATCGAAGTTTTCGGAGTGATCTGCTAAAACTCCCTCAAATGTACGTAAAACCTGGCGCTAGCTCAGTACTAGAGGTAAGGCCCGTATATACTGAAATTTAGTGCAATTCCTCCTCTCCCTGCGCTTTCCTCCGTTACATCGAGGAAGATCCTCCTCGCCCTCCTTGCGTGCCACGCCCCCGCTGCCATTTTCGTGCGAGGCTCACAAGGCGCGCGCCTGTGCATGCCGGGCCGTACTTGCAACTGGTATTGCACTATTGTGTACAACAGACTAGAGCTTTTTTTTTTTTTGTATAAAGACAGTTATGTTTTTTACTGTGAAGAAACTAGCACGGGAAGACGTCTCGTTCGGCAAACGTAATAACGCGAGCTGAAAGTTGGAGTCGCTTGGGTGTGAAGGCAATCTTTCGTCAATTTCGCTGAACGTGGACGATTTAAGAAAAGTGCCGATGTGACTCCGAGTATTATGGGACATCGACACGCTCTGCAAAAATATATTGCATTTACCCGTTCGTTGCAGCAAGTGCTGAGAGCGGGCACACAATAGAATGCACCTCTTCCTGCGTGTAAATAGACAGCTTTAGTTGATCGTAGGCAAGGACTGCGTTGCTAGCGGTAGCTCATGCCCCCGCTTTGAGCGTGTATTGAGCATGCACCCGCAAGGCTTAGCAATCCTTAGCGTACGCTGTGCTGAAACTTTCTGTAGACAATTGCAATCATGGTGCCTCACTGGTGCCCTATGCATGCAAGCATGTGCAGCGTGCGCGTGAACATGCCCGCACTTGCCAGCACCAGCAGAGACATGGTGGCGGCCAGATGCCCTACTTGCAATCGTCTGGTGTTGGGTGCAGCGAAGGCATAGGTGCGGGCACGGTGGCTTTCAGATTTGCTTTTCTTTCGCTAGTGCTCTCGAAAAGAAAGGAAATCTGAAAGCCACGTGCTCGCGCCTGTGCGTTTGCCTTAGCTGCACGCAACTCATGAGATGGAGTATAGTATCTTGAACGAAGTGCATTTGCAGATAAAAGACAGCACAACTCTTGCAAGCCCAGGTCTTTTCGGTAGTTTTTAGCATTACCGATCGTTTTACCAAACCAGCAGCCTGGATTACTTCATCTACATTTTATAGACATTGAATACTACCTGCAACTTCGCACATGCGCACGGAGGAATATGCGACGTCTACTATTTACGTGCTTCGTGCATTTAACTACCCCTCAATTACACTCATCTCCCTCGGAGGCAATCAAAACTTTTCCGACCGATGCGGTGGAGTGATTGTCTTCGTTGCTGAAGATTTTCTTTTCCAGTCGGGACGGTAAAAAGCGTCTCCCCCTTCACAACAAGATTGGCTCAAGTGCAGCAAAACCACATTGAACCGTCTAACAAACAAAAACAAAACTGTGGGGTCAATATTTTTTTTTTTTTAGGGCTCACCAATCACATTGGCACCGAATCCTCTATTTTAATAGAGGTGCGCGAATATTCAGGACTGAATAATTTGCACATCGTGTTTGCTATTCAATTCGCGATACACTCTTGCTAATCAAAGTGTTCGAGCTTTTTGATTATTCGAAAATGAGGAAGAATCCTTTCAGTATTTTTCGATTTCTCGCATTAAGCTTCACGACTTTGCACACGCGTTCTGGTGCCAACGCTGGCTCACACACGTTCTACTGTAATGGTGACTAGAAGGGGAAGTCTGACGGGCGCAGTACATGCACTCAATGACAAAGAGGGGCGCGATACACGATGAAAGTTTTGATCAAGCCTAGATTGTAGGGAGGGTCCGCCTCAAACCATGGGGTGCGTTTGCAATTTAATGGTGGATGCCACCGGCGAAGATTGGTAGCAAGTGCGCATGCGCTGTGTTTTCGCGTGGCGAGGAGGAAAGCAGGCGGAAAGGCTGAAACGCTTGCACAAGAGCGAAGCGTTCGTTACCTCCTCGCGGCTCGTATCGCAAACCCGGCTGTTCGAGGCGGGGTTTAAGCCGCACGTCCGGAGGCTTCCTGGCTCGTGACGACGACCATTCCCCGAAGTGAAGAACCCAGGGGTCCAGTGGAGGTGGGAGAATTGGTAACGTAATGAACGGTTTAATTACATGGTTGCGATACAGTCGTTCAAATCCGAGAGAACAACCGGAGCAGCCTCACGCTCCGCCTTATATAGGGTCCGTTTCTTCCTCACTCTCCGCCAGGGCAGCAGGTGCGACGTAGCAAACCGCCGCCAAGTGCGTTGCAGCAAAGACCGCCGCGTCGTAGCCAGAAGTGCGTCGTAGCCATGGTTCTCCGCAGTTAGGCCCTGCCTCTCTCCCTTTCAAGTGCGATGTAGCCAAAGTTCTCCGCAGTTAGGTCATGCCTCTCTCCCCTTCCGGAGCGCACGAACCCACACGCACACACACACGTCCCATTGACGTCACGGACGCGTTGAGACTCGTTTCGGGCAGGCCCCGACAGGCGGGCGACTGTCCTGAACAGATCGTGACTCGTTTCCGCAGCGTTGAAACTCGGAAGAAGGTCGCCGAAGGTTCCATTCTTAACAGCCCCTCCAGGGCCAGGGAAACCTCGAATGGCCGGTGGTACAATCGCTGGCCTGAAGAGGTGGGCTTGGAGTAGGCCTTGAGAAGACGCTGCAAGCACTAAACAAACTCCCAAACCTCTTACAACGGAGGCATCAGCGGAAACGTCCCCCACAACACCACGCCACAGTCGCAGCCAAACGCTCGGAATTCGCCAGAGACCCGCCAGACTGGATTACGGATTACCAAAATATGCCAAAACAATGCAAATTGACCCGCTGTCGCCAAAACAAAACTCATTTTTCCAACGAGGTCACAATGAACAAAATACAAACGACAAAAACTCTTCGCAATTTGTGAGGTCCTTTTTCGGTTTTAACGAAGTGCCCCCACTTAGATCCTCATTCCCATGGATGACGAAGACCTCTGAGATCATCCCTACTGTTTTTCGTGATGTCAGAAAAATCTGCTCAACCCATCGGCATTGCCGTTAAATTTGCCTTTCCTTTTTGCATACGCTGAAGTCATAGTGATCGATTTTCACGTGATTTCTAGACGTGAAAATGCGGTCCTTATAGCGCCGATGAAACAATCTGCCTTTTTCATGTTCCCGTCACATTGGTCCTAGCAATCTCCTGAGCTGTACCGCGAAACCCTGACACACTAGGGTCGTTCTTCTGCTCGACTGTCAAAGACACTCTGTCTACTCGTAGCAGAGGACCAAAGTTACGTGACGCCGGAGCTACGAGAGATCTTTCACTGATCCCGTCTTCCTCCGCCTTTTTCGCCGGCGCGTTGGGACGGCGTACGCTTTCTAGTGCTACGAGGTCAGGCTGTTCTACAACCTGGTCCCTCTCATCCCGGTTTTCTGCCTCCAACTCTGGGAGTGCTTGCTCCCCGTCAGCTGCCTCTGGCTCTGGATCACTCGTCAACAAAGGGGCGACCTGACGCGATTTGGACCTCGTACATGACTGAACTAGCCCTTCTCCCAGTTGTTGACCCCTTTCGCGCAGCAGGAAATCTGACCGGTTAGAAAACAAATAAGGATACTCCAAGGGGACTGTTTGCGAGACAGCCGCCTCTGTCACTAGCTCTCCGAACGGGCCAGTTATCCTTACTGTCGCCATAGGCAGACAGACACTGTGCTTTTCGAGCAGCTGCTTGATCCAAACTACCTTTCCAGTAAAATCGGATGTCGTTACATACGACGGATGAACAACGTCCATCGTCGCTGCACTGTCCCGAAGCACCCTGCACGGTTTTCCGTTTACATGGAGCTCGTGAAGATAGGGACGAAGAAGCTTCAGGTCCCTGTCACTACCGTTCACGTACGAGAACACAACCCGCGGTTTCTTACATCTGGCCGCTGTGTGTCCCGGCTCCTGACAGTTGTAGCACAGGACCGGCTTCCTTGCCTCGAACTGCCCTGTTGGGCTTTTCCGCGCCTCGTCTCCGTTCGAGTGTTCTGCGCTCTTGTCTGGGACCTTTTGTCCTGCTTCGGGCTTCTCGGGCCCGTTTTCTCGTGAGCCGTTTCCCTGTTGGAAGGGCTTACGCACAGCGGGATCGCTCCGGCCTGGTTCGCTTTCCTCTCCGCTCAGCTTTCTACACGTTGCGTACTCTTCGGCTAGCTCAGCGGCCCTTTCGACAGAGTCGACTCCTACCCTGTCCTGCACCCAGAGCTTGACTGACTGCGGAATGCTACGAAAGAACTGTTCGAGGCACACACACTCGACTACCTTGTCTCGGCTTTCGTACACTTCCTCGCTCTTCAACCATTCTATCAAGTTTGTTTTAAACCCGTACGCGAATTCCGAGTAGCCCTCGCTGCTCTTTTTGGATGCGTTTCTAAACCTTTGACGGAACGCCTCGGCAAAAAGGCGGTACCGCTTCAAAAGGCTGGACTTCACCTTGTCGTAGTCGTCCGCGTCTCCAGCACTAAGGCGCGCGACAACCTCTGCAGCCTCACAGGGCAACAAAGTCAAAAGCCGTTGCAGCCACGTTTCTGGGGCGAAGCTCAACTTCTCACATGTCCTCTCAAAGTTAACTAAGAATAGGCCCACGTCTTCCCCAACTTTAAACAGCTGCAGGAGCTTCTTCATTTGATACGACTCGGTCTCACTTGCTCGTACCGGAGCCCCAACTCTACCGTTCTGCGAGTTTAATCGCTGTTGTTCAATTTCGAGCTCTAGCCTTTTCAGCGCTCGTTCCTCTGTAGCTGCAGCCTGCGCTCGTTCCTCTCTCACTGCAGCCTGCGCTCGTTCCTCTCTCGCCGCAGGCTGCTCCTGCTCTCGTTCCTCTCTCGCTGCAGTCTGCTCTCGTTCTCGTTCCTCTCTCGCTGCAGCCTGCGCTCGTTCCTCTCTCGCCGCTGTCTGCTCCTGCTCTCGTTCCTCTCTCGCTGCAGCCTTCGCTCGTTCCTCTCTCGCTGCAGCCTGCGCTTGTTCCTTTCTCGCCGCAGCCTGCTCCTGCTCTCGTTCCTCTCTCGCTGCAGCCTGCTCTCGTTCTCCTTCCTCTCTCGCTGCAGCCTTCGCTCGTTCCTCTCTCGCTGCAGCCTGCTCTCGTTCTCGTTCCTCTCTCGCTGCAGCTTCGCTCTTAGCGTTCTGAAGCAGTTCCCACGCAATTTTAATTTCCTCTGCTTCCGCGCTCTCTAGAATCGCTTTACTGATCTCAGATTTCTTCATCTTTTGCTCCACCTCCACACCCAATTGTTCACATAAACAGAGTAAATCTGTTCTCAGTAGCCTCATTAGATCCATGATCGCTGCTCTTTAGCTTTGGGTTTGTTCAAAAACTTGTCGCGAGGTTGTACCGAAACCTAGCGCACGAGTCAAAACCTAAGGATTCCCAGCAGTTCAAAATTAATTACCCATAATCTGAAGCCTGGCGAATCTCAAAGCAAAGTCCAAACGCTCACCCACAGATGTAGCACGATGTCGCATGGTCCGATCCCAACCGCTGCCAACCAGTTGTTCGAGGCGGGGTTTAAGCCGCACGTCCGGAGGCTTCCTGGCTCGTGACGATGACCATTCCCCGAAGTGAAGAACCCAGGGGTCCAGTGGAGGTGGGAGAATTGGTAACGTAACGAACGGTTTAATCACATGGTTGCGATACAGTCGTCCAAATCCGAGAGAACAACCGGTGCAGCCTCACGCTCCGCCTTATATAGGGTCCGTTTCTTCCTCACTCTCCGCCAGGGCAGCAGGTGCGACGTAGCAAACCGCCGCCAAGTGCGTTGCATCAAAGACCGCCGCGTCGTAGCCAGAAGTGCGTCGTAGCCATGGTTCTCCGCAGTTAGGCCCTGCCTTTCTCCCTTTCAAGTGCGATGTAGCCAAAGTTCTCCGCAGTTAGGTCATGCCTCTCTCCCCTTCCGGAGCGCACGAACCCACACGCACACACACACGTCCCGTTGACGTCACGGACGCGTTGAGACTCGTTTCGGGCAGGCCCCGACAGGCGGGCGACTGTCCTAAACAGATCGGGACTCGTTTCCGCAGCGTTGAAACTCGGAAGAAGGTCGCCGAAGGTTCCATTCTTAACAGCCCCTCCGGGGCCAGGGAAACCTCGAATGGCCGGTGGTACAATCGCTGGCCTGAAGAGGTGGGCTTGGAGTAGGCCTTGAGAAGACGCTGCAAGCACTAAACAAACTCCCAAACCTCTTACAACGGAGGCATCAGCGGAAACGTCCCCCACAACACCACGCCACACCGTAGCCAAACGCTCGGAATTCGCCAGAGACCCGCCAGACTGGATTACGGATTCCCAAAATATGCCAAAACAATGCAAATTGACCCGCTGTCGCCAAAACAAAACTCATTTTTCCAACGAGGTCACAATGAACAAAATACAAACGACAAAAACTCTTCGCAATTTGTGAGGTCCTTTTTGGGTTTTAACGAAGTGCCCCCACTTAGATCCTCATTCCCGTGGATGACGAAGACCTCTGAGATCATCCCTACTGTTTTTCGTGATGTCAGAAAAATCTGCTCAACCCATCGGCATTGCCGTTAAATTTGCCTTTCCTTTTTCTTACGCTGAAGTCATAGTGATCGATTTTCACGTGATTTCTAGACGTGAAAATGCGGTCCTTATAGCGCCGATAAAACAATTCGCCTTTTTCATGCCCCGTCACATTGGTCCTAGCAATCTCCTGAGCTGTACCGCGAAACCCTGACACACTAGGGTCGTTCTTCTGCTCGACTGTCAAAGACACTCTGTCTACTCGTAGCAGAGGACCAAAGTTACGTGACGCCGGAGCTACGAGAGATCTTTCACTGATCCCGTCTTCCTCCGCCTTTTTCGCCGGCGCGTTGGGACGGCGTACGCTTTCTAGTGCTACGAGGTCAGGCTGTTCTACAACCTGGTCCCTCTCATCCCGGTTTTCTGCCTCCAACTCTCGGAGTGCTTGCTCCCCGTCAGCTGCCTCTGGCTCTGGATCACTCGTCAACAAAGGGGCGACCTGACGCGATTTGGACCTCGTACATGACTGAACTAGCCCTTCTCCCAGTTGTTGACCCCTTTCGCGCAGCAGGAAATCTGACCGGTTAGAAAACAAATAAGGATACTCCAACGGGACTGTTTGCGAGACAGCCGGCTCTGTCACTAGCTCTCCGAACGGGCCAGTTATCCTTACTGTCGCCATAGGCAGACAGACACTGTGCTTTTCGAGCAGCTGCTTGATCCAAACTACCTTTCCAGTAAAATCGGATGTCGTTACATACGACAGATGAACAACGTCCATCGTCGCTGCACTGTCCCGAAGCACCCTGCACGGTTTTCCGTTTACATGGAGCTCGTGAAGATAGGGACGAAGAAGCTTCAGGTCCCTGTCACTACCGTTCACGTACGAAAACACAACCCGCGGTTTCTTACATCTGGCCGCTGTGTGTCCCGGCTCCTGACAGTTGTAGCACAGGAACGGCTTCCTTGCCTCGAACTGCCCTGTTGGGCTTTTCCGCGCCTCGTCTCCGTTCGAGTGTTCTGCGCTCTTGTCTGGGACCTTTTGTCCTGCTTCGGGCTTCTCGGGCCCGTTTTCTCGCGAGCCGTTTCCCTGTTGTAAGGGCTTACGCACAGCGGGATCACTCCGGCCTGGTTCGCTTTCCTCTCCGCTCAGCTTTCTACGCGTTGCGTACTCTTCGGCTAGCTCAGCGGCCCTTTCGACAGAGTCGACTCCTACCCTGTCCTGCACCCAGAGCTTGACTGACTGCGGAATGCTACGAAAGAACTGTTCGAGGCACACACACTCGACTACCTTGTCTCGGCTTTCGTACACTTCCTCGCTCTTCAACCATTCTATCAAGTTGGTTTTAAGCCCGTACGCGAATTCCGAGTAGCCCTCGCTGCTCTTTTTGGATGCGTTTCTAAACCTTTGACGGAACGCCTCGGCAGAAAGGCGGTACCGCTTCAAAAGGCTGGACTTCACCTTGTCGTAGTCGTCCGCATCTCCAGCACTAAGGCGCGCGACAACCTCTGCAGCCTCACAGGGCAACAAAGTCAAAAGCCGTTGCGGCCACGTTTCTGGGGCGAAGCTCAACTTCTCACATGACCTCTCAAAGTTAACTAAGAATAGGCCCACGTCTTCCCCAAATTTAAACGGCTGCAGGAGCTTCTTCATTTGATATGACTCGGTCTCACTTGCTCGTACCGGAGCCCCAACTCTACTGTTCTGCGAGTTTAATCGCTGTTGTTCAATTTCGAGCTCTAGCCTTTTCAGCGCTCGTTCCTCTGTAGCTGCAGCCTGCGCTCGTTCCTCTCTCGCTGCATCCTGCGCTCGTTCCTCTCTCGCCGCAGGCTGCTCCTGCTCTCGTTCCTCTCTCGCTGCAGCCTGCTCTCGTTCTTGTTCCTCTCTCGCTGCAGCCTGCGCTCGTTCCTCTCTCGCCGCAGCCTGCTCCTGCTCTCGTTCCTCTCTCGCTGCAGCCTTCGCTCGTTTCTCTCTCGCTGCAGCCTGCGCTTGTTCCTCTCTCGCTGCAGCCTGCTCTCGTTCTCGTTCCTCTCTCGCTGCAGCCTGCTCTCGTTCTCGTTCCTCTCTCGCTGCAGCTTCGCTCTTAGCGTTCTGAAGCAGTTCCCACGCAATTTTAATTTCCTCTGCTTCCGCGCTCTCTAAAATCGCTTTACTGATCTCAGATTTCTTCATCTTTTGCTCCACCTCCACACCCAATTCTTCACATAAACAGAGTAAATCTGTTCTCAGTAACCTCATTAGATCCATGATCGCTGCTCTTTAGCTTTGGGTTTGTTCAAAAACTTGTCGCGAGGTTGTACCGAAACCTAGCGCACGAGTCAAAACCTAAGGATTCCAAGCAGTTCAAAATTAATTACCCATAATCTGAAGCCTGGCGAATCTCAAAGCAAAGTCCAAACGCTCACCCACAGATGTAGCACGATGTCGCATGGTCCGATCCCAACCGCTGCCAACCAGTTGTTCGAGGCGGGGTTTAAGCCGCACGTCCGGAGGCTTCCTGGCTCGTGACGACGACCATTCCCCGAAGTGAAGAACCCAGGGGTCCAGTGGAGGTGGGAGAATTGGTAACGTAACGAATGGTTTAATTACATGGTTGCGATACAGTCGTCCAAATCCGAGAGAACAACCGGAGCAGCCTCACGCTTCGCCTTATATAGGGTCCGTTTCTTCCTCACTCTCCGCCAGGGCAGCAGGTGCGACGTAGCAAACCGCCGCCAAGTGCGTTGCAGCAAAGACCGCCGCGTCGTAGCCAGAAGTGCGTCGTAGCCATGGTTCTCCGCAGTTAGGCCCTGCCTCTCTCCCTTTCAAGTGCGATGTAGCCAAAGTTCTCCGCAGTTAGGTCATGCCTCTCTCCCCTTCCGGAGCGCACGAACCCACACGCACACACACACGTCCCATTGACGTCACGGACGCGTTGAGACTCGTTTCGGGCAGGCCCCGACAGGCGGGCGACTGTCCTGAACAGATCGTGACTCGTTTCCGCAGCGTTGAAACTCGGAAGAAGGTCGCCGAAGGTTCCATTCTTAACACGGCCCACACACCACGAGATCCCCATCGAGCAGTTGGAAACTCTCTGTAACCTAGGGTCTCTAAAAAATTTTGGGGCCTCTGACTCGCCCGCTGGCTGGAGTGGCCCTAGTGGTCTCCAAACGTTTATTCGCGGAATTCAGGCGCACGACCCATTTAACGGGTGAAACGTGCGCAATTCACGCACCGCAAAATCCCGAGAGATGCCCCTACCCCAAAAGATAGCCCACCCCTATTGGGCATTACCTTTCGGGCATTACATAGGGGGGGGGGGGGGGGGGGGTGGAGGTGGAGGTGGAGGTGGTGGTGTAGGTGTAATCTTAGAAAAAGGTTGTACACTTCGGGACAAAGAGACAATGACGTTGGCGCAACATGTTATAACAGAAAAAAAAATGCTTACAAAACAAATTAGGTAAGCAAAAACTACATTTATTGTTATACATTGGTTAGGGCGTTGGGGAACGTCTGGGATGAGGTGATCGACACAATATCGCTGGGTAGGCTCTTCCAATCGGAGACAGCGTGAAGGAGAGGGGAGTTTATGATCAGGTTGGTGCGAGCAAAAATTGGGCGCACTTTGAAGGGATGATCTACGCGGGATGAGACATGATGAGGAGGCTGGATGTATGAATCTCTGAAAGCGGATGAACCATGGTAAAGCTTGTGGAAGTAGGACACACGGGCAATATATCCTCGACAGTGAAGTGGCGTAAGGTTGAGTTAATGTTTTATGTTAGTCACACTTGAATATCGAGAGTAATCTTTAGCTATGAACCTGGCGGCTTTATTTTGAAGTCTGATGATGGGGCCAAATAAGGACGCGTACTCCAAATGTGATCTCACGAGAGAGGTATACGCAAAAAGTTTAGTTGCTTTATTAGCCTGGTACAATGAACGTATAAGAAATCCTAGAGTTTTAGACGCTTTGCTAATGATATGCTCAGTATGAAGGTTCCATGATAGGTTAGCTGAAAGGTAGACGCCGAGATATTTGATTGATGTGACATTTTCAATCTGGTTTTCTCCAATCGCGTTCGAGTGGCGGTCAACATTTAATTTACTGGTGAAAGTTAGAGACTTTGTTTTCGTAATGTTGATTTGCATCAACCAAGTGGTGCTCCATTGTCTGATTATTTCAGGGTCGCGCTGGAGTATGCACACATCTAGAGGAGCGGGTATTGGGCGATAAATGACGCAGTCATCCACGAAAAGGCGTATGGCGTGGACTGAATGTTAGCGGGAAGGTCATTTATATAAAAAAGGAACAATACCGGACCAAGAAAAGAATTTTGTGGGTCTCCAGACTTTACCTGTGTAGGAGAGGAGACATGTTTATTAATCATGACAGCTCGATACCGTTTTGATAAAAATCTCGCTATCCATTCAATAACTAATTCGTTTATATTAATAGTACCCAATTTATATATCGATCTGTTGGGGGGGACCCGGTCAAAAGCTTTTGCGAATTCAATAAAGACAGCATCAACGGGACGTGAGGAATGAACAGAAAAATGGAGGCCATGAATTAATTCAAACAGCTGGGTTTCACAAGAATGCTCGCGTTGGAAGTCATGCTGGTTCGGAAAGATAAGGTTATTACTGGATAGATGAGTCATAACCTGGGATGAAAGTATATGTTCCATGAGTTTGCATGCCACGCAGGTTAGCGAAATAGGCCTGTAGTTGTTGAAAGAAAGACTTGAGAATGGGGATATTTTTTTTTAAGATCCGAAAGATAGCCCACTCCTAGTAATAGTAGTGTTGGGATCAATGATGGCCTCGGCGTAAATGCGGCTAGTTCGCTATGGCGGGATATAAGCAAACGTTGCTGACTGGGAAGTACAGTCATCTTTGCTTTGTTGCCCCTCGTTACCATTACAATTTGGAAGAGACACGACCTAAAATAGCAATTTTTTTAAACTTTTCTTGATAGTACACCGGAAGTTAGTCCACTCCATATTTTCACCCGATTTTCTCTTAATTATAGGTGGGCTATCTCTCGGGATTTTACGGTAGTTGCAGAAACCAGAGTCAAAATATAAAGAAGCTATGTGACCTTTCAACAGACGTGCGGTTAACAGCGCGTGTGTTACGATGAAAATCTTCGCCACCGCAAGGTGTGCAGCCGTCTGCAGGCGAGTCGTTTTCATCGCATCTGTGCAGCCCTTCGCTTGTGAGTAGCCCCATACTTGCGCTGTTATTTTGAGACACCGCATCTTGTTTTATTTGACCTCCGTGGTGAAAGTTACGTGGCCCTACCTGACGTCCCAGTGGAAACTTGAGTACACGTGAGACATTCAACGAAGTTTGACATCCACAAAACAAATCAACAGAGGCACGTTATTGTTTCGTGTTTTTCGGTCACGGGAGAACGTGTGCGAGCGCTAGATTGCTTCGTCAACTGCGCGTGGTCGCCTTGAGCATTCGAGCTGGCCAAAGCGAAACTATGCTACGCCTGTCGGGTGTAGTTGAAAAAGGGTGTAAAGGATTGTGCCACTCGTGCTCGATCGTGCTCCGGAAAAAGCGAGCGGTGCGTTTTCGACGACGAGTAGAGATACCGTGGGTGGGACAAAGCTGTCGCAGTGTGTACGATCGCGCGCTCGTTCCCTGCAAAAAACAAAAACAAGCAGCTTACATGTTTTTGACGACGAGTGGAGATATTGTGATTGTGGCAACGTGCACCGCGGCGATCCCGTGAATGACATTGACGTGGATACAGTTGCAGACAGGGACGTCAAAAGCTATTTCAGATTCTAGAACTTAGGCGATATGGTAAGCAAACTAATTTCACGTCCGACTTGTTTAGTTCCCTGGCCATCAGGAATTGCCCTTTAGTCCGCGCCTGCACCAGCGAACAGGAAGTCTTTAGCCGCTCCTTACACACGGCGCAGCGGCCCATCTCGGCTACCCCCTACAGCAGATATATGGCGCCGGCTCCCAACTGACCACACTAGAACTTTCTCGTTCGACGACGACATCAAGACTGTAATGAGGGTCGCCAAACTGGCAGTGCAGCACCACTGTTGTCACACGAACTGACCTGTGAACTATGAACATTAGGACCCAGGCTGGGCCCGCAGGCCTGGATCTCCTCAAAATATATGCTAATAAAGTATTATTATTATATATCACGCAACACTCCTGGTGACATATCCCATTTGCTCGAACTCTCCTGTTTGGGCAGACACACAAGCAGTCGTGGGTAAGTTACTTTTAAAAAGTAATTAGTTACAGTTACAGATAGCTTGTCAAAATGTATTTAAGTTACAGTTACTTAAAACAAATGTAACGAGTTACAGTTACTTGGTCATAGTAACTTAGTTACTTTCAAGATTCTTTCGTTTTTTTGTTTTTTTTCACTATAAAGACATTGATCACAACACACAATGACTACGATTTATATATATTTTTGGAACTCTCAGAAAACTTTCATTCACTTTTTGAGATATATACTATCACTACCGTCGTCCGACTTTGTTCAATCAAAGCGTTTGCTGCTTCGATACAAAATGGACTAAATAATAAATTATTTAGTTGATGTAACGCTGCCGCAAATACTTTTCAACGTTATCATCACTTTCCCCTTTTGGGGCACATCCTTTTCCTTGCTGAAGAGGCGCTCAACAGATGTGCTGGACGGGAGTGCAGTATTCAGGCGTAAAAAGCTTTCCTAATGGTGGGAAAGTCGTTGAGGCCGGAGACCGCTGTCGAGGTTTAGCATTCCATCGTTCCGTCTCCATGCCTTGCGGTAATTTCAAGAAATAAAAGTCGAAACTCACCCCGAGGTGCTTGAGAAGGTTGGTGGAAAAGCACCTCCCGGCTGCGTATACTCTTTTGCAGTGTTTGCAGCGAACAGTGTAGTTATTGCCACTGTATTCGACAAGGTCAAAGTGGAGTTCATAGCCGGGCCACGGTAACACCTGCCGTCCGTCATCCATGAGAGCGTCTCGTTTGAGCGATAACAGTTAATTACAATTCAAATATTTAATTAAAACTTTGGTTTGGGCTAGTTCGTTCATGGTAGGTATAAGGCTTAAAAGCGCAAACAGACAGGGACGAAAGGAAATAACACAAACGACAGGGACAGGGACAGTGCCTGTTCCTGTCGTTCGTGTTATTTCCTTTCGTCCCTGTCTGTTTGTGCTTTTAAACCTTATACCAAATAATTAACATCTTTCTTGCGACATTCACTATTCTTTCCTTTTTCTCCCCTATTCCCCTTTCTCAGCTGACAGGAAAGAGGGATACCGATGAACAGACGAGTCCGTTACAATAATAGGAGGGGAGCAGAACTTTAAACCACTTGCAACTGAATAAAGTAGAAAAGACCGTTAGTATCAAACATGCTAAACATAAAAGAGTAAACAAAAACAACAAAAAGTCGTCTCGAAATTCGTTACTTTTTGTTTTAATTTCTTCTATGCAACGCAGAACAAAAGTCTCGACCGTAGATCATGGACTCATGGCCCCTGGGAAAGGGCAAATCGACCAGTAGAAACATCGTCTGTGGCCCCGGTCATATAGTGACTTTCCTTGCTGCAACTCGCTTTCGCGAAGAAAGCTATTCCCGCGGCTGCGGCAGAACCGGCGACAGAGGCTCACTTTCGGCTTTACCCGCGAGGTGGTTCTGTCGCTTGGCTGAAGAGGCGGGGTTGTTCGATGAGGCCGGAAAGGGTGAAGACAAGGCGAGAAAGCCACGCACAAGAAAGGTTAAAATAAAGCAAATGCTAAATGCGATGAAAAAGGAGAAACAAAAGTAGAAAAACGCCTGCCCTCTGTTCCGGCACTTTGCTCTGACAAAAAGAAGTTGTGAGTTCTTGCTTTGTTTTGTCGTGTCTAATGTGTGACCCAACCTCCACACATTTGTGTTAACAAAATAAGGTAATTTGTTTTTGCAAAAAGTAACTGTATCTTTGCAGATACTTTGAGTTACTTTTTCGAAAAAGTATTTAAGTTATTGTTACAGTGACTGCAAAAAAAAAATGTATCGAGTTACAGTTAAAAGTTACCAAAAAAAGTAACAAGTTACAGTATCGCGATACTACCCAAGACTGCACACAAGCGCTGTGGTGCTTAATGGCGTGGGTGAGTAAAATCCACTATAGTTGGTTGCCCATGAATTACGATAGCATTCGTCATGAGACTCACTACGCAGCTCACTGTGAATACGACGACGCAAAGTTTGAGTAAACTCTTTATTTTATGAATGGTTTACGACGCAATCATCGACGTCAGCACGAATCCAGTGCGGCACTTCAAAATTCTGTGATTGCTCCGTTTCTGTAATCATCGTTTAATCTTCTTTGTGTAATCGTTTGATGTTCAAACTGTTTCCTCATCATAATTGCAGCTTCGTGCTTGTGTCCTGTCTACCTGTCATCGTTTAATGTTCAAACTGTTTCAGCACCTCCATTGATCATGTACCAACAGCTCAACTCAAGCCGATCATTTCTTCGTAGCTTGGCCGCAAATGTGTATGCGTGCGTACTGCCGCTCCGTGTATGCGCGGCGCGAGTTTATCTGCTTGCTAGGACGACGTCCTAAAAGGATGACGTCAGAGACGTTTTGGAAATTTATGAAACGATGTGGTAAAGATAAGCTTGGGCCCCCCAGTCAAATGCAGCATGAAGGGTTTGTAGTAACAAATGATTATGATAAAGCTACATTATTTAATTATTTCTTTAAGTCAGTATTCCTTCCCGATGAAAATGTTTCCCTACAGATGATTAGCGACCAGTATGTTGGCATGCCGCTGGTTGAGTTCTCCATTAATGGAATCAATAAATTACTTGTTAATATTGATGAATCCAAAGCTACTGGTCCTGATGCTATCTCCCCTAGGGTGTTAAAGTATTGTTCGAGTGCAGTAGCGAAATATCTTTTTGTCATTTTTTCTAAGTCGATACAGGAGGGAAACCTACCTGATGATTGGAAAGTAGCCAATGTTGTGCCAGTTTTAAAGGGCGGATCTAAATGTAATGTTTCGAACTACAGGCCGATCTCGCTTACCCCAGCGTGCTGTAAAATTATTGAACATGTTTTGTACTCGGCGTTAATGAAGCACCTTGTTTTGATCGACTTTTTGAATGATCAACAGCGTGGGTTCCGAAAAGGGTTTTCGTGTACGACGCAGCTAATCGAGTTTTATCATGATATTGCCACAGTAATTGATAATAGAGGTCAAGTTGATTGTATATTTTTAGATGTCAAGAAAGCGTTGGATACTGTCTTTCATTCGGTATTACTGCAGAAACTTGAAGTCCTAAATATTGATAATAATGTGATGAACTGGTTACGAGATTACCTAGCTTCAAGGCAGCAGCAGGTTGTGGTAAATGGGGCATGTTCGGGTCGTGTCTTAATAACATCTGGCGTTCCACAGGGATCTGTGTTGGGACCGCTTCTCTTTCTCATTTATATTAATGATATTTCCCGAGCAATTGAATCAAAAATACGTCTATTTGTCGATGATTGTGCATTGTACAACGCAGTGTCTGGGGAAACGGATTTCACACAGCTTATGAGAGATGTTAAACGAATTGAATCATGGTGTAGAAACAATAAGATGTCATTGAATGCTAGCAAGTGTGTTCATGTGTGCTTCACAAGAAAACAGAATAAATTAACTCATCAGTATTTCATTAACAATGAAAAAATTAGAATGGAACCATCTTATAAATATTTAGGTGTTATATTTGCCGAAGACGGAACATGGACAGCACAAGTGAACAGTGTCCTTCCAGGACAGGCAGGGCTCTAAGTTTTTTACAGCGCAACCTTAAACATGTAAGCAGAGAGCTTAAGGAAGCAGCGTATAAAGCGTATGTTAGACCGATATTAGAGTATGCCTGTCATGTGTGGGATCCGTCTTACCAGGGTCGTATCAGTGCTATAGAACGTATCCAATCTGTTGCTGCTCGGTTTGTCCTGGGAAGATACGATCGTTTCAGTAGCACAACTGAAATGAAAAAAGGAACTGGGATGGGTGCATTTAAATGAACGTCGTAAAAGGCTGCGCCTCAAATTGTTTTACTCGATTTATCACAACCAAACAGGAATTTGTGCTGCAAAGTTTCTGCATTCACCATCTTACCGTTCTGCTCGTACAGATCATTGTTATAAGTTTCAGCCGTATTTCTCCAGGACAAACATTTTGAAACACTCTTTTTTTGCACGAACCATCGCAGAATGGAATTCATTACCGGCGGAGTGGTGTGCCACGAGACTGTGGATCTTTTTTTAATGCATTGTGCCCCCTTGCAATAATGCCTGTATAGGCGCTGCGGGTTTCTCATGAATAAAGAATAAAGACCTGTAGGGTGACCTGAAGGACGACTTCTAGGACCACCTCAAGGACGACATCAAAGACGACGTCTAGAACGACTTCTAGGACCACCTCAAGGGTGATCTCCAGGACGACTTCTAGGACGACCTCTAAGACGACCTCAAGAACGACGTCGAGGACGACGTTCAATAGGATGACGTCAAAAGCGACGTTTAGAACGATCTCTAGGACGACCTCAAGAACGAGTTTTAGGACGACCTCAAAGACGACGTCCACATACGCGCGGCGCCTGCGTATGCTTCATGACGTTGTTCGTAAGCGCACGTCCTGTGTATGCGGAGGATCGGCGCCGCATTATGCGCCGCGCGTATTGCATACGCACTACGCATTCGAGGCCAGAGAGCGTATCACGAAAACCGGGTGAAGTAGCTAAAGAATGCTATCGCATTAGTAAAATAAAATGGATGGTACCAGTGGTTTCATGATATATTTCACGTCTTGCTGTAATCTTGTCACGAACAGATGTTTTATAGACCCCTTTCGAAATACTGCCCTCTGTTGGTATCTGTGGAATCCCTGCACAATGGCGGATTAAAACCTCGACATTACGGCATACTGGAAAAAACACATTCAAAAAAAGATGATGAGCGCAGTGTCGTTGCACTTTCGATGCTGTTTGATTATTGGCTCGTCGGCTCGTAGTGTTGGTCGCGCTCCGACGTTCGTCATCTTATGGAATGACTTGCACGTTCCTCGATGCAGTTGTTCCGCCAATACCATGTATTGGCGGAACTTCGGCTGCCAGATGACTCGTCGCCTTCATCTGATCAGCCAATCCCCGTGGTGATCGTTCCTGAGTGCTTCCATTGGTTGAACCGCCAAGGGACACTTCCGCTTCCACCGCGGGATTACCATCTACAAAAGGACCCTGCTTCCACTTCGCCGCTGGGGCATTACACGGACGGCATGCCTTACTCACACGGCTTTATGCTGCAGGTTAGTTACCTAAAGTATGCAAAATGTTTTCGTTCCAATAACCTTCTTCTCTTTGAAGTGTTGTGCCCCTTCGACAAAAGGTGCCTACTAACTCATCATTGTATGCTAACCTCTGCAGAACGCTGTTGTCAATTCTCGAGTCGCTGTGGCTGAGTTTGATGCTGCATTTGGCTGGTGATATTGATTCTAGTCCCGGACCTATGTCGAAACAGCAGGAAGAGCAGCTCGCGTCAATTCTTGCTATTGTAAAAAAAAAAAAAAAAAAATAGAAGCTGGTCAAACAACAATGCTGAACGGTATTAAGAAACTAGAAGCGAATCAGAAACAAACTGAAGCAACGATGAAATGTTTGGAAGAGCGAGTATCACTAGAGACTAACCAAGCGCCTACTACAAGTTCGAACTCTGTTTAGTTTGAGAACGAGGTGCACCGGGACATTCTTGTGTCTTATCTTCACTCGAAGGTTGATGATTTAGAAAATCTGGCACGTAGAAATGTTCTGATCTTTTTTGGAATAAAGGAACAAGCGAACGTGAAAGCTGGCCGGATTACGAGAAGTTGATTATGGAACTGTGTGAATCGAAGCTTGGTGTAAAAGTGGAAAGCATCTCCAGAGCACATCGACTAGGCCGTTTATATAAGCACAGGCCAATAATAGCCCAATTCTTGAATGAAAAAGAAATGGAAGAGTTCTTTCAAACCGATTTAAACTAACGGTACTGAGTTTAGTGTTAGTATCGACTACTCGGAAGCAGTTGGAGTCAAGCGTAGAAATCTGCTTCAATTTTGTAAAACTGTCGTGAAGGCTCGAGAGAAAGTACGCTTGCGTTTTGACAAACTTTTGTGAATGACGTTGCATATGTCTGGGGCAGTGCCCTTGAATCTGCAGCCCCACTAGTAAACGCCACTGATGCAGATAAATGGCCTGTCAACTATTAGTTATCGCAAACTGTTTTTCCCAGTTCCCCGGCATGTGTCAAAACGCCGTGTTTTAATCTTGATGTACCACCACCTACCTCGCATCCTGCTGAAATAAATCTAAATGTTTTGTATACCAACATTCAGTGTGTTATCAAAACGAGACGACATCTCATCTTTGATTGAATCTTGCTCTGCTGACGTCGTGGCTCTCACGGAAACCTGGTTGAATAATGAAGTGGATGACTCGATTATTTTTGAGGGCGTGTCCTCTTTTACTATATTTCGTCAGGATAGACAACAACGCAGGTGTGGCGGGGTTATGTTTGCTGTCAGCAAAAGTATAGTTTGTACACGTATTTTCGTTGACATGTGTTTAGAAAGTGAATGGTTTTCCTTGAAAACAAAATATGCTACTCTTGTGTTTAGGGTCTCAGACCTCCTGATTATAAATTGGGCTTTGTTTCAGCTTTTCATGATACACTTTGTGATTTGTCATTACGGTTTCCTGGCTGCTGCTTTATAATTTTCGGCGATTTTAATTATCCTTCTATAGATTGGTCTCAAAGGCATCCTTCTTGTCAGGGTAACATTGCTGAGTGTGAAAGTTTCATCGAGGCTTGCCTTGACTTCAAGCTCTCGCAGCTTTTAACACTACCAACACGTTCCACTATTTCGACCTCAAATATTCTTGCCCTCCTCTTGACTACACAACCCGACTTGTTTCATCCAATTCCTACCCTTCCAGGGTTATCAGATAACGACGTCTTGTTTGCGCAAATTATTCTGCCAGTAGAAATAAAGGAAACTATTCGTAAACCCACTGTTAGAAGCTATGGCCGGGCAAACTACGATGCAATAAACAGTGAATTGGCACTTTTTTATGAGGAGGTTTTCTTGCATAACTTTGAAACCCGCACAGTTTAGCAAAACTGGGAGCTATATAAAAATAAAGTTAAATATCTGATCTATAAGCCTATACCTGTTTATTTTATTAAAACGTCAAATGTCTCTCCGTGGTATGACGCAAGCCTGAGGCGCCTAGGGAATAATAAAAAAACGTCTGTTCAGGCGTGCCAGGTACCCTGACAGTCCCTCCGACTGGCAGGCATACCATGAGTGCGAAACAGAATATAAACTAAAAGTTGCTATAACTAGCAATTCTTTCTACCAAATCACTCTCCCCAATATGTTGCGCCCAAAACCCCAAAAAAGTTTGGACAGTAATAAATCCCAAATCGGCTGATGCATTAAATCTTATTGATATAACAGGAAATTCACTATCTGACTTCGAAAGTGCTCGTGTTTTAATTCTACTTTTTCTGCAGTATTTTCATGTGAGAATACGGCCCTGCCTCTTTTGGATACGTGTTTTGAACATGATCAAATGGAAAGTATAACGATTAATTCATCTGGTTTCGTAAAACTGATAGACACCTTGAAGGCTTCCTTCTTCGAGTGGTGAAGACGAAATTATAATTCGAAGGTTTTAATGAATACTAAAACAATTTTCTGCATTAAAATTTTGCTTGTATTGTGGGGTCGTGTGTTTCAGTTATCCTTGAGGTAATGCGATTATTTTTACAGTCCTGTCATGTATCTAAATATGTCGTCATGTGCATATGTATATATATAGTGTGATTAATTAATGCTGTTCTTTTTGTTCTTTTTAATTTTTTTTTGCTTAATGTTAAAAGCTGAAAACTGAATATTAATACTAGATGCGTAGTATGTCTCCGTGTTTAAATATTAAGGCTGCAGAAGCCTTGTCAAGTCAAAGTTTTGATTTTTTGCTCCTGCAGCCTACATCAGTTTCTGATGTGAAATAAAGGATTGATTGATTTCCAGTGTCATATTGTCCGCAATCTTTTTTCACAACTTTTGCTTTATCATTTTATTTCTAGTGACTGGAAGGTCGGTAAAATTATCCCAGTATTTAAGTCAGGTGAACGCAGCTCCCCCTTAAACTATCGACCCCTGTCCATTACAAACATAGCCTCGAAAATGTTTGAACATATATTACATTCGAACATCATTCGGTTTTTAGAGGGAAATCATTTGATTTTAATTACCAGTATGGGTTCCGGAAGGGTCATTCCTGCGAGACTCAGCTCGCAGGATTCATTCATGATATCCATCTTTGTATTGACTTGGGTTCCCAAATTGATGTTATTCTTGATTTCGCCAAAGCGTTCGATCGCGTCCCACATAAGCGTCCGTTGTAAACACTTACCCATCTACTTAAGATAGTAACAGCATCCTGTGGATCATAGAATGGCTTTCTGACCCAAGTCAGTACACGGTCGTGAACTCTCATAGTTCACTTCTATTCCTGTGTCTTCTGGTGTACCTCAAGGCTCCGTCCTAGGACCCTTGCTTTTCTTAATATATATTAATGACCTACCTTCATGATTTCCTCCCGGATCCGTATTTTTGCAGACGACTGCGTTGTATACAGACAAATTTCTAACGAAGAATATAGCATGAAACTACAACGAGACCTGATTAACCTATCATTGTAATGCTCGACTTGGCTGATGAAGCTTAACCCTTCTAAATGCACACTCATCTCATTTGTTAGGAAAGAAACCTTTTTTCTCATAACTATTTTATTGATTCTAACGTTGTTGAGTCTGTTTCCTCCTCTAAATACCTAGGTGTTCACGTCGACTCGCATCTCTCCTGGAAGGTACATATTCGATCACTGTTATCATCGTGCAATCGTTCTTTGGGCTACCTAAAACATACACTTCGTTGTGCTCCTCCTCACTTAAAGAAAACTGCATACCTTTCATTGATTCGGCCGAAACTTGAGCACGCATCGAGCATCTGGGATTCTCACCAAGCATATTTAATCGCTGAAGTAGAGGCTTTTCAAAATCGAATCGCGTGCTTTATTTTTTCTGAGTATTCTCGACATTCCAGAGTCACCTTATTAAAACAGAAAGCCGACCTTCCAGAACTGGCCTCAAGGCGCAAGCTTTCTTGCTTATGCCTTTTTCATCGCATTTACTATGCACCATCTCTCAGCCAAGGCAACCTAACACAGTCACATTTCATTACAGCTCGTCTTAATCACTCATGCAAGATTGACCGTTTCACCTGCCGCACTTCCTTTTTCTATTCCTTCTTCTCCAAAACGGCTGTACAACACTAGAGCGCACGAGAGCGCCGACATTAGAGCGCCGACAGTAGAGCGCCACGACGTTAGAGCGCGCGACACTAGAGCGCCGCGACGTTAGAGCGCGCGACTCGAGAGCGCCGCGACGTTAGAGCGCGCGACTCAAGAGCGCTGCGACGTTAGCGCGCGCGACTCGAGAGCGTGACCTTAGAGCGCCCCTCACGAGAGCGCAAAACCGGTCCAGCGCGAGTGGCCCGCCCGTACCGACCACTTGTTCGGGCATCGCGTGTTTTATGTAAACTGGCAGGGATTTATGACGCGGAATTCAGCAATGAGAATGCGAATTGAGTCAACGAAACTTTTGCGTGTGACAAACCAAGAAGTGTTACAATAAGCTGACAGCAAAAAAAAAAAAGAAATTATCTGTAGCGTGCATTTTTGCAGAAAAAAAAAAAAAGATTGCAGCTGACCTAGCTTCATTAGTTCTTTGATTTTGTATATCACAGGTTTGCAGGGGAGGTTTTCCTGTATCCGTCAAAAAACTGGAAAGATCTGCATCCGATAAAATTGCGCTGAGCTTTCCTTCGATGAGTTTTTTACTGATACTTTTTTAGCGGTGAGCTTTCTTCATTACGAGCATGGAAGTTAGAATACCATTTAAACTTATGCGAGGGACGTCTAAATAGCCACAAAATAGATCGGAGCCCAAATGCCTGTCAAGAATAGACCAAATATAGCTAAAAGTAAACTATTTATAGTATATCCGAGAGGCACACCGCAGCACTGTGAAGAATAGGTACCGGGAAAGTTTGCAGCTTCACTCAGCTGCAAACTTTCCCGGTACCTATATTCCTCAGCCCACTCCTTTGTCCCCTTTTCTCTCCGATGGCGGTAAACAATTGGTTAGAAAGAGTCGTACCCATTTTATTTTTATTGTTTTATTAAAGGCATGTTCAATAAATCAAAAATCACCAATGCTTCAATCCGATGAGTCGCACAGTTTGTTCTATCTGTGGAGCCGCGGGTTCATCACACATTTTGCGGTGTTTGCTCAAATGGGGTGCCCTCTCGTGTCGCAGGCTCAATTGGTTGTGCGCTATCATGTCGCGCGCTCAACTGGTTCTGCGCTCTCATGTCGCGCGCTCAATTGGTTGTGCGCTCTCGTGTCGCGCGCTCAACTGGTCATGCGCTCTCGTGACGTGCGCTCTAGTGTCATGCGCGCTACTGTCGCAGCGCCCTCGTGTCGCGCGCTCTAACGTCGGCGCTCTAGTGTCGCGCGCTCCAAAGGCGCTCTCCCCTCCAAAACAGCAGTGTGGTGGAATGATCTAACAGAGCGCATCGTCACCGAGACTATACTTCGTTTCACCTTATGTGCGAGCGAAGGCAAAACTGGAAGCGCGAGCACGAAAGCTCCGTGCGTTCAGGCTTTGCTCGAGCGCGCGAGCTGGGGAGAAATGCAAAAAGCGCTGGTCTCGCGCTTCTAGCTTTGGCTTCGCTCGCAGGTAAAGTGAAACGAAGTATAACCCTGATGATTTTCGTTCTCTTTTCAGCAGCCATATGTTTGCACTGCTGTGCAAGATTTTATTTTTGTTGCTTAATTTACGATTTCTTGTATATTTGCACTGATGTGCAAGTTTTTTTTTCCATATATAATGTATTTATTCCCCCTCCCCCCTTATGTAATGTCCTGCCCAGAAGGACCTTTAAGGTATTTCAATAAGTAAATAAATATATCAATGTGTGTACATTAGTGATGCAGTCTCCAACACCCATTCTAACAGAGGGTTTAGGCGGCGATTTGCAAGGGAAAGGGGGGGGGGGGCTTTATTTTTTACGACAGGGAATAGAACAAATTCTGGCGAAAGTAGCTCGTGCACAGCCGCCTGAAACTGCATTCTCGATGGTCTTTCGTATTGTTGGAGTCTGTATCTCCTCTACTACAACTCCCATTACTTCCTAGGTCACTCAAGGTTCTGTTTTAGGTTCCCTGCGTTTCCTTATTTTTATCAACTATACTTCGTTTCAGTTCAGCGTAAAGGGACACATGCAGAAACAAAAATCAAAATATACGGAAACCTCTTCGAAATGGGTGATGTATAACTAAGTAAATCACAGTCGCACGTTCGTTTATTGAGCGGATGGCTATATTTTTTGTTTCAAGCGTCCGATTCTACTGGGTGACCCAAGGAGCGGCCAGGCTCTTTAAATCGACCGCAAAATTCGGTTTCTTAACCTATCGCGCTACGATTTTGTGCAGCGTTGCCCACAGATGGTGCTTTTCTTTTTTTTTTTTTGTAAAATTTGCAAAGAGCCAAGTTACCTGAGGAAAAAGTACAGAAAGAAAAAGGCTTAGCTCCTATGGAAGCGCAGCGAAGCCACCGGTCTTCAAACAATACGGCGCCGCTTCGCACGGGAGACAAGAGATGGCGCAAGTGGTCGCGATGCCAACTGCCGCCAACGAACGAGCATACGGCGCCGAGAGCCGGCGTCTTTAGTAGACGAAATTTTCGACTCAAAAGCGCCGCGAGCTTTTCTGATATCAGTTGCCAATGCATATATTTTATCATCCTTACTAATAAAACATATTGAATGGACACATAATCGATAAAAAAATGGTTTGTCGGGATATTTTGACTGTTTTTTTTTTTGGGGGGGGGGGGGGGGGGGAGGGGGGTACTGATATCGTCTGCTTTGCAGTTCCTTGTTGTTACCGCGCCTGTTTTTGTTTCTGCGACTGTCGCCGCCTGCGGAACGCGCGCCGCTTTTGAGTCGAAACGATCGTCTGGTAAAGACGGCTCTCGGCGCTGTATGCTCGTTCGTTGTCGACAGTTGGCATCGCGACCGCTTGCGCCATCTCTTGTCTCCCGTGCGAAGCGGCGCCGTATTGTTTGAAGACCGGTGGCTTCGCTGCGTTTCCATAGGAGCTAAGCCTTTTCCTTTATTTACTTTTTCCTCAGGTAAGTTTGCTCTTTGCAAATTTTACAACAGCAGCAGCAAAAAAATGCACCATCTGTGGGCAACGCTGCACAAAATCGTAGCGCGTTAAGAAACCGAATTTTGCGGTCGATTTAAAGAGCCTAGCCGCTTCTTGGGTCACCCAGTAGTGAGCGCTTTGAGATCGGCCATCGAGGCGTGCGATGCGTCATGGGAACGCCGTCGCAATCGTGACGTCAGGCTCCTCAGCACAGTCAAAGACTGGCATTATTATGAGCGCCACCACGCGGTGGCTTTTGCGTGTTACAATCTCCCGTTTTGGAATGGCGGAGGACTGCACAGCTGCACGACAACCATCGTGACGTATTCATTTCGGCCCTTGTACAGTCCGCGGTGCGTTCCGCCATGATCTATGAACTTGAGAGGACGAGGATTTCGACTACCAAGTGGACTCGGAGGATGTCAGCGAGGATCACTCTCGCACATGGGGGCGGACAGGCGATTCAGGCTAGAACGGTACGAACCATCCGACACACCGACCGTCCGCCCGACAAAATCTGAAGGGGGTCGGGATCGCCAAGAAATGCCTCGCATTTAATAATGATTGGCAAACTTGGAGGTATGCGCTATTAAGTGTTTTATTAACAGCTTGCTCACTTAACAGTTTGCTTTGCTTTTTGTGTGGTTGCTGAGCTCTTCTGCATCTCTCTTCTTGGAAAAGAAGAGTCGGCACAACCCCTGGTAGCAACCGAATATTCTTGGCAGGAAGACCCGGACTCTCGAGGACAATGGGTCGCCTTTCATAGTCCTTATCGTAAAAATAGTCACCGAACAGTTGATCGGTTTTCATCGGCGCTCGGGAGACGACGGACGCGCGAGACGAATCTACACGCTTCGGAATTTCTCGTCGCTCGGAAACCCGTGGGTCGGCGTCTCGCAATTCAGCACGCTGTTGCTGCAGCCCTCTGCCGCGTAATAGCGCGGCATCCTGCACGCAAACGTGATGAATAAACACAGAATCAACTTGGCGGTACCAAAACAATCGTGCTCCGCGCGAAGCTGCATGATTGCGTCATTGCTTTATGAAAACGGCTGGAGGCGAAACGTGGTGGCGCCAGTGTGCAAGTAGACCCCAACCACTAGAACGGTTTCGCGGTATTTGCAAAATCACATGTACGCGCTATCTTCTGGGAATGGCCACTCATAGCACTGTCAGACGTAATTCACTCTTATGATAAAAGAATGATGAGCAAAAAAATTTAGAAATATCTGTGAACCGGAACTGGACCGGGGCTACCCAATAGATGGCGCCTGTGAGTTTGTTGCCGAACAAGAAAGGGCGATATGGGTACGGTGTACTGCCGAGGGCGGCGCCACTGCGGGTGGAGCAACACGTCAGGATCCCCAAACAAAGCTTCGGCCGGAAAATCGTTTTATTCGCTTTAAAATTACTTTTCCTGCGTTTACAGACGAGAGTCTTCTGCCTGTCAGGTGCTGATGCGACGTGGTATATACTGTTAAGGATGGAACCTTCGGCAACCTTTTCCGAGTTTCAACGCTGCGGAAACGAGTCCCGAAACGAGTCCCGACGTGTTCGGGACTGTCGCCCACCTGTCGATGCCTGCCCAAAACGAGTCTCAACGCGTCCGTGACGTCAACGGGACGTGTGTGTGTGTGCGTGTGGGTTCGTGCGCTCCGGAAGGGGAGAGAGGCCTGGCCTAACTGCGGAGAACCATGGCTACGACGCACTTTTGGCTACGACGCGGCGGGCTTTGCTGCAACGCACTTGGCGGTCGCACCTGCTGCCCTGGCGGAGAGTGAGGGAGAAAACGGACCCCTATATAAGGCGGGGCGTGAGGCTGCTCAGGTGTTCTCTCGGATTTGACGACTGTATCGCTACCATGTAATTAAACCGTTCGTTACGTTACCAATTCTCCCACCTCCACTGGACCCCTGGGTTCTTCACTTCGGGGAATGGTCGTCGTCACGAGCCAGGAAGCCTCCGGACGTGCGCCCTAAGCCCCGCCTCGAACAACTGGTTGGCAGCGGTTGGGATCGGACCATGCGACATCGTGCTACATCTGTGGGTGAGCGTTTGGACTTTGCTTTGAGATTCGCCAGGCATCAGATTGTGGGTAATTAATTTTGAACTGCTGGGAATCCTTAGTGTTTGACTCGTGCGCTAGGTTTTTGGTACAACCTCGCGACAAGTTTTAGAACAAAGCCAAAGCTAAAGAGCAGCGATCATGGATCTAATGAGGTTACTGAGAACAGATTTATTCTGTTTATGTGAAGAATTGGGTGTGGAGGTGGAGCAAAAGATGAAGAAATCTGAGATCAGTAAAGCGATTTCAGAGAGCGCGGAAGCAGAGGAAATTAAAATTGCGTGGGAACTGCTTCAGAACGCTAAGAGTGAAGCTGCAGCAAGAGAGGAACGAGAGCAGGAGCAGGCTGCAGCGAGAGAGGAACAAGCGCAGGCTGCGGCGAGAGAGGAACGAGCACAGGCTGCAGCGACAGAGGAGTGAGCGCTGAAAAGGCTAGAGCTCGAAATTGAACAACAGCGATTAAACTCGCAGAACAGTAGAGTTGGGGCTCCGGTACGAGCAAGTGAGACCGAGTCGTATCAAATGAAGAAGCTCATGCAGCCGTTTAAAGTTGGGGAAGACGTGGGCCTATTCTTAGTTAACTTTAGAGGACATGTGAGAAGTTGAGCTTCGCCCCAGAAACGTGGCCGCAACGGCTTTTGACTCTGTTGCCCTGTGAGGCTGCAGAGGTTGTCGCGCGCCTTAGTGCTGGAGACGCGGACGACTACGACAAGGTGAAGTCCAGCCTTTTGAAGCGGTACCGCCTTTCTGCCGAGGCGTTCCGTCAAAGGTTTAGAAACCATCCAAAAAGAGCAGCGAGGGCTACTCGGAATTCGCGTACGGGCTTAAAACCAACCTGATAGAATGGTTGAAGAGCGAGGAAGTGTACGAAAGCCGAGACAAGGTAGTCGAGTGTGTGTGCCTCGAACAGTTCTTTCGTAGCATTCTGCAGTCAGTCAAGCTCTGGGTGCAGGACAGGGTGGGGGTCGACTCTGTCGAAAGGGCCGCTGAGCTAGCCGAAGAGTACGCAACGCGTAGAAAGCTGAGCGGAGAGGAAAGCGAATCCGGCCGAAGCGATCAGCGCAAGACCTTCCGACAGGGAAATGACTCGCGAGAAAACGGGCCCGAGAAGCCCGAAGCAGGACAAAAGGTCCCAGACAAGAGCGCAGAACACTCGAACGGAGACGAGGCGCGGAAAAGCCCAACTGGGCAGTTCGAGGCAAGGAAGCCGTTCCTGTGCTACAACTGTCAGGAGCCGGGACACACAGCGGCCAGATGTAAGAAACCGCGGGTTGTGTTCTCGTACGTGAACGGTAGTGACAGGGACCTGAAGCTTCTTCGTCCCTATCTTCACGAGCTCCAGGTAAACGGAAAGCCGTGCAGGGTGCTTCGGGACAGTGCAGCGACGATGGACGTTGTTCATCCGTCGTATGTAACGACCTCCGATTTTACTGGAAAGGTAGTTTGGATCAAGCAGCTGCTTGAAAAGCACAGTGTCTGTCTGCCTATGGCGACAGTAAGGATAACTGGCCCGTTCGGAGAGCTAGTGACAGAGGCGGCTGTCTCGCAAACAGTCCCGTTGGAGTATCCTTATTTGTTTTCTAACCGGTCAGATTTCCTGCTGCGCGAAAGGGGTCAACAACTGGGAGAAGGGCTAGTTCAGTCATGTACGAGGTCCAAATCGCGTCAGGTCGCCCCTTTGTTGACGAGGGATCCAGAGCCAGAGGCAGCTGACGGGGAGCAAGCACTCCCAGAGTTGGAGGCAGAAAACCGGGATGAGAGGGACCAGGTTGTAGAACAGCCTGACCTCGTAGCACTAGAAAGCGTACGCCGTCCCAACGCGCCGGCGAAAAAGGCGGAGGAAGACGGGATCAGTGAAAGATCTCTCGTAGCTCCGGCGTCACGTAACTTTGGTCCTCTGCTACGAGTAGACAGAGTGTCTTTGACAGTCGAGCAGAAGAGCGACCCTAGTGTGTCAGGGTTTCGCGGTACAGCTCAGGAGATTGCTAGGACCAATGTGACGGGGCATGAAAAAGGCGGATTGTTTTATCGGCGCTATAAGGACCGCATTTTCACGTCTAGAAATCACGTGAAAATCGATCACTATGGCTTCAGCGTAAGAAAAAGGAAAGGCAAATTTAACGGCAATGCCGATGGGTTGAGCAGATTTTTCTGACATCACGAAAAACAGTAGGGATGATCTCAGAGGTCTTCGTCATCCACGGGAATGAGGATCTAAGTGGGGGCACTTCGCTAAAACCCAAAAACGACCTCACAAATTGCGAAGAGTTTTTGTCTTTTGTATTTTGTTCTTAGTGACCTCGTTGGAAAAATGAGTTTTTTTTTTGGCGACAGGGGGTCTCGATACCCGGAATTGTACCAAATTTTGGTAATCCGTAATCCAGTCTGGCGGGTCTTTGGCGAATTCCGAGCGTTTGACTGCGGTGTGGCGTGGTGTTGTGGGGGACGTTTCCGCTGATGCCTCCGTTGTGAGAGGTTTGGGAGTTTGTTTGGTGCTTGCAGCGTCTTCTCAAGGCCTACTCCAAGCCCACCTCTTCAGGCCAGCGATTGTACCACCGGCCATTCGAGGTTTCCCTGGCCCCGGAGGGGCTGTTAAGAATGGAACCTTCGGCAACCTTTTCCGAGTTTCAACGCTGCGGAAACGAGTCCCGAAACGAGTCCCGACGTGTTCTGGACTGTCGCCCACCTGTCGATGCCTGCCCAAAACGAGTCTCAACGCGTCCGTGACGTCAACGGGACGTGTGTGTGTGTGCGTGTGGGTTCGTGCGCTCCGGAAGGGGAGAGAGGCCTGGCCTAACTGCGGAGAACCATGGCTACGACGCACTTCTGGCTACGACGCGGCGGGCTTTGCTGCAACGCACTTGGCGGTCGCACCTGCTGCCCTGGCGGAGAGTGAGGGAGAAAACGGACCCCTATATAAGGCGGGGCGTGAGGCTGCTCAGTTGTTCTCTTGGATTTGACGACTGTATCGCTACCATGTAATTAAACCGTTCGTTACGTTACCAATTCTCCCGCCTCCACTGGACCCCTGGGTTCTTCACTTCGGGGAATGGTCGTCGTCACGAGCCAGGAAGCCTCCGGACGTGCGCCCTAAGCCCCGCCTCGAACAATACCTAAGCAATAAAATGAGCCCTAAAATTTCGTTCCCGTGCGCTTTTAAGCCCAGACGCGGCCGACGTTGCGAGCTAACGGGGCCAATAAAGCAGCGTCAAACGCGCAAACCACTGGGCCTTTTAAAGGGATACTACAACGAAATTTCGGCGCTTATTTTATGGTCTATATGTGTTCAAAGGAGCAGTATCACATCGAACACACCAATCTCTTGTTGAAAAAGTAACGAAAATGAATTTTAAAACGAATTAAACGATTGGCAAAGAGCACCTGGTGGATGTCGCTATTGCCTCGTTTGTAATGCCCGTCTAGGAACCTTGACAGCTAGTGACGGTGAGTGTCTCGGCTGCGGCCACGACGAGAGAAGAGGGGAAGGAGGAACTCCCGTCTTCCCGAGAATCCCTTTTGTGTGTTCCAGAAGTAGCTATTGTCCCCCTACAAGATTATAAAAGATTAACCCGTCACTCAAAATTCGTGCAAAAGCAGCCGCTTCGGTGGCAGGAACGACTAGGCCATCCCCTCGACGTCAGCCTCGCTGTAGCTTTGCTCGTCCCGAGACGAGCAAAGCTACGGTCCGGACCGAAGTATTCACCTAAGAGACATCAGCCGCAGCCCAGAATAGCTTCAGCCGCTTTCTGGTAATGCACTCAGAACAAAATGGAAAACCACTTGCTAAGCTCTCACCCTTCCTTATTTCAAAGACTTTAGAAAACCTAATCGGTCAAAACTTTAAAGCAAAGAAACTAGCATCCGGCGACCTGCTCGTTGAAGTAGAAAATGAAGTACAGAGTGTGGTTTACTTGGATCTAAACACGATATTTGACTACAAAGTATCCGTCACCCACATCGCACCTTGAACAGTTGCCAGGGAGCCATCTCAGAGGATGACCTGCAAAATATAGCGAGGACGAGATCTTGGAGGGCCTTTCTGGGCAGAGAGTGGTCGCCGTGCGACGAATCTCTATACACAGGGATGGACAGGAGAGACCCTCGAAGCATCTAGTTCACACTTTTGCTTTCACTGTACAGCCTGAGACTATCAAAGCAGGCTATCTTTACTGTAAGGTGCGCCCTTATATACCTAACCCGAGACGATGCTTTAAGTGCCAAAAATATGGTCACAGCTCGGTCACGTGTCGCGGAAAAACGACGTGCGCAAAATGCGGAGCTACAGACCATCCAGCTGACACATGCGAGGGTACACTTCTCAAGTGTGTCAACTGCTCCGGTGCCTATCCAACCTACTCTCGAGCCTGTCTGAAATTTCAAGAAGAAAAGAAGATCTTGACGTTAAAGGTAAAAGAGAATCTTTTATACCCTGAGGCAAGGAAACGATTTTCCTTCCTCCAAGGAAGCACTTATGCCGAGGCGGCTGCCAGGGGGGTAGCGCCGCCTTTCAAGGCATCGGTGGGCACTCAGTACAGTCCTCGAGACTTTGAGTGCTCCAGCAGCCCCCAACTCCCAGCGAGGCCTCTGTAGGTTCACAGGCCCCAGCAGCCCCGCCGAAACTCCCACATTCCAAGACGATGCCCCATCGTCTTGGTCCTAAGCCTCGAGTGGTGCTGGACGCCACTCCCTCTCAAGGCAGTGCGGGGCCCTCTCCTTCCTCTTCACAGCAGGAAGAGGAGACCATGGAGGTATCTGTCTATTCGACACAACCTCCTCCACCTGCCAAGGGAGGCACGAAACCTCCTGATAAAGGGGATCAAAAGAAAAAACCACCACGTGTCACTGCCCCAACGCATGGGACATAGCGTGCATCCACTTAGTGTAAACTCCCCTTTTTTTTTATAAATTTTAAACTAAGTTTTTGTATGGTCCATCTTAGCTTCATGCATTGGAACTGTCGGGGACTTCTTCACAATATAGACTTTTTACTTTTTACTTCACTTTTTACTTGATGAGCTACGTCCCATAGTCCTAGCACTATAGGAGACTCATTTGACGTCCAAACATACGCGAGTTTTGAGGAACTATCATCTTTTCCGCAAAGACCGGTCATCTTCTCACTCATCTGTCGGTGTTGCAATTGTGCAGAGTGGAGTAGTGTGTGTCGAAGTCCCTTTTGACACTCCACTCGAGGCTGTGGCCGCACAGATTCTCACCGATCGACTCATTACTGTTGTTTCACTTTACCTTTCACCACAAATTCTCAGACATAAGCACGACCTACAGAAGCTTTTAACTCAACTTCCGCAGCCGTTTTTATATTATGGTGATTTTAATGCTCATCACACCAAGTGGGGCAGTGCACGAATCGATTCCTGTGGAGGATTCAGTGAGCGAGTTTTACTGTCATTAAATTTATGTCTTTTAAATAACAAATCCACAACATTTTTTAGTGCTGTTCACAACTTTTTTACCTGCATTGATTTGTCCATTTCATCACCATCATTGCTTCCTTGTTTTTCTTGGAAGGTTTTAGATAATCCCTTCGGGAGCGACCACTTCCCAGTTGTTTTAGAGAGCCTTGTTGACCTCCCCAGACTTCAGAAACGTATGCCTATAGATTGAAACTGGATAAAGCGGACTGGAAACGTTTTAGCCAAGCTGCTACATTTGACGCTTCACTATTAACCATTCTGACCCCTAATGAAGCTACAAGGTATGTTACTGAACAGATAGTTAATGCCGCCGAGCAGTCTATCCCCCGTACCTCCGGTAAGTTACCTAAGAAATGCAAGCCGTGATGGAATGAAGACTGTTCAACCACCCCTACGAGGCAAAATAAAGCCTGGGATGTTTTCCGGCGTTACCCAACCGTGCAGAACAAGATTGAATTTAAAAGGCGTAAACCTCAGGCCCGCTGGACAAGAAAGCAGGCAAAGAAAAAATCTTGGATCAAATATCTCTCTTCTTTAAGTAGTTTCGTTGCGGCTAAAGAGGTTTGGGATCGCATACGAAAAGTCAAAGGCGACTACCGCTCTTTCACCATCCCAATATTTAACTTGCCTCTGGGGTCTGTCAAAGATGTTGCTAATGTTCTTGCTCAGCATTTCCACAGCGTATCCAGCTCTAATAATTATAGTGCAAAATTCCAACGATTTAAATTTCGCCCAGAGGGTTGCAGTATTCCTATGTTGGGGGCTAACTCAGAACAATATAATGGGCCGTTTATAATGATTGAGCTCGAACAGGCTCTTGATCAGGGGCGGATGCAGGAATTTCCTGAGGGGGGGGGGGGGGGGGGGGTCAGGTGTTGGTCAGCGTACCATTTGTTTAGGAACCCCCTCCCCCCCTCCCTCGTTTCACGCCCTAAATTTTACACATGCAGAAATCAAGAGGGGGGTCAGGACATCCGGACCACCTTCTAAATCCGCCCCTGCTCTTAATGTAAAGAAGATGTCCGCACCAGGGCATGATTCACTGCACAATGCCATGCTCCAGAAGCTCTCGCATGATTCACTCAGAAACCTCCTCCTCTTTTTTGACTCTCTGTGACAGGAGGCATGTTTCCCTCAGGCTTGGAAGCGTTCTCATATTGTGCCGCTTCTGAAGCCTGGCAAAGACGCAGCACTTCCTGGCAGTTACCGACCGATAGCACTCACTAGCTGCCTAGATAAAACATACGAGAGACTCATTAATAGACGGTTAATATACCTATTAGAAAAAGAAAATTTGTTGGCAAATAACCAGTGCGACTTTCGTCAAGGACGATCTGCAGTGGACCACTTAGTCCGTCTGGAGACACTTATCCGTGAAGCGTTTGTGCATAAACAACATTGCATTTCTGTCTTCTTTGACTTAGAAATAGCCTATGACACCACATGGAGGTTTGGAATACTTAAGGATCTTTACAGTTCTGGTATTCGGGGTCGTATGTTGAGGTGTGTAACAGACTTTCTGACAGATAGGACGTTCCACTGGGCTGTACTCTGTCGGATCCCTTTGTTCGGGAAAATGGAGTTCCCCAAGGGGGCATCTTAAGCGTTATATTGTTTGCAGTCAAGATAAACTCCAGTGCCAGGATACTACCACCTTCAATCTCTTATTCATTGTACATAGACGATCTTCAGATCTCCTGTTCCTCTTGTAACACCTCCAGCTGTGAACGCCAGCTTCAGCTGGCCCTAAATAAGCTAGGTACTTGGGCAGATGAAAATGGTTTTAAGTTCTCTCCAGAAAAAACAGTTTGTGTGCCATTTTCCTTACGCCGTGGGCTAACTCTGAATCCAGAGCTTGAGCTTAAGGCCACATGATTGCCTGTTAGAACCGAGCATAAATTTCTGGGCGTAATGTTTGACAAGAAACTTACTTTTATTTCTCACCTGAAGTCTCTTAAAGAAAAATGTCTTCGAAGTATGAACATTTTAAAAGTTCTAACAACCCACAGGTCTTGGGGATCAGATAGAAAATCTCTTCTTCGCCTATCCAATTCTCTTGTGCGATCGCGTCTTGACTATGGTGCCATAGTATATGGATCAGCAAGACCATCAGTTCTTGGAACGTTAGACCCAGTGCACCATCTCGGTTTACGTCTTGCCACGGGCGCTTTCCGTACATCTCCAGTTACGAGTTTGTATGCAGAGTCTAACGAGCTTTCAATGAATAAAAGACGGCAATATTTGAGCATGACATGCCTACAAGGTTTTAGCTAACCCTCACCATCCAACATATTCTGCCGTAAAACATTCAAGGTTCTCTTGCCTTTTCCAGAACAAACCGAACATCGTGCAGCCATTAAGTCTTTGACTCGCGGAATTTCACACGTATCTTCAAATTCCCCTCAATTGAGGTACACTGCTCCAGTCAGCTCACTGCATTGCCCCCTGGGAGATACTGCCAGTCGCTTGCGACTGGTCCCTTGCAAAATTTAATAAGCACACTGTTGCTCCGACGGTCATCCTTCAAGAATTTCAAGAATTACAGGCAAAATATACTGATTATCTCCAGTTTTATATGGATGGCGCTAAGGCTCTATCATTTGCCGGATCTGCCATGCACTCGGAGAATATTTCTAGGGATAAACGCCTTAATTCAATTGCCAGTATCTTTACAGCAAAACTGTATGCAGTCTTGTTAGCAATTGATCACATAGACATAGGAGAATAGAAAGGTCGATTATATTTGTAGACTCTTAAAGTGTAATCATTGTGATTATCTCCCTGAAAGACACCAGAAATACCCTCGTACAGCTTGTGCGTGCAAAGATTAATACAACATTGCAGAACGGATACCATATTACATTTTGTTGGGTCCCAAGTCACGTGGGTATTTTAAGCAAGGAGAAAGCTGATAGGCTCGCGTCATCCTCTAGGAATCTTCGGCAGTTAGCTGCCTCGATACCCTACCAGGACATCAAACCAGTTGTGAGGGCGTTGATTTTCGATAGGTGGCAGAAAGAATGGGACAGAGAAGTAGATAATAAGCTTCACGTCACCAAGCCCATTCTTGGATTGTGGGAGAGTACCTCTTTCAAGAATCGGTTCCACGAGGTGCTATTATGTCGTCTTCGCATAGGTCATTCATACATCACCCACAAGCACCTCCTCTGTGGCGAGGATCCACCACGCTGTGCACACTGCGGAGCTGTTATGTCCATCATACACATTCTAGGTGTTTGCTCTAGTCTTGAGGACAAACGACGGCATCATTTTCCTGAGTTTTTAGGTACCATATACCCTTTCACCCTGCTTTGTTACTGGGGGATAACCCTCTCATCCCATTTGATCGTGTACATAGTTTTATTTCTAGCACTGGCCTTTTACACCAGATCTAATGTCACACATATCTGTCAAATCACGACATACTAAAAATACATCATTATTTAAAACGTACAGCGAAAAAGACGGGACGGAAGAAAGGAGACAGACAACCGCTGAACTGAAGTTTTAATCGTCAAGGCGCAGCCTATATACACGATCAAACAAAGAAAACACACAAATCCAATAAAACCCCACTGAAACCCGCACAATCATCGCGCATGCTGTCGTCGTGAAAGAAAATCTAATTCTTTAGCCGACAAAAGAACTGACGGGGCGCTGACACACTCTTCCCCCAAGCACGCTATAGACTCTGGCTCTATAATTTCCTTTTCGCTGTACGTTTTAAATAATCATGCCTTACCAACACGCCCAAGCTTCCATTCTGAACTAAACAGAACAACATATAACCTAGTTTGGCGCACTTTGGCCTAAGTTGCATTTTGCGCCATAAAACCCTCACTTATCAATCAATCACTCTTCCTTCTTCGCACCCTAGCTCCTCCTTTTCCGTACCCTCCCCCCTCCTCCTCCGTACCCTCTCCTACTCCTCCTGCGTACCCTCCCCTCCTCCTTTTCCCCCATACCCTCCCCTCCTCTCACAGTTTCCCCCTCTAAATTTAGCTGGAAAATTGACGCCACGTGGCCTCAACACCAATTCAGTTTCCCCGCTAAATTTAACGGGGTAAATGACGTCGCATGACTTCGTGTCACGTCACCTAGAAAGAAATTCAATTGCTCCGCTAGATTCAGCGGGAAAATTACCGTCACATGACCTCAACATCAATTTAATTCCCCGCGAAACTTAGCGGTGCGGTATACGCCGACGGCGACGCCGACGCCGCGAAACACGGGAACGAGCGCCTGAGAGCTGCGCTCTAAAACAAATGATACGCGACTGGCGCTAGGACACGACCTTGCATGGCTCGGGCGTATTATCTAGGAAGGCCGCCAAGCGGTGCTCGTAATCTCAGCTGGATCATCATCATGCGGAACGCGAAGCACTTGCTACGGTCCAGAAGCCGGCCACTTTCACCCAAAGATAGACTCTAAACTACTGAAGAAATATACAGCCTTAGATACCAACCACTTGCGATAAACACAATTCGGAACCATCTGTGAACTACATTTGAGCGAAGGTATAGTGTAAAATGATAATCAATAGTAGTTGTAGTGAAATGGTTTGGTTTCTTTTCTAGCGACATTCGTATTGAGGGACACTTTGGGAGCTAAAGCTCTACAATTCTATGACTGATATTTTTCAGCGCAATGGCATTTGCGTGCGTTTTATACCTTCATTGACAACCTTTCAAGCGCGAGGCACTACATGAGAAAACAAGCCCTTTGGGCAGATCCAACGGGAGAATATGCGGCTGGTGTGCTTCGCTTTGGCATAACCTTAGTTGTAATTCTGAAAAAGAAGGGACTGTCATGGTCACAGTTGGTTTCCAGCAAGGCATAACTGCAGGTCTAAGATCTGCTTCATCCAGAAATTCATTGCTTCCTAGTGAAACAAGTTTGTACAATAATGACTAAAACAACTTGTTTTTAAAATGATTTTTAGGACTGCGTGTCATTCTACGTAACACAACCCCGAGATTTGAGATAAGCAAAGAACGACACATACATAAAAAGCATCAAGTTCTGTTCGTGAAGTTTTGTCACATGTAAAGTCAACATGGAGTGGACATTCTAATGTTTCCTCCGTTTGTTGTCTAAAGACGATTTACAGTTTGTTTTTGAATGAAGGTGGCTATAAAATGAAAGAAGATTGAGGGCGCAGGAGAGCTGATGAAAATTGTTGGCTATAAAATATCGAAGTAGGAATTGACATTGGTTTTTTCTAGTCTATTCACATCGCATACTCCTCACCGACCGACTTTTAATGTTTGCGGCGACGTTGTTGCAGACTGTAATCTTTCCAGCCTACTTTTCGGGGCGGCCACAAATTTATGCGTACGAAGGCCTTGTCTCAATACACTGTCGAGGCGCCAGTCTTATGACGTCCCGATGAAAAAATAAGCAAATAAGCGCTGCAGCTCCAGTTGTTTTATAGATTGTTTTCAAGGCGCACCAATACGCTCCCGAATTCAAGGGCTCCGTTCTCTGCTTTCAGGTCACCATATATCGCTTGGAGCTGCTTTAGTGGCTAATGCGCAACATCATCAAGTAATTATTCGCTAAAAAACGATTATCCGATATCTATGTCTCCAAGAGTTCGATTCCCGTCAGTCGTACGAATAAAGCGTTCTGCAATGCGTAGATTTGTTTTTTTTTTTTTTCGGGAAGAAAAAACATTTGGTTTTCTACCAAGCGCCCATCGCATACACTTGAGAAGCAGGGTTAGTACGACCAGTGTCCAAATTTTGTTAGCATCACATAACTAAATCAGAATTTATCACCGACCCCACTATGTACTCGCAGGTGTATTGCTAAACTTTGCCTTTTTTCACAGGTTTTACTTCGACGACCATCTACGCCCATCGTTCACCTGACCACCGCATCGCATTTTTCCTCGCATTGATCACCACGCAAAAGTTGGCCTTCCTTTCACCTGAAACACGGCCCTTTTAAATTCCTTTCTTCCGGTGACATCTTTGGACTGGAATGACCTGTCCGAAGCTATCGTGTCAACGCTAGACGTCATCTAATTTAGGAAAATGTTGGCATGTTTATTTAACTAACCTACTCCTTCTGGTAATTCCCTGACTCCAAGGTCCTTAGCGAAATAAATAAATATGATCAACTCTGCTTACGCAAGGAAACGAGAATAATACTGTAAAAACCGCCGAATATCGCCTCTTCGAGCTTTAGGTTAGGGCTTTTATATCCTCAGGTCCAGTAAAACGATATCTGCATATTCAAGATACTTACCTTTATGCGCTGTTTCAATTTCTAGTTTGCTGCTCTATATTAATACACTCACGTAAAAAATGCCGGTGTTGTACTCTCCCCACAGAGCACTCGGAGAGCCAATCTCTGCAATGAACGAACGACGAGGAAAATACGTGTAGGAATACGAAAGCATTCGTATACGTAGCCTACTCCTACAAGCTGCGCGCCCCGCTATCCTCCGCAGAGGTCGACCGGGCAGCCTCTGCGGACGCCGTCCGGCGGAGTTCTGGGTAGCGGTGGGTGTGCGCTGCTGGGGCGGCGCGCGGGAGCAGCGCCAGGATTCGGGGGTGGCGTTCCTTAAAACTATCCGGCGCGCGGGCCGCGTCGCAGCCATTTTGAGAGCCGTCACGGCGCGGATGGAATTTCTCTGCCGTTTTTCGCAGTTACGGCAAACGCCAGCTTCGCTCTATGGGGCAGTTAATGCTTTCACATTAATAAAGCATTTTGACCTAAAAATGTTGCCTGCGAAGTGACGAGCACAACCGCTGTAGGAGTGGCCGTGCACTGCATAGAACATACCGGTTTACATGCTCACGTCATATGCTTTTTTTCAATATATTTGGCTGATAAGTAATTGCGTGTGTTTATGTTTAGACAGCCGAAAGTTAGTCAGCCTCCATGGGCGTCTGTTGTTTCGGCTGCAATAACATAGAAAGTTGAGCTAGCTGGTACTTTGTTTCAGCTGTAGATGGGGAACTTAGCCAGTGCAGTACCACCGCAAGCCTGGGGTCTTTAACGTGCATGACGCAGTAGGAATGCATGGCGGCAAGCCAATACGATGTTCATCCAGAGCGAACGGGCAAGGGTGGGTGATTGAACGCTGGAGCTCCGGCGGTTTTTAGAGCTACCAAAACTAAACACATTTTCGGAATACCCAGGGTTTACTCTTCCCGGCATGTTCAAAATAACCACTGAGAAAACGGCCAGCAAAAAGTAGGGGATAAAAACATACAAAGATTCCCGCGTTCCCAGTGGGTTGACGTCATATGTCGTACAACTTGCAAGTCGCTCAGGCAGCCTAGAGAAAGAGTATTTTGCGCGTTTTTGTTTTGTTCTCCTGGCGTGAAATTTCCTCAGCATTCGTGTAACACCGTCAAGCCTCTTATAACGCGTCGGGAACGAACTGTACTGCCCCACGTTACAACATTTGACGTCATGTTGTCACTGTTGCCAGGGTAGCATCTCAGCCTATCAGAACAAATAGGAAATTTTAATAACTTCGCAAAAACAAATTAATTGTGACTTGTAATTTGGGTTACTAATTCTGGGGCCCTAAACTCGTCAAAAACAAAGTTGGAGCCGAAATTTTGCGGAGCGCGCCAATTGGATGCCAACGAAAAAAGTGCGAAGCCATCGTCGGGATAGTCCAATCGGTGCGCTCTGTTAACTTCTGCTGCAACTTTGTTTTTGACAAGTTTAGAGCCCCAGATCTGTCTATTAATCCGTTGAACAAATTTTGAGGCAAATCGGCGATTACCAGAATTCCGCCAAGCTCTCCGGCGAAATTTTACCCGAGGTCGCGCGACGTGCTGTCGCCTTGGAACGCGTGTATGCAAATCGTCTGTCGACGGCCCTCCCCTGACGATTCCGGCTTATCGGCTCACGAAGGCTTGGTCGACTGAACTTCAAAGTAGATTTAGCACAGCTAACGTGCAGGGGGCGAGTCGACAGAGGTGGGCTCCATAATAAATGATAAAAATAAAACGAAACAAGGGTCGGCTCTGCTCGATAAATCAACTAATTTCGCCTTCATTTAAACTTATCCACTTGCGGTAATTTTTTTATTACCTTTGATTGCTACTGACAAGTCGCCACATTAAAAATGCTCGCTGAAGCGGGTTGCCCTCATGACGCATGTAACCTTCATCGAACCGATAATTACTCGAATGAAAGTACTAATTAATGATTGGCGCAAGTTCTAGAGGCGGGACGCGTTGGGGCGTAACATCGTCGATTAAATGTTTAATCATCAATAGTGAGAAGTCTGAAGACGCACCTTGACCTTTGGTGTTTATGTCACCATAAGTAAACATCTTTCCTGTCTTCCACCTCAATTTCAATTAGGCACTTGGTGAATGAACCGGAGGGAGGAGGGGGGGGGGGGGGGCGGGGGGGGGGGGGGGTAAGTTTTTGCTTAACATAGACCGTGCTCAATTTAAACGGGGAGACATTTGAACAAGCCAATGCGGCAACCTCCTGGAATGTGGGGCTGCAGAGACAAAGTCGGATTTTAGTTTTGTGAGTTTTAGACTTTCAGTACAAAGGGGTTAAAAGTATCCCCGTTTCAGTCTCGGAAAATGAGGGAATACAAACGAACTAAAAGAAAAAGAACGTCGAGTGGAGAGTTGAGCCATATACATGGTCGGTCTTACCAATCGGCAGAGTGGGCGGCTGCCTAAGGCGGCAGAATTTCGGGGGCGGCCAATTTGGGACCGCCCCAAAATTATTCAACGTTTTTTTTTTTTTTTTTTTTTTTTTTTTTTTTAAGTCTAGCTTCGAATTTAGCTACTTTGTGAATTCTAGATCCAAATATAGCTACATTTGACAATTTTAACTCTAAATATAAGATGTGCGTGTGTGTGTGTGGGGGGGGGGGGAGGGAGGGGTCGACTGTTAAAGGTTGTTTAGCGCGGAAAAATGCTAAGTCCGCCTCTGGCTTCACATTACAACAAAATAAAAGCAGCGCGAAGACCACCAGGACAAGCAGAAGATGGAGACACAACGCTTACCTTCGACTGCCGATTTTTTTTTAATTCTTTCTTTACTTCAATATAGTATGTAGAAATAAATAAAAAAGATGCAAAGAAAGACTTCAGGCAGAACAAATCCTCCACCAAGCCATCTCGCAGCGTACTCGGAAAGAAAACTCAGTGTCATACGAACGTGGGACGGTAACCGTTTACCAGGCGCAATTTGGCCTTGTCCTCTGATTTAGAAATCAGCACCAAAGTTAAAAGGAGTGCGTTTATAGCATATGCTTCGCGAAAAACTTTGAGAGAAAATACACAAAGAACAGTTTAAAAAAACTTATAAAATTCCGATCCAATCCCATCGGCTCCTGGTGTTTTGCACATCGGCAAATCGTCTACCGCTTGCTCTATTTCATCAAAAAAAAAAAAAAAAAAGGATGTTCCAGAATTGTTTTATTGTCTTCTGGTAACTGGAGCATCTCAGATACTAAGCTGCCGAAAGTTTGGAAATTTTTTGGTTGTACAGTCGGGGACAAAAGTCCCCAGGACGCGCGAGCTGCGACTGAAACTAATCGTTCTGCCATCTGCTGGCGGGTCGCCTGGTTTCGACATGTGTGTTTTCCTGCTCTTCTGCCGCGCGTTGCCTAACTCGGAATCGGGCGTGTGGTACCGCCTCTGAGATAGCGCTTGCGGCTGACGAGCGTTTACTGCACATTCCGAAAGTGGAGATACCGCCTGCGGCATTGCGCCGCATTTCGCCGTGTCAGCGCACCTTGCTTTATAACCAGTTGGGTTTATCGCTCAGCTGAGCTGCCGCGACTTCTTGCTTTATAGGTGCCATGTCAGTAAGCCAGTAAGCACTATCTCCGAGGCGGTACAACGCGCCAGATTCCGAGTTAGGCAACCCGCCGCAGAAGAGCGGGAAAACACACATGTTTGCATGCACAGTAGGACGCGCATGCGCTTTTGTGTGATCTCGAAACCAGGCGACCCGCCGGCAGATGGCAGAGCGATGCGTTTCAGTCGCAGCTCGCGCGTCCTGGGGACTTTTCTCCCCGACTGTACTTTGTCGCTAAAAAGATTGCTGTGATATTCAACAAACCTTCTTGGATTTCTTTTTATCTGTGATAATGCCGTTGCTACGCTCGATCTCTGTTATTTGCTGCAACGCAGCATGTCTATATATTTTCATCGGCAAAAGCGTGCCTAGTGGGTTGTTCACCCAGTAGATAACGCTGCGACCTTGATCGTACGAGGGCACCTTGATAGCGATATGAAGACTCTGCAGCTGATGCTGCAAAATCTGTTCTACTGCTCGCACAGCGAACATTATTTCACTTGACCTTTAATGGCTATCATTTTCACTTCTTCCTTGAAGAATCCCCATTCTTCGAAAGCGCTGCGATGTTTCCCTTCCTTAACTTTTGTTAGTAGCTCTTTTACACTTTTCACGAACTTTTCATCCTTTAGAAGTTAAGTGTTCAACTTCCAAAGGTTCCAGTTAAAACTGCTTTTCTTTCTCGTTTTGCCCCAAGCGTGACGGCTACCAAACGGGTTTACTGGTTGATCGAATGCCATTTCATCGAAGCATGTTTTAGAGAATGGGCACGTTTTATCGAAGCACGGTTTAGAGAAAGCAGAGCCTCAGTTTAGACAAACGCCGTTTATCGAAAAGGGGACGCTTAAAAAAAAAAAAAGGCTTTCCTACTACTCGTGAGCATCACTGGTGCGCGTGTTAACCCAGGCCCCCCGCTGCGCTCCCGCAGCTTCGCGGCGGCAGTCTGCGGCGGCTCATTACAAATATGTTAACTCATCTGATTTACCCGTACATGCCGCTTCGCGGCGGCCGAATTCTCTAAAAAGAGGCTCATCGCCATTTTCTCTTAACTAGGTTCTCTATAAAGGGATTCGATAAACTGGGGTCGGTAAAACGGCGTTCGCAAAAACGAGCTTCTCTAAACCGCATGCCTCCGCTACCAAACAATGATCGCTGAAGGAAACAGACTTAACACCGTAAAACGAACACTTTTCTCTCATAACGTTGGACACGTAAATCCGATCAAGTCGTGCACGTGACAATGACTGAAAGTGCGTGTAGCGCACCTCGTTCGGCCTACCGCACATCTCTCCTACGTCAATTGGGTTATATTCCTTAATGATTGCTTGGAGAAGAGGGACGCTCCTATCGTTACGTGAGCTTACAGGCATCCTGTTCCGAGCCTCACACACGCAGTTAAAGTCTCCCAATAAAACGCTGACCCTGCGGATATCCAAAATTCTCCCCAGTCCTTGGAAAAAAATCAGTCCTCTCGCAGGTTTGACGGGAAGCGTACACACAAATCAAACGCCATTGCAAGGTATCCAGTACAAAATCACAAAGAATCAAACGTCCTTTCTCGTCTGTTGTAACACCTAATTCGGACAATTCAACAGACTTTTTCAGAAACATGAAACAGCCCCCCGCTGTACCGACGGCGTGGGTGACACACACTTCATAATTTGCGAGGACAGGATTTAATGCCCGAGACACTTGTTCCTCTTCACTCATTTTTATCTCCTGCACCACTAAAATGTCGAGCTCTTCCTCTGACAAAAGATGTTGCAATTGGAAACGCTTTTCCGTTGAACTTAGTCCACTCACATTGAAAGTGCCAATGTTGAGTGGCTCTATAGCACACTGTGAATCATTACATGGTGCGTTATGCAACCAGAAAACACTTAATAGTGACCACTCGCCTGTGTTTTCCCCCTTGGACGCCGTCCTTCCATTCCAGACTGTGCACACAGCCCCTCGACGTGAAACGAAACACAGGAAAGCGAAAAATCAAACACTCAGACACAGTTCTATCGACTTCCTCCGAGGTCCGCCTGTCCTTAGGAGGTCTGGTGGGTGGCGGAGCGTCTATGGACGTACCGTCTCGCTTGGTGACCTCTGGAAGCGATCATTGCTGCGTTGGGCAACAGTCCTCGACGCCCGGCGTGGCGTCAATACCCCGCTTGGTAGATTGGCTTGCGGAATCCATGTCCTCGCCGTCGTTCTGGTTAGGGCCCTTCTAGTGGTTGTGTTCCTCGTTTTTTGCGCCAGTCGGTCCCACTGCCGCCTCGTCGGACGCCTTGGGTATAAAGGCGGGCTCACGAACAGGCTCCTCAAGCGGTCCCTTCTGGCTGTTGATTGTCGTCGCAGTCGCTGGGACAGCGTCACCCTCTCTAGTCGCCGCTGGAATGGTGCCTTCAGTGGCGCGCTCCGCCTCGTCTGCGTCCATGTCGAAGATGTTTGCGCTTTCCAATGCAACCGGTTCGACCGCACTCGCATACGTTTTCACGCAGTCGTTCGCCTGATGCCCGAAACGGCGGCACTTTGTGCACTTGGGAACGCGGCACTCTCGTCGTATGTGTCCAGTGTGACGGCATCGCAAGCGTAGCGGGGTGCAGCCAGGAATGACGAGTAGGGCGTCGCCGCCGAAGAAGCGCAGCTGATGTGGCATAACCTCAACAGTCGCGCCTTCTTTGAGCTTCATCCGGATGACTCTGATTGTGGATTCTATGCCTTCGAAACCCTCAGCTCGCCTGGTCTCCCTAGCGATATCGTTTACCTTGCCTGTAGGGCTCCTGTGCTCGGCGTACAGCGTCATCGGGCGCGTTGTATGGCAGCCAGTGGAGCCTGAGGCGGACCTCGTTGACGTCTTCGTCCACAATGTTGCATCGCAGCTAGGCCTTTCACCTTGAACTCGCGGCAATCCAGCAGTCGCCGCTTTCTCTCGGCGGTCTTGAGCGTCACAAGCCATACATGGTTCATTTGGAATGACCCTAAGCTCGCCACTTCCTTCATCACGTCATTCTTCTGCAGTTAGTCTTTGAAATCGTTGATGCGATATGACCGTCCGATTAGGTCACAAACAAAATTTAAAGCAGCGATGTTTGTGGGCATTGGCGGGAGAATAAGTTGATACTCGTCATTTGACGAAGAAGACAAAAAACCACGGCCGGCAAGGGCCGTTATCGACGCTCCAGAGGAGCTCATGATTATGCAACCTGAACGATGCGAGCACCGGAAGCAGATTGCGGCCACAAGCACTTTTTTTTTTATTGTTTGCTTTGATAAATTTACAGAACATTTCTAAAGGTAAAATCATTCGCGCAAAGAACTATGCGCACATGAACTTTAAAATTCCTTCAGGTGCTCTAGAACATCCAGTATAGATACCCACTCAGGCGGGCAAACCAATGACATACAGAGCTTTTACACAGCGTACAGTTTCTATAATATACATTCTTACAGGGCGCGCATTTACTTTAGCATTGCGCACAGCCATTCTGCAACGCCACTATTGCGTGCAGGCCCAGAATCATGTCAAAAGCAACAAGAAGTGCAGCGTGTTTTTCTACGCGACGGAACCGAATACCGTGATGTGTTATTGGTAAGTCATTTTTGATAGTTTTCTTGAGGACATCCCAGAAAATAAAAGCGTCTCAGCGATCTAAAAATAATGCTCTATTGTCTCCTGTGCTTTGCATAGAAAACAGTAACACGCCACGCACCTGTTTTTCTCATGGAGCCAAGTTTTCACCGGAAGTGTACCCGTGTGTAGTTTAAAGAAAAAAGTCTGTATAGAAGGTAGAATTAACATTTTTTGAAAACGTGATAAAACATCATGCCTTGGGCCTGCAAGGAACACTGATTGGTAAATAGGAAGAGTAAAATCGGTTTCAATAATGTCTCTCGTTAAGCGCTTTGGTTTGACACTTGACAGATACTGTGGAGAAAAACGCACAGACAGGAAATGAAACGCGTCAATCACTTCACGAAGATAGCTACCAATCTTGTCTTGCTTACGACAACTCGAAGAAACAGCAAACGAAAGGATCTCTTCGGATAACCTGGTCTAGACTATGGCACGACAAAACAAAAGGAGTGGTTTGATCCTGGAGGAACATCAAACGTGCGACAAATTGTTTGACAAAGACATGCGATAATAACAGCCCACCTTTGCTGATGCGGCGAAACAGATTGTCGCAGCGAATTCTTTCCTATCTCGAACCCCAGAAAAAAAAAAAAAAAAAAAACAGCAAAGACACGATGCAACTTCTGCACATTGAGTCTGGCACATGCCAAAACTTGAAACACATACCAGAATTTAGAAATTAAAAAAAAAAACATCACAAACAGTAGCTCGTGAAAATATAGACAATTTTAAGTCGCCCCACTTACTAGTCTTCTCGCGCGTATTCTCAACAACAGATGCCCAGTACTCATTTGATTTCTTAGAGTGCTGCAGCAGAACTCCTAAGTACCTAGATGGAGTTGACGTAAAAGGAATACATTCAAAAGTGTCAGGTTTCATGGCCCAAGTGCCATGCCAAAGACTACAACACTTATTCCAATTGACCTCAGCACCTGTTAGTTCACGAAATGTTTTAACCTTCCTCACGGCTTCTACTATACTTTTCTTGTCCTTACAAAATAAAGCAATATCGTCTGCATACGACAGCGGCTTGATCTCTGTAGACTGCAGCGTAAAACCTCTAATAAGCCTATTTTTAAATACGTTTCTACAAAAGGCCTTTAAATAAACAATAAGGGCGATAATGGACAACCTTGTTTCACAGAGGACATTACATTAATAGACGTAGTTGGCTTTCCATTAACTATGAGCTGAGTTGTACAACCGGAGTAAGCCATTTTACCGAAACGTAAAATAAATTCGCCCACATTTACACAAAACTTAGTGTTGCACACGATCGAAAGCTTTCTCCAGGTCGATCTGGAACATAGCCACTTGATAAAAATCCTCATCAAACAAATCTAATGAACTTCTTTCGATGTGAATGTTGGTTAGAATGGATCGTCCTCTAAGTCCACAGGTTTGGTGATCCCCGACTATTTGACAAATAATATTCTGTAATCTCCTTGCTGAAAGTTTCATTAATACATTGTAATTCATTATTGCGCTGCCTACTTGACCGGCTGCACGCGCGGCAATATCTCCCTTTAAATACGGGTCCCAGACCACACAGCCATATCCTAAAATTGGTCTAATTAAAGTCTTGAACGCGGTTATTTTAACTGCCCTAGTTGAAGATTTTGAAGTTCTTTTAACATAACCGAGTCTTCGCAAAGAGCGAGAGCAAATAGAAATAACGTGCCTTTCCCATTTAAGACTTGGAGTAAATAAAATTTCCAAATCCTTACATACACACACCGGGCGCAGATTTGTAGTACATGTATCATTAAAAAAAGACGGTATCTTCTTGTTAGTGAAAGTCATGAACACCGATTTTTCAAAATCAATTTCCATCTGCCATTTATGGCGACAATCAAGAAATAATAAAATTTAGTAATTTAGCATGGCGTGACCATTAACGGAACTGATTTCGTTGTTTAAAATGCAATAATCAGCATGGAGGCGAATATTAACAGGAATATGGTCAACGACGTCATTAATATAAAGCAAAAACAAATGTGGTCATAAAACCGAACCCTGTGGTACACTAAAATCAACCGAGACGTTGCTGGAATAGACATTTCCCATATGAAACAAACTGAAATTTATCTTTTACGTAATCACCGATTCAAATAATTAGTGATGCGTTTAAAAAAAATTATTTGCAGTTTTTGAAGAAGCTCAGAATGTGGCACTTTATCGAAAGCATTGAATAGTCAATAAAGATGGTGTCTAGTTGTCCTCTTTTATCTAAGGTAAAAGCAATATTGTGGGTACATTCTAGTAGCCGGGTAGAGGTAAAGTAGCTAGGATGAAATCCACGTTGTTCGGGGGCAGGGAATCGAAATGGCCTCGATGTACTCAGATATATGTTTATGAACTATATGTTCAAGAAGCTTGCAAGAACATGATGTCAATAAAATGGGTATAAAGTTAGCAACCACTTGCTTGCTACGGATTTAAAGAGTGGAATCATTTTAGCTGACTTCCATAGCCGAGGTACGGTTGCACTAGAAATAGGTTTTTCAAAAATTACAAATAAGTACTTTGAAGTCTAAAGACAATAACGGCGAAGAAAATAATTTGGGATTCCATCAGGGCAAGGGGCAATTCTTACAATCGAGCTTTAGTGGTAAATTTACAACACCAGATACACTAATGTTAATATCCGATAAAGCCGAGCGTGTATCGTCAAAGCAGGAACGTAATCATTATCGCGACAAAATACCGATTTAAAGTATTCGTTAAAACCGTTAGCAATCACTGCTGGTTCTCTAGCAGATTCACCTTGATTAATAAAGCTTTGCGACCCATTACAATTTGAGGGGATAGACCTCCAGAATGTGGTGAATGTGGCGCCGCGTATGAACAATGCGCAAAACTTTTCTTGAGGTGAAAACAGGTATAGTATTCCGTGTTTTCGGGGTTTTATTTTCATTTGGATTCAGTTTTTTTTTTCGGGGTTAATTATTTGCCACAAAGTTTGCTATTTTCGGTGTGGGACACGAAATCGGTGTTTATCGGCACTTATGTTGAAGAAATTAGGACACAAGTACGGGATTCCTTAAGCTCCAGGCAACATGCGCGCATGACTCAAATCATTAAAAAAAACGACCTGGTATTAATAAGATGAAGAAACGAGATAAGGACTGTGGTTTTCCGAACAAAATAGGTGTTCACGGTAAATACCAAATAAATTTGTAGTTTTGGAGATTCTTTTCTTTTCCGGGAAGTTTAATTTTTTTTTTTTTTTTTTTTTGAAAGGACAGCTTTAATTTTTTTTTTTTTTTTGCGATTTGGATAAAACTTTTTCCCACTCGGGGTCTAATTTTCAAAGTTTATCCGTATTTACAAAAAAAAAAAAAACAAACAAACAAACAACAACACGGAATTTAAGTTACGATCTAATTTTTGTAATCTCTTATTCGACGAAAGAACACACTGGCACGCTGGGGCCATCTATGAGGTTACCCTGGAACTGCACTTCACTAGAGCTAAGGCTTTGCAGTATTTACGACATCAAATGTACGCAGTCTCGACGGCAAACGGTCGTTTCTAATGTTGACAAAAGTTTTTTTTTTTCCAAGCCAACAATAAAAGAATTATGCGCGAAAAAAAAAGGAAACATACGAAAATTTCAAAGCGTTCCACGGCTACCCATAGATGGCGCCAGTGTGCTCCCTCATTGTAAGAGATCACAAATGGTCGTGACGCACTCGGTCATAAGCTGTCGCAAGTGTATGAGCAAGCCTTTAGTGTCCTGAACTAGCCAAGTGTACTCCCTAGCTCTCTCATTTATGCGTCTCTCCATCTGCTCAACATGACCCTTACCAAAAGACAGTGGAATTTGGTAAAGTACACCAACTGCACGTGCAGCGTACGGAAAGTGGCGTTCGACCTCGCACAATGCACGTTGACGTCCTACGTCTGTAATGAAGGCTTACAAACGGGATCACTTCGATGAAGCCGAAAAGGCCACAAAACTTTATGTTTATCCGGTTGTCTCGATCCTGGCAGTTGATTTACAGGGGTGGTTCTCATTTGAACCCGTTCGCATTTCTAGCTTCTCGTTTTTACCTTCTCATTTCAACCCAGCGCGAAACAACTTTCGCTTTTCTCCCTTTCTCACTTAAACCGTTCTCAAAACATACTTTCGCGTTTTGACCACTCTCAAAACTACTTTTCTCATTTTAACCTTTCTCGAAACATACTTTCTGGTTTTGACCATTCCTCAAAGACACGTTTTCTCGTTTTAACCTTTCTCATTTCAAACTTACTAAAACATAATTTCTGGTTTCGACCATTCTCAAAACGACTTTGCTCATTTTAGCCATGTACGTGATCAGGCTAAGGAAAAGCAATAATTTCATCATACACTCACGGGAAACCGAAATAAAGGAACCAATGACATTATGAAGTCCAGGCACCTGAAGCTTCATTGCGCCCTGAAATTAGGGCTGGGCGTGGCTTAAAACGTTTAACCCAATTAAGCTCCACCGTTTAATCGATTGATTATTCGATTAATCGGCCTCGCTCATTTTCATACAAAATATTAAAAAAAAGAAAAAAAAACTTTTTTTTTTTTTTGTTGAATCTGTGACAAACGGCGGAATATACCATTCGGATTTCGAATCAGCCTCCATGTTTAGTTCAGAACAGTTCAAAGACACTCACGCTCACAGGTTATTACTTCAGCTGCATGAGGAAAAGAGGTTCATTAATATTTTGCGGTAAGAGCAACCTCCCTCGATTGTTCACAATAGTCTCTGCTGCGCTAAACGGACCCTCCAACGGCATTGAAATGGACGGGACACGTGCAACCTACTGCAATTGTCTTGAGTTACAAATCTTGCCCCTACAGCTTACTTTAGGCGAAACTTTAGCCTAAAGTTTGCCCTTCATACAGGTGTACTCGTCCACGTCTGCGTGGTAAAAGCGCTGAGTTTTTACCTCTTTAGGTTCGTCAAAATTTTACCGATCAACCGGTTAAAAAAAATTAATCACGATTAAATCATTAGTCGATTAATCGGTAGGTTAATCGATCAATTTCCCAGCCCTACTTGACATGCATCTTGTAGAATGACATCTAGAGCTCATGCCAATCCACTGCATGACGGACGACACATAGGCAAATATACAATGATCGTAGATCCGTAGAACCACTCCGCCACCGGTTGTAAATAATTCGATATCCTCACAGGGCATGCCAGATGAGCATAATTTGCATCCGATGATTCCCAACCGAAATGAAGAAAAAAAGCTGTGCCTGATAAAGGCCCGTTCACACTCTTGCGACCGAGTACGACCGAGAAAGACGAGATCTGTTAAAACTTCTTAAAATTTCTTAGGACGAGGTAACACACTTAACACACTGGCATTCTGGCGCCATCTATGCGGTGACCCTGGAACTGCATTTCACAAGAGCGAAGGTTTTGCGGGATTTCCGAGGTCAAATGTGCGTAATACCTATAAGAAAGGCTCGTTTATAACATTTATAAAAGTTTTTCGAGCCAAGAAAGAAAGGATAATGCGCGGGAGAAATATAAAATATGCCGGACCGCCAAGTTTACACTGCAACCCGATAGATGGCGCCACTGCGTCCTCTCGTTGTTAGAGATATTAAGAGGCTCCAAGGCACCCGGTTTAAGAGGTCGCAAGAGTGTGAACGGGCCTTAAGAAAGCCCTCAAGCCACGCAACATCCGTACATGCACATTTTGAAAAAAAAAACCGCAACTCCCAACGTTTGTCCGGGTTATGGCCTGCACACCCCCCAACATTGGAACAATGAACAACCCCCAGCGTAGACGTGATCATCTCAAAGAGTATGCATATAATACTCGCATTCTCGACGTGACCACCGAACCCACATTAATCCAACATCATGATCTCGGAATCTTTCTGCGGTACTTGCAATCAATAACACATGACGAGCACAATGATCCATCCGCTCCACAAGACGACAAATTAACGACGTCATCAACAGCGCCAGAGGAAAAATTAAGTACCAGCTCTATCACTTTTGAAACTACGTCACCATGTCACCATGTGCCCAGGTAACTACGTCAAGAAACTCGGGGCGGCAGGCAGGCATAAGGAAAATTGTTTCATGGGCTATGCACGATATATGGTGCCAATTTGCAGCATCCTATGTACCACCTTCGCTTCATCTTCAACTTTCATTCTCAACTGTTCCTCCTTCTTTCTGTACCTCACTGCCCTTTGTTCAAATACGGTGTTCAAATGAGAACGGGTTCAAATAAAAAAGGGTCGAAACGCGAAAGGTTAAAACGCGAAGGGTGCTTTGCGAATGGGTTCAAACGAGAAGGGTTCAGATCAGAATGGGTTCAAATGAGACGGGTATAAATAAGAAAGGGTTGAAACGCGAAAGGTTGAAACGCGAAGGGCGTTTCACGAATGGGTTCAAACGAGAAGGGTTCAAATCGGAATGGGTTGTTTCGAGATGCACCCGATTACAGAAGCGCCGGCAAGGAAGGTGAGCGCATGCAAGCGACGCTGTCGTCGCGGTGTCGCATTTCGTGGCTGTTCTGGAGTTTCCGTCGATTGATCGTCTGCAGAACGACTTACAGCAGAATTGCAGGCGTCCGCCGTATCCGCCTGTGCTGCTGTACCAGCGTCAGTGGCGTAGCCACAAATATTTTTCGGAGGGGGCCGGGGGGGGGGGGGGGGGGGTGGCTGGGATGTCCGTGACTTGTAGTGCGAGGGGAGTTGGGGGTCAAAATGCATGTGTATATTATAGGGTTGACTGCATTTCGGAGGGGGGGGGGGGGGTGAAGCCCCGTAAGCTTCCTACCTAGCTACGCCAATGACCACCACTAGGATCGCGATGAAAAGGAGCATTGCACGATGAATGAAACTTTAAACAGAATCAACCGACATGCACGTGGACTTCAATAAATCTTTTTACAGTTTCAAAAACGATTGCAGGATAATACGTGTAGCAAGTGGAATTATTTCAATCTGTGTAAAGTATCGTGAAGTGCAGATATCTATACTTTTAATTAGTAATGTCGCGAACCTGCCGATGTTTGAGTTGAACCAAGTTTGACAAAAATTAATCGGAAGTTCAAGTTTTGTACGTACACGTAGCAGAGCGCGTTGGAAACTACAGAATACACAGAAAAAATAAAACACGTGAAGGACGAACACAGACACACACAGTTCTTTCAATGAGCAACGAACATTTATGGGATGCCCATGACGCCACGACCTTTCTTTCAATTCCTTCAAGTTCACGGTCGTAGCATTATGGGCATCTCATAAATGTTCGTTGCTCATTGAAAGAACTGTGTGTGTCTGTGTTCGTCCTTCACGTGTTTTATTCTTTCTGTGTATTCATCAGTTTAGTACGCATGCGCGAAAATATTAAAACAAGTGACACCACCCGGCGGTAAAAAAGTGCAATATTTGGTGGATGAAGTGGGTGGTTGATTCGCATTACTATCTAACGAAAGCATTAAAATTACCTATTTTTGTTTTTATATCGTGTAAACATTAATAATAATTTTATATATTACAAAAGAAGGTACTTTCTAAAGGATTTGTTTTCTAAAATTAAAAATCTTTATGTAGAAGCCAAGCAACACTGTCCGCAAGTCGAACTTCGTCGAACTTTGCAGAGTTCGACGGTTCCCCAAACCAGAGGAAGCTCGATGTTGGACGAAAGTTCACTCCATCCCTACTTGTAAGCAATCTGATTTTTGTCAATATTTTTGTTTCTCTCACGTTGATGTTGCAATGTGGAAGATATGTCTTAGTCACCTTCAAAATGCGTCACTATAGTAACTCACTCTATTATTGTAGCATAATTATTATATCGCACAGCAGAGGCAGGGTTCATATTTTAAATCTTTTACATTTCTTCCTTTGTTTTGTTTAGACTATTTCATGACCTAAACAAAAATGTCAAAATAAGTGTGTTATTTTGACATATCTGAATTAGGTTACGGGGGTTATAATTACCGACGTTGCCACATGACCTTTATTCCAACTACTTGCGCATGTCTCAACCGAACGGGCTGCCCCCTCTCACTAGCGAGAGAGCATCAATAGATAATCTTATACTTCGTCTCACACTAGGATGGACTAAAGGTAAAAGCTACGGGCCACCAGATCCAATCACAAGCCACTTAGAAATTGCGTGGTATTTTGCTTCGATCCACGTGTCGGTGCCTCCGTCTAGGATCACTAATGGGTATGGGGGGACAGTGGTTCGAATTGAATAGCACTGAGTGACTCATCAATTTTACATCGCAAAGAAAGAAAGAAATTTTACATCGCATCAGACTTTTTGCCATGTCGAATCTATAGAAATGATGCAGCGCTTTTTGATTCGGAGCGTTATTCGTCTAGCCCTAATCAATGTTAAGATGTCATAGTTCATAGTTTAGCGTGTAACGTGATTGGACCTGGCGGACCGTGGCTTTGGCCTTTAGTCCATCGTAGGATGAGACAAAGAATAGTAGATCGTGTTTTCAGGCCACGCTATTCGTAGCGGGAACTGCTGCCACTTCGATGCATAGGGAGTTGTAGTAGACCGCGTCCACCGTCGCGCTAAGCTTACCGAAGCTTACAATAACTTATCTAGTGACGCTAACCATAACTGGAAACGAGTGCGCGCCACTAGCCTTGGCTGCAGAACTTCGGGCCTCGTTTCCGGTCGCCGTAAGCTTAGCGGGATAGCGGACATGATCTACTACAACTTCCTCATGTTTTGAAGCGCGCTTCCGTAGCGGTCAGTGCAAGCCCCAACCACTCAATTGCCTCGCAGTCGTGATTTTCTTTGTTTGGCTTTGGTTGTTTGAAACGTGTAATTTATTTTGCATTTTTTTATCTCCTGCATTCGTTGCAGTGTCAAACGGTATGGTGGGCAAAGGCTCTGTCGGGCACCATGTCTTGATTTCTGCTCTTTTCCCGGTAAATATCCGCGGAACAAAGAAAGGAAAACAATTTTTTTTTTTTTTACCACCTGCCGAAAATCGAGCGAAAAAGGCAACAAAAGACTTGGTAAAAATACAAGTGGGAAGCGCGTCCCAACTACCCCATAGGGATAGAATTATTTTGTTTTGCGAAAAACCAGCCGTCCTACGAGTAAACATTGAAACATTGAAACATTTCTTTATTTTCATCAATGATGGGGAAAAACCAACGGAAAAAAGCTGCTATTTGCAGCTTGACCGGTCTATTGGTACCCCTACAAGGCAAGCAACACTAACACGAGTTGAAAGCAAAAAGGACATCCATTAATAAAACAAAATTAGCGGGAAAAAAACTACAATAGAAGGTATGTTTTATGTATTATACAATACAAGGGATATCATTCCTGCTTACTGACATAACATCAATTCCTAATGATGCGATATGATTTAGTAGCTCGGGAAGGGCACGCTTAACTCTTTGACGTCCAAAGTTAGTTCGTGATTTCGATATATGCCATGGATGTATCTGACGGGTTTGACGAATAAAATCGTGCAAACGAAGGTCAGCAATGGCGAGAAATGTTTCATATTTACCTTTCCTGACAGACTGGAATGTTAATATTAATCGTTGAGAATAAAGTTTTGAAACGTCAAGTATGGGGTACTTCTCAAAGAGAGGCAAGGATGGGGAGGTGGAAGAGACATTAGCTACAGCTCGTAGAGCTTTTTTTTTTTTTTTTGCAATATCCGAAGTAAGTTTAAATTCTTTGTGCCGGTAGACCCCCACACCAGATGCGCGTAGCATAAGATGGGATAAAATGGTGTTTTAAAAAGTTGAATTTTGACACTTGTGGGTAAAATGTTTTTATATTTATTTATCACACCCACTATTCTAAAAAAGTTTACTGCGAACGTGTCTAATATGGTCGTTCCAAGACATGTGATAAGAAAAAATACACCAAGAGGTTTTACATTTTCAACATATTGAATAATATCAGTGCCGTATTTCAGAAGAGAGGATGAGGTTGTTTGAGTTCTGGAATGCAGTGGGAATATGATAGCCTTGCTCTTGCTAGTATTTATATGAAGGGAATTTTTTATGCACCAGGTTTTTAATTTTTAAAGGATATTATTTGTTTTGCTAATAAGATATTCACTATTTGAATTAGAAATGATCATACTCGTATCATCTGCATAAATAATAAAATCTACACCAGAGTCAATAGCAGCAATATCGTTTATATAAAAGAGAAATAAAAGGGGACCTAGAATGCTTCTTTGGTGAACACCGCAATTAATGTTAAGGAAAGAGGACCTATGCTCGTTTATGGAAACGTATTGGCAACTGTTCTCAAAATATGACCTTAAAAATGAAAATGAAACCCCGAAATCCACACGAAAATAGCTTATCTAAAAGTATACCATGGTTGATGCAATCGAACGCTTTACTAAAGTCAAGTAAAACGCCAATCGTCGTTAACTTTTTTCTAAATTGTCTAAAATAATTTATTTTTGGCGCAAAAGTGCAGACTAGGTAGACCTAAACTTTCTAAATCCAAACTGAGATTCTACTAATACATTATGATTATCTGATTTAGTAACACGAAGCGGACGTTTGGCAAACAAAATACGTGCAGGGCTCAAAGTGACCCAATTTCAATTGTGGTTCACTGGTACTAGACAGGATTATTGAAAGTGAGCTCAAAGATTCAATCGTGGGGGGAAGGGACAAGGTCACGTCTTACTACGTCTGCATACACAGGCACAATATCCGGCATGTCGGGTACTAAGAGAAGTTCCCCGGTCTTCCTTCCATATCGCTCGAGAATGCTTAAAGTATTGTACATTCGTGGAAAGTCGGACAATCGAAAACGCAAGCAGCGCATTTGGTCACGGCGTGATAGCATGAATTGAAGATCCTCAATCGAAATCGAAACTGAGTGGTCAAATAGTTCCCATAGTGCAGTGTGTGGCATTTCGCCGCGATGGGGCGCTCCAACTTTTGGAAGAAGTTTATTGGCTGGACTGGCTCGTAGCCCCCTCCGAGGGCCGTCGTGAGGTGAACTGCAGTGTTGGACAAAATACTCGATAAAAGTATTTAAGTTAAGTTACTAAATACCTGCTTCATAAAGTATTTAGAATACTACTCAAGTTAATAATAATAATAATATTAATAATATTATTAGTTTATTGATACCAGCAAAGAAAGGTTAAGTATTGCGGATGCATCAAAGCCAACAGGAGGCTTGTGCGACGCCATCCTCCAATAAAAAAAACACACGATATGTAGCTGTGTAGCTACGGAAAATACAATAATATAAAACAAATAAAAAAAGAAATGTAAACACAATTCCATGAAGTTAGTCACTCTAGTTATAACGTGAAGATTTTACGCGACAAGATATTATGCACAGACTAAAACGGAAATCAAGAGCAATGTCAAAGCAAAATAAAATACCCCAAGACTGGAAAATATGCCGAGAAAAAAAATTCACGGAAGGTGTCTTCTGTTAAAAGGTCCTGCAAACAGCAAAATATTCATTAATGTTCCAGAGAGGCAGGCGCTTAGAAGTGGCACACATTACTAAGCAAAATGCGTCTACAATATAAATAAACAGGATAGAGAACCGAAACCAATAGTTCCCTATTAAAACGAAATACCTCTAAGCATCTTTTTAACTTTGCCCAAGGATGTTTGGTTTAGAAGTTCAGGTGGTAAGTGAGAAAAAATATATGGCACATAGAACGCACGCGTACTTTCGCCATAACGAGTGCGGGAAAGAGGTATGTGAAAAGGGTGCGTATGTCGAAGATCACGTGAGGGTGGGCTTGAGATTTTGAAATCAGAATTCCAAATGTGCCGCAATACCACTGAATGAACATATAGGGTTTGAAAGTTAGGTAGTTGCAAATACTCGAAAAGATTAGCGTTGTCAGGTATTTTAAGTTTATAAGAGACACTTTTCAGGATAGCTTTCAGGATGCAGTCCACTTTGGTTTTCCAATATTCACAAGAATGGCCGAAAACGGTGGTGGAGTAGCGAAGGACGCTATATGGAAGCGTATGGGCAATCATTCTTCGCACAGATACAGGAAAAAAATATTTTGTATTATATAATAGGCAACTAATGCTTCTTAGTTTTTTTTTACAAATGTATGTAAAATGAACATTCCATTTCAGACCGCTATCAAAATATATGCCTAGATACTTCACACTATTTGTATACTCAACCGGAATGCAGTTGCATTGATGGCAGAAAGAAGAGTGCAGAACTAATGGAATGTTGAGAGTGACTGTTTTGAGTGGATTATAGAAGCATACTAGCTTTGTCTTTTTAACATTTATATCAAGAAGGTTCTTTTTGAACCAGTCCATAATTGCTATCGCTTGAGATTGCAACTGACTGATGGAATTGGCATAGTTGATGTGTTGGGTCATAATTACAGTGTCGTCCGCGTATTGATAGAGCTTACATCCCGGTACCATGGTGGCAATGTCATTGACAAAAATATTAAACAAAAGAGGTGATAGAATAGACCCCTGTGGTACTCCGGCTTTTAGTTCAGTTCGAGAACTCTGAAATCCAGATGCGCACACCAGTTGAGAACGATGAGAAAAATAGTTTTTAAGAAGGGGAAAAAATGAACCACGAAAACCTAGGCTGTACAGTTTCTTCAACAGTATCGTATGGCTTACTGTGTCGAAAGCTTTGGACACATCTAAGAATAGTGCGGAGGTAACAAGATTGTAATCGAATGCTGAGTATAGGTGATCTGCAAAATCTTCTAGAAGAGGCTGAGTGCCCTTTCCTTGCACAAAACCAAATTGAGTTAGAGATACGATATTAACTTCTTCTAAAAAAGATGTCATTATATTAAACACATGTTTTTCGAGGATCTGAGCGATGATTGGCAAGAGAGAAATCGGACGATAGTTTGCAATATTGTTTCTGGTACCACCTTTATACAAAGGACGTACTATAGACGTTTTAAGTTCATCGGGAAGAACCTTGGTTTTAATAAAACCATTTACCATAAAAAGAAGTACGTCTTTCAGAATGCCTATATTTCTGAGGAGGTCAGATAGACGAATTCCGTCTATACCTGGGGACTTGTTGGTCTTGAAACTAGACAAAATGGAATATAGATCAGCTTCCTGAAAAGGTGGAAGGAACGCTGAGGAAGAGACTAGATTATCAAATGCATCTAGGCTATCTCTCGCCTTACCAGAAAAAGTAGCAAAAACAAAAACGTTAAAATCCTCTACAATTGATTGCAAATTATCGCCAAAATGTCGTTTCAGTGTATCATCAATGGAGTGTCTTTGTTGTCCACGGAGTTCATTTATCAAAGACCAAGTTTTACGTGCATCCGAATGAGATTGCGAGAATTTTCTGTGATAAGAAATGCGCTTAGCCGATCGAATCATCGCGTTTACTTTGTTACGGCAGGATTGAAAGTTTATTCGTAGGTGTGCATCATTGCGTGAACGACGGCAGTGAGCCCATAGTGCATTTTTTTTTCTTATCGCATCTGAAATATTCGCATTCAGCCATACAAGATCAGGGTTGCGTTTCTTTACGAATATTTCTCTCCGGCATCTTTCATAGAACTGTTTAAAAAACCAGCACAAACTTTGTATAAACGTTGGTGTAGTTAACGGTCCTCAAGAAGTGGTTTAAGTCTTCTCGCGTTATATCATAAACGGTGCTTTTTTTTCGAAATCCCAGCTGACAACACGGTGTCGCTCATAAAATGAGTATTGGCTTCGGCCGATGCAAGGAGGGACAACGCGGTAGTCGCAAAAAAAAAAAGTCCGCTCTCCGACGCTTTTTTTTTCGTCTCGCGTGTACCGCGTTACCTTGGGCAGAGATAGCTGTGCACGAGTGTTTACCACGGGGACGATAACGGCTCGAGTGCTGATGACCGTACTCCGTTGTCTCGTCACGCTTTTTTGCTCGAAGCAACTTGCTTCTTCTGCCATAGCTGGTCAATCCAGTTGGCTCGACTCGCTTCACAGAATCGAGCCAAGTGGTAAGGGGCGGCAGGGTACGACTCTCTGCCTCCCGCAAAATGGTGATAAATACTAAGATGTCACTCTTACGTGATACTCTGCGTTCCAAAACATCGTAACCAATTCCGTTGTATGTTCATACAGCGGGAGGTTAGTCAGCTCCAATGGGGGTAACCGGACAAACAAAAGCTCACCCGTTTTCTCACAGTCACAAACAAAAGCTCACCTCTTTCCTTTTTTTTTTTTTGCTACTTGGGCGAAACATGGGCTGGGATAAAGTGCGGACGCGATGGACATTGCACCATTTTTAGGAGAACTGCCATCCCATCCCATGCAAAGGTGTCGACAGATAAGCCACAACAGGCAGAGAAGCAACTATTTGGGACCAAAATTTAGGTCACTGAAACTGAGTGGAGCTGATAAGATCAAGCTTGCTTGACTTAAGGTATGCCGAGCACCCTTGTGCCACGCACAAGAAACTTCGTCAACCGAAGTTTTTGAACCCGAAGAGTGACCGAAAAAGCGAAGTCACCTTTTGACGACCTCGCTTTTGTAGCGTGAACTACACTGGCCGAGGTTGAGCAGTTTCGCGTGGCTCCTGGAGAGCCGTGCTGCGCATGCGCGAGGAGCAGTGACGTAACACGGCGCACAGCTGGCGCAAAAAAAGTTCAAATTTGAGGGTTTAAAGTGCCAGAGCAACGACGGGCATCTGGCACGCCCCAGTGGAGGACTCAGGATTACTTTGGACCACCTGGGGATCTATTGACGTGCAACCGAAAGCTCGGTTACACGGCGCCTCCTCCGCAATAAGCCTCCGTCATATTATGGGCACCTCGGCCGGGATTCGAACCCGCCACATGGGGATCCGTAGGCCAGCGCTCTCGCCTCGGAGCCACCGAGGCGGCTGGACAGCTGGCGCGCCGGAGCCGCCGCCGCCGCACGCTCCGCCGCCGCCGCTAGCCCCTCGGCGGTCTGCGCAATCCAGAGGAGTGACGTCATAGGCGCGGCAGACGCACTGGCGCCGCCGTGTGCCCAGCTGTGCGCCTCCGTTGCGCAGTAGCCAAGTCTGACGCTGCACCGGAGCCGCTTGATAGCGCCTCTCATTTTGTGCGCATGCGCAGAGGTATCAGTGGGGGTATACATATAGCGGGGCGTTTGCCAGTGTGGTATAGCCATGGAGAAGGAGAGCGAAATTGCTGCTCAGCGGCGCAGAAGAGCGGAGAAGGATCTCATCGGATCCCGAAGTAGTCACATAATGCGTATACCGTGTGCGTGTCATTGAAACATCAGTAAGCATGATAATCAAGCTAATCCTAGACAACCAGGAAAGCTAAGAATAACCAGCTGAACCTAAGATCACGCTACGTAAATCCTGGCATAGCCGAGCTAAGCCACTGCAATTTTTTTCATTGTGCTTATGTCAGCGCTAAACGCGCAGATAAAGGTTAGGCACAATGTCTCTTCATTACTAATGCATGGGTTTTCTTGGGTTCAGGGTAATATTTGAAGTGAATGGCTAGGAAATTCAAATTATTACCGTCATTGAGCGTCGTAAATGTATTTTAAATCAAGGATTATCTCAGGGTGATGTGAAAGGGAAACTGAAGCAAAACGGTAATATACAAACCATTGAGTTGCGAATTTTTAAAAATATTTTGAAGGGACGGGAGTTGGGCCTTTTGGACAAGTACAAGACAGGTGACCAGTCTAGAAAGCTGTGCGGGATTTCGGATAGACTGGCGTTCCTTCCACCTCAGCTTGTGCCCGAAGGACTAACCTACACCAGGGAAAAGTCTAGCGGTGACATCGGCGACATGCTGGTTTTTGGGGGGGAAACTCTAGAAAATAAAAGGCGCCCTTGGGAAGGTAAGGGCAAAAACTTTCATTGTACGAACTTTGAGGTGAAATATGAGTCAAATTCGGCACAAAAGCGATGTTTTCACGAGCTCGATCTAAGTCATCGTAGCTTATCGGAGCTAGCAACAGGATTTGGTTGCTCGAAAGAATGTTCGTTTGCTCACGCCATGCCCGTGCCACTTCATACCGAAAAACTCGAAAAGTGGCGGAATGTCAAAAAAGTATTTGAGAGAACGAGTGCTCAGAAATCTAATTGAATTACAGTATCAAATATTCTCGATCAAAAATATTTGCAAGAGACCAAGATACTTCAAAAAGTATTTGAAATGCAGTATCGTGAGTAGAGTATTTGAGATAGGCACAAGTCTAGACATGACCAATTAGACGGCGTCAAAAGTGCACCATCATGATGTTCGTCATGTTTCTGTACGTGCTCTGTCAGCGCTAGACCAACCATAAAAAGTAAAGGCCCAGTGAGTTACGCTTTTGACGTTTGCTTGATTGGTCTCATTTTCTCGTAGCGTCGGCTGCATGTGGGATTAAGCTGAAACGAAGTTTAGCTTTGAGCACCATTTGGACTTAAGGTGAAGCGGAGTTGAGCTCATTCTACTTTTCTGGGAGTATAAATTCTAAGGGGGGAACTGCGTGTCATCATACCGCATTTATTTCGTTACTGTGTATCGTTACGCACGAACGAATCTCGGCGAGTGTAATCACGAGAGTACAAGCCGACGCCTCGGCTCATTTGATACATCTTGTGAGGTTTGATAAAATGTCGAAATATCAGCCTGGGTGCGTCTCGTCGTCTGCACAGCTTCCAGACCGTGATTGCCAGCTCTCCAGCCGTGACGCACAAGACACACGCGCTCTTATCAAAGGTGTCTGGGGGAGTCCCCAGTATTCGCAACCTCGTGGTTCAAGCAGTCCCGAACCCTTCCTGAGCTACTGGATATCAGCAGAGAGTTATCGCATCTGTACGTCACAACGGCAGAGAGAATGTTTTGATCCCCGTTTGTTCATTGTGTCACACATTGAGGGAGAGGTTTGCGCATTTTATCTGCGCAGTCCAGCGTCCGGACCAAAACAGAATATGTCACCATTAGTTTCACCAATGGGAAAAACGTTTGCTATCGTCGTTGAGGGTTGACACACCCTCTTTTAAGCTCTCCTTCAAATCTCTTTCCTCCCCTGTATCATATCAGACGTACTACAGGCAGATGCTGTTAAAGCCAAAGGAACACTTCAGTAGCCGAGGCGGAGAGCAGACACCGCAGACTTGAGTTGAACGTTCGTCAACGTAAGTCAAGGGAGACGCGTAATTTTTAGCATTTCGGGTATGCGTTGAAACTGTAAACGAAATAATATTTTTCCAGGTTAGTTTTTAATCGCCAAACGACAACCGCACTTTGAAAGATGAAGGTGATTCCATTCCTGGATCCTTCGGAACTTTACCGGCCGGAGCACAAGAAAAAGGAGGATTTCAGAAACTTCACGACAGACAAGGTACAGTTCTTCACGTCGTCTGTCAGATCTCATCGCGAATATTCTTTCATACGGCTGATTCGACGAACAAGGGACATTTATACGTTTATTGAGAGTAAACTGGGCTTCTTTAATTCTTTCATCTCTTTTTCGGCACTTGGCAAGGGAAGAAAAGAAGAGACGCACCTATCATAGCTAAACGCCTAAAGTATCAGCGCGGGGCTGACATTTGTATAATAGAAGGATTGCCAAACGTCAACATTGTTCTAATTGAAATATAAAACATTGGAGAGTTCCTGGAAGGTAGTTGTCGATTTTGATGACGACGGTGCTATGCACTACCCAGCTTACAATCGTCAGTGCGTATCGACCAATCGTCATTAACAAACGAAATCCAGATACGAATTCAGCTAACCGGCTTCATTCGAAGCGAGAGCTACGAGCTCTAATTCTTTTTTCTGGCCTCGCTATATGTGTTTGCCTCTCTCGTGAACCCTTATGCGTCACAGTCACTTTCAACAGCTGTGGAAGATTAAGCGGTCTGAAAAATTAGCCGCCGCAATCTAATCAACAAATGAACGCAGGCGTAGCAGGTTCTCCGCGCTTCTGGAATTACACTCGTCATGCCACACGTATGTTCACTGCAAGACGCTATACGCCGAGAAAGTGAGGAAGAAGAGGAGGAGGAGAGAGGGACTTCAGAACGTCGAGCTCTAGTTGGAGTGATTAGTGGGTAGAGCTAAAGCTAGCAGACTTTGCCTCCACTGCACTCGGCGAACGCGGAAGGAAGGCGTCCGGCGTTTGGCTCTCGCATTCGACGAGTGCAGTGGAGACAAAGGCCAGCTAGCTTTAGGACTACTCACGAATCATTCGAATCAGAGCTTGGTGTTCTGACGTCACAACGCGCTCTTGTCTCCTCCTCTCCCTCAGTTTCTCGGCACTATACGGTGTGCAAGTTTGTCTACATCTTGCACAAAGGGTGCGGTCACGTCAGGACGCCAAGCTATGATTGGAAGGATGGTGCGCAGAAGCTAGGGCTAGCTGTCTGTCTACACCGATTCCACGCGCAGACTGTCGTCTGCGCAGACCGGCGTCAGGGTCTGGTGTTCGGGCGCCGAACGCCGGCGTTGTGTGCGAGTCGTAGCAATGGCTGTCTTATATTTCCTACGGCTTTCTGAAATCCACTGGTATTTTACGAACGAGGATCTAGCTTTCGAGAAAGGTGAGAGGAAAAACTTTGAATGGCACGTTGTTTGACTCGACTAACTACAAGAAATGTACACGTTACCCCTCCCCCCTTTCCCCAGAACAAAAACAAAAAAGTAACTAAATATTGTTAGTCGTTACTAGCTCGAAAAGTAGCTACATACGTTACCCGTTACCGATTCTCAAAAGGAACGCGTTACGTTACCTCAAATGTAACCAGTTACTTTTATCGTTAATTTGAAGACCAAATAATACACAACTGCTTTTGTTTCATGGTTTATTGTTTTCTTTGGTAGTCGTTGCACTTATGCAGTAGCTGCCTCTCAAAGTTTTCATCGGTTATGTTTCCCCGCTTTCTTGAGAATACATCTCCGGCGACGCTGAACAGTCGTTCTGCTGACGCGCTCGAAGGAACGGCGGTGCTTTGCTCCAGGAAGAGATGGTGAATCTGCGATTCCCCCCTCTTTTTTGTTCTCTATGCTTCTAAAGTTCCAAGTTGACAATGGGATGTGTGCCTTCCCGTGTTGGAAACCTCCGGATTTACATTCGGTCTGTACAGGATTTTTGAAGGTTCATCCTTCTTGAAGGGTGAAGGGCACTCCCAGCTGTAGAGTTCGACTGACGTGTTCAGCTATAGCCTCCTCTATACTCACAAAGCCTGGCAGTTCGACGACGGAGCCGTAAATTGCCCGGTCGCAGATTTGGAGCGCGAGGATCTGGTAGCACAGAGCATCAAAGAGCCATTTCACAGGGAACCTGGACGTCAGCGCACAGCTTTTGCAGCGGCCAGGACCCGAAACACACTTGCTCGCTCGGGAGAAGTGTGTTTTGGCGTCTCGCCGCAGCGGGGTGCCAGTCACGTGGGGCTCTTCTCTCATCCGTTTTCTGCCGCTCCAGCTTTTCTATTTCGGCAGCCTCTTCTCGTGGCGATCTGCCAGTCTTTGTCAGTATATAGGAGGCTATGGTTCAGCGATAAACGTTGCTATACTGTCATACTGCTTAGTTGTTTTTCGGGTTGCCCGTCTGCTTTGGTCGTGATGGACTCAAACTCGGAAATAAAACGAAGCTGTTTAAGCGGTGTTGTACGCGTTACTCCCGAAAAGTTACGAAATACCGTTACTCGTTACTTATCCTTAAAAGTAACTACCTACGTTGCTCGTTCCTGTTCTAAAAAAGTAACTAAACAAGTTACTCGTTACCGGAAAAGTAACTAGGTGGAGGTAACTCGTTACTAGTAACGCGTTACGTGTTGCTAGTTGCTACGCGTCTGCTAGTTGTTAGCAGACGCGTAACACGTCTGCTAACAACTAGCGGACGCGTTCCAACGAACGAAGAAATCGCTGCCGATATGTTTTCGGCTTCGGTCCAAGGAGCAGCTGCGGGGACGAAACTTCGTCGCACGAGGGTTTACTCTCCCATGCTGAGCCTCATCTCCTCCTCTCCTTCAGTTGCGCGCCGTATAGCAATCAATTCTTGTTCGCGCTATTTTTAATTCTTCAAATTCCTGTGCAAACATGTAATGAGTCCGGTGAAATGGAGACGCCTCCTCGAGACACTGCGTTGACTTGTTTGGAGAAGGCGGTAAATAACGACGAAGGGCCGCGTCCCATGAGTGGGCGACGGCACGTGTCGCGCGTGAGATACGACGAGACACTATCGTCAGCAGCCATCGCCACTCGAATTCACTCCGAGATGCCCCTCTGGACACGGGCCAGGGGACTTCGCCCTTTGTTGAGTGGCGAGTAACTGCACGGGTTTTGCGGCTAGTTCATTCTTCGCGTGCTGCGCACGCTCCAGCGAACTTCCCACGATGTTGGGTTTACTGCGTTTATAAGCGCCGTGTGGCCAAGCGAAATGCGTTCAGGGTTTCCGCATGCGGGATAGCGGAGTCGGGGAGGACTGACCACTTCCGGAAAGAATCACTTGATTATACTCCATCGCACCTCAAGTCCGAGCGGGGCCGTGAGCTACTTGCAACGTTGTAGGCGTTACCGAAACAAAAAAGGAACGAAATACGTTAGTCGTTATTTTCAAACAAAAAGAAACTCGTTACGCACCTATACGTTACATCAACATGAAAAAAAAAAACGCATTTCCGGTACCTATAAACAGTGACGCACGTTACTTTTACGTTGCTTTTGGATGGCGTCTATCCACCCTGACTGTCACTGATGGCGACAGTCGACACTGGGACAGAGGGCGTGGGCGGCCGGGTTTTCTTCTAATGTTGGAGTGTTTACGCGAGGAAACGAGATGCCAAATTTAATAGTAATGTGAAATGCGTTCAAGAATTCATTAAACTTGGCGCTTAGAAACAAGAAAAGGAAATTGAAGTATATTTGCTTTACATCGTGGGAGGATGATGTAGCGAGTAACGTAACTACGTTACCCGTTACTCCACATAAGTAACGTAAATACGTAATTCGTCAATGGGGAGTTGTAGGGAACCGTTTTTGCACATTCGATACGGTACGATGGGCCCTCCGGTATACGAACTGCGCATGTGCGAGTTTTCTGGGGTTGCGCATGCGCAGTTCGAACCGGAGGGCCCATCGTACCGTATGGGATGTGCCATAACGGTTCCCTAAAACTCCCAATTGTTTTGAAATAATAACGAGTACGTTAGTACTTCGTTGCCGAAAAAAAAACGCGTTACGGTAACGCCGTTAATTGTAATGCGTTACCGATGGCACGGCTTGCAACACAAACGTACAGACTAAAAACACACGACGGATTCTTTGCGATTGTTTGGATCAGTTTGCGGCAACACGTGCATAGAAACAAGAAAAAATATCGTGATCTCGCGCTTCCCGAAAAGCATGATTGGTCTTATTGGCCCGCAGCGTTGGTAGTGCTCGGACATAAGATAAAACAAAGTGTATAGTTCCGATCTCAGAGGAAGGTGGCGACAAAAACATGCCTAAGAACAAGCACCATAAGGTATTTTTATCTGACCTGCGAACGGCGTTGGTTGTTTGTTCGCGTGGTCTGACAATCGCACTGCCCGACACTTAACGCGAACACGGTAAGGGACAATTTTTTTTTTTTTTTTTTTTTTACTTTGCTTTGAAAGGGGTATTGACGGGTATCAAGCCTTTTTCGCTTTGGTAAGTGCCCAAATAAGCACTTTGCACTACGCCTATATAGCATTAAGGATAAATCCTTTGACTTTATAAGTCTGTTTGTTTTCTTTAACACTATCGTGCCGTGGACTAAGGCTAATAGGGAGTTCTCGTAGATCGTTTCTTCCTTCCCGCAACGTTCTTCGCCACCCGCTTCAAGATCCGGAACTCTGCAGTCAAGGCCAGCGGCGCGCGTGCGCACTCTTCGTTGCGGAGGGCGTAGTGGAGTGCGTAGCGGAGTAGGGAAAGTGATCTACGAAAACTCCCTAATTTTGGTTCTACGGAAGCCGCAGGCTTCCTTTCAATCACACCTGAGTCGCTAGTCAGCGTGATTTATTATTTGTGATTTCCGCCCGAAAAAGCCGACAAGATTGAACTGGATTTTTGAAAATAAAAAATGTAAAGCAGTCAAAAAGGTTAGATCAACCCGTTTCACAAGAACCTATAGGGCTTCAGCAATATCCCCTTAGAGGTGCTGGAGGCGGTAAAACATGTGTCGTGAAATACATCTCCATGTTTAAGAAGCGGAACAGAAAATTGTAAATGGTACCTACCTCAACTGCAACTCGCTCACAATTCAAATTTGTTTAGAGCTACGTGCCGCGCAAATTATTCTAGAGAACCTAGAGAACAGCAACGCACTCAGCCGAGTAATAAATGTTTTTACTTTCACTCTTCTAGTTGGCGGTGGCTTGCTTTTATTTTTTTCTTCGTTTGAAAACCAATTTCTTTGACTTGCACACAGGACGATCGGATTCAACGAAGGGTGCTCGAAGTCTACAAGAAGATGCACACTTTCCAGACAGTGGACTTCGTTCGGGCAAGGGTGCGTGAGATTCTTTCTCGTGAAGCTATCTTCCGTCAGGCAACTCTTGTGTCTCAGTGGGGCTCCGAACCGGTTCATTACAAAGTCCTTTGCAGATTATAGGGATTGTCTGCGTCTGTATCTCCGAGAAGGACCAGCTTGGCGAATTGATCATAATCGCTAAATTTCTGTGTAATACAAAGGTGCACTTCCAAAGATACTATTATGTTTTAGGTATAGTGAGCGCAGTAAATTTCCCTTGTTATTAGGGGATTGATCAATATAAAATCTCTAACGCTTCGTAAAATTAGATTTATTGGGTTGGTAATCGTCTGAGATAGCCCAATTCAAATAGTATTTTATTTATTTTACAGTAATCGAACTCGCATGTTTAGAAGTTCTTGCCCAATCGTAACAGCACTTACTTGTTTCGAACTCCGAACCGCAGCGTTTCGCAAAATCTTACGAATCCCATTAAAATATTACCTATAGATAAATCCTCATCCAATTCACGATGCTCGTTTGCTTTAGACCTCGTCCTTTAGGCCTGAATGGTGTACGTACGGACGCGTGTGCTCGTGCGACGTAGGCACTATCCACGAGACCACACAAGTTTCAGAGAGGCAAAGTCGGACTATGCATGTTATTGTGCCTGAGCGGGGCGTAGATGGCACACTCGACGTTGGCATGATAATTTCGTTTAAGCAGACAAATTAGGACACAAATTGATACCAAGTTATGCTTGTCTAGGCGTGAGTTGCTGGTCATTGAATGACTGATTTGTTGGAGCATTCTTATTGAGATGGTCCGTAGATTTCGCCCAAATTTTGCTATTTCATATTGTACAATATATCGAGATCATGTTCGCAGCTATTTTAAAAGCTTTCTCCTACACTTTCATAGGCTATTGTCTACAAAAAATATTAGCTGTTGCGAGCGGAAATTTTACTGAACGCTGTCTCATAGACACCACCAGTCTCTCGCATTATACGCTATAAAAGTCTGCATTGGCAACTATGTTTTGACAAATAAAATACTACAAGAGGCTCACCAAAAGATGCTTGTGCCCTCCCAGCGCGATTGCACGACGATGCATTTGACATTATAACGTTTTCAGGCTAACATTAGAAAGGTTCAGTAGACCGTCTTTCCAGCTTCAGTTTCCCGCTCCGCTACGTTCTCTGCAACGAAGACGCCGCTAGTTTGTATCCGCGTTCCGCTATAGAATTGACTACACAGTTCCGGATCTCAAACCGGGTTGTCGACTGAGTTGTGGGACAGCGGCAACGGTCTACGAAAACTTCCTATCAGGGAGGTAAAAAAAAAAACAAAAAAAACTCCCTATTAGGGAAGTTTCGTGGATCGTTTCATACGAAAACCCTTTATTGACACTCTATCTCTCCACGCGGACTCGCTTTTATAGATGGCAGAGTGGACCCAGTTCAACAAGGCCGCGATGCCGGTCATGGAGGCGCTGCGTCTGCTCAACAGCCTGGTGGACGAGAGCGACCCCGACGTGGACGTCCCGAACATTGTGCACGCCTTCCAGACGGCCGAGAAGATTCGGGAGGCCCATCCGAAGGCCGATTGGTTCCACCTGACGGGTCTGATCCACGACTTGGGCAAGATGATGGCCTTTTTCGAAGAGCCGCAGTGGGCGGTCGTCGGGGACACCTTCCCCGTGGGTTGCGCCTACCAGGACTCCATCGTGTACAGGGACACGAGCTTCGTGGACAACCCGGACCTCGGAGACAACCGCTACAACACCAAGCTCGGAATCTACGCGCCCAACTGCGGACTCGAAAAGGTACGCAGAAGATCGTTGCCGTTTCGAAGCTGCAGCTGTGCCACAGCTTAACTTTCTCGCTGTGGCTATCGGCCACTCCAGATATCCTATAGATTTAAGAGAGAGAGAGAGCAATTCAAACCGCAAAGAGCGTTTGCAATCGTGGATGCCTCCTGGGCCGATTAGTCGCACGTGCGCATACGTTGGGTTGTCGCCTGGCGAAGAGGAAAGAGAATGGAGAGTCAGAGACGCTTGCAGAGGACCAATACTTTCGGGACGTGTACGGAGATAGTGTTGAAGACACGGCCCAGAAACCACATCACCCCGATCGAGCGTTGGAATCACTCTGAAATCTAGGCACACTAGGCAATTCTAAAGGAGGCGACGCCACCCAGCGGAAAAGACTTGACGGAGAGAAGCGGGGAGCTACTGCCTATCCAAGTGGGCAGCGAAAATTGGCGTGACATGACAGCCGAAATGTAAAGTAAACGAAATTGGATTAAGTGCACGTCGTTCGTGTTGCAACTTGGGAGAGAAAGACCGTGCTACGTACAGAGCGCGACACTGTTAGCGCGAACAAGCGATCGCCGGTTTTTCGAGTTTTTCTCTTTGAAACTGTCGCGGCCGACGTGGGTCCCCAGGATGGACCAGGGTCGGCTGGGTCCAGATCCGGACGGAGCTCCTGGCAGGAATCTCGGCAGGCGACGATGGTTAAAACTCTCCTTTATTTACATGTGAGGGGAGCATTGAGCTCTGGCTATACAGCAACTAGCCGCAGCTATGAGCCTTGATCTTGGTGAGCTCCCCGAGTTAGGTGAGCTCAGTCCTTTTAAAGTATTTCGGTTGCCATGCAGTCAGGCGGCAACCAATCGCGGCGGTGCTCTAGTTTCGTCACCCACGCCTTCTCGGAAAGACCCTCTGTCCAAGGTACGTCACTTGTCCGCGCACACCACACCGAAGAGGTCGTCTTACTCGATGGCGCCATGCATCCCATCAACGCACCATTCTTTTGAAGGCGTCGTCCTTGCAGGCGTCTTGGGGCAGGCAGGGCGAGAGCTTGACGTAATGTTCGAGTTCGAGGTCCGCTGGGTTGACCTTGCCCGGGTATCTCACAACGCGCCATTCTTTTGAAGGCGTCGCCCTTGCAGGCGTCTTGGGGCAGGCAGGGCGAGAGCTTGACGTAATGTTCGGGTCCGAGGTCCGCTGGGTTTACCTTGCCCGGGTATCTCACTTGGGTTCCAAGAAGGGCAGACGTTTCGCAGACACGTTATTTCGGCGGTGAATTATGTGACGATGGGCACCGCACGTGAGCGAAACATGAGACGACGAACCAAGGCCGCCGGCGTCCATCGCCGCCGCCGATGGCGATTGCAACAGCCATCCGCGCTGCCGTTGCCGATTGCAACAAAACCAAGAGATGTCATCAAATTTATTATTGCTTCGGAAAGAGCTCATTTAGTTCGATAATGTGAGTGAAAAAATTTCGTGCTCGCTAATACTATTTAGAAGTAAAATGCGAAAATGCGCCGATGTCGTGTTCGCGCTAACAGTGTCGCGATGTGTACTTCTCCCTGCTACCACGTCCTTAGCACCGGCTTGTCTAATCGGTCGTGCGCGCTTTAGACTCCGAGTTGCGCGGCTAAAGCTCATGCTGTACCGAGGTCAAGAAACTACCAATGTGAAGATGGAGCAACTGCTCGTTTAGTTTGCGTCACCAAGTAATCGTGGGTTGCTTCGAGGTCCCTGAGATTGCAGGTGAGCGCCTTTTCGGGAGTTGCCTACGCGTGTGCGTACAGTGATCCGGCCGTCCACCTTTTTTCGGTAGCGCTTACGTGACGGCATAGGCGGTCAGTGACAATGTGAAACCGGGGTTAGCCCAGCGTCTCAACTGTCGTCATTTTGTTCTGTCTTTGGCTGAAGCAACAATGCGGGCGCAATCGCTGGTTAACGTTTTAGAGTACTATCCAAAAACGTTTTATAATTTCTTGACGAACGGCGCCAAGCATTTGCAAGAGAAGGCACATTTCCAACTGGTGAAGGAAATACAATTGAAGACCGAGATCGCCTGCTAGAATTTTGGCGTGCAGGATTGCCTCGTCGCCTTTGTCATTTTTAAGCGCCAGGCCAGCGTAGCGTGAACTAAAATTAATTGGTCGTGTCCAGACACGTGCACGACAAAAAGGCCAACGCGTTATACAAATATAGCCGAATCCGAAGGACGCTGAGTTACGTGGGATCGTGTCCCTCGAGCTTCCAGGGCCCGTTTGCTCGAAGCCGGTTAACTTTAACCGCGGTTAAAAGTTAACCACCCTTCCCTACTAGGTACCTAAAAGTACCTAGCCAAGTTTGACGAAGGCTGGATGAGCGATATCTCCGTGTTTTATTATGGGGTGGTAGCTGGTGTCACCTCCTGGCTGTAGCGAATATAATTGGCTTCCGTGGAAAGGTGATGAGGGGACCCAAAAATGCGCGCTACCGTGTTTTCGCGACGCAGCGCGGCATACCTTTGAGCTCAAGAAACAATTTTTATTGCTCGTGGTACAGATAATCGGTAAGGTAAAACTAAATTAACCCTTGTTTGGAAAATTTCTAAATATTTGGCTGTCTGAAGTGAAGACAAGCCTCGTTGAAGTTTCCTTTCAAGTTTGAAAGAGGACGACGAAGTTCAGTCCTAAAAACGATGAGAAAGAAGTGAGCAGTAAAAGGCGGGCGTTACCCCGGCAGCATGGTTGGTCAGCATGTAAGAACTGTATATAACACCGACCCTAACATCGAGGAGAACACTGGAAGTGTAATTCAACGATTGGTGCGCGCTGGCCTTCCACTTATAAAATATTCGAAGTAAATAATCATAATAAATCTTTGACGAACGCGCGTGCACGGCAAATTTTGTTGTAGGCTTTTTGCTTTAGAATACTGACTACTGCAGACGCCAGCACGCGCAGCGCGTGTAACTACACTCGTAGCATGCACTTCGGTGCTTGGAAAATTTAGCAAGAGGTCTATACATGGGTTGCACGTGACGTCATATCCTTTCTCCTTTCTGGTGGCCAAAACCTGCTGTTATACTTCGTTTCACCTTATGTGCGAGCTAAGGCAAAGCTGGAAGCGCGAGCACGAAAGCTCCGTGCCTTCAGGCTTTGCTCGAGCGCGCGAGCTGGGCAGAAACGCAAAAAGCGCTGGTCTCGCGCTTCTAGCTTTGGCTTCGCTCGCAGATAAAGTGAAACGAAGTATAATGAAGCTGTGCTCACTCGTTTCCGCTCGCTCGCGACGCTCGTGTACTGCTCGTAGAATATGCACAGTAAAGGCTACACTCGAGGAAGTTCGGCCACCAGAAAGGAGGACCAAATTACGCCAGTGCAACCTATGTATTGGGACGCTGTCTGCTTTTGTGTGCTATCAGTACCCGGCCGATTGAGTCAAGGCAATCCACTTTTCAAAGACGTTGCCATGCCGACAACTATCGCGTTCATTTAGGCTTATTAATTGCCAGAATCGAAAGACCATCTGAAAAATGCGGCGAGGTCATTGCTCATGCTTTGCGTTTTAAAGGGATTATCCGGTCAAATTTCGTATTCATGAAAACATTTAGACCTCATTGTCAATGGCTGTAGGAGCATCTTCCACGACAAATCTGAATTTTGTGTGCTTCCCTGGAGGAGTAATTGTATTTTAACCCAAGCGTGCATAAACGGCGTTTTCCTCTTCCACCTTCAGGGAAGCGGAATTTCTGAGGTAACATCAGGCAAAGAACGCGCCGAACTGAAGTGCACTTCGAATTTTGTCCTCCGCGTGAGCGGTACGACTTGGTTCACCCTCGCTGCTGCGCTAGATTTTTTTTTTTTTTTTTAGAATGAAAGGGTATTTTCGTTGTGCGGTTGTCACGCTCCACACTTCTCCGTGACATTTACAGTGGCGAGTAATATGGAATGCTGCGGTGCGTCGGGAGCACTGTGCTCCCACGGAGTAATGAGGCATAGGATATGACAATTGCAAGACTGGTGTGACGTCACGTCAGGCATGGGAGTGCAGCCTTTGATACTTGCGAAATTCGGCATGGAGTTTTGTTCAATTATCCGTCGTTGATTACACTAAATTGGGGTGCCGTTTAATGGAATAAAAATGGCCTATGTTAATCATTAGGCTCCCACCAGGTAACCATCACGAAATCTTAAGAACTTCCGATTTTCACCGGACAATCCCTTTAAGTAAGGTAAGGCAAATCGAAAGCCTCCTGCACCATTCATAGCTGACAAACGCGCCCAATATTGCAGCTACAACGACATATTAGTCCCAAAGCGAGCGGCGCTCACTCACCGGGGCACCGCCATGTTTCCCCGCCGTCCTAACTCTGCCGGTCACATGACCTAAAATTCTCCCTCGTAGGGAAATCTGTTTAACCGCGGTTAGTTAACCAGCTTCGAGCAAACGGGCCCAGGTGCAGAATTTGCGCACTAGCAATCTCTGACTTTCCGACCCGTCGTTCTGTCGTGCGTGTGTCTATACTTCGTCTCACCTTAGCATGGACTATTGTTAGCCGCGCATGCTAAAAGCGCGAGCTATTCGATTTGGATGAATCCTCGGCGGCTGCACGAGCGCTCGTGCAGCGAGTGCTCCAGTCAAGGTAGACAAGGCAACCCGCTCGCGCTTGCACAGCCTTCGCAGTTAGTCCATGCTTAGGTGAGACGAAGTATAGCTGTTACACACTTTGCGCGAGACTTTCATTGTTGGTGTAGGCGTGAGAAGCAAGCATTCGCAAGCTGTATGTCCTTTCGCCAAGCGTGTCTGTCTCCCCGAGATTATGATGTCATAAGGGGTAGTATGTGAAGGCATGAAAACGCCATATTTGTGTACAGATGTCGTCATTCTTTACGTCTGAGCTGACATACACGCCAACCTAATATAATAAATAAGCGCTTTTTACTGCTAGAACTCTGGGCGCTGCGCATCCTAAGAAACTCGTTTTGCGAAGAGCAATGCATTTCTGGATTCCCAGCCTTACATTGACTTTTGTTTCTGATGTCGGCGGTTACCTTGACCGGGAATGGAAAATTCGCAGCTGTGTCACTCTGCAACAACTGTTACCTTTGACAAGCGCTCTCATTCATTAACGATGATTTGGTGCATACTTTAAAATCGCTAAATTATATATACACTGTCGTCCCCACCCAGCGACTCTAGAGAACGCAAAGAGTAACGATATCGGCAAACAGATGGTGCTTCCAATGTCGATCCTTCCTGCCTTTGGAACGTAATTCCTTGGCTACTCATCATCATTTCAATTCCACTCGTCACACTAGAACAGCCGACCAACCGCTGCGGCAATTTTATTCGAAGTATATAGTGTTTACAATATTAGGTCGTTTACAAAATACAATGTGACCTGTAACAAGAAGCAGCTAATACTTGCGCATGTTGGCTATCAGATACGAGTATAAGTAATCGAGGTGCATGCGTGTACCGTTCACGTCTCACCGGTTTGTTTATTTTCATTTGGATGAAGACAGCTTAAAGTGTGATGTAATCATGTAAATTAGAAAAAAAATATCGAGATGGAAGGACACAAAAAGTGGTGTCTAAACATTGTGTGGAATCATCGTTTCAGGAACTGAGTTCTCCGGCGGACATTCGAGTGGTGTCTGTCGCTAGAGACGCCGTTGATGCTGCGCGTCTGATTATGCGAGCCGCTCGACGCTCCCGAGCCCCGGGGTACGATAAACGGACATTGACGCGTTCTCCTTATCGTTAAGTTAACGTATCCGCAGATTCGGTCAAGGCTAGGCCATCGTCTTGACGACACAGCTGGCGCGTGTGAACTGGGGTCTGGGGACGTCGCCAGCACGAGTCTTTGGGTCGTTATTATTTAATAAATAACGAACAAAAAATCATCCTTTGTCATTTTTCTATCATTCGTTTAAATTAATCGGAGGCATCGTGCGACGCGGTTAAATGTAAGTGGTAAGAAACATTTTAGTACTTCTGGGACTTTATTTTCTACGAGTCTTGGCTTCCATAGTATGGCAACCACAGACTCGGTGAACGAAGTAGGCACGTTTCTTGTTTTAAAACTTTAAGGCCTTAAAGTAGTCACGCTATTCTTAAAATAAATTTTAAGAGAACTGTGCCGCTAAGATATATTAAATGGGACGGCATACTTCCTATACTTTTATTCCAAACAAAGTTTACGCACCGCCTAACTAGCTCGTCGTGTTGTGGGCCAAATTACGTCCGTTCTTACATGGTCAATGGGTCACACGATGGAAATTATGACAAAAACGTACACAAAGAAGCAATCATTTTGTAAATATTATATTTTTAATAATTGTAAAACCTGGTCTGCATAAGGAACATTGGAAGGTTTGGTATCAAGAATAGTCCAACTTGATAATAGTTGTGTTATGACCCATTTAATATCTCTTTTTTTTTGTTTTTAGAGCGAGTCATCGTTATCGTGATGTTCTCACCTAAGATGTGCATTTTCTGCAACTTGCGTAAAGCACACGTCGATCCACATCCATGTTAGTAGTGGGGGACTTTCCGCCTTCTACCCTCAGTACCCTTCCCTCCTCCTCCTCAAGAGCTGCGCTCTAATTCGGCGTTACAGGGGATTTTAAACGTCCTTTCATTTTTTACTTCAAAGAACTTTGTTTTCAGAATTTATGCGGTTTTAGTACTGGCAGTGCCTTGATTTGCCAACAAGCAAGGTTTGCAGACTTTTTATTGCGAGATAAAATATCGTCAGTCTGCGTAAATGATAATTTTAAACTGCTCTACCAAAATGTTCTGAAGTTTGCAATCTAATGCCCTGTTATTTCTTTATTGTGGTGAACGCTTACTCGAGTGAAACACATTATGTAGCAATGTTGATAAACAGATAAACAAAACCTACATATATTTCAACCCGCAAAAGCATCAAATTGTTCTCATTTTTTTGAAAGGGGAAAAAAGTTAAGTGATGAGCTGGGTTTCACATAACGGCATTGTCGACAAAGGAGACAAAAATGAAACTAGCTTACAACCCCCTGTAACACCGAATTTGAGCGCAGCCCTTGAGGAGGTGGAGGGAAGGGTACTGAGGGGAGCGTATACCCCTCTTCCCTCCTCCTCACCTCCTCATCCTCCGTGCTACTCCTCGATCCCTCCAAGCGGCGTCGGTATCGCCGTCACCGTCGAAGTAACCGTGAGGTCACGTGACCCTCGTGACGTCACGTGACCCTCGTGCCCTCATGGGGGTCACGTGACGTCGCCGGGGTAACGTGGCCTCACCGAAGTCACGTCCTCATGGGGGTCACATGACCTCACGGGAGTAACGTGACGTCACCGGGGTCACGTGACCCCCGTGAGGTCACGTGATGTCATGACGTCATCGCCATCGTCAGTGATGATGTCACACGTGACTTCATTGTGATGATGGCGATGACCATGACTTAGTAGGGCACGTTGTTGGGAGTTGGTTCATCTTAGTTAAACATATAAAATAGCGCAAAAAAGACAAGGACAAGAAGTATACAGGACAAGCGCTGACCAAAACTCAGCAGTCTGCGCGGCAAGACGGCGAAATGAACGAAAGTTCCCCTCAGCTACACAGTCAGTGTAATACGTGTAGCACAGGACACGCAAGCGACTGTGTAGCTGAGGGGAACTTTCGTTCATTTCGCCGTCTTGCCGCGTAGACTACTGAGTTTTGGTCAGCGCTTGTCCGGTATACTTATTGACTTTGTCTTTTTTGCGCTATTTTATATGTTTAACTAAGATGACCATGACGTCATCGTGATGATGACAATGACAATGAGGATGACGTCATCGTGATGTCGTCATCACGATGACGTCACGGATGGCGTCATTAGTGACGTCATCGTGATGATGACAATGAGGATGACGTCATCGTGATGACGTCATCAGTGACGTCACGCGTCCTATAATGCACCGCGGTTACGCCGACGCCGACGCCGACGCCGATGCCAACAGCGACGTCGCTCAAGCCGGAAACGGGCGCCTAAGAGCTGCGCTCTAAAACACGAAATTTTTGGCCCTTGAACATACAAGATGAACATTAGAATTCATCCATGCTTTAGTAAATTTACATTATTGCCCAATTAACTTGATATTTTTTCCCCCCTTGCTAACTATGAGTGTCTGCCCCAGGAACACGGGAATACGACAATATTGTCTGTGGTGTTTCTGTTCATAATCCTTGGGTTCATAACTTATTTTATGAGCATCACGAGCTTGGGAAAGGTGTTCCATCGGTGGAACACCTTCCCCACTCCCACTTTTTGCGGTAGTTTATTTATGGTCATGAGGTTACCTATGGGCTCTAAGCATCATAAGAAACCAAAAATTACATTCATGCGTGATCGATTTATATATTAAAATCGGTATCAAAAGATGGATTACCTCAGAACTATTGCTGTGACTGTGGCTATTTCCAATGCCCGAGTCTTACTAGAGTGACAAACATAAACAAACGACAGCGACAAGCCTCAAACCAGAGTCTTTTGCGATTTGACAGGCTTTGTAGAATTTCGAAAGGAGGCTATGCTCAAACACGAGCATCATGCACGCGAGAGTATCTTTCGCAGGCTCGCAATAACTCGTGCTTCCTTCACAAGCACCGAACGACTCAATGCCTGCCAGAGGTACCATCGCGAGCATGCTGCATGGGTTTGAGGCTTGTCGCTGTCGTTTAGGGGGGATCGGTGGCCGAGTGGGTTAGCGCACACCAGCTCGGAGCATGTGGAGCGAAAGCTCGCGCTGCAGAACCTAGGGATCCTGGGTTCAATCCCCACCCCTGCCCGTTTCGATCTGGATGAGCATCGTACCGGCGTGCGGTCGTGTATCACTACTGCGTGGTGCACGTTAAAGACCCCAGGCTAGCGGTTGTACTGCACTGGCTAAATTGCTCATCTACAGCGAGTGACTCGTCGCAACTTTAAAATGGCTGACCAACGACTCGCTGTATAAATATCCACACAACCCCAATAATTTTCACTGTCGTTTGTTTCTGTTTGTCTCTCTAGTTGTACTCGGGCATTATCATTCGGTGGCTGATTCATACTATGAACGAAGTGTATGTCCGGGAGAAGAGTTGGTGCCTATTAAGGGTATATAAGGAGCGAGAGAAAGTAAACTATTTAGCTATGTTTGAGACGTCTTCTACTGTGCCTTTTTTCGACTACAGAGTTTACTATTTATTTCCTGACCACAATCTCGGGTTGTAAACATCAATAGTGACTATCACCAGCTCGCCTGCACGCTTAAAGGAGCTGTGCAACGATATTCAATTGGAATGTTTTTCACTTTACACGAGCTTACTGGCACTAGTGGGACTCAAGGATACTCGCATGCAATGCCACTGGCCAAGAAACTCCTTTGTTGCGGTGTAATTTCAAGGACAAAAGCGATCATTTTCATTCAATCTCTCCTTTGCAAAATTCGATGACGTAACGCGGGGATCGCAGTACACCCGTATGACGATATTTGAATGCGGTTCATAGATTGGACCCGAGCATTGCGTGGGCACTCGATGTAGGCTCGTGATAATTGATAGCTCGAGAAGCATTCGAGTAGTGGCCCGTGTCCAATCGCTGCAACGACGACAATAGCCGAGCCATAACAATGTCTGGAACTCAGCGCGTGTCCTGTGCTTTGCCAACCCCAGCGCGTGGCTATGATCAACATTGGCGGCATATAATCGGCTCCAGATCACGTGGCCGCTTGTTCTGGCTGCGAGTTGAGGGCGTGAACGCTGCTCGTTTTTCTTTAATTTTTTTCTGGGACTTCTAATGCGTCGGGGGAAAAACGAAGGCGTGTTTCATAGGTCATTAACGTCAGGGATCCGTTCTAAGCGGTATTTGCGGAAAGTAAAAGAATTGTTGCATAGCCCCTTTAATGTCCTTTCATTTACCAGAGGGCACCCTCGCACGAGGAAGGGCAGGACTCTGCCCTCCCTCGTCCAATGGCGCCATCTGGTGTCAATCCTTTTATACCTATTTTAATTTAAAAAAAATGTTTCCCCGCATGAATGTAATTCTCGGTTTTTAAGGATGCTTAGAGCCCATAAATTGAGTTATGACCATAAATAGACTATCGCCTCGTCTCCTGCGTTCACTCTGGTGAAGTGGCAAAAGGTGGGAGGAGCTTCCTCTTTATTATTAACCTGTCATCGACTATAGTTCGGAATTTCCTTGTTTGTAACCACGCACAAATAAACCAACGAATACGTTGGTTTATAGAAGCAAGCGTGCCTGGGGTCCACCCACTATCCTTCGATCATAGCCAATCAGAGCTCGGCGTTCTGACGTCACCACAACCCCCACAAAAGAAGCAGACGAACTTGCTCTCCGCATTGCTCAGTTCGCGCGACTAGAGTGCGACCTTTTAGACTCGAGAGGCCGCAGTGCCTAAAGCACTGAATAATATTTCGTAGCAGTGCCGGCCCTTCCGCGCCACCTGTTGGAGGCCAAAGCTGGGAATAGAATTGACCACGAGGGCGGTGGCAGCGTTCCCTGTGGGACTCGTGTTAAATCAGTTAGGACACGAATCCTAGCCGAACGCTGACGTCAATCTCGTGACCAATCTTTGCACCACGCTGGCCTCTAATTGATGACATGAAAAACCCAGCACTAGAGGCTTTGCGTCAAAAGAGGGCACTAGAGGACAGCCTTGAAAGCGCACCATCGTGGTTTTCGTCGTGTTCTATACTCGCTGAACCAAACATAAACAGAAAAAGACCCAGTGACTTGCGCTTTGGCGCTGTTTGAGTGGTTCCATAGCTCGTAGTGTCGCGGCTGAGTCTGGACTTGAAGAAACACTGACACCCCCCCCCCCCAAAAAAAAAAATAAATAAATAAATAAAAAAAATTGTCAGGCGAGTTATTATGGTGTCAGACTACCCAATCAATATTTTGCTACAACGTCACGTATATTTTAATAAAGTAAAAAAAAAGGCATCTGCTCAAAACCGAAACCGACACTGGACTGGGGAGGAAGATGAAATATAAAGGAGGAGACAGTTACCGGAGGTCACGTGGTTGTGCAACTTCGTTTTTTCCAATCAACGAATTTGTAGCTTTTTTACAAGCCACAAAAAAAATGTATATATATATATATATATATATATATATATATATATATATATATATATATATTATATATATATATATATATTTTTAGCATTGAGTGTGTGCCTTCGACGACCCATGATTTTTATTGTCTTTGGTGGTTATGTCTAAACCATAGAAAACGACACGTGACCACGGAGAAGAGAATGAGCGCGACTCAAGCCGGAAAGTTCTCGGTCGGCGGTTTTCGGGCGGAAAGAAAACGAATTTCGAGCCGGAAATTGTGTTCTGCCCCTGGGTAGTTGGGCTCTCATATCTCATGTTCAAATATAAAAACCTTGGCGAACATAAATACCCTGTCAGTGTCCCTTTTAAGTATTTTTTTTCCGATAATTTCAGGGAAAAGTATAACTGCCGACTTGCGGTGTTGGGTAAAGTACTTTTTTTTTTCTTATTTCCCTCCGTTTTTTCTGTTTTAGCATGTCAGTCCGTCTCATTGTCCACTTTTATTTTTCCACTCTTTTTTCTCAATCTTAACTCAGTCGCGTTCGGATTTCTCGCTTAAAGCCCCTCTGTCCTCTCGCTGGCTTTACGGCCCGCCCCCTCGTGCCAAGAAATGGCGTGACACGGCAACCGATTATGCGTGACGCGTGGGAGTTACTTATTCGGTCGCCGATCGCATCGCGTTGGCGTGGCGACTTTTTAAATTCCATTTTGTTACGTACCCCAAGCATTCCAAACTGCGCCGCTTCACTGGGGGTTGAACTGCTCCACGTCTCCCGAACTATCCGAACGACGGAGAAAAACTTCCTAACTGAAGACACACTTCGGGGCCCACGTTTACTGCGTGGGCACGTAGGAGTCGGCCGAGAGCTTACAGTTGTCTCGGCTCGATGTGTTGTTTTAATATTATTTCTGACCCACGACGATGGAAAGATAGTTCGACGTGTGATTTATTTATTTATTTATTCACGAGGTACCGCAGGCCAGTATTGCGGCCCAAGCAGGAATGGACGCAGTAATACATGCAGACTTTAAAATAGCAGATACTATACAGTTGTCAGCATTTGTGTAGTTTGAACATAGAAACGCGCATAACAATCTGCAAACAGGCCAATCAAGATAAATCAATCTTCCGAGTGATATTTTATCGACATTCATACTTTTCTTAATGGCTTTATATTTAGAGCATCCTCCAGTGGTTTCCTCAGGTCTCTAATGAACTGCAGGTTCGACGAGAGTCGGTAGCTCGTGAACTTCGCTCAAATTAAAAGTTAATTAATGATTCCCATTTCCTCCTGTCCATGTACCCTGCACCGTCTCACTGCGATGATCGTATTTAGTATTATGGTGACTTTTTTCGTTTCTTCAGCAACGCTATAGTGGCGGTGTGGTACGTGGTGTGTGTCGTCAGGGGACAGGGACGGGGTTAGCCTAGTAGTGAACGGTGTCGGTAATTGGTCCGCTCCGTGTCATCAGCGAGAGCATCGGTCAGTAATTATATTCAAATTTCGTCTGTCTCCTTCCGCAGGTCCTTATGTCCTGGGGCCACGACGAGTTCATGTACCAGGTGCTGAAGAACCACGGAACCACACTCCCGGACGAGGCCCTGTACATGATCCGCTTTCACTCCTTCTACCCGTGGCACTCTGGAGGCGACTACCATTACCTGTGCAACAGCAAGGACCTCGAAATGCTACCATGGGTCAGGGAGTTCAAGTGAGTCACTCGCCACATTTGGAAGAATATAATTGATGTTTTACCCGTTTTATCTAATTTTGTTTAGAGTTCGGGGTTGGACTAGCTCTTTTCTTTTAGGTAAGATTAATATCTCCATGCCGCTTGAAGCATTTAGGCTTTCGTGAACTGTACCTGTGTCACGATGGCGTGAATGAACACCGTCACGAACACTGGATGTTGAGATCCAGTATCGGAGCTGAAACACTTTATGGACCCTGCTGGCTCGGTTCACATATGTTTATATGTATTTTTTGTATGTCTCTAGTGAAACCGTCGAGATAATCGACGTAAAATTCGCTAAGACAGAATACATGAAAAATTGTCCAGAGTCGGTGGGTTTTCTTTTTTAGTTTAACTCCAAGAAGAGTCAAAACCAAGTTGTAACGTATTGGGATCTTTTAGCCGTCATACTTTATCATAAGTTCACATTTTATGGAATGCGATTTCTAGGTTGAATTGTTTAGTCTTTTGACCGAATAAGGACAAGCAGGCATTGATCGCGAAAAATGCATGGATCCTTTTTTGTAGAAAAATACCATGATAAGAAAAAAATATTTTTACTACCTGGACGAAATTATGTACGCATGCAATTAGTTCTTATTATATGCTGGAATAGTTTTGAGCAAAATCCAGCTCGCGTGATAATGCATTTGATTCTTTCAAACACTAGGCTGCTCAGTGTAGCAATTAAGTGTTGTCATAATAAGTCAGTATTTTTACTTATGCCTTTATAAAACGTCTTAACATGTATCCTGATAGAAACAAAATAAACTGTCAAACAACGTCCTCCTATAAGAAAAAAAAAAAAAAACAGGCATTCAAACACGGGGAAGAGGTCAAATATTTTTCCCTACGCTCAATTATTTTAATAACTTCTTCTCTTGCTTGCCTGGCTGATAATTATGATCTCCGGCAATCTCGTGCGCGTGTGTGCCGATCCGTATCAACAGCATGACAGGTATTGATGCAAAATTGATTGGAGTCACAGGAGCTAATTAAACGAAACGTACCCCAACAGTATTAAGATAACTCAGTCGTAACACGCTTGTGGGCACAAAAAAAAAAAATCTTAAATTCAGATGTTGACAAAGGTGTTTTTTTCTAAAAAAAATTAAAACAATACAAACTGCATCAAGAACTTATAAGATATCTACGTGACTAAAGAGATATTGGCCGACGTAAGGTCCGGATGCATCAGTATGCGAAAGTTTATTTTAGACTGGAATGAATTTTTTTTTGTACTATTTGTAGGAACATTACTTCCGCACGTCGAGCTCATCTATGATCTCGCTTCAGAGCGCCTTATAGATGAGCGCAAAGTTTTCTTGGTTAGTCGAGCGTTACGTGGGAAGTGCGTAGGGCATTTGTCATCAGTCACTAGTTTTTGCGTATTTTTTTATGGAATACTTGGAATAATGATTTGTTCTCTTCGTGTTTTACTACGTGTCTACACGGTGTTGAGTGGACTGCACTCTGAATAAAATTAAGATCTCAGGATTAAATGGAAAGTCTTTAATCGGCTCTGGCGGTTAACTCACACTAGTTCAGCGCTAACTTATATCTATCTATTAGGGAATGCTGTATATTTTGTGTTAGAGCTGTAGAAGCTTTATCTTAAGCATACGATAGAAGTGTGGGGTTTATAGTTCTAAATGCCGATATTTATGGTGAAACGGCTGTAAAAATGACTCTTTTTCAGTGGGATCCAACGTTAAATGCCTTTACTTAATCCGTTAAAAAAGAAGAACAAAGATTTGTCCTGTATTTTCAGCCAACATTCTTCCTATCACAACATATATAGATATGTTAGTATCAGAAGCACAAAGATGGCCCCACTAGTTTTACGCAATCAAGAGCCGGTTACTGGATTCCAGTAATTTCCCTAGAAGATGTAGTGCTCAGTTTAGCTTTTTCAAACGAGGCGATCATGGTGGTGAAACGGCGTAAGGCACGTTGATATTACTAATGTGTTCATATATATATATATATATATATATATATATATATATATATATATATATATATATATATGTCTGCCTCAACTGGCGACTTTTCTTTCAGTTGTAGATGAGCAATTTAGCCAGTGCAGTTGAACCGTTAGGCTGGGGTCTTTAGCGTGCACCACGCAGTAGTGATAGACGACCGCACGCCGGTACGATGCTCATCCAGATCGAAACGGGCAAGGGTGGTTCATGCAATCTCTCATCCTGGCAGCACCTATAACGATTCACGAATTCCTAACCGATTGACCTTTTATTTATTTATTTTTCATGCAGCAAATTCGACCTGTACTCAAAGTCAGAAGAGGTACCGGACATCGGTGCCCTGACCCCTTACTACCAGTCGCTCATTGACAAGTACGTGCCAGGCATTGTGCACTGGTGAAGCGGTGACGAAGCGAAGGCGGTGTTGCTCTCCATTCTGTACATACGTCTAACCTTTTTAGCTTTTATCTCGGTGTTTGCAAACACTCAGACAGAGCGTTTTAGCTTGACATGATCGCACAATAAACGGACGTCATACCTGTGATGTGCATACTAGCATGGTATATCGTTACCTAAATACACTAACGTTCTTTTTAATACAGAGTCAGATTCTTGCCGAGGCTAACTCCGATTTAGCCTTGAGAACGGAAACGTGCCACTGTCGAAGATAGTTGGCCGGTTTCCAAACATCTGCAACGCGAGCTCCGCCAGCCACACGACACAACTGTGAAAGAAAAAACAAAATACAGAAGAGCCCGGAGAAAGGACTCTGAGACGCTCCGAGAAGACTTCCTCTGCTGCGAAAGATTCGAAAAACAACAAGAAAAAAATAAACGGTACAAAAAAAGGACGTGACCACGGCGCCGCTTGCCTAGAAGGCTGAGACTGGAGTTATCGCCTGCTGCGTTCTTCATGAAGTGCAGTTGGCGGTTTGATTGGTAGATCTGCATAAAACTGCAATTTGTATTATACAACTGTCCTTATGCCGGGCTTACGCGTTGCATTTCAGCACAGAATGTGCTTTGTGGTTCGTTTTCTAGTAGAAAATCGTCTTGAACGACCGTCATGTTGAGATGGGGAGGAGAGATTGGGAGAAAGGAGGGAGTGAGAAGGTGGGTGAGGGAGGGGAAGGGAGGGGAAGGAAGGCAGATAGCGAGGGGAAAAGGGGCACCATAGGAGGGTGAGGGGACGAATTGAGAAAGAGACTGTACGGAAGGGTTAGAGAGGGAGGTGGGGAGGGGGAGCGTTGCACAATTCAGTTTCCCCGCTAAGTTTAGCGGGGAAATTGACGTCGTGACTTGACGTCATGTGACCTCTGTACCGATCCAGCTTCCCCGTTTACAAGCTTTATTGGCTACAATTCTGTGATTTAAAATGTCCATAAATGGTTTGTGCTGACCTTTCTAATGGTACAGATTTCGTTTCCTAGCTTAGTCGTTCTTCGTGGCCTCTCGTCCGCCTTGAATCGCTCTTTCAGACTCTTGAAAGTTTATTAAAATTTCTATGACATCGAAGTTTTAATATAAAGTGTGAGGGTCCGTCTATATTGCTAAAAAAAAGGCACGTGTATTTACAAGAAGTCATCGGAATATTCTTTATTTGCCGATAGCTCAAATATTTCTGCCCACGAACGTTCTAGTCAGGTACCTTTTTGTTCTTAGAGTCTTAAAGTGACACTCACTGGGCAGGTACGCAACTGGACACAAGAAATAAGTTTTTCTGGGTCTATATGAAATACCAGACGGCTGGAGTTCAATATTTTCTTATCTAAAAAGGTTGGTGGTGGCTGAGCGTAGATGATGCACAGTCTGTGTAAGTATGGTACGACTACATCTCATGTTGCCACTGCCAACCAACGCCGCTTCTCTATTCGCCGAGCGCATCTTTTCTAAAAAAAGAAGAAAAAAACGACGTATAGTCGTTTCTTGTGTTGTGTTTTCTAGCTATGCTATTTCGTCAGGTGTTCAGTTTCATTTTCAGTTTTTTTTTTTTAGAAAGCACATACAAATAATTGAAAATACAGATGGGCCCATAGCCAATGGGATAATGTGGATTTATTAAAAAAAATGAAAGACGTTTGCAATCCCCTGTAACGCCGAATTAGAGCGCAGCTCTTGAGGAGGAGGAAAGAAGTGTACTGAGGGGAGGGTATACCCCTCCTCCTCTTCTGCTCGCCTCCCATTTAGGGGAAAATTTTCCGCTAAATGTAGCGGGGAAACTTTTCCGCTTAAGTTAGCGGGAAATTTTTCCGCTAAATTTAGCGGGGAATTGTTCCGCTAAGTCTAGCGGGGAAATTTTTCCGCTTAATTTAGCGGGGAAAATTTCCCGCTAAATTTAGCGGGGAAATTGTCCCGCTAAATTTAGCGGGGAATTTTTCCGCTAAATTTAGCAGGGACATTTTTCCGCTCAAATTAGCGGGGAAATGTTTCCGCTAAATTTAGCGGGGAAATATTCCCGCCAAGTTTAGTGGGAAATGTTTTAAGCTAAATTTAGCGGGGAATTTTTTTCCGGTAAACTTAGCGGGGAAATTTTTTCAGCTAAATTTGACGGGGAAAATTTTCCGCTAAATTTAGCGGGGAAAATGTTCCACAAAATTTAGCGGGGAAATTTACCCATAATGCACCGCGCGGTTACGCCGACGCCGACGCCGCTCGAGCCGGAAACGGGCGCCTAAGAGCTGGGCTCTAAAACTGTTACCTAAGGTGCAGAGCGTTTAACATGTGAATTAAAAGACAAACCGAAAAACAACTGAACAGAATATAGACAAATTTATTTCGAGATATATTAATTAACTAAACGAAAGCAGTGGCCATGAGATGAAATTGATTTATAGAGAAAAGAGAACACAGTGCTGCAGTTAATTGATACGTGTGACGCTTAACTACACGGGACTAGTGAAATTTTAGTTACACGGTATAGTAAACCTCTTGCAAAGTTAATATGCCTGTCTCCGTTGATGTGATGCTTTGCCTTGGTTGTGCTCGTGCAAACCTACTTGTACAGGAGCGGGGGAAGATGTTTTCTGAAGGTCCCAGAATCAAGTGATATTTTGTTTGTTTGTTTGTTTGTTTGTGTGTGCGTGCGTGCGTGCGTGCGTGCGTGCGTGCGTGCGTGCGTGTGCGTGTGCATGTGTGTGTGTGTGTGTGTGTGTGTGTGTGTGTGTGTGTGTGTGTGTCGTGTGGGGTGTGGGGTGTGTGTTCGAGGTGTATGATGTCATTCACCGAAAATACTCTGCCACAACTTACATATGGCGTAATGTTTGAAGCGCAGCATGGACTTTATAATTATTTAAATTACACTTTCGCAAAACTGTAACACGAATAAAGAGAACGCTGTCTCTGGGAAGCAATGTTTACAGGCGTGTTGACGCTGAGTGTTGGGATTTTAATTCGGAAGATTGTATATGATGTGCGTAGGCGTCTCGGTAGCTGTATCTGAAAAAACGTAATAATCTAAATACCATACAGTACTTTATAACAGAAGAAACCCATTATAAAAGGTCGACGCATAAACATTTTTCAACGTTTTATGTTTCTGAAACCACACTCCTACGAATAAAAATAATGGATAAAAATAGATTAGTTCTACGTGTTTCACATTCGGAACATAAATATATAGAGGCTCCTTCATTTTTCGGCAGTTTTCGGAGGTAGCATACAGCACCGAATACATATATATAATATTTCATAGTGTAGTTATATCAAGCACAAAAAAAAAAATTCGAAGTCGAGACCTCACGCGGCGACAATTAGTATCGCGTTATTGGAAACATTCCACAACCTCCGTGCGAGCGCGGGACAAGCCCGCACGACGATTAATAACGACCACTTTGAAAGAAGCCCGCCAAGAGGCATAACAAGGTCACGCTCATTCGTGAGGTTACTAACAAAGGAACAAAAGAACGAAGGAAACCTACACGGGCATGTACGCACAGACCAAAAGCAAAACAAAGCGCGCATCTGGCGATTAAAAATAGACAATAGGCCTCCATTTAGACTCGCATTGGGCACACACTATGCACAATGCCACACAGTTCAACGATACACGCGGAGGCGCCCGTTAGCAGTCTGCACTTAAATGTTAAATTAGGGGTCATTACGGGAGCTACCTTCTCCCGTGGCAAACTTCCTAAACGCAGTGGACGGTCAAGGCCCCGCGCATTCGGCTCCTGAAACGACCGTCGTACTCTGGGATCATTAATGAGAACCAACGAGACTCATCGAACAAGCATTGCACTCCAGATATAGGGGTCGACTCGTCTTTGAGAAGATCTTTGTGGTGAGAGATCTGCGTTTGGGAGGGGCCTTTTCTCGAAATATTGTGTTCGTTGTTTTGCCGAATGGTTAGCTGTTGAACGATAGTGAACGAGATGCAAAAAAGGGCCCGATCGGCCACGCCGATCAGACCCACTGCTGGATTGAAATCAGTGTGAAGCAATCATACGTATATATAAAAACAATTACTACAAATTAAAAAAAAAAAAAAATCTTGGAACATTTTTGGCATTTGGGTGAGGAGGATTTGAATCTTGAGTGTGTAGGCTTGCGTTTCGACATTTTATCTTGGTTACGGTATTTTAAGTCTCTGTGTGGAAGGAGGGGGGGGGGGGAGCACACTGATACCGCGTAACCAGCCCTATCCACGTGGGTTGTTGTTAATTTAGTTGGCCTAACTATTACGAGGTCGACCTGAACAGAACATCGCACACTCTGCGGCACTGTTAGCGCGAAAGAGCCATCGCCGGTTTTCTCCGTTTTTCTCTCGCAGTATTGAAGGACTGTAACCAAAACTACTATCTAGTGGTTGAAAGTGCTCAGTTTGGATGCAAATCCAACTGGTACATTTTGACGCTTCCCTAAACGCTCTCGACGTCCATTCCGAAAAAGCGTCGAAGTCGTGTTCGCGATAAGACGCAGTGTGCGTCGCAACAGTAGGCGCATGATTAGCTCTTTAATTCAGCCGATCATGCTTCACAAGGACGTAGGCAGGATGTCCCCGTTTTGGTGAGCGCCTACGTTCCTCCGTAACCTGCTGACACTCGGAGGCTGGCAGACGTTCTTGAAGGCTACCTTTTCAGAGGTGTCCAAAGCGCCGCCGGGAAGGACGACCGAACAGTCACGGGCTAATCGTGTCGCTGACTCGGGGACGATTAAAGCGACGATAAGCTCCTCAAGTGCTCGTTCTTCTTGGCGAACTCGTTGTGTGTACTTGGCGGTGCCTCCTGTATCGCTCCCTCGCCAAACGAACTTGAACCGAGCCTTGGCAACGGCTGGAAACTCGGGCCGCCGACCGAAGATGCTTCACTCCTTCCGGAAAAGAATTCCGGCAGCGTAGATTTCATCTGAAAGGAGCGTAGAAGAACGAAACAAATATTTTGGCACTCGACGACAAGACGTCATTCATTCATTCAAAGAAAGAAAAAAAAAAACTCATTAAGGTTTTTTTTTAAGTGTTTATTCTTTAACTCGTATCATCGAGGCTAAGAGAACGTAGATATTTCTAAGGGGCCACGCCAATCAACGGTCAACACAAAGAAAGTGCGCGGCACACACTGATTAGCTAGCCGAGCGCGCACCGTCGGGATGAAAGCGAAAACGACCGCATTGGGCGCATTTGTAGGGATGAAACTAACGCGTGAGATGCGCAAACGTCGGACAAACTTGAGCGCCATATTGGGGAATTATAGTAGACCGTTTCCGCAGCCCGCTAAGCACCCGGATCCGCCAGAAGACCTTGAACTATGCAGATAAGGCTGGCGGCGCGCATGCGCAGCTGCGGCGTTTTCTTCACGGAGACCGTGGCGGAGGAGAAAAACGGTCTACTACAATTCCCTATTATACTCCGTCTCACGTAAAGTCTGACTTCAGCCAAGGCTACGATACCCTATCAGCCAATCAAGCAGTGCCAAAGGTCATGGCGGTCGTCCTCTTTGTGCCTTGGTTAGTACCGGCTGTGTGATTGTGCGCGCTTGGTGTCAGCGTTCGACAGCAGTTAGGTATCTGTCGACATTCGATGTTGCCGGAAGCGAGAAAAGGCCGGTACGAGTTATTGGTGCCTTTAATTTGATGGCAAGAATAAAGTTAAAAGGATCGTTTCTGCTCATTTCTCGCTTCCGGCAACATCGAATGTTCAATGGCTTGGCTTTTCCCCCTCACCTTTTATGGAAGGCTATACCTTTGACATTTTCCAGGAATGGACGCACTAGTTCAATCTCTCAGGAAGATTGCCGTGCCGTGCGTTTGGAGAACAAATTGAGAAGGAATGAAATAAACGATAAAATTTAAAAAGGGGCTTTATCCCATTAAAAAACAACAACAACAACAACAGCAAACAAGCATCTCTATGGGGGTGCAGATGAGACGTGTGCAAACTGCATTTCTTCAAAAGAGGACTGACAAGTGGCCGGGCCGAAGTTGTCTGGGTTCGCAGCAGTGTTTGAGCTGAGGGAATGGATTGACTTTTTGTATGCAAAGGGTGGCGACCTTGGGGGTTGCCACCCTTTGCACACAGGCATATAAAAGTGGTGTACTTGAATAAAATTTTAGCTGAGTTTGAAACTGTGTTTTTCTGTCACTTTTTTCTTTCTCTTCCAGAATGAATGTCTCTAAGTTTTCGCCTCAGACACCTGTAATTCATCAAGATGGCTTTATCCATTGGCTTTAGATGTATTGATGGAGGCCATACTTTCCACACCACAGTGATTACGTTTTGAGTAAAACATGTTAGAGTGTAAAGTGTAGATCTAATATATTCTTGTTAACGAGCAACTTTGTAAAGGAATTATTTTCACAAAAATGGGAACTTTGCTTCTTCGCGGCGGCGTCGATGCAAGCAATGCACAGGTTGCAGCTTAACATTGAGCAGGAACTGAGAGCTACGGTGTTCAAACTCCGCCCTCGACTTTACAAACTGCAGCTCTAACAAACAAGCGCACTTTAGTGATTAGGAACAATAATTCCTGCTGGTCCTTTTTTTTTCTTTTCTTTTTGCTATAGTTTCTAGCCTAGCTGATTCACACGAAGTGCATTAACACTGCCAATTAACATTTTAGCGTCAATTGTTGCACTAGAATTAGAACGCTTGAGGCCCCCGTAAAGCCCAGAGCAAGGGGGGAGGGGGAGGGGACTATGCTTAGAAGGCTAGCGACGCGCTTGCGAAGTAGCGGCTTCCTCGTTGTGGAGAGCGTAGCGATGAGACAAAAAACGGTCTACAGAAACTTCATGTTGCTTACGGTTACAGTCCCTCATTTCAAACCAGGTTAACCTACCACGTTCTCCTGACCTTTCCTACTTTGCGTAGACCTTGCAATTTATGGGACACAGAACGTGGCAAATACCAACCTCTCCAGTGCCGCTGAGGACTCTGTAGCGCGGTGTTGCTGCCAACGGACATAAAAGGGCCGTATTAATCGCGAAGTGAAGTGTGGGGACCACGCCTTTACCGGTGGCTTTGGCGCACAAAACAAAAAACACCTAGGATTCCTGCGAAGGTCAGCATGTTTTCTTTTTTTCTTTTTCTGTTACTAGGTCACTACGGCCAACACTACTGCGTTGCTCGCAGTTATCCATCTATTCCGAACGTGTTTATTTCTGTGGTTTAAACGAGGGTGCTGGATATAAAGCAAGCCTGAGCTAGATTCAGGGCCACCGATGGTGACACGCTGGCAACCGAACTGCCCAGAAACCTATAATCAAAGTTCCTTCTTTTCGGAAAGCGTTACTTGCCTGGACTCGGGGAATTGACGACGAAAGACGAATATCCTTAAAACTATTGTCAAGAACAGTGTTAGAGGTAACGCGTTACAAGTAACGACGTTACTGGTAGTAATTATTACTTCATTAAGGTTTCTTACAAACGTAGTAACGTACTGGTTACTATTTAAAATGACCAACATGTAAAGTAATTTCGTTGCTATTCTACAGTATTGTCTGTCAAATTACATTTCTAGTTACTATTTATTAAAAATTAGCCACGTTTTATGTCCCTTTAAAGGGCCAACACGCCATCGGGACCTCGCTGTATTCTGCACAATCGATAAACAAAAGGATAAAAACTATTACGAAATCATTCTGTCACAGTTTAGTTATTGTAAACGTTCTTACCCGCTTTTCATCGCTGCCAAATAATAACACTGAAATCCAATCTAGCGGAAAACTAACGTTCGTTAGTTTTAGTTAGCAACGATACTGGTTTTAAGTAAGAATAAATCGGCTTCCACTTAAAACAGAGCGCCACTCGCGTCTTCTCGGCGACTGGTGACCGCTGACAAAAACCGCCCTGGCCCGCGATTGGAGCCCGGCATAGACAAGCGGAAGGCTCTATGAACTGAGCTAACCAGGAGCATGCAGTCAGTAGAGCAAACGGATTTTAACAGTTGCTAACAGTCTTGATTGGAGCCACCGGAAGGTTGAGATCAGTCCTTAATGATTTGATATGATGATCTTTAGGGGAATTTTCCAAGGTCGAAAAGGTGGTTATGATCAAGACTGGTGGCAACTGTGAACACCAGTTTGCTCTACTGACTGCCAGCTCCGGTTAGTTCAGTCGGTAGGGTGCCCCGATAGTCTTGTAAAGCTCCCTGGATCGAATCCCGGACCAGACAGGGGCCATCAGTCGCCTAGAGGGCGCTAGTTGCGCTCCATTTCAGGTCGAAGCCAATTTATTCTTACGCAAATCGTCTCCGCCTTGGGAACTTCCCCTGGAAATTAATATGTCAAAAATGTTTATTTTGTTACGTTTGCAGGATGGTAACGAAGTTCAGTAACGCGTTAGATTTTGACGACTAAGGAGTAACGCTATTTTGATACACATTTTCCGTAGCGGTCACAACACTCGTCTAGAACAGCGTGTCAACTTTTGCTAAAACGGGACACGCTGAAAGGCTGTGAGGAAATGCGGGTGTCCATCTTTCGTCGTTTTGACTCCTGTCTCAGAAGCACATCGGTTGGCCGAAACAATAATTAGTAATAGTTTTTTTTTTGTAGGGGGATTTTTAGCAGCGTTGTTTAAGTTGCGAAGCCGTGTGTAGTCGGTTCATCCGTAAGTTTATATGATATGTTAAATAGCACCGGCAGCCAAATTTCTGCAACGTGAATTCACTCGATTGAATCGCAAATAGCACCGAAGAAACTCAGACACCTGGTGAAATCTCGGCAAGCTCGGTGACTTTCCCTTCTTAGTGTTTGTACGTCACAGTCCATCAGTAAATTGAAATAGTGAATGCAATTCAATGACACTCCAGCATAAATTCATTTATGTATTTATTTATTTTAAATTCTTTCAAGGTAAGACAATGATCTACGATAGAGGCCAGAGAGTGGGAGAACTAAGACGGTGAACATATAGTTGTGCTTTAGGTCGGTTTCCCCAGTTTCGGGTCCCGATCATGAAGCTATCTATATCTGCTGGCCTTGAATCTTTTTTTTTTAATAAATTAAATATTTTGGCATTTTTGGGGACAATAATGCTTTTTCACAAGTGTGTACAGGCGTCTAGTAGATGCTGCGCTAACTATCTAAGGCTGCCAAATTCTGGCCATACACTCCGCTTAGGGTTTAGAAACGAGAAACTTCCGGCGTAGACAGTGAGTAAATTTCGCGCGGGGCGCGATGACCAAAATATAATGACCGCAAATCTTGCTTTTTTTTTTTTTTTTTTGTGAGGGGCACTACAATTTTAGTTAATTAGACTCGGGAATTCGGGACCTGGTCCACAAAACTTAATCTCATTAGGGCCATTCCCTCATGCGGTTTTACCTTCAGACACATTCCGCTGAATTGAATTTGTGTCACAAATAGATAACCTAATTTGAAGTCAGTCTCTCGCGTGTTTATTACGCGCTAAGAGCTCTTGCCAAAAAGTACAATTCCCGCATCAGGCATCTTGTTTTTGTTTTTTTTGTTTATTTAAATTATTTCGATGACGCAACATTGTCAATGTATGGTACGTATACCGCTTCGTTGCGTTGTTGTACCTTGAGTAGTATTAATTAAGGAGACTTCATTCTTTCGCCGCGGACACTGGGATATGTCTAGTCAAATGAATTCGGATCTCGCAACGACTACAGTGAACGTAACCTAAAGCCGCAGTCGCACCACTGGTATATCATACAAAAGACACGGAGTTCTCTGCGGAGATTTATGAGAAATATCTGCGGACACACCTCAGGCACGTTCAAAGCCGGTTTCCTTCCTACAATGCGGAGCTCAAGTTCGTCTGCTACTTTTGCGGGGGTTGGGGTGAAGTCAGAACGCCGAACTCTGGTTGGCTCTGATGGAAGGATAGTGGGTAGGCCTCGAGGCTGCTTGCTTCGAGGTCTACCCACTATCCTTCGATCAGGGCCAATCAGAGCTCGGCGTTCTGACGTCACCACAATTCCCACAAAAGTAGCAGACGAACTCAAACGCTCCGCCTCGTATCCTTCAAACATGTCTCCAGACAGTGTCTACAGACTGTAGTATGTGCAATGTGCTCGCAGCGTGACCGCGGCTTACGGTATTGAACACGTAGACATGACTGCACGACTGAATAAAAATGTAAAGCCATTCCCGCTGTATACGCGGTCAGCGCATTCATTTCCGTGTTTATATCCTGATACGAACGCAGACAGACTTACCATTCAACATCACCAATAGCCGAGGAAGGGCAACGGAGGCCTTAGAAATAATCGTAATAAAAAAAGGCGGTAACGGCAACTCTACACAGAGGCGGCTCCCAAATTACGCCGCCGAGATCACTGTCGGCGTAACACGCCCTGACACGGCCGCGCCGCGCCGACAGACTCTCTGATAACCTGTTCATAACCGAGAGGCGCAAAGGCGCCAAATAAACAAATTACGAAGACAAATAAAGTGTACGCGTCCACGAACTGCGCACGCGAGGGTCTTCTTCGCGAAACAGTGTCCTCAACAGTAAACGTGTACGCGTACAAGAGCGCGCGACGCTGCGGACATTCCGGAGCAGAAGGATCGACGACGTGAACAACCACTGTGTAATAGTACTCCGTCTCAGCTTACGATGGATCGTCGAGCGATCGGAGCCAATCCAACGTCGTATGAGTGTCACGTGACCCTTCGGCAGTGTTGCAGCGACGTGCGGGGGGGGGGGGGGGGGGCGATCACGTGACACGTTCTCGGCGCTAGGTTGGTTGGCATGGCTCCTATAGAGAGTCCGTGGCGGTCCATCGCCAGATATGCAACGGATTATCGGCAACGTGCGCGACCAAAAGCGTCGGTGTAGTCGGTTTTCCACCGTTGGTCAGCTCACTATGACATCTCTAGTGGGGTTAACTTTGCTTCGTGGAAATAAAGGTCTAATCAGGCAACACCATTTGCTTACGTTGCGTTAGGTTAGGGAAGCTTACGTATGCGTATACGTCGAGAGTCACCGCGGCAAATTTGTGCTTCATATTAAGCGTGGCAACCAGTTCAAGGAGTAGCCTTTGTACGCGACATACTAGACAGGGATGTTTCGGTGACTCATAAGTTATAACGTAACGTCTAAAAACGTAAGCAAACGCTCCTGCAAGTTAAGAGGAAAATAAGAGGAATGTCACAACGTCCACTTTGAGTTTTCGACGTAAAATGCGACGACTCCGAGCTTCCATTGTTCTTCTTACATGCACCATCGAAATTACGTTTGCCACTCATGATACTGATTAAAAAGCGCGACAGGACAACGGACAGAGAAGGAGACACAGACACAGCGCTCTGTCCGTTGTCCTGTCGCGCTTTTTTTTTTTTCGTAAAATGTGCCACACGGCATAATAGGGGGGGGGGGGGGAGAGGGTTCAAAGAAAGGAGTGCAGTCCAGCGTCGTGCAGGAACTGCAAGAGCGACTTGTAGTACTTGTTGTCATTCACCCATTGAGTGTAGTTATCGTGTGGGTGACCCTTTAGTCCGGCCTCGCGAAGTATTTTCTCACGGGTGGTCTTGGTCCCGGAGCAGAGCCACAGCAGATGATGAGCATCCGCCCTAGCCACAGGGGCCTGACACTTAGGGCAGGTTCCCGGGTCGGCAGGTGTGTTGTCGCGCTTTTTAATCAGTATGAATCACCAACTTGCCCAACTTTCTACCCTCGTCACTCATGGTAACTAGCCAGGATGACAAGTCGTGACGTCACAGCGAGACAAATCCTGGTCGTAACGACTCGGAAAGAATCCGTTAGAGGGCGCCACTGAAACATCTCGACCTTGTGTAATTACAAGAACGCCGCGGAATCTCTGGAGGCTGGTTCAAGGTTGGGCAAACGCGTACCATCGCTTGCCCACACGACGTCTCCCACAGCGGCGACTGCACATAGGGATAGAGCAAAGGCCGGCTTTTTTAATCCTCCGTGGGAACGAGCGGCGTATATTATACATCCGTCGCTTCGACCCGTGCGCACGTTGAATCAAGGCCAGATGAGCAGGCGCTGCCGCGGACCGCTATCTTCTTCGCCGCGGCCCATTTATTCCACGGTGGCGGCCGAGGTTCTAAATTGCCGCAATTTCCGGCACAGATCCCGCGCTGTCTGTCGGCAGGCAGCTGCTCGTGTCAGACGGCTTGAATGAAGGAGGGGGGCTTCGGAATGGGGACAGAACGAATGTGTCCGCGCGCTGCGGACTTTGGACGTGTATTACGCCGCGGTGTACACAGATCATCAACCTGCGTTGATGTGCTGGTTTCATAGCTTTGGAAAAAGAAGGCGATCAGGATCTGTGTACCAAACATCTAACGACACATAAGATCATAAAGAACCTATATACGCCTCATATAATTAATGTAAGTTCTGATATGTCTGTTTGCCAAATCATAATTAGTACATGTTTGTCTTTTTTTTTCAATAGAGACACATTTCCACGGAGCTTACAAGTAAACACGTAATAAAAAAAAATCGGAACACACAAACTGGAGTGATAACATACACGCCTAAAAAATTAAAAAAGTGGTAAAAAAAAAAGAGGCTTTCGCGCGAAAATAATTTTATTCTCGCCAAGGATGTGTTTCTTTCCTGTCAGAACGAGGGCGCGAATATATTTGTCACCGTGGGTAGAAAGCCTAGATTTGAGAGAGGTAGCAACTCAAACCATGTATACTCGCTGTCACATCTAGAAAAAAAAAAAAAGAATGAAGCGTTTGCGCATTATTCAAGCGCTGCGCAAAGTAGTTCTTACAAGATTTGGTTGTCGAATGAAGAAACTATGCTTTTGGTGTTTGAAACGAGTAAGTCTCGATAAAATAACGTAAATCTAATTTAAGATGCACCTGCTATAATTTTAATTCAACGCGCGAAGGGGAAAATTAGCAGCGTTCCGCGAAGAGCCGGACTTTTTAATGGCTGGCACATCCCGCGCAAATTAGTTGCATGTGCGCATGCTTGAGTTTCCGAGTAGCGAGGAGGATATCGCCTGGAGAGGCTGAGCAAAGGCAGGAGACGCCTGCAAACCAAGTATTTGTGCAAACCATTGACGCTTTCGTATCCTCGCCGACCGAGATGTTGGAAACGCTCTCGCGTCTAGGCACACTAATTGGGGGCTGAGGTCGTACCAGTCTTGTACGCGTTGCTACAAAATGTGCTCGATTACAATTACAACAACTCTTGGTTCAAATGTATTCAATTAGATAATCTTGCTCACTCGAGAAGAAAAGTAATTGGTCGTTACTTGGAAAAGTAAACCGTTACTTTCCCGATTACTTCAAATGTTCAAAAACAAAATATGTTCCTGCCGTTTGAAAACGGGCCTTTGGTACCCTTAGAAAATAAAAGGAACTACAACCAGTCCCTAAAAACCAGGAGCCCAACGTTTCAAAACCGACTTGGTTCTTTTTCAGGGGCGGCTATAATCCTTTGAAGAGCAGCAGCTCTTTCTGCGGTTGTGGTGATGTTTTCTTTTTCTTCGTTAATTAAGTGGCGTGGAGCGTTTGTGTATACGGTTGATAAAGCACCCAGCGATCTATTGATGTTGCCTGAAACGGGCGCCTAAGAGCTACTCTCTAAAAGCTGTCAGTTGCAGAGCTCAAGAACAACGGCTACAACAGCAGCTTTATCCATCGAGTTACCCGCTTGCACTCAATGTCGAACTCATCTTCGCGCGCGACAGCAACAAAGACTGCGCGCATCGGCGTGCCTATGTAAAGGTACAAGTGAGGCACTGGTCCGCGTGCTGGCAAAACATGGAATTCAGGTCGCTCACAAGCCTATGTCAACACTGCGACGACTTATTACAGGGCCAATAGATCGTCCCCCTAAGGAAAAGAATCAAGGAGTCGTGTACAGAATTTCTTGCTCTTATTGCCCCGCCACTTACATCGGCTAAACAAAGAATTTCCACGAAAGGCTCCTCCAACATAAAAACGACGTGCGAAAATTCTACCCCGAGCGGAGCGCTGTTGCGGAATATTCTGACATCAAAGACCATCGAATCGACTTGGAGAACACGTGCATCCTTGACGTCGAGAGTAACCCCCGGCAGAGAGTTTTATTGAAACGTGGCATATTCAAAATACACCAGGCAACATCAATAGATCCCTGGGTGCTTTACCAACCGCATACATAAACGCTCGACACCACATGACGAACAAAAAGAAAACATCACCACAACCGTAGCAGAAGGTGCTGATTTTCAAAGAATTATAGCCGCCCCTGAAGAGCTACCAAGTGTGTTTTGAAACGTTGGGCCCCTAGTTTTAAGGGACTGGTTGGAGTTCCTTTTATTTTCTAAGTTTTTACCCAACCAGACAGATATCTGACAAATGTTTAGCTTTAAGTCTCTCGTACTCTCGATTACTGAACTAGAATCACCGATTTACAAACTACTTAATACACCAACTTTGGTAGACCATCCTCTTGTCGGACGCATGGTTCGAAGCAACGTTACTAAACACTCAGTTGGGAAAGGCCTTTAAAACCCGGACCGCTCGCTTAAACCGAGACCAAACTAAATACGGTAACAGCGCCACCCTTCAGGGACTAGTCAAAACATGAAGGTTCATTTATTTTGCTACTGCAAAATGGCACTGCTAGATGGCGCCACCGGCACTTGCGCAACTCGACCTGACCGTAGGTAGTAGGAAGCACAACTTTACTGAGCGCAGTGCATGCAGAGGCTAGGCTCATCTGCCCGCCTAAATATACAGCACGCGGGGCTCGACAGTTGGAAAGGAATAAGGGATGGGCATTTATGGGAAGTAAGGATAAGGTTGCGTTACAATTGGGCGCGCCTCTTGCGGAGTTCGTCTAGAAGGTGGCGAACAACTTGATCCGTCCTGTCTATTAGGAGCAGCTGAATGCGCAGCTCATCTGACTGTAGAAGGGACGTCCAGTGAGGGACGATGTCTTCTCCTGGGTCATCGAGGTGCCTTTGGAGTTCCTGTGGAGGTTGAAACTTCGGGCATGACCAAAACATATGCCTGATCGTGCCATCCGGGGGTGGGTCTTCGGAACCACAGCATCTCGTACAGGACCCATGGAAGAGTAGGTGGTGAACTCTATGGAGGAATTGTGGGGTCTGAATGGCGAGTGTCTGAAGTTGCCTCCATCGCCTGGCTTGCTGGTGGTTGAGCTCCGGGTGTGGTGGCGGGAGAACACATCTCCTGTCCCTCTCAACTTGTGTGGCATCGCAGAAACGCGGGGGGGGGGGGGGGGGGGGCTTCTTCCGTTGCCGGTGCCGCATAGCTGTGTTCCTCGAGTGGGAATTCTTTGCCTCCCTCCTTCTCACAGTCCCGGCTTGTAGCAAATCGGAATGCGAGTGAGTGGGCAGCTTCGTTCCCCTCGTGGCCCGCGTGTGCGGGGACCCAGACCACGTGGTACCGGCTGTTCTTGTCCCTGGGGGCACGGAAGCTCCGAAGGATCTTGCGCGCAGGAGAGCTTATCGTCCCGTAGAGGAAGCTGGTTGCAGCCATCTTGGAGTCTGTGCTGACGGTGCCTCTGCTGCCTGCCTGTTCTACTGGCGGCAAGGAGCCCTATGTCAATGACCGCCACTTCTGCTTCGTGGATGTCGCATGCCTTGATCGTCGCTGTGTACGATCCGCTGATGTTGTGTACGGCTGCGACTTAACTCTTGGAGCGGTCTGGGTATGGACTGGCGTTCACGTGGAAAGCCCGCGGGTCGTCTTCCTGCAGTCTCTGCAGCGCTCGGGCCCTGACCTCTCGTCTCTGCTTATGGTGCGTGGTTGACATGTTCCTTGGAGTTGGTAGGGGTCTAACCACCACGGCGCGTCTCCGGTCTGGCTGCATATCCCACTTGGGTGGGGGTACGTCCTTATAATTGATGCCGGCTCTGTGTAGAGTACGGCGACTCGTCGGGGTGCGCGAGAGGCGGGAGATCTGTGCCACTCTCTGCGCATCGCACAACTCTTGAGAGGTGTTGTGGATTCCCAACTGGTCGAACCTCGCGGTTGATGTGTGGTTGGGGAGCCCCAGCGCCACTTTGTACGACTTGCGAATGATGGCATCTATCTGATTGCGTGCCGTCTTGGGGAGGTGCTTGTACGGGGCGGCGTACGTGACGCGACTGAGTACGAAAGCCTGCACCAGTCGACAGGTGTCTTGCTCTCCGAGGCCATGTTGCGCGCCTGAAACTCTACGAATCAACCTGGTGGTGTTGCCAGTGTTCTTGCGTAGAGTTCGCCCGATTTCCGACGATCTGCCTGTGTGGAGCGGCGCACCGAGTACTCGGGTAGCTGGTACCTTGGGAATGGCTTGGTCCTTCCATGAAGACGGAGACTTTGGCCAGCGCCTCTTTGGCTCGAAGCTTGCTCTCGAAGAGCAGGGCAGACCTCTCGGGGGCGCATTCCAGCCCCACGCTTCGGGCGACTTCCACCAGCGCGTCTGCTCCTGCCTGGAGGGTCGGGGTCATGATGGATGTTGCGGCCGGAAGCGGCAACCCTGGCCAGAGCCGCCTGTGTTCTTCCGGTCCAACGGAAACGGTCGTCGCCCCGACGCCATCTGGCCGACTAGGGTCGGACGTCTGTAACCTGTACCCTAACAATGTATTCACGTTTCTCGTCTCCTATAAAGACCCCGAGTTACAAAGCGTTGTGTTTTCTGACGCGCTAACAATGGTGACGAGGCTCGATAAGGAGAGGACAACCGAACGCCGGTACGTGAACATCAAGTGGTGTTAGTCGGTGGGACCCGGGAACAAAGAAGAAGCGGTGGCCGCCATGGCGCAAGCCCAAGCCCTCTACGCCGCTCCGATCCAGTATGACCCGGCGGTGGAGAATTGGACGAACTACGTGGAGCGACTGGAGGCGTACTTCGATGCCAGCGGGGTGAAGGACGACGGTAGGAAACGTTCGATCCTAATATCCGCTCTCAGCCCGGAGGTCTACGCACGACTGCGAAGCTTTGTGGCGCCAAACAAACCGCGAGACGAAACCTTCGACACGATCGTGAAAGTGCTTACGCAGCACCTCAGTCCGGAACCGTCCGAGATCTACGAGACGTTCAGGTTCCAGTCACGAGTGCAAAAGGTGGGAGAAAGCGTCGCGGACTACCTGGCCGAATTACGGAGAATCGCAGACCACTGGGGTTTTGGGGACGCACTAGAGCGCAACCTAAGGGACCGATTCGTCATCGGACTGCGCGAGAAGACGGTGCAGAGGATCCTCCTGGCGAAACCAAAGAAACTTACGCTCAAAGAGGCGCTGGACATAGCGTTGGCCGCGGAGTTGGCAATGCAGAACGCCGACCGGCTTCCCGGCTCAAGTTCACTACCCTCTACTGCGGGGGACGTGAATGCCTTGCGGTTTAAGAAGCACAAGGGACGTCAGCAGAAAACGTCTGGGACGAAGACTGCGCAGCCCTGCATTCGTTGCGGAGACAGCTCTCATGACCCGCCGAACTGTCCACACAAGAAAACGACGTGCTTCACGTGTAACAAGCAGGGACATTTGGCGAGCCGGTGCTTTCGCACTCAGTCGACACCGGCGGTCAACCGAAAGAAGCAGCAGGCCAACCTGCTCATGGAAGAAGCACAGCTAGGACAGGCAGAGGAGGCTTTCCACTTGTTCACAGTGCACTCCCCAAAAGCTACGGTTGATCCAGTCAACGAAGTGCTCCAGTGGGGAACAGTAAAGGTGACCATACAGGTTGACACTGGCTCCCCTGTGTGCGTGATTTCTAGGGACACGTACTCCAACAATGCTAAGGTCTGGCCACCCCTACAGGAAACTACCAAGGAGCTCCACTGCTACCTGGGGAAATTACCAGTGCTGGGAGTCCTGGCGATGCCAGTAAGGCGTGGAGACAAACAAGTGCAAGGACAACTGTACGTTGTGGATTGTGCGGGTCCATCCTTGTGTGGTCGAGACGTCATCCAAGCGTTGAACCTCCTGGAAGAGCCTCTAATCGGGAGCATGCAAACAAGTGACAGCCAAGTGCAGGACACGGTCAAAAAGCTGAAAGAAGACTTCAAGGATCTCTTCCAGCCGGGAACGGGGTTGATGAAGGGACCGGCGGCCCACATCAACTTAAAGAAAGATGTAAACCCCAAGTTCTGCAAGGCCCGGTCCCTACCCTATGCCCTACGTGACAGGGTGGGAGAAGAACTCGACCGAATGTGCAAAGAGGGGATATTGTCTCCGGTATCCCACAGTGATTGGGCAACACCAGTAGTGCCAGTGACCAAGGCCAATGGAGGTCTCAGGATCTGTGGGGACTTTAAAGTAACCCTGAACATGGCATGCGACATCAAACAATACCCACTTCCAAAAGTGGAGGACATCTTTGCGTCTCTGAAGGATGGCCATTGGTTCTCGAAATTGGATCTTCGGGAAGCCACGTGGCCTTAGATGAAGAATCCAGACAGGCAGCAGTGCTCAACACCCACAAGGGTCTCTTCTGCTACAACCGGCTGCCATACGGCATCGCTTCAGCACCAGTGATCTTCCAAAGGAAAATGGAAGTGTTGTTGAAGGACATTCCGGGAACGCAGGTTTTCTTGGATGATGTCTTGGTGGCAGTGGGCAAAGACGAATTCGGGCAGACGCTGCGGAAGGTTCTGCAGAGATTCAGGGAAAATGGCATCCGACTGCGGGAAGAAAAATGTGTGTTTGGTGAAGAGGAGGTTACCTACCTCGAACATAGGACCGACCGACATGGGCTGCATCCATCAGAAAAGAAAGTGGAGGCCATCGGGAAGGCTCCTGCACCTCGCAACCTCCAAGAACTTCGGTCCTTTTTAGGACTCATCACGTACTACAGGAGTTTCCTGCCTAGGATGTCTACACTTCTGACTCCGCTCCACAACCTGCTGAGGAGTGAGGTGAAATGGAAATGGGGAAGAGAAGAACAAGCTGCATTCGACGGGGTGAAAAAAACCTTGCAGAAGTCCAACCTTCTTGTGCACTATGACCCAAGTAGGGAACTCATTTTGAAGTGTGATGCGGGAGCAGTGCTGTCCCACTGCGTGAATGGCGTCGACAGGCCTATCGCCTTCCGGTCAAGAACCCTTACCAAGGCTGAGAAGAACTATTCGAAGCTAGAGAAGGAAGCGCTTGCGCTCATTTTTGGGGTAACGAAGTTCAGGGATTACCTTCTCTGCAGGAGCTTCACCCTAAAGACAGAGCACCAACCCTTGGTGGGGTTGTTCAAAGAAAGCAAATCGATTCCAAGCATGGCTGCGGCACGCATCCAGAGGTGGGCACTAACGCTTGGAGCGTATAAGTATGTGATCAAGTACAAGCCTGGGTCACAAAACCTGAGCGCAGACGCTCTCAGTCGTCTGCCGGTGGCAACCGCACCAGAAGGAGCAGAAACCGAAGAGGCCCAAGATATGGGGGTCTTCACAGTGGACATGTTGGACGCCAGCCCAGTGTCCAGACGACAGCTAGAAGACCTGACAGGGAAGGACCCAACCATGCAGAGCCTACGAGACACGATCAGCAAGGGTTGGCCAAAAAGGCTTTTGGACAGTCGCCTTCAGCCATACTGGCATTATCGGAATGCACTCACGCTGGAAGGGGCCCTCATCTGCATGGGTGGAAGAGTGGTGATTCCAGAATGTGCACGAAGGGCATTTCTATTGGAGCTTCATGATACTCACATGGGAGTCAATGCAACTAAGGCACTGGCACGCACGCTGGTGTGGTGGCCAGGCATTGACCGTGAGGTGGAAGAGTTGCTTCACCGCTGCACAGTGTGCCAACGGGCGGCTCCCATGCCACCGAGTAGGGAGCCACTGGCATGGCCAGCAACAAAACAGCCGAGGACAAGAGTTCACGTGGATTATGCCGGACCAGTAGAGGGAAAGATGATCCTGGTGGTGGTCGACAGTTTTTCTGGCTGGATAGAGGCATTGCCAACGACAACAGCGACATCGGCAACGACGGTGGAACTGCTCAGAACCACCTTTGCTCGATTTGGCCTGCCCACATATTTGGTGTCGGACAATGGTACTCCATTCACAGGAGCCGAATTCCAGGACTTCGTCAAGAAAAATGGAATACGTCACATACATACCGCACCGTACCAACCCCAGTCTAACGGCCTGGCAGAAAGGGCCGTGCGCTCAGTGAAAGAAGGACTAAAGAGGGTGTCTGGTGCGTCCCTCACAACTCGCTTGGCGAGATGGCTCCACATGCACCGCAGAATGCCATCGGGTGGTCGTCCCAAGTCTCCAGCAGAAATGCTTCTGGCCTATCAGCCGAAAGTTCGTCTGGACTTGCTGACAGCCCGGGCAGAGAGTCACAAGCCGGCAGGGCCAGCCAACCAGTCGCCTACATGGAGCCGAGGTCAAGCTGTTTTTGCAAGGAACTTTGGTAATGGACCTCGCTGGCTGAGTGGAACCATCACGGAAGAACTGGGAAACCGCATGGCGCTGGTGCAGACACCTGGTGGGATGATCCGCAGACATCATGACCAGCTACGCCTGAGGCACGAGGTCAACACACCTGACCCTCTGCATCTACCCAGTGAGCGGAATGAGGATTTAATGTTAGAATGGGGCCAATCCTCAGCGGCTCCAGAGACGTCAAGGGCCACCCTGGAGCCAAGCAAGGAGCAGCGTCCAGTGCGGCAACGCCGACCACCTGTGCGGCTGGACTTGTAGGTCCACCATTCCACCAAGTGTGGGGGAAGTGTTGCGGCCGGAAGCGGCAACCCTGGCCAGAGCCGCCTGTGTTCTTCCGGTCCAACGGAAACGGTCGTCGCCCCGACGCCATCATGCCGACTAGGTTCGGACGTCTGTAACCTGTACCCTAACAATGTATTCACGTTTTTCGTCTCCTATAAAGAACCCGAGTTACAAAGCGTTGTGTTTTCTGACGCGCTAACAATGGACGGTGGGGCGTTGGTTCAAAGGATGATGTCATCCGCATATACGGCGTGCCTTAGGTGCGGGATCTGTCCCAGCCGTCTTGATAGCGGGGCTATTGCCAGATTGAACAGGAATGGCGAGATGACCGCGCCTTGTGGAATGCCCCTGACAAGGCACGTCGGGAAGGTGTTCGACGCGTAATCCCCGAGCTTAATCTCTGCCGTCCTTCCCGTTAGGAATGCTTCCACGTACGTGTAGGCACGCCTACCGAGATTCAGGCACGAGATCTGCTCGAGGATCGACGCGCGGGAAACTCTATCGAAGGCCTTGCGTAGGTCAAGCGCCGCCAAGGCCTTCCACGGTCGTTGGTTGGAGAAAAAGTTCGTCGACAGCTGGAGGAAGACGTCTTGCGGAGACAAGTGCTGTCTAAATCTGTACAGGTAGTGGGGGAGAAAACGGTATTCCTCCACGTAATCTTGCAGCCTGCGTTGCACTATTCGCTCCAGGAGCTTCCCTATGCATGAGGTCAGGGAGATGGGCCTCCGGTCAGCAATGTCCAGCGGCTTCCCCGCTTTGGAGATGAAACAAACCCTCGCGTGTTTCAGCTAGGCGGGAGCTGTCCGGTGTCCCATACCTTGTTGAAGTAATCTGTGAGGGTCGTAATCGATCCCTCATCTAGATTGCGTAAAGTCTTGTTGCTGACCCTGTCCGCATCGGGTGCCGACTGGGGTCGCAGGTCGTGCAGGACGGCCCTCACTTCAGCCTCTTCGATTGGACGGTTGATCGTCGGGTTGGGGTCCCCCTCGTATCGTTGACTAGGTGAGACCTGGAGTGGCGGTGCATCGAGGTATCGTTCTCGGAGTTCGCTGCATATTGAGGCTTCATCTCCCGGGAGTTCTTTGAGGAGTCTGATCAGGGCCTTGTTGTGTTCCAGCTTAGACTCGTTTGGGTTCAACAGGTGCCGAAACAGCGACCATGGACTGCGGGTGTGAAGTTGGCCCTTGAGTCCATCGCAGATCTGTGTCCACTGTTGTTCTGTCAAGTGCGCCGCGTGTTGCTTTATATCTCGGAACAGGAGGGCCAGGCGCCGCCTCAGCTTCCTGTTGCTCTTGCCGTTCGTCTTCCATCTTCTGTGGAAGGATGCGTATGCTTTTAACATGTGGGCAAGCTTCGTGTCGACGCTCTTGGCCTGGGTAGGATTGCTGAACTCGCGCGTGACGGCCCTTTGGTCGTCGTTGAGTTGTTCTGTTCACTCGTCTAGCGAGTCGGTGGGGCCCCTGTTCCTCCTTCGGTCGCGGAACTTGTACCAGACCATCAGGAGGCAGATGGTGACTCCTCTCGGTGCTGCTATGCAGGTGTCTACTCAGATCTCCAGTATGTAATGGCCGCTTCCCAGCGTGTAGAGGGTGTTGCTCCACGTCGCCCCCGAGACGGTGATGCTGTTGCCGCACCTCGTGGGGTGAGTCAGCTCATTCAGTAGCACCATCGAACATCGGGATGCCTCTCTTTCTATTGCTTTGCCCTTGGTTGTGTCGTGTTTGTAGCCCCATCCGATACAGGGAGCATTAAAGTCTATCAGCACTACCACGGGGCCGCCGGCCGCGATACTCGATGCTCTGGGAAAGACTTCGGCTACGTCGGTTCCGTGGTCTTTAGGGGAGGAGTACGTGTTGCAGATGATCGTACTCAGTTGTTTCTTCTTTTTAGGAATGAGTTTGTGGGAGCCACTGGTTTCCCTCCCCGAGAAGGCGTAAGCCGCGGACGTTCCAGGCGGTGTCGGCTGAGCTCGAGCCTGGTCGCTCCGTATCGTGTCGGGGAGAGTACGTCACCATGCTGGCCTACTCTCTCGCACTCCTCCGCGCGTCTCCCGTTTTCGGAGACGAGCGGGATCGCGGGAGAGGGTCGGGCCTGCCCTCCTCCGAGTGGACGGCTGTCTGGTCGGGGAGTCCTGATTTGGACTCCGGGCGACGGGACGAGTCGCGGCGTACGAGCTCCTCCGACCGGCGATGATTCGACGCTAGCGTTTCCCCTGGCTCTGACAGTCGGCCGTCCCCTCCTTCTAGTGGACGTCCGTCTGCCGAAAGCCCTGGCCCGAACTCCTGCGACGACGGGTAGCGGCGTGAGCTCGGCCCACCGGCGATGACTCCGCTCGCAATTATCCCTTTGGCTCCCAGGTCGGCGGGCACTGCGGGCACTCTGTGTCCACGGCTCGCTTGACCGCAGTGTCTTGTTAGGGACCCCTGGTGCTCAATAAACGCTGTTGGATACCGGGATCATCGTTGTTGGCATGGCGTTGGACGAACCCGGCGCGGCGACCGCCCTCGCTGGTAACCGTCGGCTGCACGGTGGGACGGGCGTCGGATTCCCCTTTGAGCACCGTTCCCCTGAAGTGAAAGGTATGTAATCCCCCCCTAGTTCCCCACAAGTTCAACCACTAAGTCCATCACGCCTCTGTAGAGTGACATCGTGCTGCTTGACTCAAATGTCCCGTCTGACGAACGTGTGGACGGGTCTCTTGATATTCCCGTTGCTCTGCTCGTAGCGAGCGCAGCCCGGTATATTCCAATTCTCGCTGGATTCCTATATGGCTATGACTTCTGGTGGGGTTTCAGAGGAGAAGAGGTGCATCCGCAGGGCGTTGATCTTGGTGCCCAGTCCTCCCCCGTTCCACTGCCAAATGACGAGCTTGCGTGGCGCGTTGTTACTGGCCATGCTCAAATATTGAGGGTGCTGTAACTGGTACCGACGTACCGCCGGCGGCGCCACCCCATTGCGCCTGTTCGAGTCTTGTGAGCTTATCTTCTACCTGTTGTGACCGCTCTTCCATCTTCTGGAAGCGCTCAGTGAGGTGTTCGTCCAGCTGTTGGAAGCGAATGTTAAAGGGGCACTCAAGCTGTTTTTGGAGAAGCTACTTTTTGGTGCGATGGCGTTAAGGAAGTGTCAGTGAATGAGTATCTTCAGTTTTAGAAGGCAGAACCGCCTATTAATCACGCAGGAATAAAATACGTGCGGACTCTTTTCTGTACTTGCGAGGACCAATGAAATTATGGTATGTTTGAAAATTTTGGCGGCCTTTGTAAAGTTTCGCTAAAGAAACAATTTTCAGTTCATTTAAATATGTTGTGCATGATAATTTCAAAAGACGTAAAATATTTCTAGTTTAGAATACGCGATACTGCAATTATCGTTTCACAAACAATGGAATACGTTTTCTCCTTGCCTTCCTCCGCGGGGGGTGAATTTCCCGCTCCCCCGGGATGCGCGGAAGCGCACGTATCTGCGCGCGTTGCAGGCCGGTCCGGCCGGTAGTGTCGGTAGCGGGTTGGTCGTGAGCGGGCCGAGCGGGCCGGCCAGGCCTCGGTGGTGGTCGTCGACGTGGACGGCGTGGTGAAAGCTCATCGTTCCGCGTAAAAGTGCTATCCTTGACTGTGAATTTTCGTCGCGTGTCGCTATGATAACCCAGCACGTACTAAAAGGGAAGATCCACCTACTCGTGCGGCGATGTCGTGGCGGCACTCTCAAGACAGCAGAAACGCCCGTGCCGTCGTGTTTGTTTACTTCGACTACAGTGGTGCTTTCTAAGCACTTGTGTCCTCGAACATCGCCTGGATTTCTTATTTGGCGCATTTCATGCGTGTGCTCAAGTTCAAGGTATTACTGGCGCGTACCGCATAAAGGATGCGAATTTTCACGCGTTTTCATCACCGGAGAGAACGCTCGCAACGTCTATCTGATCACGAAATCATATAAATCTATCTGATCACGAATCATATATACAGGGTGTTTTTTTTTTTAAGCTTAACAGATTTGTTTAAAAAAAGCCGTGAAAGTTACACTTATGCCGCTTGTGGAGGTCAGTTATATGGCCAGGGGGACATATTATAGTGGGCTAATCATAATGATCAGTAGGCTAATTAATTAAAATTCATTAATTAACTTTTTAATTAATGAAAATAGACATATGGTTCCAATTAGAAACTTGCTCAGCGTCATCGAAAACCCCTAAATCAGTCATTTTCAGAAATACTGCGAGCGCGTGAGAAGCGTAGTAGTGCACCAAAGTTACCACTCGTGGAGCAGGTACAAGGCTGGGGCTAGATAAGAGACGGAAAAATCGCGCGGGCGCCTTATCGCCAGACTTGGAAGTAATCCGTTACAAGTAACGGAATTACTTGTAATTAATTACTTTTCTAGTAATTTTGTAATTAATCCGCTACTTTTTTGAAAATGTAATTTGTAATGTATTTTCATTACTTTTTCAGTAACGTGTTACTGAAATTACTCGTTACAATTCTTCCGCCCCGTCAAAGGGAAAAATAGAGTGGAAGAAGGGCGATGTAACGGCCTTCGCGCTTTTAGCATGGTAACACAAGACGGGGGTTCGCTCGCGAAGGAGTGCTGGCGAGGGAAAGGAATTCACGGAAACCGCGACAGCCCAGCCAGAGCCCGTTTCTGGACTCGTTCGTACGGTCAGCCAGGCTGGGAGGATTCGACTGTCTAGTGTCTACATGAAGGCAACAGGCTTCGACTTGAAGACGAACGGACTGCTTCGAGCACACAAAAGAGCAGAAAACTAATGGCCTATAAAACCGTCGCGTAGGGGTCGTGAAGTGTACGAACGTGGACACTGTGACCTTGGTGCATATGTCCGCTCTCCCGGCCCCCCCCCCCCCTCCTTTCCGCCCCACTCCCTGCGTGTTGTCCCCCAAAAACCAATCAGCATTTTTTTTTGTCACACGAGACCGTCCTTTGCTTGTCGATGTTCTGCCTACACACACCCACCCCGCCGACAAAAAAAAAAATTGTAACGAGACCTTGACCCTGTTCATTTTTGACAGCGCTGTGAAGGCTAAATACTGGCTGGACCAACCAGCTTTGTAGCTTCTGTTACTTGACTTTGCACTAGCGGATGCGTAAGGCACAGACATAAGGGAAGTGATCGCAGCAGCTCATTGGAACAGAAAAAAATGTAGCATCAACACTACTGTCAGTTCACACAGTAACTTTCGACAGCAGGCGAGAAGGTGGCCGGGGAGCACAGCCAAAATGGCCTGGGAGTTCAAAGCTGAGCCCATATTCCTAGAAACGAGAATGTTGGGGTTCTCGTCAGCGGATTGTGCCTACGGGAACTTTCTCCGACATTTTAGGGAAAGGGAACACAGCCCGAGTTTTCTGAGAATAAACTGTGGCTGACTTGGACACAGGAGTTAAGGCAGCGTAAGGCGGCTGTAAACGCGTGAGATACATTGAAGCCTGCTGTTCACTGACAATGGTGCTTTTTTTAAATAATTTCTTAGCGGAAAAAATCAGCTTAGCTGAAAGATTGTGGATTAATATTTCGTGTGAAGTTTCGGTTTTGATTAGTTTGATGATCAAGACAAAAGATCAAGTGGGTCAAGGCCGGATAACAACATTCAACAAGCGGGACTCTTTGAAATCTGCCCAAACGCAAGCACCGCATGTAGGTCTCACAGCGAGTTGGTTTTAGTGGCTAAACCAGCCCCTATTTAGGCAATATGCAGCAACCATAGAAAAACCACATCTTCAGGAAAGTCGTGTTCTAAAGTTTGCCGATACCATATTTCGAATGGTGTGCGTGCCTCCGCCGCCCATGTGCATTCGTCGCATGTTCATGGGATTCAGTTCTTTCCCGGGTGGACAGCGCTAGATTCGTTTATATCAAACACCTGTTCCAGTCCTTTACAGCTTTATAGATCCATCCTCCTAAAATTATTATCCTAAAATAATCGGTAGATATAGCACTGAATATGTTTTATTATTGATGGGGCCCGAAATTCCAACCGCATGTACGTAGATATTGCAGGTATTGTGCGTGTTTCTTTAAAGTAACGCAAAAGTAATTGAGTAAAGTAGCGAAGTAATTAATCAGTTACTTTTTACGGGGAGTAATTTGTAACGGTAATCCACTACTTTTTAGGCCAAGTAATTGTAATTGTAATTAATTACTTTTTTGGAGTAACGGGCACAAGTCTGCTTATCGCAACCTCTAGCTTTGTACCTGCTCCACGAGTGGTAACTTCAGTTCACTACTACGCTTCTCACGCGCTCAAAGTCTTTCTGAAAATGTTTGATTTAGGGGTTTTCGATGACGCTGAGCAAGTTTCTAATTGGAACCATATGTCTATTTTCATTAATTAAAAAGTTAATTAACGAATTTTAATTAATTAGCCGACTGATCGTTACGATTAGCCCCCTATTATCTGTCCCCCTGGCCGTATAACTCACCTCAACAAGCGGCATAAGTGTAACTTTCACGGCTTTTTTTAAACAAATCTGTTAAGCTTAAAAAAAACACCTTGTATATAAAACGTTGCTATATCGCTGCTAAGATTACATCGTCTTTTATAATCGTAGAAAAGGCGTGTGGCGATATTTGTACTATTGCAATGTCGTGTATTAGAGTCATGATCGTCCAAGACGGCGTACTGCATCTTTTTATTTTCTTTTTTTCATCCACTGTGCCCTGCAAGCCTATGAAGAAAAAATAATAATAAAGCTTTAGGCTATAGACAACTGTCTGTCTATATTCGGTTACGGCATTGAGTTGCAGTGCGTCCCCTTTTTAGAGGGGCCGCTGAAACAGCGCCGTGCTGACGACCCGCTGCGCTTGTTGTAGTGGTTGCAGGTGTGTGTACGCGCGGCGCAGAGCGGTCGTTCCGGTCGCAACAAACGCAGTCGTATACGTACGCGCTCGTTGCACATGTCTGAACCAGCCTTTCCCCCGTCCTCCCGAGGCGAAAGGCAACGTGGCGACATCGTTTGACATCACGTACCAGAGGTAACGCTGCGATGTCAAACGTTGGTTCGGTTACGACTTGCCCCAACCGCAAATCGAAGAATGCCCGAAAAGGTCTGCGTTTCGCCGTCCTCGGAACCTGAACATGACTCCGAAGCGCTGCTATCGTCCACATCGCACGTCGAAGTGGCGTCATAGGAAATCATCCCCAGGTCGGCTGTCCGCCGAAGAATTTCAACCTCTAACGGCGTCAGGTCCTCGAGCGTAGAGAACTCCGCCATGATCGAAGCTCGAATGACAAAGAGGTTCGGCCGATGTGGCTACCTCGGGATCACTGCGCGACGGAACGTCGTCCAGCGCCATTGGCCCGAGATCCTTTTGATAAGCGTGCGAGGACCAATGAGAGTGGTTTCGTTTTCGGGTGGATCCGAGGTTTGGCGGCCTTCAATTACATTTTTATTAAAGAAATAATCACCGTATGACTATATTTTTTTGGTTTTTAGGGATACTTAGGGGGTCTAAATTCAGCTGTCATCATCAAAACACGAACTCAAAAACCACTTGAGTGAACCTTTAACCACCTTGGCCAGGCTCTGTGATTGCCGTGAGGGTCTTGTCTTCCTCGGGCGAGTCCGGGAATCACGCCTTTTTGCGTCGCCTGACTTCTTCTCCAGGTTCCTCTTGGGAGGGTGGCTGTGATTGAACTGGGCCTTCCCTAAGCGAAAAGTCGTTCAAAATCAGTATACTAAAAGTGCACTGAAGTATACTAAAAGTATACTTTCAGTGTGGTCTTCGTACTGAATGTATACTTTAAGTGTACTTAAAGTGTACTTCCAGTAAAAATGGTGGTGGACTGAAAGTATACTCGACCGTACAAAACTACTACATGTAGTAGAATCGTAGTGCCCGCGGTAAAAAGTAGTTCAAAATCAGTATACACGAAGTGGACTTAAGTATACTAAAGGTCTACTTTGAGTGCTTGCGGTCGGCGTACTCAAATTATAGTAACGGGTATATATATATATATATATATATATATAGATATATATATAGTGTGATTTTTTAAGATCAACACATTAAAAACGCGATAGATAGCCCGATGCCGTTTTCACAGGATATTCGTAGCCTCGGCGGACATTAGATGAGTAAACAAGTGTCGCAGTAATTGACAGTGTAATTGACCATGATGAATTTTCAATTTTAAAGGGGCTATGAATAAACTCTCGCCCAACCGAAACAATTTGCGAAAAGGCGACGAGTTTTGGGTTATTCATAGCTCAAAGTCTGCCTTCCGTCGCCTGATCAAAAAACAGCGCTCTGGACATGCAGAGCGCAGGATGTTATGCTTGCGTAGTCGCTTCAAACGCACCGTTTGAAGTATGATCCTGAAGCATTCACTAAAAGCTCGCTGTCAAAAGTGTGCAAGTTTGTTCATGCTGAATCCGACAGCACTTTATAAGGGTTGTAACTTCACTAGAAAATAAAAAAAATGCATGGAACTTCAATATGCGAAGTTCTCAGTAACACAAACACACATGCCATTAGCGACATTCCATGTCAAAACCGCTAAGTCACTCTACATTTTCCCCGCCCCTGCCGCGCGTGCTTCATGAATTGGGGGAAGAAAGTGAAAAATTTGATAAATAAATATCTCAAAGCCCCTTGCTGTTTCGTGAATAGTTTTGATTGGGTTACGCTCCAATAATGACTGCCTCTAAAACAGCAATAAAAAAAAAGGTAATTTACGGATTTCAGTTAATTAATAAAAATGTTGCCACGGTTATCCACCCATGTAATGTCCGCTGAGTCGCACGACACACTGAAGACTGCATCAACGTGGCAGCAAGCCCCTTTTTTTTCTAAAAACCTGTTGATTAAAAAATATCACCGGGTCTACAGCTGACATAATGTGACCAAATAATGCTTCATTTCTCATTTCACTGCAGACCACGTGGTCCAAAAGTTCCCCGGGGAAACGACCGGCACTGGCACTGTCAGAGCATACGTATACGTCGCAAATGCAGCATGGACTATAGCCCTAAAAATAGCACAAATAGAAACGTTAGCTACATTGTACGCCACGGAAAGTAGCGTTATCTAACTTGTCAATAATTATTTTAGCTAGTCATTTCTAGTATATGTATCAATTGAAAAGTCTACTTTTATTGCAAAGATAGCTTTTTTCCCCTGAACTGTATTTGTTACCTTTATTGCAGAATAAATGTTTACTGTAAAAAATTGTCAGCACTATTCTGAAGCTAGACGATCGAGGGCAATTGCACCAAGTGTTTGATGCTGCTGATGCAGAAGCATGCACATGTCTGTTTTCAAAATGCACCGCCACTTGCGTGCTGTCTCATAGGCTAGTAGACAAATAACGTTTGCAGGATGATCCAGTGTTTTTGTAATGCAGGTCTCAGCTCACTATACGCTGTTTCAGATATCTGCATCCACAGCAAGAAAAAGGACAGGAGGCAAAGAAAACCACGGCTTATAACGGAGACAGAAGATGCTCCACCTTGCATAGTCACATGCAGCGCAAATCAACTTCTGAACCGCATAAGCGAAGTGGTGTTATGAATGGAAGCTCGCTCTGAAATTGGCTGGAGAAATCGGCGCCTTCATGTGACAACCTCAAGCTTTCACCGAAAGTGTTTCATTGTGTAGATTTATCTTGCAAAACTCTAAGACATCTGAATTCTCGTGAAAAGAACTTGACAATTGCAACAACGAACACGCCAACACAGTGTATCGAGAGTTCCACGCTGTAAAAGATCGACGTAAATTTTACGAGTCTTTCCCTCGGCAAAAAAAAAAAAAAGTCGGGCACGCTCATTGTTTACAAAATACGAGGTTGCCCTCATTATTTACTTGTCGCGAGAGCCGAGCCTTCCAGAAAAGCCGAGATCCCAGGAGTGCAAGCATGCGCAGATGAATCAGAATAGCCTTGGCGACGAAGGAGAAATTGCTTGATATAGTTTCGGTTTTACACTGAGAAAAGCCTAAAGTTTAGATAAAACCTAAGATTGACTAAATTTTTGTTAATTGTTTACAAAATTGATATAGTGACATTATTATCATTAATATATATTGATTTGCTTAGTTGTTTCTTAAAAAAAAAAGAACAAAAAAATAGACTTTTGAAAACTGCTCATGACCATCGCTATTGCAATCAGCTTCCCTTCGGCCGCGGGACGCCTTTTTTGGAGGTCGATACGGGGCAGTGACGTCCGTGACGTCACTTTTGGAAACATAAAAACAAGCAAAAAATGTTTTTTTTTCTTTTTTTTTAACGTTTGGCGGAGAGCTTGTTGCGGGTTGTTCGTCTATTTGGGGCGGGGGGAGGCGGCGGTCGAAGCAGTCGCAGCGTGTTATTGTTGCAGTGCCATACGCTAAAGAACAGGTCGGATACACGAAACATCTTACGCCAAGAATGTACGAACGACAACAGCTCCGGAGCCGTCTTTCCACGATCAAATCAACATGACCGACAACGTCGCCAACGGGCACTCCGACTCGTCGCAGCGTTGCCGGCGTTGCTCCGACGGTCCTTGGCAAAGACCGTCTGCCCACGCCCGACTGGCTGGCTTGCTGAATGGAATACGCGCCCGCGCGACCCTTGTGGACCCTTCCGTATTATAGTTCGAACGCTGACCTCAGTTTCAGGTTGAGGGGTCATTCTCTTCCTCTTGTCATCTCCTTTTCCGAAACAGCGGTGGCGAACGCTGTCGTCGATTCTATCTCCTTGTTTTGTGTGATATATGGAGCTCAAATAAACGCGGTATGGATTACTTTCGCAACACGGTATGTACATTTTGTTATTAGTGGGCCATTTTTATTCTGACACGCTTGTCGCCGCGGAGGCGCGTTCACGCTCAATCGTTTCCGATAGTACATTACTGTCGAGCTATAACAGTTCGTGGGAGCTACGCAATGCCGGTTCCACCTTTCTTTGCCGAGTGTCACGTCAGTAACGACTGGTACTCGTAAAGTATCGATCCCGAAGCACTTCGATCACACGTGCGCGTCCGCTCCGAGTGTGCACAGGTATTCACGTGGCTCTTACCGACACTCTCGTAGTTGAAACGTATCTTATTTAACGTCGGCTCGCTCCTGCATGTCCGAGGCCGCGAAAAACGCCGCGGCGAGTTGTTTCCATCTACGTCGCTTTGCAAACGACTGGCACGGGCCGTTTTTTACCAACTATGACAGTTGTGTTCACTTCGGAGGACCAAGCTGGGAGCCTACTCCGGAGGAGTACGCGAAGTGAAGACTGGTGAAGACAGTGAAGATGTCAAAGTAAATGACTAAAACAGGACATGACGTCACAGACGTCAAAATACTACTCTGCTACTTCGCTCTGCCCCGTATCGACCTCCAAAAAAGGCGTCCCTTCGGCCGCCGGCGCCGTTGGAGTTCCGGAGGCTTCGAGCATCGCTCCCTTTTTACGTTTTAGCCGTTTTAGCGGATATTTTAGATATCTTAGTTGCGAATACCGTGTTCAAGAATAGCAAGCGATTACTGAGAGCTGGGAGACGCTGCGTCTTACCAACGCAAGTAAGTGGCAGACAGTCATGGCCGACTGGTGCAAGCCCCGGTGAGGAAGTTTCGTTTGTTTCTGCGTAGTGCGCCGCTGTTTTACCGTGTGCTTGCTAAGCTATGCTTGATTCTAACTATGCTCTACCCGGTGTTATTTCGTCATTTGAAAAGAGCGTATCTTCAAAATGTATGGCTCTCTCCGCAGAGTGAGAAAGATTCACGTGCGGCGGAACCGAGGGCGAGCCGAGGGCCTGTCGGTGGCGCCGTCCTACGACGCTCGCCCGACGACGCTTTTGCGGAGCGTTCTAGTGCAGTCTGACAGCAGATCAAGCAATCACAGGTCATGCCAGTTCTGACGTGTGGTCCTAACAGCCTCTCGCCAACGATTTGTTTCATAAAGCGGGAGCGAGAAAAGCGTTACAAGAGCGAGCAGCATGATTTCTTGCCTGTTCTGATGCCTGTGCCGTAGAGACGTGCGGTCTCTTTGCGTATGCCGAAGCGGCACGCTTTCTAGGTTTACGATTGCGTGATGTAAATCAAGTGAGTTTGGATGTCACGTTTGTTAGTGGTGGCGAAAGCCGCTACAAAAATCAGAGCAGTGAGAGGAAGCAGAAACGTGAAAAAATTCGAAAAGGACCTGAATATTCGATGAAGTTGAAAGACTACCAACGTACCAACTCGCCCAGTTATTCTTTGTAAAAGAATAATAGACGATAGTAATACTTAAATAAATGCCAACTTTTAAGTGGTTGTTACAAATTTGTAATTGATGCAGTACAGCCCTACGCTGCTCTAGTGCTTTTATGATATCAGGTAATGTGTAGGATAGTTCATAGCAACCATTTATGTACGACTCATTATATTGAATCTTCCCTCTAAAAGCTCGAACTTATATAAAAAATGTGCAAATCATAAATGAAGCCGCACCAATGCATGTGTAATAGCATGTGACTTGCCTATATGTTCTCAGCAAAAGAAAAGGATGCATTCAAAAAGGGCCGATCATTTTGTGTCCTCTGTGTTGGAGCTTCTTTCAGGTACACGCAAAATGTGGGTGTCTACGTCTAAAAGAGTGGAATTGACGTTTCCCGCAGGGCTGCAGGCCTGACTCAGTTTGGCTCGCAGGTTGCAACCTATGGGAACCTGCAGGGAACTGCATCACAAGAGTAAAAGGGACGTCCGCCCACTGATCTCTATTATGGGTGGCTGAATGGTGCGTCGAGCAGACAGGTATGAAGCCGCCGGAAGTAAGCGGCCTGTCCTGATAGCGAGTGCTTGACAGGCTTTTCGATTCTCCCAAGTGCTGGTTCGAGCAACGTTCAGGCGCTGGGTTTTTTCTTGTCATCCCAAGAGAGCCTGCTTGTTGCGGAGTAACAGTGCATGCGGACCCGAGAAGTCTCCTGGGAAACCATTCGATGTGAAAATTTTGAGATTCTATTTTATCAAAAAGTGCATATGTCCCACGTTCAAATGTCTTATTCTTGGGATTTAATCCGGAAATAATCTCTGCAGCGCACTGGCACATGCGGAGAAGCGCACTGAACAAATCAAATCCATCGCAATGGTGACTTGGCAAGCGCTTTGAAAGGTTTGGATGGCATAAACGACTTTATTTTCGCGAGCTCAATATTTCATACATTTTATGAAGTGTTAGTGTTAAGAATACTTTGCAGGTACAAAATTTCACAATCAGGTGTAATGTTCAATGCATTCGTATCCATGGGGTTACTTTTTTGCAGGACCAATTTTAAGCAATTTCGATGAACTCGCAAAACCTAAGGCTTCGTAAAACTTTAGTAGTTTACAGTTGTACAATTAATCTTGAAACCAATATTGAATACCGTAATTTCTAAACTTTTAAAATAAAATGTTAATATTAGTACAGCCCTGAAAATGGCCATTCTCGAATGTTTTCGCTGTGGCCTTCATTAATTCATATGTGCTTAAAATGTAGCAGCGGCAACCTTGAATCTGGAAAAGGCTATTGTTTGTCACACATTTGCTTTGTGGTGCCTACGATTTTAGGTAATAAATGTTGTGCCCTGCAATGAACACTATTACCTGTAGCGGAGCCCTGGGCATGCAAAGAAGTCACACCACCAATGTCTGACATATCAGGCTTTCAAAAATGCTATTGTCCGATTTTCCTCACCCTTCTGTCAGGATGAAGTGGTTACTATATCGCCTTCCTCACATAGTGGTCCTTTGAGCGAGTTATGTGGTGTTATATCATAAGGTGGCATGGGGTCATTTTCTCTTCTCTTTTTACGCAGGATGTAATGGCACACCATCATCACAAAGGAGAGTGTACAGTGAGGCAGGCTCGGAAACTTGAATAAAGTGATAAGTAGGATTTCATTGTATGCTACACATACATACTTTCAGTTGAAAATTGCAATGCATCTTTTCTTTATGGCTTTTCTCACACAGTTTCGGAAGACGCTGGTACGTCATTTTTATGAGAAATGTTTAAAAATAGAGGTGGCAAAGATTTCCTCGTAATTTTCACGTACATAGCCGCAAATCAAAATGACAACTCTCCTAGTCAATGTTGGAAAACGGCAGTACATTATTTTCACGAGGGAAGATTTGAAAATGATTCGATTGTCATTTTCACGTCTATACTCGCAACTTAAAAACGCGGTGCATCTTTTTTTTTTTTTTGACAACTTTTCTCACATAATTTCATAACATGATTGTACGTCATTTTGACGAGAAATGTTTGGAGAAAGAGCTGCCAAGACTTTCCTCGGAAATTTCCTGACTCATTTTTAAAAGGGCATCTCCCGATACTGACACCTCTGCATTATCATCAATTGAGTGTTGTCAACGGTGTTTCTTAACATTTCACGAGAATGGAGCTATGTGTCATGAAATTTAACAAATTGGAATCCAGCCGTTCAAAGAAACACCTTTGAAAAGTCAGCTTTTTAAATGCAGGCGCCGATTTTTCTGGACAATTTTAGACCGTTCTTTCCATTCAGAACGCCCGACATACACGGCGTCCCAGATAACTTAAACCAAACTTAAAAAACACCGGAGCGCTCTGCAGGAGTGAAATCAACTGTCATTAGCAAGCGTCTTGCGAAAGTGCACAGATTTTTTTTAATGCGCCTAGTTATCTAAATAACTAAGATTAATCAGCTAACCTTTCAAATATTCTTTTGAGGACCAAGATGTCAATTGTAAAGTTGCAGGGCTCACTGAGAAACACCCAATTAAAGTGTTTGCAACATAATACACTTTCGTGGTTTTTTCCGGCCTTCAAAGAGCGCACAGAAAAAGGAGCACGCAAAGTGCACCTTGTTGAAAATAGTTTAATGGGGTGTTTTTTAATGCGCTCTACAACTTTCCAATGCACACCTCGGCTTTTAAATGAAGATTTCAAAAGTTAGCTTGTAAGTCTAAATTAAATAACTAGGCACACTGAAAAAAAATTGCGTGCACTTTCGCAAGAGACTTGCTAACAGCGTACAGTTGGTTTCACTCCCGCAGAACGCCCCGGTTTCTTTTTAAAGTTTGGTGCAAGTTACCTGGGACACCCCGTATATATGTACTAGTAGTGTACATTTAGTGCACAAAAAGCATACATGTAGAGTACTAAATGTACACTTATATTATGCTAGATGTGCACTCGAGGTGCACTTATGGTATACTACATATGCACTTGTGCTGTACTAAAAGTATACTATTTTGTTTCATAAAAGTGGGAAACTAGTACGATTTCAGTATATGCTCTTAGTTCACTATTAGTATACATTCAGTATACTGATTTCGACCGACTTTTCGCTTAGGGTTGTCCCCTGAGGGTGTCTACTTGACTCTTATTGAGCGCAGTATTCTGCTCACTGAGTTGTTGGATGGTTTTCAGTGCCTGTTGGAGCTGCTGCTGCGTTTCCGCCAGTTTTCGTTTCATGATATCAATCTTTGCCGCCATTCTGGGGTCTCTCGGTGGCTGGGTACTAGCCGCCGCCTGGTGTGATTCGTGTTGCTGCTGTGTGTTGGTTGTATTAGGTTTGGTTTTGGTGGCCGCCGCGTATCCCGCAGGCCTGCTTTTGTCACCCCTTCCATCGGAGGGGTCCTCTTGGTTGACGGGCGGGAACGAGGCCGATCTCGCCCTGAATCCCACGCTGGGTGATCGATGCCTGCGGGCCTCCCTGGGCTTCACCGTCTGTCTGGGAACTTACCTCTTGTTACATTCCTTGAAGCCGGTGAAGTGCTTGCCTCCACAGATGACGCAGTTCGGCGTGCACGTGTGGGCTCTTCTGCCGTCTGCTATCGGTGGGGGCTCGTGCTCCACTCCACAGTTCGGGTATAGACCTTTTCTGTTTCCTGTCGTTCTCAGTCACGTGAGTTCCGTATCTGGTATGCGGGGCGAAAAAATAATAAAACGTTTGAACCTGGAATATGCGAGAAAATATAGGTGAGGCAAATCAAGAATGTGTGACAATCACGCATTTTTCGTAAACATCTTCCAGCAGCGGGGAGAGATCAAAAAGATGTTTTACCGCGTACCAGAAGTGACGATATTCAAGATGGCTGCGCGCTTGTGGAAAAGGTGTATAGCTTGATCCCGCCCTGCGGGCATGTGTCAGCCCTCTGTTCCATTTGGCGGCACGACGTGCAAGCTTGCTTCCTCTCACGATACTTGTAGAATTGACAAATAATGGGGCCGTAGCACAGGTAGCTGGGTACTTCGCTCTCTCCAACGGTCACCAAGATGGCCTTGGATCGTCCCATTTGGCGGGCTGCAACGATCTCCAAATGCGGGTTGCCAAGTTGTACTTGCCTCGGTTGTGCGTATCGCGTCGAGGCTCAGCACATTGGGCAGCACGTATGTCCGGGTGTCCGTCGGTTCCGCCGCATAGCCATACACACTCTAAGAAAAAAAGGAGGAGAAAGGTAGCAAAAGTGACTGTTCCTCCTTGCGTTGGACACGCCCCCCTGAGAAGGGAGGAACGGAAGGTAAGACGAAAGGAACAGCGTAGGTTTCTCCTTGTACAGTTGGTGCAGGGGTAGAACATCGCGCTACTGATCAAGCGGTCGAGGGTGTGATCCCTGAAAAGAAGCGAAGTTTTTTTCTTTTTTTTCTTGCTTTGTTAGTTTTCTTTTTTTTTATTTATCAAAACAAAAATAAACAAAACCCAGACCGATGGAAGGAAAATTAAAGTCCTTATTATCCACCGACGCCAAGGAAAACTATATAAATATCATTGCTACACGCTTCATCAGCACGCTGTTTGATAAACAGGATTTGGGCACCCACGTTGGAGCTAAGCCGTTGACGCAGTGGCCAAGACGACGTCTTCAGTCGTTTCTTTTTCCGTAGAGTTTTCGACCTTCATAAAGAAAAAAGCGCACTCTAAGACAAAATGGAGAAAAAAGGTAGCAACGGCGCGTCTTCCTCCCTTCTACTGACGCGCCTCCAAGCGGACATGAGAAGAAGGGAGGAACGAGACGTTTTCCTCCTTCTCCGGGCAGACGGGAGAGAGCTTTCGTCATCTTCTTTCGGCTTCGTTTTTCGAGCACGTCGCACACGTTGTTTAATAAATGTTGTTAAGTTGATTGAGCTTCAGTGGCAGCGAAGGCCGCCTGTAATTCCGTCTTCTAGTCCAAACGTGCAGAACATTTCGGTTGCATTGACGTTTTTACCACTAATTTTATCAAACGAGCACACGAAGCCGCTAGAAACAGCGAAGTTCCGGAGCAGTGCCAGCAGCGCTACGTACACTGGTTAAGATGGCCGTTTCTGGATTGCCACGCGGAACTACAGTAGCGGAACCACGCGGAACTGTGTCGACGTTTTCGACGTTATGGAAATCGCAGGAACTGCGTCCAAGGCAGGCAGGTTTTCCTGCAGGCTGCCTGGGGGCCTTCCGTGCTGAATTCGGTTCTGTTTTCCCGTGCCGAGTGCCAACCGGCGTTCAACGTGGTTCTGTATTTCTGCGTGTCAGCAACATAGCAGCAACATCGTGATGGCAGTGTTGTGCGTAGTGAACAGAAGACTGGAATTATCGTCGATGTGACCGTGTGTTCGCGTATCAGTGGTGTCACAACAAGATGAGATGACGTAAACTGTCGGGCATTGATGCCACTCGTCAGGCCTTGATTGGAGGGGGCGGGGTGTCGCAGGTTGACATTCCGCTTTACATTAAAGAGTTTTAGACCACTTGAGTCTTGCAGTCGATCGACGTGCGGATAGTCATGTTGGAACGCTGGTCTGAACGGTAAGCTCCTATCGTACAGTGGCCAATGTGACTGTCGGTCCCCGGGAGAGATCGCGCTCTGGGGAAAAGACTGGACAGTACGAGATTATGACGGAAAGTACATATATTTACAATGAAATTTTAGCATTAAAAATAAAAGAAAACAGGGAAAATCGAAAACAAAAAGCTATCCTTTATTTTGCTGTTTAAATATACTACGGTTCCTGGAGAAACTGCCCTCCAAGTGGCGCGCTGGAATAAGCGCTAGACGTTTTCGAGCTCGCCACGGCGTAGCTGGCGTAGCTCCGTACACTTGCCGCAAGTCGCGGCTTTGACTGCATTCAAGTTGATCGAAAAGCGATTTCTCTGCCCATGAAGCATCACTTCCAGCTGGGTGAATATCTGCTCTACAGAGATTAATTCAAGACGGCAATTGCAGCCGTGCGCGAACAGCACGAGTAGAAAAACAAACACTACAATATAAATAGTGGATACGAAGTGCCGTGCGGGGAAACGAACTCATGGCTTGGAACCGCATTGGAGCGGCTCGATTTATTGGCTTTCAAACAATTACGGCACGATCGAGCGTTTTCTTTTTAATAAGAGATTCATCCCCTGAGCCATTAAAAATACTCTCAGATGTATGACATTGCTGGGAAAAAATCAACATACTGTGAATATTTTTTTATTGCTTAGGGAGTCACCGAAAAATTCCGTACGTTCAAAACGACCAGTATAAAAGACTGAAACGCAGAGCTCGGGTGTGGTGATCGGGTTAGTGTGCTGTTGTATTGATGTTTGAATGTGCGATGCATGTGTATGCGCTCAATGAATGTTCAGATGATGTTTGTAGTATGCTCCCCAAGATCCCGAAGCGCTATGGTGGCGTGAGAAAATAAAATATTTTTTTGTAGAACATGAATTGGGCGGTACCAGCGCCCCTTAGCCTAGCTACTTGCAATTACTCTGCTTGACCCTGCCATCTGGTGGCAAGTGATTTAACCTCCTTTTACGCTACGCGGCTACGCCATAATTTCGTGTTACCGTGCTGAAATGAGCCAAGAGGCTGCTTCGGATTTGCTTTTTTTAACAGCTGCGTTTAGTTTCGCGGGCGAATGGTTTATCACTCCTCCGTGATGTGCGGTTGACGCAACGATTGACGAAGGAATAGCAAAGGTAAGACATAAAGTGCGCCAACTAGGTGCCGGTTGTGTCCGTTTAACATCGCAGTGCTGACGATGAAAAGACTGAGTGACTGCATGCTTTCGAAACGTAAGTTTCTTTACCTGCAGGGGGAAGCCGGCTTCGGAAATAAATACAGTTCGCGGAAAGCTCGTGTTACGTTTTTATTTGCTGCTCTTCTCGCCCCGTACAATAGACTTAGTGTTCTCGTTTAAATACGAAAAAAACGCTCGTCATTTCTCTATCACGCAAAAAATGTGTTTTAAATTTTTCGTATAAGCTGAATATTGACCCATTACGTCGAGTTGATTGTGTGCGGGATTTGGGCGTCTATGTGGATTCCACCCTCAGTTTTGACGCACATGTGTCAAATTTGGTGAGTTCATGCTTCCGACTTTTAGGTTTGTTTTCGAGAATAACCCGCGATTTCAAAGAGCCCTCGTGTCTTGTTAGGCTTTACACCTCTATTGTGCGTTCAAAACTTGAGTTCGGCTCCGTTGTCTGGAACTGTTTGAGTGTGTCAGGCTCTGAGAGGTTAGAGCATGTTCAGAGGAAGCTGTCACGCATTGTGTACGACCGTTATTACGGTCGCCGGATTTTTTTTTGTCACGAGTCAATGTTGCACAGGATGAATTTGCAGACATTGGTAGCTCGGCGAAATTTTCGGGATTATGTATTTTTGCACAAAGCTGTGCATGGGACATTAAGTTGTTCTGAACTTGTGTCTCTGCTCTCTTTATCTGTTCCGCGCGTGAGCAGTCGCAACCCCAACACGTTATATGTACAAAACCTTTGTTCCCTTTCCCCCATGTTGCGTATTCAAAATAGTTTTAATACACTTAGCTCGGAGATTGATATTTTTGGCAGTGAACGCTCTTTTAAAAATGCCCTAAACATTCAGCTTTATTAGGATAAATGTTGTTGTGTTTCCTTTTTGTACGGTGTTTTTGTGTGTACCAGCATTCAGGCTTCGGCTGTTCCTGGACACAAGAAAGAAAGAAAGAATAAGCCTTATTGAGCTCGATTTGCTCGATTCGTGGCCGCCATAATGAGATGCAGGCGACGGAGGAACTTTTGCTCCCCTGCTTTAGGGACGAACGTTTCTCCCTTTCTGAAGGAACATATGCATCAAGAGTGTTCCTCCCTTTAGCCCTAAGCGAAAAGTCGGTCGAAATCAGTATATTGAATGTATACTAATAGTGAACTTAGAGTATATACTGAACTCGTACTAGTTTCACACTTTTATGAAACAAAATAGTATACTTTTAGTACAGCACAAGTGCATATGTAGTATACCATAAGTGCACCTCGAGTGCACATCTAGCGTAATATAAGTGTACATTTAGTACACTA